>JAECXC010000648.1:1231666-1847500 GCA_018152125.1 Drosophila dunni | reverse complement strand
GGGCGCAATTAGATAAAATGGCGGCAATGGTGACTGTTGTAGCAGCAGCAGAAGCAGCTGCAGTTGCAGTGAAGCGGAAACTGCATAATCCACACACATGGGAAATGCATTTGGCCGTTGTCTACTAATGAATTAAAATTTTCTCTGGACGGCAAACGGAAACGAGGGAGGTCGAGCACATGTAATTATTGTTGCTATATGCATGTAAATGAGATGCATGTAGAATGCCTGTATGTTGAACGCTCAATGCTGCACATTGATGTGTAAGCACTTTGAAGTGCATTACCAAAGTGCATTAGCAGCAATAACACAAGCAGCAACAGCAGCAACAACAACAACAACAGCAGCTTAGTTTCTTGATGCAACTTCAACTCCATTGTTGTTGTTGTATTTACAATATATTAATTAACTCTAAGTTGGTGTCTGCTGTGATTATGGCATGCTTATCGCTCAGTTGTCTCTAACGCCTTTGCCACTTGAGACTTGAGCTTTGACTGTATGTGAGGCATGCCCCACACAACAACAACACTGCCCCTTTAAGGTTCATCATCACTCATGAATGGCCAGCAATTCATTAGTTAATTGCACATTGCTAAATCTCCACAATTATGGGCTTTTCTAACTCTATTATGTATGTTGTAAGTGAGGCAGAACTTAACGAGTCAAAATAAATCAAGTTGTTTCATAGGTTAATAACCATATTACAGCATAGAATTATACCCTTCATGGAACTCTATACGATAAAACATCCATTTTATTGACAATTAATATATTATGTGACAAGAAATTTTACTGCAGTAGAATTTTTTCAACTTTATCGCTGTATTCGAATATATCGCTCTATATAATAATATTTATAAAAAAATTCATACTGTGTTTCTTCAAGTAAGAAACATTTTAAACAAGAAGAAACTAGTTTGCATAGAAACAGACGGACAGACAGACGGATATGGCTATATCGACTCGGCTGTTGATGCTGACCACCACTTTGTGGTGTCGGCAACGCCTCCTTCAATGCGTTACAAACTTCGTGACATAAACATAATACCCTCTGCAAGGGTATAATAATAGATTTCGATTGCTGAGTCAGTTCTTGTAGCACATTGAAACAGATTAAAGAGTTTAGAATCATCAGTGAATTTTAAAAAATTTTATAGCTAACTTCCTGTCAATTTGAGTTATGTTTTTATGAAATTCAGCATTTTGTTTTTACTTTTTGTGCTCTTAAAAAAGAAACGTAATTTTTAACTTAATTGGACATAAGTTGTTTATGTTATAAGCATTTTTTTAAGGAATTATATTTATGGTATACAAATAAATAATATAAGATCGAAACTTAGTAAAGAAAACGTTTGTTCCTATTAGTTATTTGAGGCAATTGTTAATAGTTACTAGAGTTTGATTAAATTTAATTAAAATTGAATTTAAATTTATTTTAATTTCAATATAAATATAGTGTGTATTTATATAAATTTTAATTTAATTTGTTCAGCTTTATTTAATAAGTTACATGGAATCTATTTGCTTGCATTGGTATTGCCAAGACAATAAGGAGAAATCTCTTTGTGTTGGTTCGCCTGTTGAATTTTAAATGAAACTGGAATGTACATTAAGTATTAGGAAATGTATTTCCTGAATGACTGAGTTGTCAGAGTTGACTTTTGCAGTTGTTGCAGGCCGATGAACCAACAGCTGGCAACTAAATAATATGTTAGCATACTTATTTGGGCGCAGGGCATTACTTTGCTGCTTTGAGTTGAGTTGTGTTGAGTTTGAGTTTTCGGTGCTTCATCTTAAAGCTTCCGGCATCCATTAAACTTCATTAAAAATTAAATATGCGCCAAAGCGTTGGCAGCTGCCATTTGGTAACAGTCGACTGGCAACTGCTTTTTAGCTTCTATATTTTAGCATTAGGCAGCAAAACTAGGCGTGGCACATTTGATCTGTTCTTGATCCTGAAAAGAACCCTTTATATATAGATATATATTTGTTTCTCTTTTTTGTTTTCTTTTGTTGTGTTTGCATCAATTTACTGACTGAAAATGCTTAAGACTTTTAATGAGATGAGGGCGAAATTTCATTATGAAGTTGCCCGGGGATTTACACGGTCGCAAGGTTTAAGATGCCTTAGCATCCCCTTCCCAAACACCGCCCCCTTTCTATCTCTTGCCATCGCAGTGGGTGACTGGGTGTGGTTGCGAACGGTAACCTCGTTAAGCTTAATTAATAGCAGCAATGTGATAAACACCCGGTCCAAAATGGTTGCACAGAGGCCGACGCCGCGTCGCCATTTTGTGAGCCCAACAAAAGTTTGCCAGGTGTCAACTACAGCTGAGAATACGCTTGCAAACCGATACAAGCTCAGCCAGTGTCTATGCTCTACATACACACACACATACATTCGTATATATATGTATTTATATATATGTATACGTATCTGTTATTTTTAATGAGCCGACGTTAACGTCGCTGCTGGCGCAGACATTTGACAGATTTGCAACGCAGTCGCTTAGACAACGAGTTCTTGGCCCGGCCAACACTTTCTATTTATTTTGGCATTAGACCGGGCCTTTAAAGGGCTGAGTTATTGATTCCGTTGACTTGGCGTTTAACTTGAATGGGCTTAAGAAGCAGAATATGGTTCATTGTAAGAGTTTTGCTGGCTGGAAAAGTGTTGGCTGATTTTCAAATTTGTAAAGTGTTTTGTTGTCAGTAAATTATTTGAGCAGTTTACGTACATAAATACAGCAAACCCATTCTAGTAGACTTACGTATTACCGTATTCTTCAAAAATAAAATGAAAATAAATGCAGTGGAATCCGGTTACAACGACTCCGCTTAAAGCGTCCGTCCGGTCATTGCGACGAAAATTCGATGACTGTTCGGTCCCCATACAAGCTTTTCTTTCCTTTGCTAGTTTCGGTTATAGCGTCTACCGGGTATAACGACGTAAAATCGTCGGTCCCTTGTACCTTTCACTGTACTTTATATAAATTTTTCCTTTTTTTTTCTTTTCTTTATTTGAAGAAATTATGGGAGACTAGCGGGCTGATACGTTTCAGGCAACTTAATCTAGACAGATATTTACAAAATTATGTTTAAACAATGGATGATTTAATACATATGAACATATAAGTTGGGGTAAGCAAGACTTAGGGGGAGTGACTATCACAGATGTATGAGGAGATATGCTATATTTTATGCCAAGATTCGGCTCAGGAGAAATACATTTTTCCACTCACCTATTTTATTATTATGATTTAATCGCTTATTTCCTAATTTAAAAATGATGAAAAAATTAGGAATGTTGATAAATACTTTGAGTTTGTTATTTTTGTACTCACTAACATAATTTTAAAATTACGAGTTTATACTAAAAATAAACAACGCTTAAGAGTTTTATAGACTTATTTCAGTTAGATTTTTTTTCACTGTATAATTTTTAAAATTGCTTTACGCCTAAGTAAGTTAATGCGGTTATCAAGCTTAAACCTTTAAGTTGCCAAATTTATGTTTAAACAAAATATTGTAATTTATCTTTTAATTGATCAATTTTGCTAGTGAAACACAACAAACTAGTTACCTGTTTAGTTTATCTAAAAATAGTTATGGGATTAAGTCTGGCAGCAACTAGATAAATAAGTTTCAATTAATTTGCAATTAAATTCATGTTTCATGTTGCTGCCTCTGGCAGATAAATTCTTATATTAAATCTAGAAAATAGATTTGGTTTCATTTTACTATAGGCCAATTTTAAATGAGTTCATCGATGCGGTGGAGTCTTAAAATACTTGGGACTGTGCAATTTTAATCTAACATTTAATAAACATTTAAATATTTGGTAGTTAACGCTGTCCACCACTCTGCTTTAGTTGTAGATTTATGTGGATTAAAGTTATTGGTCATATTAAAACAAAGTATTTAAATTTCATTTAATTTTAATTTAATTTTTTTCATTTGTTTGCACGCTTTGTTTGTTTGTTTGCTCATAATGTTTGTTTGCAGAGTATTTCTGACTGACTGTTTGTGTGTGCGTGTGTGTGTGCGTGTGTGTGTGCGTGTGTGTGTGCTTGGTTTGTTTGTTGGCTGGTTGTTTGGTTGTTTGGTTGTTTGGTTGGTGCCTTAAATTCCTTGTCGCTAAAGCATTTTGGCTAGCAAAGAGCAGTCGAGTCAAAGGCGGCGAGTTCGCAGCAAATATTTGCCGAGGGACAAGTATGCGCAATTAAAATTTGATTTAATACAAAAGTACACACACAACCGCACACACACACACACACACACACTCTCAGTCGTCGTATATGCATTTGCATATATGAGTTGGTTTCTGTGTGTGCGTGTGTGTGTGTGTGTGCGTGTGTTGGTTGTTTGCTTGTTTGCAGTTGGCATACAATATCCAATTTCCGAAATTACTTGCGCATCATCAGTTGAAAATTCCTTGAGTATCGAATGGAATTTAATTGAAGTCACGATTTCCACAAATTCAAGCAATTTACAAGCACACACACACACACACACACACACACACAAGCCCAAACACTTGTGTACACACACACGCACACTACTTACACATGTACACACACATGAGCTTAACATAAATAAATCAGATAACACATTAACACTTCTTTCTAGAATAAAATCCTTCCCCTGCCAGTTCCCCTGCCAAAATGGGGCTCTGGTAGTGTATCTGGTTCTTTGCTGCACGTTTGATGTCGTCCTTTCTTCTCTAACGTCCTTTCTGCAACCCCGTCCCTCCACTCTTCACCCCTCACCACCTCCTCACCTTTCGTGCTTTGCCGTTCAGTTTGATGTTGAATTTTTAATTTTCATTAACATTTGCAGCCTTGAGTCGCAGCCCTTATGCTCCGACTGCCACTCCAAAAGGCAAGGGAAGATTCTGTATATGTGTGCGAGTGTGTGTGCGAGTATGTTGTGCGTCTTGTTGCTACTTTCGGTGGTGGTAGCAAATGTCCTTCGCACACACTTACAATTAGTATTTGCAGTGAGCTTAATTGATATTTGTATAATGAAATGTGTCATGGGCTTTTCTGGCCCGCATCGGGTCACAGGTGACGAGCAGTACACCAAAAAGGGAACATACACTTAATAAATGCAAAGAGGGAGGGAGTGAGAGAAAAAAAGAGAGAGAGAGAGGGAGAGCAAAAGCGAGAGGGAGACAGAGAAAAACAACGAAATATAAAATAACTTTTTTTAAAAAATTAAAAATGTTAATAGTTCTGTTAGCTTTGTTGGCTGGTGAGGGAGAATAACTTTTATTTCAAGATAGTTCTTAATAGCTAATAGTGTTGCTACCTAACATAAATATAACATAGAATTGCCATATCAACAATCTTAAAGTTAAAATGTTATATTTAATATAAGAGGGTTTCTTAAATTAACGCAAAAATTGATTCGCTAAGCATCATGGATATCAATTAAAATCTCATTAAATAAAATATTTATAGTAGTTAAAGGTAAAGAATAAGTTTTTCATTATTTTTATTTCTATTTAGTAACTGTTAAGTTATTTATATGTATTTATAGTTATAGTTAAAGGTAAAGGATTAATTTTTCATGATCTATTTTAAGAAGTTAAATCATTGAAACTTGTAAATATTGAAAATTCAATTCATTTTATTTATTTTCTAGAATTTAATAACTTTTATGCTATTTATATGTAGTTATAGCTATAGTTAAAGGGAAATTATGAATTTGAACTTAAAATTTATACGACATTTAAATCAATACATTGCAAATAAGATTCATTATATTTTTATTATATTATATTTATCTAAAGTCAAACATTTATTTATATTTAATAAATTTTAAGTTATTTATATATAGTTATAGTTAAATTTAAAGGTAAAGATTAAATTTTTATCGATCTATTTTAAGACATTTATTTATATAAAGCTAAAGTCAATCCTTTAACTTCATTTAATAACTATTATGTTATTTATATAAAGTTATATTTGTAGTTATTATCTATTTTAAGGTATTTAAATTCATTTTATTTTTGTATCAGTTGTTCAAAGCTAAGTCAAACTTTTATTGCCATTTAATAACTTTTAAATTGTTGATATATTAATCTATATTTTTAAAGTCATTCCTTATTAATTTATACAGTGTTTTCAATCCATGTTTGAAATCAAAAACTATGAAAATATTCCCAAGTAATTTTCTGTGTTGTTTTCATTCTTGTTTATCAATTGAAGCGTCTACAAATTGTGATGTAGCACAGATAGATTTATGGGCCCAGGGATTTAACGCCTGCAATGTCAATTCCTAAGCCGAATCCAACTCCGACTGTAACTCCAACTCCGTCTCCACCTCCCGATGAGTGGAGAACATAAAAGACAAAGCCGCAATCAATGCGCCAGGCCTAAAAAAGCGACCAAAGGAAAACAACAAATAAATTTGTTGTAACTTTCGCTTTTGCTTTCTTTCTTTGCTTTCACTTTATTGTTTGTCGCCTGTTTAAAATGCGATAAATTAAATTAAATAGCAGAAGCAGCGAAACGACTTCGATGCCGTCCCCGTCCCCGTTCCCATTCCCATTCCCGACCCTGAGCCGGGGTCAGGTTAAGGTTCAGTGTCTGGGTTAGAGATTTGGCCTGCGGGTGCTTTTATTTAGCTACTTACAGATTATGTGACATTTATTGTTCACGCTTAAATCTTAAAATTGCAATTTAGCGGCCTTTCCCTGGGCTCTAAGCCCGTTGGTCATTTGGTTGGCCCAAGGAGGTGGAGGACGAGGAGGTTGAACAGGGGAACGTACCGTCTGTAGACGGTCTTATCAGTTTGGTAGCATCAGCTTAGACGTCGCCCAAGGACATTGTTTGCCTTTGGTAAGCAGAGTCAGAAATTGTGTCCTTCATCGTCTCCATCTTCATCTCCATCTTCATCTACATTTCCATCGTCATCTTCATTTTCATGTTTTGTCGGCATCTTCATCTTCGTTTCATCGCGTTTTCTTTTTTTTCTCTTGGTTTTTTTTTGCTTTTTTGGTGCCGCACAGTTGTCTCGAGTTTCCGTTTTAATAAACGTCGATTCCGGCTTCCTGTTTGGCGTCGCAGCCTTGGCACATAAGCGTATACTTAGTGGGTGAACCCACCACCACCAGCAGCAGTAGCTACTGTAGCACCACCACCACTACCACCGCCTCCTCCACGTTCAGTTTGTAGCGTAATTGCAGGGCGCGTTGTGTCTGCTGTGTCTTCATTTATTGCCAATATAATTTTTGACTTTGCTGGAAATTTAATTTCCTTTTTGACTGCTGCTGCTGTTCGTCTGTGTGTTGGCATTTTGGGAAACTTTTACGTTGATCAATGGCAGCAACAGCAACAACAACAACAACAACAACACGAGCTGTAGGTTGACACTGCCCTTGGGCCATGTAGTATTACAAATCGGGTTAAACGGCTGCCAAAGAACAAAACGGATGTCAACAGCGCAACAACAAGGGCAAAAGTCGCGCTAAAAAGGGTTAAAATTTATGATTATTAAACCATGCCCAGTACCCTATACCCTATACCCTTGTAACCCCCCCAGCTTCCCTCCCCCACTCCTCCTACTCCAAAAAGCCAAAGGCAAAAAGTGGCGACAAATGCGAAAAGCGAAAAGCTGAAAACAACAAATGTATCATAAGCGAACCAAAAAAGGGCAAACAACCGAGAGGAGGTTGGGTACGGTTAGTAGGTAGTGGGTACTCTCTACCCCACTGGTTGTGGGGTAGCGTTTAAAGAAAGGGTCGCAAGAAAGTGCAGCTTTTCTCTTGTTTTTCTTGTTGCCCAAAAAAAGCGTATAAAATAAACATATGAATATTTATGGCAGACAACAGACTAAAGCAGTCTGTGAATGAAGTAAAGTATACAGATACAGATAAATAAATGCACAGCTATAGATACAAGTATGGTAGTGGGGCAAAGTAGTCGAGCAGACGCGACTTTGTAGCGATTAAAAACGCGCGCTTCAAGGCACAGCAGTTAAAGTGCGGCGATCAGTTTAGTGGGGAGAAGTTTAAGATTATTTAAGTGAATTCAGGTCCTAAGTTAGTAGTAGGGGTAGTTTGGTAGGTAGTTAGTAGTTAGGGGAACTGATAAAAGTTTAAGTAAAGTTTTAGTAACATATACAACGTATAAATTTAAAAGTAAATATTTAAAGACGTGTGTTTAAACTATTCTACAATTGTCCCTTCCATGCCAGATCACAGGAGATACTAAGAGATTCAATACCTTGCTTAACCCCCTATTAAATGTGTCACCTCCTGCACTTTTACTTTACCGGCATTAAGGAAAAGTGTTAAAATTATGAGCTGTTAAGTGTCTAAATACGCACAATCATCCCAGAGATGAGCGAATACTTAATGGCGCTGGGAGTGGGGGGTAGCTGGAGTTGTAGGGTTGGAAGCGAGGCATTGGGGGCTGTTGAGTTAAGGTGTTTTGTGGAGGGTTGTCCATTCGCTGTCGACGGTGTCAGGCATTTTGCCGAGTGTGTATTTAAAATGTCATTTTGTTGTCAACCTCAGACTTCTTGTCTTATGTCAAATTATAATTATGGCGCCATGCTACTAACGACATTAGCACAGCAAAAGCTACAGCTCGGTAGCTATAAGTTTCAGTGGTTGGGTGGTTGGGTGGTGTTGCCATTAAATTGCCTACGCTGTGAACTGAACTGAACCCTTGTTAAGAGTCAGAGACAGAGTCGGAGACGGAGACAGAGTCAGAGTCGAGTCCCGGTCTTATGCTTCATTATCAGCATCGAAAGTTAAAACGCAGGCGACCTAAACGGAACAATTTCTATTACACTCGGCAAAATTGTAACGTTAAACGTTTGAAAAACTTTGTTTTAAAATCACTTAGCGTCTGTATGGAGCACACAGTACACAGAGCACAACTGCGAAAAGACCCTGTACTAACACTAGAGTTGAAACGACGGAGAAAAGTGTATTCAACTCTCATAGCTTTGATAGGTGTGTCTGAACTACTGATAGACCACTTGTAGCTATTAATTACAGGGTCTTACTCTATGTATGTGTACTCTTGTTGGCCCTTTAAAGGGTGCACAGCTTTCTCGTCCTTGTTGTTGTCCTTGTCGCCTTTTGCAAAGTGGTGATAATTTTTGCTTTGTTGCGAAAATGACAAAATTGTAACCCAGCACATAGCCAGCCAGCGCACTTAACGGTGTTGCCAGTTGAGTTCTGTACACTTTCCCCGTACCCCCTTACCCCCCTTACCCCCCTACACCCCCCTCACACTCTTTTGGCTTGCAACGGACGCGACTTGTGTCGACTTTTAATGGTTTTCATCTTATTAGCAGCAAAGTTCTTTGTCGCCGTTGCTGCTGCTCGTGCCACGCCCACCACGGCTACCCCACCACTGCAGCTGTTGGCCAACACTGCACAAAATGGCTAACAGCAACAGATTTATTTGCAATTTTTGCTCATTTGGCGAAAATTCCGTCGTCGTCGTCTTTTGTCTTAGCCACTTTGTGCCTGCTGCGTCTCTTCTTACCATCTCGTTAGTTTGTTGACGTTTGGTACAAGCATCACCCCCTACACCAAGCCCACCCCCCACCCACACCCCCCTGCCGCCTTCCGCCCTCTGCTCGCTTGTTGCTCGTCTGGTTGGGGGGACTCTAAGGGCGCATAATTAAAAAAGTTTCATTTCATTTTGTTGGTTTTCTTGGTTCGTTTCGCCTGTTTATGTTCATTTGTTTTCTTGTGTAGGTTTCTTGGGGTTTTCGCCTGCCTCTGCCAGCCTCAAGCTGGCAAAGTATACATATATTTTGTTAGGGAGGCGTGGCCGCCCCTTGTCTTAATGATTGCCGCCTTCTTGAGTTTTTTGCATGCTTCGTTTAATTTAATATTAATCTATGAACTTTGTTTGCACTCACGTGTTGTTGTTCCTGTTGTTGTCAACTCAAATGTGCTTACAAAATGGCGTTGATTTAGGCCAGAAACTTGCAAATGAGTTAAGCATTTGTCAGCCTTTAATTGTGTGCGCAAAAGTTCTTCACATGACAAAAATGTGATGGCAGTTTAAGGCTTAAGCCTTTGTAGCTATTTTTAGCACTTGTTTGTAGGAAGACAGTTATATTTTCTGGTTTTTAACAGATTTAAGGAATAGTTTTTTAACTAAAACAGCTTTTAGTTGACTTATATATAAATTTGCATGTGGATAGATGAGAAACTGAATTGAAATATATTTGGGAATCATTTATTTGGCATGTAAGTTCAGTAGAAATATTACACAGTCACAGCCCACTTGTGTTTTAAAGTATTTTTTAAATGAAACGCAAATAAATTTTCGTACTAAATCAAAAAAAAAAAAAAAAAAAAAAAAAAAAAAAAACAAACATTATATATAACTTTAAAAGTTAAGTTAAGCCTTTTAAATATAGTTTAAAAAGCCCAATTAATTAAAATCTGTTTAAAAATGTTGAGATTTTTGATAATTTTAACCTACTCTTGATTCAAATTGATCTGTTTTAGTTTTCCTACCGTTTTGTGACTCCATTTAAACTACAGAGAAACAACAACACTCCACTCAGTTGATTAACTGCTGCGTTTTGGCATTCAAAGTGTTTGCGCCTTGAATTTGTTATTCGCGCCCCTTTCAAGGGCCCGAACTGGAAAGTCTAGTAAAGCGACCCCGAGTCGCATAAACTTTACTCAAACCCCAATGCCAAGTACACCCAAATACAAACCCAATTCCATATTTGCCCTTTCCAATTGTATTCCCAGTTTCATTCTGCGTACCTTTCAAGTTTCTAAAGTTTATGAATATTCGAAATATGCATGACTGTGCCTGTCGAGCTCCATGCTCCGCAGGTCTATTGACTCGGCTGTTATGGCAACTCTGGAGCTGAGCCCGCTTCTGGCCAGCAGCATGGCCCAATCCGTAGTTGGTATGTCAAAGACGCCGCGTCCTGCCTAATAATGCAGTCGGTCCTTTATGGCTCTATTACTGCAATCACCGACTGTGTTTGCTCATATTTGAAATGGTCATTCATTCAATTCGGTCCATTCATTCCGTCGGTCGGTGCAGCTGACTTTGATTATTTCACGCAGATTTTGTGTTACTCAGTCCGGATTCATTTAAGCAATGCACACAATTGGCAAATTCCGTAAAATGATTGAAAGTCATAGCAACTGGATTTATCACATTCATAAATTTGTTTATTACTACATTCGTTTTGTAAGTGAGAGCAAATGTGACTTCAATCACTGGGAAGACGATAGTGCAAAAATTCTAATAAGATTTTTTGTCGTCGTCTTTTCTACAGAAACTTTTGCCAACTGGGGGCAGCATTAGCCTTTTTAATGCAACTAAAACGTTATTTAATAAAAATGCTGCAAGGGTTATTTATAAAACTAGGACTGCCGTTTGCCATTTCTAGACCTTGTACTCTTATAATGAGAAGAGGGGTCTATTAATTTTCTTGAGAAAAATATCAAGGAATAACTTCAAAATATATGATAAAACGAGAAAGAATGCTATAGTCTCCTGGCGACTTTAGAATACCCGTTACTCAGTTAAAAAAAAGGGCAATCGTTTAGGTGACGGACCCTTGTGAGTTTGAAAAAGTAAGCTAGGTTAAGATAATCAATTTTCACAACAATTTATAATTTAAGCGTTATTTTGCTTGATCCCTTTCATGTGAGCTATACAATATAATCCTCCGATTTGAATAAAACTTGGTCAGTATGTATATATTATTGACGAAAGTATTCTGAGTGAGTTTCATTGGAATTGCTTGTTCAACCCAAAAGTTTTTCATACTAAATCATACTTAGAGCATACTTCATTCGATTCTTATGAAAAAATTCTATATATACAGTTGTCCGGTTGGGATCAAATGGTAAGCATATGTATGTCCTCGTTTACATCCTGATAGCACAGCTACCAAACAAGTTTTTCTTACTAAAATATTTTAATTTTACCTGTTTTGACCTATGCATAAAAAGTGGGAGTGTCAGTGGGGTTTAGGGTCGCCTTAGAAATACAAATTTTTACTACAATTCATTACAATAGTTCTTCTTCAGAGTTCAAAATGGTTTAGCTCTTTCTGGCCGAAAGTCATATATATTTGTAAATTTATCAGTGGGTCCAGTTTGCTTATTCGTTATACCCTAGCAGAGAGTATTATGTTTTTGACCGGAGTTTGTAACGCATTGAAGGAGGCGTTGAAGACTGTGTCGATATAGCCAGGTGCAAAGACTTAGATTTCAACAAATCCTTTACTTTAAACTTTAAAAACGCTGTCGACTTATAAGAAACATTTTTTAAGGGTAAATAAATTCAATTGAAGTCAAAACAGACCTTTAAGTTCCGGCTTGCCTATTAGCTATAATCTAAAATTCATATAAATTAATAAATAACTGAAATTATATTCTTTGCTTTTAGGCAAAAGCTTTACGCTAACAATTGTCATCTCAACGAATCCGATACAGATTGCCACCTACACGAAGGCCATCAAGGTGACTGTGGATGGTCCCCGGGAGCCCCGTTCAAAGGTGCGTCACCAGGGCTTTCATCCGTTCGCCTTTGGCCCACAACGCTTTGGCCCCGATCCACTTATGGCCGGATTACCCTTTAAGTTGCCAGGTATGTAACCAGTCGATATCATTATACCCCTTAAAATACTTTCCACAACCAAAAGGGGTAGGTCGCATTGCCCCAAGCATTTGGTGCTCGTTAGCATCAGATATTGATGTCTTTCAGAAGGATTAGACTATAAGTTGGCTAATTTGTAAATGAATATGTCTATTATGCAGGTTTAAGTGTCTTATGATAAGCAGGTCCTCAGGCCAAAGGGATCAATTTACTTAAATTATATAGTTTAAATCATGTGATTACTCGTTAGCAATAGTTTTTGTGGGGGGGGGAAATTAACCAAAACAAGTTTAAATAGGCTGAAATTTCATACTTAATGGTTAAGTAATAATTAATTAATTTTAATTAATAATAAACTACAAATTCTTTGCTGCATTCTTTTAGAAATTCACTTCAATTGACAGACAAATTCATTCATTAGTTTGTCTTTTAGTGAATGAAATTCATTCATTAGTTTATCTATTAGTGAATGAGTTTGTACATGAAATGCAGTAGAAATTTATTGATTTCTATTAGAAATAACTGCAATATGAGAGAGTTCCTTATAAAACATATTATTTATTTTATTTACTTTAGAAAAATCTTATTTCGCTTTCGATTTGGAAAATTATCCATCATTTATTGGTTAAAATAATATTTTAAGGAGTGAAAATTTGTTACAAAATTAATGAAAATATATTTTATTACTCGCCTAAAATTCGTGGAGATAAAAAGTTGTTACTTGTCAGCTGAATTAAAGCTAGGACTCTCCAAGGGAGTAAGGTTGCAATCAGTGCCACCCTGAAGACATTAGCATAAGGATGATGACAAATGAGCAGGCAGACAGGCGCAGAGTCCTGTCGACAGGCGTGTAAATAGAATTCGCGCTGCCTTTTTTTCCATCTTCAATGCAGTGTCCTATTTATGCGCTCATAATGCACACACACACAAATACACTCACACACACAGCAAACGGCAGTGACACAATAGAGGCGACAATTATAAAACAAAACAACAGCTTGAAAAATCCATTAAAATGATTTTAATCCTTTAACGAGTCACAAAACGACTTCGAGGATGCGCGAGCATTGAGCATCAATAGCGCGAAGGGTACGTACAAGCTACAACCCCTCAATAAACCCAATTTAACCCACTTCCACTGCCACTGCCACTTCCCACCCCGTCTGAGGCTGTCAGAACAGCAGGCGTAGCCTTAAATTATTTTAAAGCAACTCGCAGCGACTGTTGCAACAATAAACACGCTATATAACCAGGCTGCGAACAAGGATTACGACAAGGACGATGCCACAGTTGACGACAAGGCGCATTCCCTTTTGCCAGCTCGGTCGCTTGGCGAACAAATCTCGTTTGATACGCTTTGATTTTATTAAAATTTAACAATTTCTCTATGAAATTTATGAGGCGGCATGTGGCTCAGCGGTGCGGTGGTGCAGCAATGCGAAATCCTTTAGTATTTGTAGTTTTCTTATTTGGTGTGTGGACATATCGTTGTGGAGCACACTCTTGAACTCAGACAGTTTTTAATAGACTTTAAATTTTGAAGACATTTTTAAAGTCAATAATTAAATAATTATTTATTTAAATATGGCTTAACAGTTTCTCTTAAAATTCTGCAAATCTTATTTCTGCTTGGAATGTATTATGAATTTATTTGTATATTTAATTGCTTAACCTTTAATTTCTATTTCTTTATTTATGTTATTTGGAAATTTTTTTATCAGTCTCAAACCAAACAATTTTTTTTTTAATTAAAAGCAACTAAATATTCGTTAAATATTAGTTAAGTCATTAGTACAATCACTTAACTAACATATTTAGACCCCGGACAACTATAGCCTATATCTCCCTAAGGACACATCGGATAAAATATAAAATTTGTATGAAGACATGTAGTGTTATTTGAGCTAACGCAAGCAAACTCATACATTATGTATATAGTACTATTATAACTATCGTCAGCAAGTTTGTTCCTAATCGGACGACTATAGGCTATAGCTCTCATAGAACATAATGGTTGAAAATTGCTCATATGAATGGAAAATTTCGCAGTAGAAGAAGTATGGGGTCTCTTACTGTCGGCTCGTTCGACTTTAGCCTTTTTAATTTGTTTTAAAATATATATAAATTATATAGGTATATATTTAATGGCTAGTATTTTTATGATTTTACCTCTTTAATATTTTCAATAACTTTGGTTCATTAGTTCTACAAAATAGTCTTCCATAATTTACCACATTTGAAATAAATAAAAAGGCTCTACTAAAAATAAAATGTATTTTGATTTAACATATTTCTCTTTTAGTTTTAGCATTTTAAGTTTCTCAATGAGTTTTGTGTTGCATTTTGGGCTGCCTGGGGCAAACCCCTTTGGGAATATAATTTTTGAAAAACTTTGACGGCAACTTTTCGCACTTGCGAGCCGAAAGTGCAAAGTGACACAACGGCAAAAAAGTGTCTCAAAATTACATTAAAAACTAAAAGGCAGTCAAAGCACTATCCATGTGTGTGTGTGTGTGTGTGCGTGTGTGTCAAGTAGTTTTTGGCATACACAAAATGTAGTTGACTCTGGAGTGCTGCGTGTCACAGAAAGTTTGCCAAATGATTAAAAGGACTCGGCTGCTACCCGGGAAAATAGTTGAGCTGTTGGCTGGAAAAAGGCAACCAAGCGCTTTTCTTGATGGAACGGAATAAATATAAAATGGCGTCGTAAGCAGGGCACATTAGTGCCACGCCCCTTTGTAGTAGACCCCTCTAGCGACAAAGTGCAAGGTGCCTGGGGCCATGTCATGAGTGTGGAAAGTGGAAAATTTGTAACTTCCGCAACGGATATCCTGTTTCACACACGCGCGACCCTCTCCGTATGCCACGTGTGTGTGTGTGCTGGTGTGTCTGCTGGTGTGTGTGTGTTGCTATCTGTATGCCTCGCCTTTTGAAGTTGCCTTTCTCATCATCGTCATCATCATCAAGAGCAGTGGCAGCAGCAGCAACTAAAAAAGTTTCTCGCGCGTTTTTAGTGAAAATTATATTAAAATTTTGTGCTTGATGTAATTTATGTCATAAAACCCATCGAAAAGTAGACGCATGTGTGCATAATTACACAGTGACTGTAAGAGTGTGTGCGTGTGTGTGTGTGAGTGTGCAGGCGTTAATGTTTTAAATGAATTTTCAGCTTGAATTCATTTTTGCGAGCATTGTCTTGAGTCTCAAACTCATATAAGTACACTGGCAGAAACAGTTGGAATTTTTGTGGGACATAAATTATTATGAATAATTAAATAAATATTTTTAAAAAAATATACTTTAATATCAACTAGTTCTTAAATAAATGAAGAGTAAAATACATTTTTTTTATATACCTTAAATATTGTTAAGGATGAAAAATATTTTTAATTCTCAATAAAATACAAATTTTAACGGATTAGAGATTTTAGTGAATTTTAAGTGAGTGATTTAAAGCTTTTTAGTTTTTTCTCATAATTTAAATAATTTGTTAACTACAATTTGGCGTCTATGATGTTATGGCTCCAAAATATTATTTTTTAATGATTTACAAGATTTTTATTCTCAATAAAAGAAAAATTTAAGTTAGTGAATTTTAAGTGATTTATTTCCAGTTTTTTAGTTTTTTCTCATAATTAACATAATTTTAAAATTAAAATTTGGCGTTTTAAATATAATGACTCCAAGTTTAAAGTTACTTAACATTATAATATTAAGGGAACACATTGTTTGCCTTTAACACTCCAGTTTTAACTGTGTACAACCAACGAATTTTATATAGGATTTCGAGAAGTCGGTATTTCGGTATTTATTTAAAACCCTTTTTGCCTGTTTGCCCTTTATGTGTTACAGAAGCCGCCTTAGCGTGTCAAAGGCAAAAAAGAAGTCAGAGATCAAAGTGCACAACACGTACACCATCATTACAATCACTTACACCCACGTACACACACGCACACCACTTTCCACTCTTGTTGTTGTACTTTTATTTTGTATGCTCACTTGGGGTATTAGCCATTTAGATCTGTATTAGTGCGTACTTAGAAGTACTTAGCAGCATTTTGATTAAATGATTTAAAGTCTACTGCGTACTTAAAGTAATCTTCATGCTATATATAAATGTATTTTAATGTTAAGTTTAAAATATATTTGAAAGCTTAATTTAATTTTAATATTTTTATACAACTTTCTACTGTTATTTTACTGCTATTTCTTGTCTCTTTTCTCCTTTACTACTCTCACTTACTTTCTACCATATTTAGACATTTTTATGAATAGCTGCGGCACGCGTATGAGTTGCATTTGAAGTTAATTTTCCTTTTATGTTTCATTTACTCGTTGGGGTTGTCTTTTTTTTTGTATTTTTTATATGCACACAGCTTTAGGGTCTTTCATGGGATGTGGGGCGCTTTAAGCAATATGTAAACGCCCCAAAGGGTTAAGCATTGTGTCTTTAAATAACTTGATAAAGATAAACTCGTCGGGTGTCTCTCACTCTACACACTCTCCCCACTGCTTTCTTGCAAAAACGAAATGATTTAGTACATATAATCAAACATGCAGACAGACAGACAAATTTGCACAGTCACAGTTAGAGTCTTTCCCTTTTTTGGGGGAGGCCTACAGCTCAATTTTGGGTTTGGCGAATGCAAGGAACATTTTAAAGTCATCGTTCTTGCCTGGCCGTGGCCCTGACAGTTGCCCACTGTGGAGTGAGACATGTGGATTGAGGCCTAAGAGAGCTGAGAGCTGAGCGACTGTATGTGGGTTGTGTGTGTATCGGTGCCCCCAAAGGACATATTACAGCATTGATTCAATTTCATGTCAATTTACGTGTCAATGCGACACTAATACGCCAAGGGGTCGTGGATGCTGCTGCTGCCTGGGCGACCCCTGACCCCGGGCCTGACATGTGCGAGGGTTGGGCAAGGTGTGTGTTTAAAATTATTTATAACATTTGCGAAAATATGTTTGCCAAATGCCAACAACTTTGTCGTCTGCAATTTCTTTTTGGCGCGCCCAAGAAAGTATGCTACATTTTCCTTGCTTCCCCCATTTTCCTTACTTGCCATTTTTTTTGTAATAACTTGCGGCCTGTTACGCATTGGCCATATGCTTATGTGTGAGTAAGTGTGTGTGGGCGGAGTGGAATGTGTTACGTTCCGCCCCCGTGGCAACTCGCCGACAAAACTCCCTGGCAATTCCCCAACCACCGACACTCGCATGTGTTGACAACACTTGTGTAACGGTAAATTTGTGCGTATTGTGCGTGTGTCGGGGCAGGGGACACTTTTCAGTTGAAACTGGCAGGTTGGGCTCTTAAATTGGGGTCTTGTCAACCTCTTGGCATGCTTTACAAAATAGCAGCAAATTTGCCAAAACAATTTGCAAATCTACAGCAAATATGTGTAAATGCTGATATGACAGGAACTTGGCAACAACTGCCTGAGAAATTGATAAAGACACCAAACAAAAGTAAGCCAGCGTGCAAGGAATTCACCTGCAGAGAGAAGGTGGGACAGGGAGTGATAGAGGAGGGGCAGCCCTCACCTGTGGCAGTGTTTTAAAAATAAACTGGGAATTCTTTATTAAGTGCGTGCGATTGGGAAATTGAGCTGAGGGTAGCAATTACAATCTATTACAAATTTGCTTTGGCTGTAAGACAGTGAGTCTCATAGGGGACTTTATTAACTGTAAAATACACGTTGAGTTTTCTTTTATGTTAATGATTGTTTCGAAAACTTAAAAATAAAATACTTATTGAATTTTTTTTTGAAGGAAAAATATTTATACAAAAGAATAACATACTCCTTCAATTTTCATTTTAAAGAAAATTATTACTTTGTACAGAAATTGCTCTCATTCGTTGAAGAGTTTCAAATTTTAAATATATTTTATTTACCCTTAATTTTGAGGGTAATATAAAAGGGTTAAATATAAATCTAGACAGTCTTTAATATTGAAAAGCATAAGAACTTATACTAAGCTAGACTAGGTACAAAGCAACAACTATATGAATATGAGCATTGATTATTAAGACTGTTAAGTGGAACAAACAGCACTATAAATTCATTATCAGGTTTATTTATAAGAACTTAAACAGCTGTGATCAAATCTTATTGTCTTAAAATTAAAGATACAGCGTCTCAAAGGGCATTTAGTTGGCACAGCGCAAATGCTTTCACGCTGTTCCTGCCAAGTTTTTAAAGGACAAACAGAAACATCTTTAAGTTTACAAAATTCTTGAGCGTGCAAAATCAATAGGCTTAGTTAGGGCTCGAGAACATGTTATAAACTAGACACAGCTAGACAGCGCAGATGTTGCCACAGTCTTCATGGATTTCAGCATTATTATTTGAAAGTTTGAAATGCAGTTTCGCCCACTGCCTCTGTGGCATAGCAACACAGCACTTTTGCTGATGCCTCAATGGCAAAAACTGAAAAGCGGCTAAACAGAAAAGAAAAGCGAAATTCAGAAAAACAAATTTACCGCAAAGTGCGCACAAAAGTAACCAGCAAACGGCAAGCGGCAAGCTGCTTTTTCCACAGCATTCAAGCGTCCGCGCTGAAAAGTAGGCAACATAAAATGCTCGACCAAACGATGCGAGCTGCTTTGCTGCTGCTGCCATAGTCGTTGTCGTTGTCGTTGTCGTTGCTCTGTCGCCGTCGACGTCGCCAACGTTGGCGCAGGCGTCAACACTGAGTGCTTTACATGCTTTCAACTCAAACTCGCTCTCGCTCTCGCTCTGGCTCTCTGAAGCTCTTGCTCTCTCCGCCGAGTGCAGACGAGCGTTGAGTGTGAAATGAGTTTGAGTTCGAGTGGGTTTTTGAGCCATGTACTGTAAAGATTTCCCCTGATTCGCTGGCAGTGCTCACAAAGTGAGTGCGTATGTGTGAGTGTGTTGGGGGTTCACTGTTAACCCATCTAACACCCACCACACGTTGTGGTGAGTTAGATGCCGGCTTGCGCCACGACGCGTTTGTTGTTTTCTTTTTTTTAATTTTCCTTCTTCATTTTTTTGCTGCTCTTCTTCCAAGACACGACGCGTCTTGTGGTGAGAAATTGTTGCGCGCTGTTGAGTTTTTTTTTTGCGCTCAGTTGGCGCCTTTCGTTTTCATTGCGGCCACTTTGGGTTAATGGGGGTGGGGCATTTGGGCTACACACGGAGCCATACTTGCGCCGAAGTCGAAATGCCGTCGGTAGCAACGTCAACAAAATGAATTTGCCGTCGGCAAATTTAGTCGCACTTATTTTGGCTGAGTTTTCAGCTGATTTTGCTAAAAATAATCATTTAATTTAATTTAAATTAAATATAAATTTAAGCTCTGATTAATTTTAAGTGTTTAACTTTTAAATTTATTTCTGCTGTATCCAAGTAGGGCTGCCTAAAAATAAAATATATTTTTCGCTACCCAATGTAAATAAAAGAAAACAATGCAAAAATATCGGAGAAAAAAGCGTGGGAAGTTGGACTCATGAAAGCTTTTTGTGGCGCACCAATGGCACCGCGTTATGCCCCACACACACACACACACTTACACTCACACATATATATAGCTATACTTATATATATATGTAGCTACATAGAGAATGCGCTCACTCATGCATGGGGGCAGGGCCTTGGACGCCACCACAGCACACACACACACACACAGCACCCACCTGGTACCCCTCTGTTACCCCTCTGCTAGCCCCTAGCACCACCGCCCTTGCTGTGTCCCAGATGAGAACGACACCCGACTCCGACGAATACCGTTACGTGGCGTGCCGAAGAAAGCCCGACCCCAAAAGTGACACCAAGCGCGGCTAACCCTTTATCGCACATAGGGTTTCCTTACAGGACCGCATATTTAGGTTTTTGTTATGGGGTTTCACTGTCGCCATCCTTGGTACGCCTTCATGCGGTCTCGCTCTAGCTTTCTCAACCCATGTGTGTGTGTGTGACTGTGTGTGTGTGAGGGCTTGGCCACTGCCCGCACACATACACTCCTACTCACATTCACATAGTTTGGGTTACCCAAATCGACGTGATGCTATATTATATGGAAACACAATTTGCTCAATGTCTGCCGCCGCTTCCGCCGCATCGAAGTCGTCGTCGTCGTCACTGCTTCGCCGTCGGATGCTGCTGCAGCCAACTTCAAGTAGTACTTCAGAGCGTGGGCGTGCCTCTATGACACTGTATGTGTATGGGAGTGTGTGTGTGTGCGTGGGAGCCTGTGATCGTCGTAGTTTTGTGGGCTGTTACTGCTGCCATTTTGTGTGACACAACTAAAACCCAACTATAAAATTTGCCCCTCTACTCCGGTACACACACACATACACACACCTATATATACAGAGCCAGACCCATTTATTTGCACATAAACATATAGAATATACATATAGGTATATGTATATATATATTACCAGTTAGTGCATTGCAAATGCTAATGGCAGGAGCAGTAATGAAAAAGTAAAAAGAATACAAAAAGGAGCACGAAATACTTTAATGAGTGCTAATGCATGTTTGGCTATGCTGCTAGAAGAAGAGCTATAATCTGGATAGCTCAAAGCCTCCAATGTCTACCACAAAGAGCAATCTGAATGACTAAACTAAGAAGTTTTGCTCCTGGTCGGACAAATAAAAGTAGAGTCTGCTTTGCTTCTACAGAGATTAACTCCAGTTATTTTTGTTTCTAGGGAACTTAAACTACGAATTGTTACATTATTTTATTTATACTTAATTCTAGTGTAAGCATTAGCTACATTAATCAATTTATTAGTTTTATAAATATTTATTAATCTTTTATTTATTCTATTATTTCTATTATATTAATTCATTCTTTCATTTTTTTTTAATTTTTATCTTAACGAAAGGCATTGACATTTTAGTCACCTAACTTTATCATATTTTCTATCAATTCTCTTAATTATTTAATTATTTTACATATTTCATTGAATGGATTATTTCATTCTTCCATAATTTAAAGTTTCATTCTTCATTGGAATTAAAACAGTTTTTCTGAATTATAACTTTGCATTAACAAACAAATTTCTGTTATATGTCAAAGATATATACTCGTAAGAATTTGGCAATTTTAAATTTTTCTTTAGTCACTTTAAAAATTTCAACTATATCAAAATTAAATTAAATTATTAAATTACTTCAGTAATTAGAGTTAAAAATCCTCTATCATTTTTTTTTAAGTTTTGCATAATTTAATGATTGTATTTTTAAATAAATAAAACAAATAAACGTTTGTTGTTAGGCAAATAATATTAATTTTAGAATTAAGCACATTATTCACATGTTTAGTAAGTTTTTTGTTTGATTAGTTGTTTTCAAGATATGGCAAGGATACTTGAAGTCCCAATTTACAGTTGTTCTAAAGTATGAATAAGACTTATTTTATAAAATAGTAAAAGTTTTGCTGTCTTATAGAAGATCAGAGAGGACACATGATGATTTTTTCATTGATATGAAATTACATCAATCACTTTAATTATATTTAAAGCAATGCGTTGTCGAGCTAAAATATTTCTTTGTAGCTTTAAATTTCCTACTTTTTTAGACCGCGTACTCAAAAAAAAAAAATAGAGGGGTCTATTAGGTTTGTCAGAAGCGAAGTGTGCGTAACAGGCAGAAGGAGGCGTGGCAGACCCCATAAAGTATATATATAATTCTAGCATATTTTGCAATTAACAAAACATTGTTAAAATTGGTATTCCTAATTTCGATATTAAGCCAAACGCTTATACATAAAGTTATTTATTTTCCATAAATGTTTAAGAACCCAAGTATGGTTGGCTTTTGTTGGGTGTGTGTGTGTGTGTGTGTTCCATTAAGCTGCCAGACAGTCCAAATAATTTCCCCCACTAAAATAGAAACACACCCGCACACACACACAGCTGTTTGACCTACATTAAACTAGTTGTGCTTCAAGTAATATCAAGTGCCATATGAGTCGCTGTTTCTATTTCTATTTCTGTATCCCATACATATATATACCTATATCTATTTCTGAGTTGTAGTTTTCTAAGTATGTCAGAGTATGAAAATAATGCAGCATGCCAATCAAGTAATGCAGCAAAAGATGCTTCCAGTCATGTCTATAAATGAGTTCAGTTTCGCTCTTTGTGTCTCGTCTTTGCTACACGTCTCATCCGGCGTCTTGTCCTGTACGGTCTTGTCTTGTCATGTCTCGCAGTGTCTTGTCTTGTCTTGTACTGTCCTGTCTTGCCGCGTCTTGTCTCGTCGCCAAGTTTAAGACCAAATCTGCAGCACATTCATGTCTGTCTTCCCAAGTCTGACTGGTTGGTCTGGTTGGTTCGTTGGTTGGTTGTTGGTGTCACATTTTCGGTGAAATTTTGGTTGCAAACTTTGGCAAAACTTGGCCAAGTATTTGGCCTCAAGTGCGACAGAGCGAGATAGAGACAGCCAAACGGCGTGCAGAGACAGACAGAGCTGAGTGAAAGCGAGAGAGAGCGAGCGAGATAGCGAGCGAGACAGAGCGGGATGGAGTATGCCAGAGCGATTGCAATTGAGAGCGCGCATGTGGGTGTCGTGTGTGTCTGTGTGTGTGTGTGTCTGTATGTGTGTGTGTATTTGTGTGTATATGGTGTGGTCGGTCTTCGTCTTCGCATGCGAGAGGAGCTAAACAAGACGAGCTGCTCTCAATGTTTGTTGCCTTGGAGTTTTCTTAAGTGCGACTAACAAACACACACACACACACACACACGCACATACCCACTGGAACACACACACACTGTCTTTCTGAGGCTCTCAGGCAGCGTCGCTGTCGACCGCGTAGTATGTGCGACTGCGGCTGCAATAACTTCAGTCTTGCCTCCGCCCCCGTCTCCTCTCCCACTCCCTCTCTCCCTCTCAGACACACACACAGCCACACGCACACACTGTTTCTAGCTCTTTCTGTCAGCTGCCTTCGCTTTGCCCACAAATGTGGGATGCCACTTGATAGCGGCAACACCAGAGTGGCAAGGGAGTAGGAGGAGAGAAGCAAGAGGAGGGACACGTCCAGACGGAGCAACGACATCGGCGACTGGGATAATTTTAATGAATTTATTTAGGAGTTTTACTCTCATTCTCTTTTCCGCTCTCTTTGCCAGATTTTGGCCAAGTCGCATTCAGGCTAAGACCAGTCCCTGTACCAGTGTCTGTGTTTGTGTCTGTTCGTCTGTCTGTCTTTGTGTCCCACTGTCCCGAAGGTGGAGCTCTTATTGGGCGTGCACATAGCGAGTGCGTTGAGGGGGGCTCGGGGAGAGGGTGAACTGGAGCTTCCAAAGATGCATTTACATAAGCAGCAATATGGCGGCTTGTTGATCACATGATGGCAGCAAGAAGCTGCGACAGTTAGGGGAGCAAGGAAGTGGGCTGGCTGGGAGGAACCAAGGGGTGGTCTAGTTAGTAGGCGGGAATTTTACCCAATGTTGTTTTGCAGCGACCAAAATGTGCGGCAACGTTTTTGGTCTTGCACAGTGGGCTATATGTGGTCTGGGCCTGTTTCTCAGTCTCAGTCTCTGTCTCAGTCTCAGACTCAGTCTCGGTTTTGGTCGGGGTTTGGCATTAGAATTTGGACTTTGGACTTTGTCTTGGACTCAAATTTGTTGCTGGCACTAAAGTCGCTTATATTGTGAGGTTTTCTTTAGCTTTCCTTTGTTCTTCCTTTTTGTCATTTTTTTCCTCATTGACTTTGAGCTTCAATTTTAAACATTCCTGAAAATCAGTTATTTACTGCACTATAATATTTATTTAAAATTGCTTCGTTTTTACTGAGGGCTAATAAATGCTTTTGGGGTCCAAACTGATTTCTTTAAAATGTACTTTAAACGGTAGGTGGTGTTTATTCGAAATGAACTTATTCTACCTGTTGTATGGATAGACTTTCATTTAAAATTTGGTACCTCTAGCTCTTATAGTCTCTGAGATCCAGGTGTTCATACGGACTTAACGACGAACGGGCTAACAGTCGCTCATTGCTACATCGTCTAGGCTGTTGATGTTGAACAGGAATATATATACCTTCTCGGGTCGGTAACGCCTTCTTCTGCCTGCCACTTAAGCGTAAAATATGTCTGAAATCTTTGATTTGAATGAAAGTGCCTGAAAAATCGTGTAAATGTTGTAGTATAAAATATTCTATAGACTTTTGAATAGTATTTGATATTACCCTACTTTTCGAATCATATAACATAAACTCCACCCTTTAATCCAGTTTGTGTAGCTTTAAGAAATGTAGTTTAGTCAAGCTTCAGTATGCATCGAAACAAATCGGTTGATAAAAGACCATTTATATACTTTTAAATACTTCTATAAGTCTAAATTATATTTCTCCAACCTCCTACTAATAACTGCCTCTTCTTGCTTTTAGGTTTCGCACATCACTTGGTGGGCATGCACAGTCACCTGCACGCACCCGATTGGCGAGCTCACATGGCGCTGGGCGGACGACCCGGTTTTCCGGCCGGACCCTTCTTTGCACATCATCATGGAGGCGGCTTTCCCACCGCTGCGGCGAGTGGACTGCGCAGTCTAAATGGTAAGTACGATCAGTTTACTTCGAGGCAAAGAACTAAACCATTTATTCCATCAACAGACAATCAGCAGCAGTTGGCGACAGTGGGAGCGGCACATAGTACCACCAGTCCGGAGGGTTCGCCGACGACCACAACGAGTGCGACACTGAGTGCGTTCGTACAGCCACCGGCTTGCAATACCAGCGTGGACAGCTCACCGCCACTGACCTTGAGTCTGACCAGTTTGCAGCATCACGACAATAACAACAACAACAGCAGCAGCAATATCGATGCAGGATTCGAGAGTGATAGCATTTCGGTGACGGGATCGCCGCGGAAAAGTATTAGCTCCTTGACCCACGACGAGGAGGAGCCCGATCCGGAGGCAGGACGTAGTCGCAGCCCTACAGTGCTCAGTGCCGATGCCAGCAGTGTGGCAACCCTGGCAGAACCGACACCTGGCAACGGCGGTGCCTTTACGGCTCTCATACAGCGCAGCAAGAATCCCACGGAACTTTTTGGCGGATTTGCAGCAGGAGCGGGACACTTTGCTCCTACTGCGCATAGTTTTAATCCTGCGTTGGCAGCCCAGCTATTCCTGCAGAGTCCACTGTTGCCCCAGTCGAGTCAGTGGCTCTACACGCAGCTCTACGGCAGCTACAGTGAACTACCCTGGCTGCGTAGTGCAGCGGCTGCAGCAGCAGCAAGCACAGCTCCACAGCAACAGCAGCCACAGGAGCCGCCAGTGCATCCGACGCTAAGCACAGACGCCGATGGGGTTAATCTTATCAAGCGTTGTGTGACGCTGATTACGCACAATCCGCCGGATGCGGAAAATGCCAATCCGAATGCATCGCCGCCTGTGAGCTCCACGCGGCGTTCGCCCTCGCCGGTGGAGACAATTGATCTAGATGATGTCAGCACTACGTCGAGATCGGCCAGTGGCTCGAGTGGAGCTGGCGGTCCGATACGTACACGTACGCCCAAACCGGCGGCGGATGTCTGGCGTCCCTACTAGCGGCTGGCGGCCGCCTTGCTGGGCAGTTGCCTGGCGGTGCGACCCAGCGATAGACAGGAACATGAACTGGCACGGAAACTGGAACAGGGACAGCAACAGGGAAACGGTGCGGAAACGGAAGGCTGAGCGAAAACCGTTGGCGTGTTGTGAATTTAGCTCATATCGGTGCATGCGAGGGTCGCTTAAGTAGTTACGTAACTTACTCGTCCCTGAACGCATACACATATAGTTTTACCTTAGTCAAATTGTACAGTGAACGTGTCTATAGCTTTTCTGTTACACAACCTATATTCAAAAGAGTCCTTCAATCCTTTAACTCCAACTTGGTTTAACTCTGGTCCAGATAAGGACGTTATAAACTGCATAACTACTTGAGCGACCCCCGCATTGGGTGTATTTTTTTTTAGTATCTTAAGTTTAAGTGGATCACATATCGAATTTAAATCAATTAGCATTGCCCAAAAAATAATACATAATAATAAAAGTTATTGAACGCATTCGTTATTGGGTGCAACATGAAATTCCTAGGGACATAACTTCTATACGGTATTGGGCAATAATTATATACATTAAACACATAGAAGCTATTTGTGTAAATTAAGAAATTGAACATAAATATCGCAAAATTACCTTAAGTCGATAAGAAAACAATTTTTTTTTGCAAAAAAGAAAGAGGAATACGAAGAAAAGAAATGATTACAAAACGATTGAATTATTGAACAATTTTAAAATTTATTGAAAATAAATTTAAGCACAGTGAACACAGTGAACAATTTGTATATAGTTTCTTAAGTAGCGTGCCAAGTTTCGTTAATAAAATTTCAACTAAAAGTAAAAACAAATGGACGTGTTTAGAGAGCGGGAGCATCGCGGAAGCGGAAGTGAAGGCAGGAGAAATGGTCAGATAATCAGCGCCGCCAAGAAAAGCTTTTAAGAAAATTAATTCGCATTTCTTTTGCACTGCGCTTAGCCCCCTCCCTCTCTCGCTCCCCTGCTCCCTCTCACCCTCTCCTTCACTCCTGCTCTGCATTTAAGGGGTTAAAAAAGGCCGCTCGAATTTATAGCCAGGACTTGGAAGTTGGCGTAAATACGAGCAGAAAACAGGCAAATAAAAAGTTTAAATAAATGGGCAAACTTGAAAGCGAAAAATGCCAACCAAGAGCTGAAAGACATCCACTAACCAACAAAACTGATGCGACCGTTTGCGGGAATAGAAATAGGACACGGACACGGACACGGACACCGCCCAAATCCCGTCCACCTCCTGTCGGGTTGGGGTTGGGGTTGGGGGTTTTTTCGCATCTGTTTTGCCATTTCCCCCATTTGCATGCACTTTAGCAGCTTATTTAAGGCAGCGAATAATGAATGAGAGTTAAGCGCATATTAAATGAGAACCTCGAAAACAATTCGTATAAATCAACAACATTAGCTAACAACTTTTTCAATGTTCAATAATCATGGCACTTGCTAGTTTGCGAATATAAAATGTCAATGTTTAGTATTGAATTGAACACTGAATGCAAAATATATTAAAAATTGTCGAGTAGGATTTTAAATATATTATTAGCCTCTTTGGGAAAACTTTGTAATCTGGTTTACGGTAGAAAAAATAGATTATTTTAGATTGCAGTAGTAGAATAGGTTTAAAATTTATCTTAGACCCAAATAGAACATTTTTAATTATTATAGGTTTAGTAGTCTTTACTTATGAATAATTATTCTGAAGGCAATCTTAACTAAAGTGTCATTATCAAGCTTTATTAGAACGCGTACTCTAAAAAGAGTAGAGGGTTATATTAGGTTTGTCAGAAGCGAAATGTGCGTAACAGGCTGAAGGAAGCGTGGCACACCCCCTTGAACAGTATGAACAGCCGAGTCTATATTGCGATGTTCGACTGTCTATCTGTATGAACGACTGGATCTTCGGTATTACAGGAGCTTGAGGTACCAAATTTGGAATGAAAGTTCGTCTATATGTCAGGCAGATTAATTTTGCTTCAAATTTTTAGATCGCCCCCTAACGCCTCCGGAAATGGAAAAAAAAAACTATTTTCATTACGCTACAACTTAGAAACTATCCAAGCTATCGCTAACAAATTCATATGGTACGTGTATGCCACCGTTATAACTATCCTCACGAAGTTCGATTCAGATTGATCAACTATAGCCCATAGCTCCCATTGGACAAATCGGACTAAAACTAGAACTTTTGTATGAAGACATGTAGTGTTAGTTGAGCTATCGCAAACAAACTCACACATTAAGTGTATATCATGGTTAAAGCTATCCTCTATAAGTTAGGTTCAGATCGGACAACTATATCCTATTGCTCCCATAGGACAACTCGGTCGATAATTTCATGTGTATGGAAAAATTCGCACAAGGAGTAGAGGGACTTTTACTTTCTTACTTGTTTGTAAAAGGAAAACTGCTCGTTGTAAAGAAATAAATATTACATTTTTAGGTATTATTTTGTTTGGCTAAACAATTAATT
Source organism: Drosophila dunni (assembly GCA_018152125.1). Lineage (NCBI taxonomy): Eukaryota > Metazoa > Arthropoda > Insecta > Diptera > Drosophilidae > Drosophila > Drosophila dunni. The sequence goes on along the minus strand of JAECXC010000648.1, from coordinate 1,818,860 downwards.
TTTCAAAAAAAATTTTAATGACCACCTTAATTTCGGTTATTTCTTCGTCAAACATAATCGTTTTTTGTCCAAAATGACTAAAACTACTATAACTTGTAATTTCCTTCTAGCCGCTTCATTTAAAGTGTTTCAGATACAACCTATGAAATTCGTCTGGCAAGCGAGAGAAGTCGGGATGTCTCACACAATCCCACATGGCGTTTGCCAATTCCGCAATCTCCTCTTCCGGCAAATCGGGTCGGTATTGCCGTGCCACATCATAATACTCCAAAAAGTCATCGAAATTTCCACTGTCCCGAATGGCAGTCAGTAGTGCATACAAACATGCGCCTTTCTTCAGTTCCTCCAGTTCTGCGAACGACCATTGCTGTCCTTTGTCCATTGTTGCTGTTTTCGCTTTTAAATAATTTAGGAATTTGTAAAATATAGAAAACTAAATAAATATTGTTGTATTCACTTCGAGTAACTGAATGAGTCTGAGGGAAAATCGAATATAGAAATAACTGGTCGAGCGACATTTGATTGATTTGTGTTTGACTACTATGTTGATGGAGTTTTGAATTTATTTGTAGATTAGATAGTAGCCCAAAAAATATCAGTTTTATTTCAAGATTTTTATGAAATTTTGTTGTTTCAATTTCATTTTGAAGCGTGCAAAACTTTTAAAAACTTCATTTTATTTGTGAACAAATATACACATTATGTGTACGATACCATTATAACTATCCGTACTAAGTTTTATCCGGATCGAACAACTATAGCCTATATATCACATAGTATAAATCAGTCTAAGATTGGAAAACGAAAAGTAAAATGAGTAAAGAGTCTTTTATAGTCGGCTCGACTGTAGCCTTTTTGGGAATATATAATAAGGACTTACTCTTATATGATCTCAGCTAATCCATCCACCATCCGTAAAAATATGACAAATTCTTAACATGAAATAGTATGTATTCTTAGTTGATTTATAGTTTCTTCTCTTATAAACACTTTAGTAAATATTGTAGCAGTGACTGCAACTAAACTTAAATTGATGCAAAGCAAGAATCCAAGAAATAATTCTAAGTTGAAGCAATTTGAACAGGAGATGATTTAATTGAAGTGAGTAATTTTAAAGGAATGATAATACCTAAGCACATACAATATGTAGGCACTCCAAGAGACACATTACGACTGACAAGAAAGTCATAATAAACAGCAAACAATTTGCAATAAGCCAAGGCAGGAGATACCTCACACTAACCGCCCTCCTTCCGACCCCTGTGGAATGCCTTTTGCCGCACTTATATCGGAGACAATGACATTAAAATTTATTGCATGCCTACATGAGTGTGATTACGTGTGTGGAGTGTGCGTGTGTGTGTGCAAACGTGTCACTAATGACGACATAATTAGCAGACGTCAACGGTCGCAGAATACTCGCAGCATACCTATAAGAATCTGAAGCTGGAGGACTGAAGCATCGTCAGGCGTCAGTTAAAGGCGTTGATAATGACATTAAGTCAAATTGCTAACGTGCCGTGTGGATGGTGTGTGCTAGGTGCCATCGACAAAGGTGGGGACCCAATGACAATGACGTCACTAGGGGTGGGTAGTGCTGGTTTGGGGCATGACATGGCAGTATGTTAATTGAAAGCCCACTTATTGCAATAAGTACCGTACGTATCTTACTTTGAGTGTGTGTGTGTGTGTGTGATTATGGGTGTGCCTTGAGCAGCGACAATTGTTGAGTACAAGACGTGGGCAGGTGTTGCCAGGGCTACCGAAAAGGCTGCCATAAACTTTTCTATTTAACGCTTGAGCGATACTCGTTCAATATTTGAATGTGTGTACACTGAGAATAATTTTCGTTCAGTTTTGGGGATTTTGTAAAACTGTTTTTATATTGTAGGTTGATTAGAGGGTCTCAAGAGTTGCCTTTCTTACTACTTTACTACTACTTACTACTTACTACTAAATAGGTTTAAAATAAAATAAAAAAATATTGAATATATTTTTTTTAGGGTCGTATAAAGGGTCCCACTCAATACTACTATAACCTCACAAAATAGTTTTATATAAATACTACATAACTTCTCAACGGATCTGTTAGTTTTAAATATTCCAGATTTTTTTACTCCACTCTTAAAATATAGTTTAGTACTTAAAACTTAAAAAATGTCCTTAAAATTAAATTTTCAAGTTTAGTTTATTAACTTTTAAGCTCTTGAGTATTTTTGTGTCTTTAAATTTTCTCAGAGGTTAATTTTTTCTCCGTGTATTTGAATTGCTAACCTGTTCAAACCTCAAACTCGATGCGGAAAGTTTTGTGGCATCAGCTGGAGTGACAACTTCAGATCTGCCTCGTCGTCGACGTTGTCGTCCCGGGCAACAGTTTATTAGGTTGTGTCATTATCGTTTCTTAAGATGGCCTTGCCATTGAAGCATCCTGCCAGTCAGAGCAGCTCTCAGTCTGTCTATCTGTCTGACTGTCTGACTGTCTATTATATTTGGTAGCTTGGTCGCCAGGACGACACTGTCTCGTCATTGTAGTCCTTGTTGCATGCCATCCAATTTTGATGTTAGAATTTCCTGTGCTCGTGCTCGTCATGCCATTGACCAGCCGGTGTCAAAGGTGACATTAAGACGACGGGCGAAATTTTAAAGTGGAAACAACCCCAAAGAAGGACACATTTCCCTCCTTCGACCTCCATCGCACCCCTCTCCCAGGGAGTACCTAAACCGAGACGTGTTGATTTCCTTCCGACAGCCTGTTTACATCCAACTCAAACTACTCCCTTCACGCCTTTGAATCCAATTTCATTTTCATTCCAGTTTTTGCCTTATTTTATGTTATTCATTTTTAATTTCTACAAATTTTTTCTTCTATACTTTCGACCCAAAATGTTGTGTGTGTGTAGTTATGGGGGTTGGGGCACATCATTTACTTTAGTATGTTAATTTCCTACTTTAACACACTTGTCCAAAGGGGTGTTTTTGGGAGGGGGGTTGGTAGGTGCGGCGGACGGCACGAAACTACAACCAGATCTTGGCTGACGATTTGTCAGTTCCAACTCATAAGCCAAATTTAATTTTGCGCCATTTGTTAGTGATTTTTACACGCTAGATAAAATTTTCAACGTATCCTTCGCACTCTGTCCCACTTGCTCTACCCAAGTCTTACTCTCTCTTTCTCCCTTTGTGTCTCTCTGTTTCTATTTTGCTGTGGGGGTGCAGGTCACATGTGGCCATGATTACTCCAACACTCTGCACTCGCTGTCATGGGAAATGAATGACAATGGACTTGCTTGCTGCCCGTATTAAAGAATATCGTATTAGAGACTTTGCTACACTAAAGATGCCGACCTTTCCAGTCATTTGCTGACCTTACCTTTAAATTTGTATCAAACAACTTAACTTCTTATTTTAATAACTTTTTAGTTAAATGAGGCGTTGGTTAAATTGACTGTACAGTGAAAGCTCCGTTGGCCGGACAGCCACGGTTCCAGTATTTTTGTCCGCCCAAGGGAGATGTCCGCCTGAGAGAGCTGTCCGCCTGAGGGAGCTGTCCGCCTGAGGGAGCTGTCCGCCTGAGGGAGCTGTCCGCCTGAAGGAGTTGTCCGCCTGAAGGAGCTGTCCGCCTGAGGGAGCTGTCCGCGTGAGGGGCTGTCCGCCTGAAGGAGCTGTCCGCGAGTAGAGATTTCACTGTATACCAATTCAAATTTCCAATAAAATCTGTTTGGAGCTTCTGTAGTTATCATTTAATTGTAGCTATTTTTTTAGCCTTGTTTAAGCTACTGGGTTCTGAGAAATATTTTAAAAAACCTGTTCCTTTATTCAACACTAATTCCATTCCATATAAATTTCCATAGGTGATCAAGTGAGAGCATCGTGTCTTCGCTAAGTCATCAGCTACTTCTGATTTCTTGTTATAAGCACATTTTGACAACGAAATTTTCTCAATTTCAGTTAAATGGGGCTCAATGGGTCCCAGTTGGACTTGGTGCCGTGGCTGGTTCCGCAGAATCCAACGCTGTTGCGAGGCTAAAATAAACAAACAGCCGGCGGCACAAACTTTAGCAACGGGCAAACGGGAACCACAAAACATTTTGTTGGACAGCAAACGGCCGGCAAAGGACAGCAACAACAACAGCAACAACAACAGCAGCAAAAACATCAGCCAGAACAACAACAACAACTAGCACGACAACGAGCAGCGTCGTCTGTAATATGACAGGTGGCCCTGCCTATGAACTCCTACCCAATCCCGAGCCCAATTCTGAAACCCAGTTGACCCCGTTAACCCATTCTACTCGTGCTGGCCACGCTTTGTCACAGGAACTGTTAATAATGTGTAGCCCCTGCGCAGGAACAAAATCAGCGTCATTGGCGCACCTACAACATGCGATGTTGCGGTCAGGGACAACTTCGTGCCGTATCAGCGCGTCGCGAAATAAAATGACCGAGAAAAAGAACAAAAAAAAAAGAGGGAAAAAAAATTAAAATGGACCAGGAACAGCACCAACATCAGCAGCAGCACCAGCAGAAATAGCAGCAGCAGAGTCATCATGTTTTTCCGGACTGGGCTGAACTGGGCTGCACTGGGGCTAGGCTGGCAACGGGCAGCCATCCAAAACCGAGGAGTCCCATCATGAGTGACGGCGTCGCTGCGTCAGCGGCATGTAATTTTCACGGTATTTCGCAAATAGTACGAAAAACGCAAAAATACGTAAACGAAAACTCGACGCTAAATCTAAACAAGTTTGCAAAATGTGTCACCAGCAGATGGACGCTAACTAAATACCCTTTCCAGCGAAAATTAATTAAAGATTGGCAATGAGCAGAAAACATAATTGTGTATTAAATGAGCTTATTTTTAATAGAAAATCAGAGGCAAGAGTAGTGATGGTTAGGTTACAATGTGAATAAATATGAAACTCTTTAAGAAATATAATATTTGTTAAGGACTTGTGAAAGGTAAGCGAAGCCCTTATGGGCAAAACTGAACCTACTTGAAACTTCTAATATAAAAAATGATAATATATTTAAGATAATGAATACAATTTTTTGTTTTTCGTTCTATATATTATTAGTCGATTTTTGTTAAAAATTTGGAATCGATTAATGTATTTTTGTGGGTTTTACAGCTACTCAAAGTCACAGTATCAAAACATGTATCCACATGTGCTCGCCACTGTATAGCTAAAACTATATTTATTATATTAACCTAAGATGGAAATAAATCTTAGAGAATGTTGTCTTCAATAAAACTCAAGCGACTGCTGCTATAATAAATTATTTTAAAATTTTTTAATTTATTTTAAAATTAAGTAAAAAACAAACTCTGTTCTAATATCAAATATAAGACTTTAAAAATATAACTATAAGATCGCTTCATATTTGAATTATTATAATTAAATTTAGATATTTATTTTTTTGACAAAAAGTAATGACATTTTAAATACATTTTTGAATCTCTTAAAAAATCAGTCTCTCGGTAACTGTTAGCTTTGTCAATTTTGTTTAAATTATAACGTTATACTCAGAGTGTTTTCTAAATTACTAGATAACGGCTATATAGTTAAGGTCAGATAATATGCAAAGATGGAACTCGTTAGAAAAGAACATTTGGCTGGGTTCTCCTCGATGGCAAACCAATTTACTCTCTCGCTGGAGCATAACAAGAGTCAGGCCAACTGGGTGGCAAGTGAGCGTAATGAGGAAAGTGGAGAGGGGAGTGGGGAGAGTGGGGTGGGGAAAGAGGATCGGGTGTGGGATTGCAGGCAGTGGTGTTGCGTAAAACAAAAGCAACCTCCATAGCGCTGCGTTTGACAAGCAATAGAAATAGCTAAAGGAGGAACAGAGGGGCGTATGGGGGGGGGGAGGGGTTGAGGCTGACTGGTGGATTGGTTGCATGGCGTGGCTTTTCGGCGCCTACGATGGTGCAACTAAAATTATGCAATGCCACGCCCCAAACTCTAGTCGTTCCCAACTACACACGCACACCCCACACCCCCCGCACACCCACACAAAGAATAGTGTTGTGTGTGCATTATAGCGTGCAATTTCTGGCCGCCTTGCTGTGAGTGTCATTTAATGAACGCGACGTTGCAAGTGAACGCGAATGGCGGTGCAGTGGTGCAGCGGTGCAGTGGTACTGCGATGCGGTGGGTGTGCTGGTGTTTCCCATGGAGGTGTAGCGTGGAACAACACTTTACAATTTTCATAGACATTCCATGCATTTTGGTCAGTTTGATGTGGGTTTCGCTTTTGGGTGTCGCTTCGCTTCGTTTCGCTTCGTTTTCCTGCGATTTACACAAAAAGAAAATCAACAAAAAAAAAAGAAAACAAGTTCAAAAAAAAAAACTAAAAACAGGGAAAAACGGTAGGAAAATATTCAGTCGCCCAAAATACTCGCTATCAAAGTCAACAAATATACCAAAACACACATCGGCTGAGCGAGAGAGAGAGAGAGAGAGAGGGAGAGAGAGGGAGACAGGGAACATTTGCTGCCACGAATCTACGCATTTTTGCCAAAATTCGCGCCAACGCAAATACCAACAGCAACGACCCTGGATTCGAAATTCTGGACACTGGGACTCTGGGTACTGGGTACTGGGTTCTGGGCTCTGGACCTCATGGCCCATTGTCGTCGCTAACAATAATGAGTTCGTAATTTGATGTCGCTGCAGAAAATGGTTGAATTTGGCCAAGTGTGTGCGTGAGCATCGCACATGACAGGCAATAACATTGGCGGAGGGGGGGCAGTGGAAAGGGGACAGGGGGCAGGAGTCAGGAGGAGACGATAGGTGGTTGGGGCGGTTTGCTAAAACGAAGGAGCAGCGGCACAGGGGAAGCATTGGGGGTCTCTGTTAGTACGGTTTGTTTGCAACGTCGCGTTTTCAAATAGTCCGCGATATTCAGAGCCACATTTGAAGTGAGTACACTGAAAGAATTTGTCTAAGTAATTAGGAATATAAGAATGGAGAACTCTAAAGAATCAAGTATATATAAAGATAAAAAATAAAAAGAAAAGAAATTTATTCACAAGTCTTAATAATAATAATAATAATAATAATAATAATAATAATAATAATAATGATAATAATAATAATAATGATAATAATAATAATAATAATAATAATAATAATAATAATAATAATAATAGTAATAATAATAATAATAATAATAATAATAATAATAATAATAATAATAATAATAATAACAATAATAATAATAATAATGCCGAAATTTAATACATTTTTTTTTTGAATAAAACCCTTGACTATATTTTAGTAAATTAAATATATTTTCAATTTTAAGGCAGTTTCTACAGTGAAGCATATTATTAGTCCAAAAAGTTCTTACTTTGTCTACAAAAAGTTTTAATCAACCTTTTTTGTAACAGTGTATTATTCCAAGCATAGAAACAACAATAGCACACACACAACTACACACGTACACGTACACATATTTTCGCTTGTATGTACATACATATACATATGTGATTTATCAATGTCCGTACGCCGTCATCCATCTATCCAAACTAACATCAGTTGCCCACGATCTGCTTTTCACCAACATCAGCATCATCAGGAATTGTATTGCCTGCATTCATCTTTACGAGTAGTACATTGTGTCAGCGACATATGTTTCACTCTTGGCCCAAAACTATTTGGCCAAACAAGTTATGTCGATGTGGATCTACGACAGTGCTTCTATTTATAACATTATTAAAGGCGAAATCAAGTTTTTAATGGGAAAGTAGTCCAGAAATATAATAAGAACTGTTTAATGACCAATTTAAATCCCAAATCAACGCTATTGACTCATTTGAGGATAAGTCAGCACTTGCTGGCATCTTGAACTTCCCGCATTCCTGAGACGCTTGCCACCACCACTTAGTGCAGGGAATCAAAAATTTAAATTTCCAAAAACATTTTACGAATGGGACATGACGAGACCCAAATCGAGATTTACTACGAGTACTTTGAGTGACAACTCCCTGGACCAGAGTGCTCAGAGTCTGGTTCGTCACATTGTCTATTTAAAAGATAAAGCATTAACTCGCAGCTCGTATCTTGTATCTTGTATCTCGTATCTCATGCAAACGTCCGTTCACTGCAACATTGTGGTCACTTTTGTCCCCCCACTAAGTCATCAAGTCGTCTTTTAAATATATTTTGATTTCTCTTTTTGTTGTTGTTGTTGTTTTGGCTGAGCATGCAAATGTCAGGAAAGGTAGCTGGACGAAGGAATGACAAAGCCCCAAAAGAAAAATGGCCACAATCTTGGAGTCTGAAGGAAAATTAATGACTGCTGTCTTTCAGCAGATTTGATTAAAAATTTAAACATGGACGTGCTGGGCGCATGCTGTCATGCCGTCTTCAGCTTGACTTGACACATTCTGTGTCAGCTGTGTGCTCTGTGTCCTTCAGGGTTTCACCGTTTTTTCATCTTCCTCTTCTCCTCCTCCTGCATTTTTTCTATGCTCTGCCAAATGACCAACAGCAGTCATAGAAATACATTTATACTAGACTTTTAGGCTTTTACTTTTCTGCGTTTGGCTTTAATTTATTATTTAGAACAAGTTGGGTTTCAATTTTAATTGGGTTTGGAGCTCAATAAAAAAGACACTTTAGCTGCAGTTGGAAGTCAGTCAAAACTCACTTTTAGAAAACAGCTAAAGAATGATTGTTAGTCACATTGATTTTAAAATAGTTTTAATCATTATGAAGGAGACATCAGAGCGCTCACCAAGGGACCTACTGATGTTCGCGAAACGCTTCCTAATTCTCCTGGACTTCTAGCCTAAATAACCTCCGCGATGGGCTACTAAGAGCCGTATACAACCTATGTACAGTACCCGCGAGGACGTCCGGCTTAACCTAACCTAACCTAATCATTAAGAAAGTAACTCAATAAACGATTTGCGGTTCTTCACAAAACTTTGCTTAGTTTGCGATTGGAAGTATTATTTGAAATGTATTAGAAAACATTCATCTATTTTTAAGTGAGAAAAATAGACTAGTTCCCCTAAAGACAAGTATCCGAAAATGTTTTTAAATGGTAAAAATTATAAATTGCATTTTCTGTTTGTTTAACGAAACTGCCATTTTTAGAATATAAAGTTAAAGTTAACTAAAACAAATAATTATAAAAGTCTTTAGATGACTTGAATCACAGCCACTCAAAGTCACAGTATCAAAACATGCATCCACATGTGCTCGCCACAGTAAGTCACCTGCAACACATTACCTAACAAGTTCTAAATCGATTCCTTTTGTTGCGATTAAACCTGCTTGTCAGCCTAATCTCCATTTCGTTTATGCCCCTGCAAGACTGTGGCATAAGTTGATGTCAGTCGCTTGGGGAACAGGAAATGGAGATTGAAGCAGATGGGAGGGGAATGGGAAACACCCAAATCAAACTCAACTTAACTAAACACGCCTTAAATGGGTATTATCTGCTGGCCGGCACATTTAATTTCAATAAGCCAAGTTGGCAGCTGAAGGGCGGCAAACGTGGCCAAAACCATTGGTCAACTGCTGGGGGCCACCTGTGACCAATTTCGATTATGAGACTTGGCAACTTTTTTGTCGTCGTCGTCATAGTCGTTGGTCCGCCTCAAGACAACCCCAAAGGCGTTGTTAATTTTTGTGCCTCATAAAACTCAACCACCCGGTCGAGGGTCCATTCACTGCTCTCCACCGGCAGTTCATTCTGGCCAAACCGGTAGGGGGGAGCTAACAGAGGGTGGAGTGGGAGGGGTAGGCTAATCAGCTTCCGCAATTTTATAGCTGGCAGGCATGTAACGGAAATCGCAAGTAGCTTAGCCTAATATGCTTTGTGTTTTGCTGTTTATTTATTTACGCCACTTTTGCTTTGTTGTTTTCCTCTTCCTGTCTCTCCACTTTTTTTCTCCTTTTTGCGTTTCTTTCGCTGTCCTTTTTTAATGCGAGTGCTCAGAAGCAGGCGACGATTGTTGGGTCATTTGTTTTACTTGGCCTCAAATAAATCCAAATATATAATTCATGACGCCAAGTTTACTTTTTTCGTAATACTTGTGGAAAGTTTGCTTTGTTGGCCTGGCCCATGATTGACCAGTTGATCGAGTGAGTTATCAGGCAGTCCATGAAGATTTACGCACTACAGTAATGCAATAAATTAGCTTTCAATTCTTAAGGATTCTAAGATTTTCTTTAACGATTGTTTAAAGCAAAGGAATTGTTCTTCAAAGTGAAGCTTATAGGTTAAAATTAAAATAAATAATAATAATGTCGGAATAAATACAGTGAGAGCTCGACTCGCGGACAGCTCCCTCAGGCGGACAGCTTCCTCTGGCGGACAGCTCCCTCAGGCGGACAGCTAACTCAGGCGGACAGCTCCCTTGGCTGGACGAATTTTGTAGTTTTTTGCATGATTTTCACACAAAATCCGTTCTCTTAGGCGGACATCTCCCTTGAGCGGACAAAAATACTGGAACCGTGGCTGTCCGGTCAAGGGACCTTTCACCGTAAATTTATATTTTATAGCTATAAACAAATAATTAATTTTAGAATATAATTTAAACATCTCAAATATATATACAGTGTATCAAATTAATATTCAGTTTTTTTTTAAACTTTAAAACATGCAAATCTAGACATAATCAAGTTTTTAATTTATTATTATAGCTCAGAATGTCACCTTTTCATTGATATGCATATGTATATGGTTAATAAATAAAACACTTAAATATTTATATAATAAAAGAGAGAACCTCCAAAATTATCGTTATGTATAAAAACAATATTTAAAACATTTACATAAATTTGTATATCTTTAGTTTTTAATTTTAAAAATACAGTTTTATGAATTCCAAGTGAATTCTGATATTTTTTAAACAATTTCAAGATAATCCATGTCTAAATTTTAGCTAAATAGATTTAATGATTAAGTTAATAAAATCATAATCGGTTTTCAAAATTTAGTTTAATTAAGTTGCGTTTAAATAAATGTAAGTTCATGTGTTGTCTGAAGATTAAAAACTCGAATGAAAATAAGCAAACAACTCGATGAGTTGAATAATTAATTTCAAGGTGTTTATTTGGCCAATTTGTGTGGGGTTTGTACGCTAGTGAGTTATGTATTGAGCTAATGCCTTGGCATAACAAGAAGCTGCCAAGTGGTGGTCGCATAAAAGGGGCGGGCTTTTAGGGGGGCGGGGAGGGGGCGTAATACAAGACAGGTCGACAATCGCAGGCGCCAATCGCGACAGCAATTGAAGAAATTAATCAAAGCGCCAAAGTTGAAGCAACAAAATGATTTATGTGCGAGCAAATAATTTCGACATGAAGGTAACAAATACTTTGATAATCATAAATCACAACCTTGGACCGTAAACGTGCGCACACATGTAGTGTAGTGTTGTGTGTGTGTGTGTGTGTAGGGGGGCATTGGAAACCGCACACTGGACCGTAAGAAAGATAAATGATATTAAATATGGTGGCTGGAGAGGCAGAGTCAGTGGGTTGGGGGTGGGCTGGGAGAAAGTAGTCCTTGTATAATGTGTGAAACATTTCATTTCATTTCGATGCCAAGTTTGCCAAGAGGCCAAACAAATTGCCTATTGAATGATTAAACGGCCAGACCGAAACCGAAATCTAGACCCGTATCTATGACCGTACCCCCCAACCACGCCCACACTCTCGCACAGACCAAGTCCAAGGACGATACCATTGCCAGGACTCTTTTGCTGCTCTATCTCGCCTTTCATTTCGTATTCGCGCGCTTCCAACATAAATCATCGGGGCCAGGTCCTGCCTGGGCAACATATGAATTAGAAATTGATACAACTTTCTAACAGAACTCAGTTTCAGCTACACTGCGCAAAATGGAAAACTTAAGGAACAAATATTAATTAAATAAAATAAATAAAATAAAAGTTTTTCCCTATTTTAAGTCAAGTTAAAGTGTGTAAATAAAACACTCTGAAGTATTCACATTTAAGCCAAATTATTTGCAGTGCAAGGATTCAGATTAAGATTTGGTTTGGGTGTATGTGTGTGCGTGTGTGTGTGTGTGTGTGCGCTGTCAACGCTTCTGTCGCCGTCAGCACGTGTTGACGTGCATGAAATTCTTACGGTAAAGGATTTCATTTCATTTCGTTTCGTTTCATTTCATTTTCGTATCATTTCGTTTCATTTGTCCTTTGTCGCACGACCGATTCGTCGTCGTCAAGTCAACCGCTGAACCCAAAACGTCTGAGGAACCCTTTAACGCATTGCCTCACGTAGAATTTTGGCCTAAACGCTGCTGGTATTTGGCTAAAATTCTCATGGCTACTTTTCCGCCGAGTCTTGACTTTACTTTTTATCTTTGTTGCCTTTTCAATTTGCACTCTTCGTGTTTATTAGTCTGCGTTTGGCGGCTGCTTTTTGGCCATAAATCCTGCAACGTGTCCTGCATTCAATTTCACGTTTCCCTCGCTACACGTAGCACACTCGTCGTCCTCGGGTCAAGTGGGTAAGAAAACGCGAGCAGGGAAATAGCAGAACTGAGTCAAATCAAGCGAAATATGCTTTAATTTTGCCTTTATGCTTTTCCATTTTCACAGCAATTTTCATTTAAGTCGGTTTGGAGTAAAGGCTTTAACTGCAGGTGCCAAGTCAATAGGCTACAATGGGAGCATAAAATTTAATTTAGTTTGCTTTTTTGGCGGCGAGTTATTTATGTAGCTGTGATCATCGCCAGGACCTAAAAGGACCGTACAACAACAATAATGGTTACAACAACTCAAACCAGCAACGGAAATGAGCTTGAAAAAGAAAATATCACAAGAACAACCGCGACGACATTTAAAACGTGACGAGTTGACTCGACTCCAGTCGACTCCTCGTCGTTCGTTGTCCTTGCCCCTTTTCCTCTATGTGCTGCGACCCTTCTCCTAGCCCCCGTTCCACTCTGGACTAAGGTTTCTGCTAGCTCCTGCAGCTATGCACAATATTTGGTTCCCATTTGGCTGATGTTTCTCCTACTTATTTGGCTTTGACTTGGGGCCACAGCAGCAGCGCCAACATATCGGAAGTGCTCGCCTTTAATACCCTGTAATTATGGTAACAGCGGGGACTGCTAGTAGCTAAGTAGGTAAGCGTACAAACCAATTAAAGAATTATTAATAAATATAAGTGGAAGATATGAGTACAAAAAGTTAAATACACTATAAGTTATCAGTAAAAAAAATAATAAATTTAAATTAAAATTTTAGTAGGTTAAAGAGGACTGAGGAGAAACCTCAGTTCTTAGCACCATTAAGCTGACTAAATCAGCTATTAAGGCATGAGCTGGTAGGTTGAGATTTGCAGTGTTCAGACTTTAACTTCAATATACAGTTTACAGGGTATTTATGCGTTTAGCAGCGCGTCTGTCAAAATCGTGCCATTTGTTGTTGCTATTTTCTTTTAGCGTTTTTACCGCCAACACAAGATTTAATTAAACCAAAGACTTGATTTATGAACGAAAGGATTCGATGTCCGCCAGTGGCTCCGGCTGCAGATCGGGTTGAAAAATGTCGAGCAATTGGGGCGTGCGACGTACGACGTACAGGGCACACGGCTTACGGCTTACGGCTTACGGCATAGAAAGTGAACCAAGAGAAACTGAAGCACAAGTAGAAGCAGCAACAGAGCAAGTGCTCGGCTCACATTGTTGTTGTAATAATGATTTGGCTGAAACAAGAAGTACCAGGGCGGGGTTAGGGTTGGGGTTGGGTTCACTCCGTGTATACATACGATATATATAAACGAAGTTGTACAACAGCTGAACGGGCCGTTAAAAACATTCTGAGCATAATACACATAAAGAATTGTTTTGCTTCAAACTCCAGTACCAACTTCACATCCTCCTCAAACCTTTGCCCAGTTTCTCGCTGGCAACATTTTCTATTGTTTTAACCCTTTTTCCTGTTTTTTCTTCTTCTTCTTTTCTTTTTCCCCATATATGTACGAATTTGTATATAAGTATTTGTGCTGCTGTTTCTGTGCTTGTCGCTGATTGTGCGGATGGGGAAATGGTATTTGTGGCATCTCATGGCATCGATTTGTGGAACAAAATTCAATTGAATTTTTTTGCTCTAGAAATTGTGCAAGTTTCAGACCTCATAACTTTAAAATGAGATAAGTTAAGCCGTTAACTATAAAATTATTAGAAATTTATATTAAATAAGTTTATGCATTTTTTTTTCAATTAAAAAGTAGCTGTGCATAATTTATGGTTAAATATTTATAATTTACTTCTTTATATCCTTGCAGAGGGAAGTTTGTAACGCATTGAGTAAGGCGTTTCCGAACACATAAAGTATATATATTCTTGATCAGCATCAACAGCCGAGTCGATATAGCTATGTCCGTCTGTCCTTCTGTTTCTATGCGAACTAGTCTCTCAGTTTTAAAGCTATCTTAATGAAACTTGGTACAGATGTGTATTCTCTCTGCACTCAGATCATTTGTAAAAATCGGAGAGAACGGACAACTATATCATATAGCTCCCATAGAAGCAATCGGTTGAAATGCTTAGAATGCACAGAGAATCAATTTCTAATCGTTTCCCATCTGTTGACCAATTTTCATTTACCTGCACTGTCACTTTCTCTCAGAGTATGGCTGGACTTGAGGCTTAAACCATTGATTGACCATCAGGAGACAGTTTGGAGCATGCATTGATGAGCATCAATGGATTTCTAGTGAAGCAAATTATTTTAATAATCTCTGCACTGGAATATTTCTAGACAATGAAACAATGAGTCAATTGTTGAATATTTCTGGATTTGCAGCTTGTGGATTCGATTATTAATTTCTGTGCCTTCTTCCTGTTTCTGGTTGATAAGTTCAAGTGTCGTCATGACAGCACATAGTTGATTAATTTGATTTACATGTATTTCCAGATATTACATTTGGTTGAACTTTGTTTTTTTTTTTCTTTTGCCACAAATTGGAATTTGGCATTACTAATTGGGTTTACTACAGAAGAAAGTCGGAGACAGAGAGTGCAGAGAAATTGAGAGAGATTCAGTGCGCTCTATCGAATATCTAAAGCAGACCGCAGAAATGAATGCAGCCCTGGTCAGTTGGCCAGCTCACTGCCTGCAACATTTACAGCAATAGCAACAACACTAACAACACTAACAACAGCAGCTTAAACTGGCAAGAAGCTCTGAAAATTTGCTCAAAAAACTTTGCTATTTCAACCACCGGCGGCAGCAGCGACGGCGACGACGACGACGGCGTCGGCGGTTGTAAAAAGTTTATAGGTATCCCACCCGAAAATACACTTTTACAAAATTTTGTAAAAATAAAAAAACATAATAGTAATAATAGTTTAAAAGGTAATTTATATTAAAGAACCCATTTTCGATTTTGTTATCTTTTGAAACCGCAGGTGTGTTATTAAAAAATGTGTTTAAAACACCAGCTAAAAACTTATGGCAAATCTTTATTTATAACATGTAAAGCAGAAAGCTCATGGTTAACCTATATAGTAAATATCTAGAGTTATTAGTCGTAGCCGTTCCTTCTGTAATCATTTCAACTACTTTTGTTATTAGTATACATTTTTGTATTCTCCAGTTTTCACTTCAAGACTTAACCCAATTTATAAATGTACGGTGGAATCCGGTTATAACGACTCCGCTTAAAGCGTCCGTCCGGTCATTGGAACGAAAATTCGATGACTTGTTTGGTCCCCATACAAGCTTTCTTTCCTTTCCTTTTTTTCGCTTAAAGCGTCTACCGGGTATAACGACGTAAAATCGTCGGTCCCTTGAGTGTCGTTATAACCGGATTCCACTGTAGTTTTATATTTGAATGTTCATTTTCTTATTTAATCACAGGTTAATTTATTCTATTACAAAGTTAAGATTTCATTATTCTCCTTCTCTGCTTGTAAATTTGTGCTCTTCTTTGGGATTCGTTCTATTCTACATATATTTCCTCATCGATCTTCGGTTCATGCACATAGTCTTATAATTATACTTCTACTTCTACTTATACTTATACTTCTATGCACTTAAGTTCTTACAGCTGATTGAGTATGACCGCGTGATGCCTGGCTAATTAATGATTTTATACTTTTCGGATTAGTTAATTAATTAAAAATAAATTTTTAAATTGTCAATTTAAAAGCTTTTTTTTTTTTTAAATATAATTTTCATTTTATATTTTTTTTAATATTTCTTAGTTTTACATTAAGTTAATTTATTTTTCTTTTGTTTCGACTGCTTATAGCAATAAATAAATAAATAAATAAGCACGTTTAAAATTCTTAAAATATGCTTTTTATTTTATATATAATAATATATGTTCATGTCTTGTTTGACAAATGTTTAACTAAATTATGTTTCCATTGGATTAGCAATTTTATGTAAAGTCGATTTTTTCAATCACAATTTCTAGCTTATGAATAAAAAACTCCAAAATTTCTTAAGATATATTTAATATTAATTTAAGTGGTTTTTAGCAGTGCAGCAGCTGTTTACTGCCATGTGGCAGCATCGACAACAGCAGCTATCCACCCTACCTCCCTCGAACCCTACTCCTTGGGTGCTGTCAGCCTCATTCCCAACGCTTATTGTTTACCACAACCTCAGTTTTTGCTAATTTTGAGTATTGCCATCGTAAATCTTTTCATTAAGAAAACTTTGCATAAGTTTTCGCAACTTGTTTGCTGTCTCACAAGCCGTCCTTGCCACGCCCCCTGCAGCCCCTCCACCCCTTGTGCTGGCAAACCCCCTTTTAAGGCCATTTCTTTTTTGCCCAGCCGCCTTTTCGTCGGCGTGTTTTCGTTATTAGTCTGATTAATTTGGCTCTTTTCATAAATTGCCAACAGCATCCTAGCCACAATTTCCTTCTCCACCCCCGTCCATCCCCCTGTTCCTCTTCAGTCTTCATTTTTGATTTCTGCCCTCTTGACTTCCCTGATCCACTCTGCCATTTGGCAGCTAGATAAGCCCACAGACCAAGCTCCATTACAGGGGGCGAAAGGAAAAAAAAAACAAGCGGAGGAAGATGTCGGCACTTTGTGGCACAACGAAATTTGAACACACTTGTGAGAAAGTTGAGTTACAGGTATATCAACTAGACAAAGGACTCGTATCCTTGGCTGCTTTACAAAACATTGTTACCCCTTTTTACGGCGAGTGTATGTGGAAAAACCAGCGAAAACTCTCAACTCAGAACTCTTAACTCTGAACCTTTTTTCAATTTGTTGTTGTTGTTGCTGTTGAGCGTGAAGAGGCAAACTCTTCAGAGAACCACATCATACATTATCCTAATAAAGGATAATTCATTAGTATTTTAACTTTTTGGCATTTTTTGAAGTCTTTTGGCGTCGTTTTAATTGCTGCTGCTTTGCGTTAACTTTTCGCCAAAGTTCTCGCCCTCTCTCCCTCTGTCTCTCTAGCTGTCTCGCTTTTAATATCTACTATTTCTACTATAAGTTAAGCTTTTGATAACGCTGATTTGTTTTTCTTTCTCTTCTTTAAATTGCACATCTTTTTGCCTTTTACTTTAATATGATTTTTTTGTGTTTGTATTTGTTTAGTTTTTTTCTTGTTTGCCTGTTTTTTGTTTGTTTTTTTACTGGCTTTTGCTTCTATTAAAAATTCCGCAGTGCTTCAATTTTCTGGACTCGAATATTTCACGAATGTTTATTAATAAAAATTTCATAAAATCAATAAAAAACGGTGGCTGCCGCGCGAGCTGCGGCAAGGGAGGCGTGATTTGAGGAAAAGCCACTTAAAAGCGAGACAAGCATAAAAATAGAGAGAGATAGTAAGCGAGGAAGGAATAAGTGAAAGAGAAAGAGGAAGTGGAAGTGGAGGAGATTGTAGCGTTTCGTCAGAACTTTAAGCTGCTTTCGGCTTTATGGTTTCACAATCTCGTAGTTTCATTAGTGTGGCAGGCACCCAGTTACACAGTCACCCAACCACCCAACCACCCACTGACGCAGCCATGCCCCCTGCCACTTTTGTGGCACTCTGAAAAATGGCGTCGCCGTCGTCGTCGCCGTCGCACTTAAGCCAAAAGGTAAAGTGGAAAAGTGTGGAAAAGTGTAAAGACAGCGCACAAAGTGTATGTGGTATCTTATTTTAAGCTGTCAGCTGAAAATACCCAGCGCATCCCATGCCAACCGGAGAGCCGTACCAGCACTACCAAACACTACCCGTCACTCATTATGCGTTGTGGCATGCGCTGCCTTAGCCTGACATATATTAGTATGGATTTTTAATGGATTTGGCGTTAAACTAATGTCGCAGCATTGTCTCTGTCTCTCAAGTGAAGCACAGTCAAGTGGTTTGGGCTACAGTGGGTGCAACCCTGCGAGGGCGCCAGGGGTACATCAAGGGGTGCTTTATTCTGTAAGCTGTAAGCTACGTACGCTTCGTCTGCCCTCGGACCCAACATATTGTCAGTGGTTAGCGACTTGAAAGGCGATTCGTTTCAGCTTGGCAAACTATTAATTTTAGAGCAGGCGAGGTCGAGTCGAGTCGTGGCAGCAGAAGGAAGAAGGAACCAGGAACAAGAAAAACAGAATGGAGGTAAGTAATCAGTTCTAATTCTCCACTTAGACATACAGACAACTAAGGACGTAGAGGAACACTTCTAGTTGTTTAGCAAGAAAGGATTAAATAATAATGAGTACATTTTTTTAATACATTCTTATACAGTTGTAGTTGCTCCAACCTCTTAGGCTACACAAGGAAAGGATGCTAAAAAGCCGTAAATTTCTTTTACTAGTAGAGTTAAAGGGAATACTATAATCGTGATAAGAATTATTATAGGGAGAAGGAGGCCTAGCAGATCCCATAAAGTACATGTTTTCACGCTTGATCAACATTAGCAGCCCTGTAGACATTTCTGTTCTTTTGTCCTTCTGTACGTCTGTCCATCTGAATTATCTCAAAGACAATTAGAGCTTGAGCTACCAAATTTTAAATGAACCTCCGTTTAAGAGTCAGGCAGATAAAGCTCGTTTCTTATTTAGCCTATCTTTCATATTAAACTAACTTCACATCACCATCACCAAATTCACACATTAGGTTTGTGATGCCAATACCACAGTCCTTTTCATGTTTAGTCAAGATCAGACGGCTATATTATATAGTTGCCATAGGACACGTAGTTCGATATTTGTTATCTTTCTATGATGAAATGTAGTTTTACTTTAGCTAACTCAACCAAACTCACGTAACTTGTATATTTTGATTCCTTACCGATGCCTTAGATTATACTTACCGAATTTAGTGCGGATCGGACAAATATATCCAATAGCTTGTATAGGACTAAACGATCGATGTGGGCAGTAGAGTAATTAAAGTGTCATATCTTTTAGAGTTGGCTTCATTATCAATAGCTATTTGTAAAATAGAATATATAGAATATATTATCTTATAATAATAATTTCTGTTATAAATATATGTAAGCTTCTGTTTTAAATAGTACTTGCAATGATGATTATAATGATTGATCTACAATTTAAATTAATTGTATTAAAATGTTATACTTTTATTACAACTATACTTTTATTATACTATTATAATAAGTAAAATGGTTTAAAACGAAAGTGCATAGTTATTTATTATGAAAATAAAAATATTTTAAAATAATTTCATGCAATTGCAATGAAATGTTAAGAAAATTCTAATTATTTGAAATTCTAAAGAATTAAAATTGCAGCACAAAATCTGTAAAAACCCCAGAAGTATTTACCAATGGAGTTTTGAGTTTTCCAATCGCAATGGCTGGCCTCATAATCAGCATCAGAGACAGAGTGAGTTTCCCTTCCAGTTTCACACCCACAGCCCACAGCCTACAACCCACAGCTCAGAGCCCACAACCCACTTCCAGTACGCACAACCTACTGCTGGCTTGCTCCGACACACGTGCCGGGCATATACTGAGCGCTTTCTTGAATAAATGTTGCGGTTAACCACAACTTATAATTGGTCGAAATGCCTTACGCTCGAATAGAACTGAGGCGACTCTCACTGAGTGTGCAACTTACCCTTAAAGTGTGTGCGCCTGTGTGAGCATGTGTGTGTGTGTGTGTGTGTGAGGGTATTCAGTATTGAATTGTAATTGACAAATCACTAATTGCCGCCAAAAAAAGAAATAAATTGGAAATATCAAAAAAATGTAATGTAAAATGATTTGTAAAAAGTGAAAGAAACGCGAAGCTTTCGCGCTGGCGCCATCTGTGGGCTTTCGTCGACAACAGAGTTAGAAAAAAGCAATTGCCAAAGGCAAAGCAAGAAAAAAATCCGCCAAGCGTCGCAAAGTTTGCGCCTTGGCCAACGTCTTGGACGCGTTGTACGCCAAGACGCCAAAACGGGTCGAGACTCTGGGTCCAAAGGGGGTGAATGTCTATGTTAAAGTTTCTGCGCAGACGCATACAACACACACACACACACACACATGCACTTCTAGCACACCCATACAAACGAAAGCCAATGGAAAACCTCAAGAGTTTCCTTTCCAGCATTTTTCTTGGCCAAAGTTAAGAAAACTTTGCAAGCTTTCGCTTGGGCTGCTTATGAAAATTTTTCAGCGAAAAAAAGTGTAATGTGAACGGTTTGAATATTTTTTTCAGTTTTTTTTTTTTGTTAGGCGAAGGGGTTTGAAGCTGAACGCTAGATGGCGCCAGGCGGTCTGTTTGCTATTTTTGCGCGCATCGAAAAGTGCAACGAGCCACAAATGTTTGCTAATAAATAAACATGCGTAATGAAAACTAATGAATAATGTAATCATTTTCCATTTTCTAATTTTGATATTTTAATTAAAATGATTTGCAACTCGTAAAAACCGCAAAACGATTTCAAATCATTCTGCCAGGGTCCCCAAAATGTATTCAAATCATATCATATATACAATTTTTCTCTGCCACACACACAGACACACTAGGACACACCGACACACAAACACACGTGCACAATGTTGCTGCCATTTTGTTTTAAAATGATCGCATTTATTTTGCAATAGCCAAAAATCAAAATCATTTTAGCTGCCAGCTGCCAAAAACATGGCCAAAACAATATTTGTTTTGCCCCAATATGTATGTGTGTGTGTGCTGGTGTGCGTGTGCCTGTGCGTGTGCGTGTGCGTGTGTGGGTTAACCTTTTGTGTGGTAAACGAAACGAGCTTCGCTTTTTGTGCGCTTGGCTGGAGTGGTCAGCGCTTTGAATGTTTTAGGCCCGAAAATAATAGAAATATGCTTAATATAATGAATATAATAATAATAATAATAATAATGTTGCATTCAACGCATTTTATTAAACATGAAATATGATTTTACCAACCAATTGAATATAATGTATGCACAAATTAAACAACAGCCAAAGTTATATTCATATATTATAGTTATAAGTACATTTGTGACCATCCATCTCCTGCTCAAAGCACCATAACTATTAGTTCCATAATGCATATTCATTTAAGTATTTGATTTAATATTTATACGCTGATTTGCGCTAAAAATTGATTTAAAGTCGAGCTTGTCACTTAGTTGCCACTGGACAAATTTTTGGTAGCAAAGTTTGAACCAATTTAAAGTATGTTTGGAATATTGGATGAGTTGGATAGATTAGATATCGCTAGAACTAAAGTTATAAATTTACTATCTTAATTTTAAATTATACTAAGAAACTGGAAATTCAATTTTTTTTTAACAGTTAGAATAATAAATAATAAAAAATTTTTAGAATATTTAATTATCGTTTAGAAAGTAACTTTGAAACTTTTTCAGATATTTTATCTACTAAATATGATAGTTAAAGCTGTTAAAGAATTTTAAATAAAGCTTTACTTTCAATACTTACTTGGAAATAAGAGGAATTTTGATCTGGCTGGTTTTACTTGAGTTTTCCCAATTCATGGAAAGGATTGATGAATAAATTTCATAACTTTTGCATTCTCAGTTTAGAAGCCAGACAAACTAACTATCTAATTTTTTATTCAACAATAAATCTTTAACATTAAATAAAACAAATTATTTATTTAATAACACACTTGGGACTGCTTTAAGTCTGGGAAAATAAAATTAAATAAAGTATTCCAGTTTTTTAAGCTGCCTTAAAAGAGCACTAGGTGAAATACTATCCTTTGCAAAGCGCTCCCGCATTCTAACTGACTTCAAGCCATAGCATCCTCCGGGACCGGATTACTAAGGGCCATCAACTGGGCCTATGAACTGCCCGTGAGAGGGCGTCCGGCTTAACCTAGCCTAACCTAAGCTACTCAGCTGCTAATTATTATATTATAAGCAGATACAGAACTTATTTAGGATCTATATCAGATATATCGAGGATTTAGGTAAATAAATAATTTTGCTTTCGGTCAAATCAACACTATAAAGTAAAATACTTAATTTAAGTAAACATTTTTGGCATAAAGCTTCTTTAGTTTGTTCTCTATAATAATAACTTATGGAAAGCTAACTAATGAAACTTTATGCCTTAAATGTTTACTTTAATCATGTGTTATACCTTTTTAGTGTTTATTAGTAAAGTAGTTTAATTCCGTTGTATGAATATGATATATTTAAATTCAGTTTAAAAATTGGTTATGCAACTCGAACTAAACTCGAAATAATTCAATCTCTGCCTTAATAAAGTTATGCATAAACTAATACAATAAAATTGAACAAATTAAATCAGGAAATTCCAAAACTTCTGCAGTTTAAAAGAATTTCTAACCGACAAATGGTTTTAAGCAAATTTTTAATAAGTGGAAGATGAAATAATTTGCAACTTAAGCTGATTTCTTTGCCTCCCCCGCATTCCGTTGGTGTCTAAAGCCAGAATTCAACATAATGAGCAGGCTTTGAAACATAATTCAATCAATCTCACTTATTTGGTCAGTTGCTGTCTCTTGCTGGCCTACAGACTGTTGTCGTCTCGCTCTTCTTGGCCAGAGGCTGTCTTTGTCAGACCAACATGCAGCTGTGCAAATGCAATCAATTTAGTAGCAAATTGCATAATTCGACTTCAATATAAATTTTCGTGCGTTGCAAACTAACGAAAATTTTGCCCAAAATGTCGCCTACTGTATGTGTGTGTGTGTGGTGTGTATTCATGTGTGTGATTTGAGCATGTAGTGGTGCATTAAAATTAATTAGATTCGAGGGAGTAATTCCAGCGACAACCGCACGAATTAATTGATTCAAATCAATATTCGGCATTTCGGTCCATGCTCGAAAAACCAACGAAAAACCGTACCAAGAGCCCTTCAAAAAAGGTGACACCCGATGTCCCCTCCACCGCAACAGCTCCGACAAACACACCAACCCCTTGCCACTCCTCCCTCCGCACTCTCCACACTCATATATAGATATAGATTGGCACCAACATCAGTCACACTAACAAACCATATTGAAAACGTGCTCCAATCGTTGAGAGTTGAGTTTGATTTGTCTGACATATGCACGTCTGTCCGCCATTGTCCAGTTTTGTCCGCCTCTCCGCACTCCACTCCATTTGGCCGGGTTTTTGGCAAAAACTGCAATGCCAACATGGGGTACAAATGTGGCTGAGAGATGGTCGTTATGTTGCCTCTAATAAGCGTCGTTATAGTTACTGATTATCTTTAAATGCACTCGAAACTCTTCGGTGTAGTTGCTGTCTTAAGTGAACTGAGGGCCCAGTCATTGGTGGGGCTGGGAGTTCAACCATAAACCCAATGCAGTGCAAAAGTCCAACATTTAGACTACAAATAATGTGCAGCATGTTCGAACTCATTTTCCTTTCCCAATTGTTCATACCCGTTCCAGTTTGTAATGGGGGGTATGAGCAGAGCGAAGGAGGGCCTGAGAATATATATGTTCTCAATCTGCATTAATAATCTAAGACTTTAGTCATGTTTGGTCAGAACTCAGTGACTATAAATTGTAATTTAAGAATTTGAACGCTTTATTCTGTCCATGTAAATCGAAAACATATAGAAATATAAAACTTATTTCAAGATAAACAGTTGGAGTACACATTAGACATGCAGAAATCTGAACAAAAATACGAATACCAACAGTTTTGAAATCGAGAAACCTTTCCATATTTAAAAATCTAATCTTCTTTTATTAAAACTCATTTAGTATTGAATCGACTGTAGAAAGCAAAAGTTATGGCTGCTTGAAGCTTGAGAGCAGCGCCCAAAAGTATGCAGCATTTCTGCTTAAGCTCTTAGAAACGTTCGAATTACAGGTATACCCAAGTTGAGAGTCGATTGCAGTGTACAACGCTGCTCTGGTCTGAGTCGACTGCAGATGCCAAAAGTTATAGCTGTTCGAAGCTTCAGAGCAGCGCCCAAAAGTATGCAGCATTTCTGCTTAAGCTCTTAGAAACGTTCGAATTACAGGTATACGCTAGTTGAGAGTCGACTGCAGTGTACAACGCTGCTCTGGTCTGAGTCGACTGTAGATGCCAAAAGTTATAGCTGTTCGAAGCTTCGGAGCAGCGCCCAGAAGTATGCAACATTTTTGTTTAAGCTCCTAGAAACGTGCAGATTACAGGTATACCCAAGTTGAGAGTCGATTGCAGTGTACAACGTTGCTCTGGCCGCCTCCTGCCTCTGCCCACTGCGCTCACCTGCTGCTGCGAGTTGGGCACTGCGCGATTGCTGTCAAAGTACGAATGCCAAAAATGCAACGCCAGCCAAACGGAAATGTAGAAAAACAATGAAAACCGCTGCGAAGAATGTTTTCATACCTTTTTGCCAACGCATTGGTTTGTTGTGTGTACACGTTGGTGTGTGCCTGTGTGTGTGTGCTTGTGTGTGTGTGGTGAGGTGCAAAAATGTAGCAGCCGTTAAATATTTGCGCGTTGAGAGTAACGGCAACAGATTTCCAAATGCAGAGACGTCGCGACGTCAAAAGCGGAAGAGGGAGAGGGGGAGGGTTAAAGGGAGAGTTGGAGGGGGTGTGAGAGCAACAGAGAAAGCGCCGCATAATTTGTGCTGTTGACCAAAATCACTGCAATATTTTGTTGGCCATTCACCTGCATCAGCGCCAATTGGGAAACTGTTTTAACTTTTTGTATTTTTCTTTCAGATTTTTTCCCGTTGATTTTATTGTTGTTGTTTGCGGTTTGCGGGCTTACTACAGTGTTGCTTTTCAGTTGTTCTTATTTTCTAGCACTTTAGTCTTTTTTTCTCCCACTTTTCTCCCCTTTTTGCTGTCGCTTGTCAGTCAGTTAGTCACACTGGCGGGGGGCAGGAGTGGGTACATGGCTTTCTGGTTTCTGCATAAACAAGTTAAATATATTAGCACATAATTAAAAAGTTTGTATTTCCCGTTCCCTTTCCACTTCTTCTTTCCCCTTTCGGCTCCTTATGGGGGAGGGAGGGGGATGAGTGCTAATTAAAAGCGCGCGCGAGATTTCTTCCGGCAGAGACACGCACACAGGAGCTGGCATGTGAATGCCTTTAATTGGTATCATAATAAAATTTATAAACACACTCATACACACACCCACACACACTCACACCCACACACATTTTTGCCTGCATAATTGAGACACAAAGTTTCAGTTGGCATAAAAGCAACAAATGAAGCAAGTCAAAAAGATGATTGTCAGTTATGACGCGCTGCGAGGGTTGCTCTAAAAAATTTGCTGAGACAAATGTTAGACACTTTCAAACAACTTGTTGCTTTCAAAATATTTATTACTTACATTAAGCAAGTTATTTGGCCTATTAAAAATCATCTTAAAAGGTATTGGAGTTTTCCTTACTTTGCACACATTTCTTGAGCGGCCCTCGTTTGCGCTCGCAACAGTCTGTGCCCCTTCCTCGCTGTGCTTTATCACCTTAATCAAAGCAGCTAAAAAAGCAGCTCATAAAAATTAGTGCCATTTACGTGAAGTTAACTTGATGGGCTCAAAAATACCCTGTACTTACAAGATGATCAAGGAAGTTGTTAAATAAATAATTTACTTTAAAAATGGTTTATAAATTAAAAAAAATATTTTATAGAATAGAATTAATATCATATATAATAAATAATATATTAAATTTTGTATAGCTTACTTTAGGTTAAAATTCAATTCAAATAAAGTTATAAATATTTCTACGTTGCCTGTTCCTAATATACTAGAGCATAATGGTATAAATCTTTCTCTACCTTCTGAAAACAAGTAACATGCAAACAGTTAGTTCAGTTGAGTTCAGTTAGTCACTCAATCAGGCGAATGTGGTTGCCAAGGGGTTCGTTTGCTGTTCATCTCATGTATGAAACGTGTTAATATGCCAAGCACGGCAAAGACAGAAGCAGACAAAAAATACATGCAAGGGGTCGTAACGTAGAGTGGGAAAGGGATGCGGTGTGGAGGTGGGTGTAGCTACAAATGAGTAAAATGTTTGCCTGGGGAATCGCAGACAGCATCTCAAGTGGTTTCATAGTCGCTGTGCAGCTGAGCTACACTCGAGTGTCTTCTTAAAATGGCAGCCCACGCATGTGAGTGTGTGTGTGTGTGTGTGTGTGTGTGCTGTTTGAAATTTTATCAAGCAGCGCAAGTAATGGGTAAAATTTTTAATTATTCACCTCTCACACCCGAGGGAGTTTCGGATATTTCCGCTGCATACTTTGGGGCGCTGGCCTGACTGCTAATTTGCTATGCAAAACATCTTTAGAATTCTTACAAGTAGGCACAAATGAAATAATTAAAACTTGCAGCAGTTACTCCCTCTCTAAGTTATACATAAACCTGCGCTGGTTGAAGTTGTCGCCTTTTGGCCTTACGCCTGGACAGCAGCTCACTAACCTTTTGCGGTTATGGCCCACCTAACTGCATACGTGTATGTGTTACCATTTGGCCTTAACTCGACTCATTTGTTACGCTTCGACTCGGCTCAGAGGAGCTGGCCCCGCACTCCTTACACTCTGCTAGGGAGCGTATTTTTATGGACTTGTAAAGAGACAGAGACAGACAACCAATCGCATGCCATATGCCATTGTCTGGTCCCGTATACCGTATCCCGAGTCTGCTGGCTGCTAGCTGCTGGTTTGCAGCTTAATTGGATGCCACAATGTGAAATAAATTGAGCGGAAAATTACGTATCCCGCCAATCTAAACCACAGCTAGACGTTGCTAGCAGCGTTCTCGATATAATTTTACCTTTGCCAATTGTCCCGATTGTGTCGTAAAAAGTGGCAAGCAATTTGTATTGGCCACCTTTTAGTTAATGGCCCAACCAAAGCCAGACCAACTTTAACTTCAAGTTCCTTCCATTAAGCACACGTTTTGTTTAAATTTCCATAATGATTTTTATTTAATATATTGTTTAATTCAATTGTCGTGACTTTGATGATCTGTTGAAATTTCCATTTTTGGAATTATTTCTGTTTTTTTTTTAATTTTTTATTTTTTTTTGGTTTTTTGCATGACACACATCAGTTTATTACATAGAAATTTGACTGCACAAAAATCGTTTAGTTGATGAATTGAAATGTTTATGCAAAGTTGAAATTCATCAAGCAGATTTTACATATTTTCTATTTTATACACATAGTTTTTGACTTCTTTTGGTATACATTAATTATATGTTACGTTCAGTTTACTCTTTGGTTTTTAAATTGAATTTCTTTATATTTTATATGCTTTTATTATGCTTTAGTTTAGTTATTAAAAAAATGTGCTACTGGACACTTGGAAATGATGTAACCGATCTCTAAAACTAATGCCAATATATATGTATACTTGTGACAATTCGGACACTATTCAAATGATATCTTAGATCGTGTTCGCGTCCTTTTCAATTAGTTAATATATTTTTATCGTTATCGTTATCGTGTGAAACTTTAAGCCAATTTATGGAATTCACTTAGAGGCTACAACTTTAAGTACTAGCAAAAAAAAAACACGTTATTACAAATATTTTCAAGTGTGTTGCAAGTATTTATATATATATTTTTAGGGGTGTGTGCTCACATACATTTATATATATATATAGTGTTTAATAGTAGTTAGCTTACATTGCACAGTTTTATACACATTTAAAGTACATACACGCATATCGAAGCACATGAAATGAACAGTAAACAAATTCACGAACACGGATTACGGTTTAGGAACTCATATACAACGGCTCTTCCAACCCCTCGGCTCAACTACCTTGCTGCCCTGCTCCACCCAATCCCAATCCCTTCTATTACCACTTCCCGACTCCATATCTTACACTCGTTTGAACCCAGAAAACTGATCAAAATTACGTGGTTTGAAACGAAACACATGCCTATAAGTATCTTTATATTGTTAAACATTGAGAACTACTTCAAAAATTGCCATCTTTTTTTGCTATTTGATAATTTTCTGTTCTTATCGAATCCACTATTGAATACGAGTTTTTTATTTTCTTTACTGTATTTTATTTTTAGTTCTTTACGACTAGCTGCTGTATTTGTATGGCTCGGGAATACCACGGGCCTGGAACCGCACCCCTCTCGGAGGGGATTCCAATGCTGTTTAAAACATCTATGAGAGTGTCTCGTTAATTCTCTTGAGAATTCACACTATCGATTTGCTAATTTAGTAATTGATTTTCTTTTTCTTTGGAGTTTATTATGCTTAACATTTGACTATACTCGTAGGTGATTTTTGTTCATAAAATACTAGAGTTTTGAGTGGCTTGTGCACTCCCAACAAATTCTACTAAAAGTTTTCTTTTGCTTAGAAAAAAAAAACAAAAAAAAAAGTTCCTAAAATTTAAGTTATATACAGAAATGTACACTCAGTAGCCCCCAGTTCGATGCTCGCCCGCACTCTCGTGCCCAGTTTCATTACCACTTAGATTCCCCATCATATCCCTATTGCCCATACCCATGCCCATGCCCATGCCCATACCCATGCCCATGCCTACCCCAATCCCTAGGCCCATACCTTGGCCATTGTCCGGTAGATGCTCGTGCTGCTTCTCCGCCGCTCGCCCCTCGACGTGCTCGTGGCACTAAAGAACTGCGGAGCCGCACCACAAAACCTGACCTCAATATGGCCTCCAGACGCTGCCCCCATTGTCAGTTGGGTTGTGGTGACCGCGATGGGCAGCGAGCGCGGCCACCTGTCGATTAGTATTGCCATCCTCAATGTTCCGCACTGAAGCACCGCAGTTCCCAATCAATGTCAGATCACCCGGATGGGCCACACCACCGCCAGTCATAATGTTGTGCTGCTGCCGCACACCCACATTACTTATGTGATCCATTACGCTCTGCAGTTCACCATGCACCGAGGAGTTGGGTGAGGCATGCGCCGATGGCAGCGTATGGGAGTGAAAGCCGTGTGCGGACTGATTGGCGGCCGTGTAGAGCTGCGAATAGAGCAAACTGGCGGGTAGTACTGGGTACAGCGAACCATTACAGCCTGCTGCTGTGGCACCAGCACCACCGCCATGCCCACCGCCCACACCGACACCCACGCCCACGCTCACACCGCCGCCATAAGCCGAGGCGGAGGCGTGTTGTGCCTGATTGACAATACCGGGAAAGTTTTGATTAGCACCCAGCATGGCGGGATTACCCACGCCACCAGCGGATGCACCGGCACTGCCACCGCTACCAGCACCAGCTGCACTGCCCGCACCACCGTTGGCAGCGCCGCCATTAGTGGCACCAGCGCCACTGCCGCTGCCCAGATTGGGTGTGTTCGTCGACAGCAGATCCTCCTGTACCGGTGACTCGGCCTGTGAGCTATCGCTCAGACTCCTGGGGCCATTCTGACTGGAATGCACATTGTACTCGTTGCTGGCATTGGTGTGATAACGTGGCACCAGAATGGAGTTGGCTCCTGCCCCACTGCCAGCACCCGCTGCACTTCCGGCCGTGGCTCCACTTCCAGTGCTCGCGCCATTCACCGTGGAGGTGATCGAGGTTTGCCCACTGGCACCCAACAGACTATGATGCGACATCTGGCCACTGGTGGAGCCGACCAGACTGCTCAGATGCTGATCCAGATCACTAGCCGTCGAGTCAGGCAGCACTAGGGGAGTAAATGGATAGGAAAAAGGAAGGATGTGAGTGTTGAGCTGAAGTTTATCTTATAAAATATAAAAATATAAATATATAACAAGAAAAAAAAGTTATCTTTGGCTCACCGAAGATTAAATACCCTTGCAGTTGTGAATATTGCGTTCATTTGGTTTCAATCACCAATTATTTCTATGGTAGCTATATGATATAGAATTCCGATTTAGATGAAATTTGGTCAACAGATGGGACACAATTAGAAACGGATTCTTTGTGAATTTTGTTGAAATCGGTCAACAGACACCGAAAATGTTCATAAATTTGCAGGAATTTCGACCGATTGTGCCTATGGGAGCTATATGATATAGTGCTCCGATCAGTCCGATTTTTACAAATGATCTGCGTGCAGAGAGAATACACATCTGTACCAAGTTTTATTAAAATAGCTTAAAAATTGAGAGACTAGTTCGCATAGAAACAGACGGACAGACAGACGGACATGGCTATATCGACTCGGCTGTCGATGCTGATCAAGAATATATACGCTTTATGTGGTCGGTAACGCCTGCTTCAATGCGTTACAAACATCGTGACAAAAACAATATACCCTCTGCAAGGGTATACAAAGGTTTATAAACAATAAGTTCCACTTACTTGGCACACAATCGCGATTGGTGGCGCCACCAAAGTCCTGATTGTTGCTCTGATCGTTGGAGGAGCAGGTGAATCCCAGTGCTGGATTGTTGAACTGGGCTGAAGTGGGCGTGGTGCAGGAGGACAGTCCGCTGCTGGCCAAGTACGGTGAATAAGCCGAGGCCGCCGAACCGTAGCCCCAATGTGTGTTGCTGGCACCTAAACCAAATTGGGATATATCTTTGTTGTTGGTATTCGATTGTTTATGTTTATCATAGATTTCGATGGGGGTGACAATGGGTGTGATTGTGAGTGATGAGATGAGATGAGAAAAAAACAAACAAAGAGAAGAACGTGATAAAAACTAGAATACTTAGCAGATCAAGTATACGACGGGTGTGTACGAATTAAAAGTAACAAATTAAATGAATAACTCATAAAATAACGCTACAAAGTGGACTTGTATTAGCTAATTACATAAACTAAAGTTGTTTTAATAAGTTTTATTAATTTTAAAAAGGTTTCGCTACACTAAAAATTATAATATGCTATTTCAAAGCAAATAATAAACTGTTTGATTTTTTTCAGCATTTTACAGCCACGCCTCCCTTAACAAAAAGCTGATTGCTCTGTGACTCCTACGCATAACCGACTGACAAATTAATGCACATGTGGGACGCTAATTGGAGCCCCATCATGGCCATTATGCGGGACTACACCGACGCTGTTACAAACAAATCAGATGCGACAGCGGACAGTGGACGGCGGACAGCGGGTAGAATCCAAAAAACTCAGTTCAATGTAAACGTAAATGGATGCTCCCAAAATAGGAATGTTACGCCGCCTGTGACCCTGTCGGGGCCATCGGGGGGGCGGGTTGGGGCTGCATGAAACGGTTTCGGATGAAGTACAGACCACGTTGCGGGTCCTGGCACATGCACAGATAATTAGGCTTAATTAATAGCCCATTCGGAAATTATTAATTAGTTTTTATAGGCGACGGGCGCGTATTTTCGTATCCGGATATTGATTTTGTGGTGGCTTTATTAATGCTATTGGCTTAAATGCTTCTACCTCCATTAATTACGTTGCTTTTTTGTGTACAATTTTGTTGCTATTGTTGTTGACCATGGCGGTGATGGTGGCAGTGATGGCGGTGGTGTGGCGGTGGTGTGCGGCGAGCTCTGATACTGTCTGATGTTTGTTGTCACATCGATTGACTTTATCTGCGCATATTTTGTTACTGAATTATTCACAAGAAATTGAAAGCTCCAAAAGGTATATAAACTCGCAAAAGCCAATCCAATTGTGGGTTCTGGCTGTCCAGCACAAAAGGCACATAAATTATAGTCACAAATATAGTCACCGTTTGCTAATAAGCTCAGTTTAATTAATGTAAAAAAACAGAAATTGTTTCAGAAAATCACTTAATATATTTTAACAAGTATTTATGTTTGAATTAAATAAAATGCTATTTATTTACATGGTTTTTTAGCGTATTAACTTGGCTTAAACGCTTTGTACTAAGATGATCTCTGACTTTTGTTGAGTAATCAAAGCTTTACAATTTAATTTTCTCTTTGGTTGCTCAATGCAAAATTGATGTGAATTTATAATGTGCTGCCTTTTATTTATGCACATATATATACACGTATATATACATATTTTTTTCGAAATTAATAAAATATATTCCAGTAATTAAGTCAAGCAGCGACTGTCAATATAATTTGTTAATAAATAATTCAGGTTATTTTGCTTTTTGCATATTTACAATTAAATTATGGGTAATCAGTAACAACAGTCGCTTTCAGTAATCATTATACACACAAACATATATATATATATATAGTCTATATAGTATATGTGTATCGGCAATAGATTGCAATCCAGCCATGCCAATGTCAGTCTGTAAATCGCACAATTTGCATTTTGATTTGTGCGCTTCGCAGCTAGACAGGAGTGGAGAGGGAAGCGGGAGAGTGGCGAGTGGTCCTGCGTCCTGTAGTCCTGATTGAATTCTACTTAATATTTATTTCATTTCAGTTTTTGCTAACTGAGTTTCCTTTTGAACATATCAAAAGTCAAGCAACTAATTTTGTTAAGTGCACATCTTAACATAGTTATGATACGAAACTCAAATGACTAAAATGTTTGACTATCATTGCTGTTGTTGTAATGCAATTAATTGTCAATTTAAATTGAAACATCAAATATAATTTAATCGCCTTTTTAAATGTATAATTTAATTTAATTCAACTACAAGGCAGACATGCAAAGCAAAAACATAAAAAAAAACGTTGACCAACGCTAGCCCACAATTTAAATTATTGATTTATCAGCGTTGCAATAGCAATTTTTTTAATGCATTTTAGCTAACGGCTAAAACAGCGCTTAAATAATACAATTTTGACTGCAAACTTAATTTAAGCTGTGCCGTTAACTGATCTAGCTCTATTTAGCCACAAACTGTTAGCCAAGAAATGTTCACTGACTTTTAACTCAACATTTTTTCCTCTTTTAAATTAAACTCTGAGCTGCAATACATTTGCTGCTTTTTGTCTGTAAGCTCTGCCAAGCAACAACAATACAAAATGGCGACAAGCTACACACACACACAGCTGCAGCGCGACACCTATGCGACACACACAGGCAAATGAATTGCAGTTTTTAGACGCCAGTTTTTTTTTGTGCTGTTTGTCGATTGTTGATGTTTTTGTTGTTGTTGTGGGTTGACCAACGTTTATTTGCTTGTATAGTAAACTTTGGTTAAATAAAGTGGCCAACAGTTTTATTGCAGCACAATTGTAAAAAAGTCGATGTAAAATACGGCTGGGGAAAATATTGTGTTGCCTACTTTTAGGCTCGTTTAAAAATTATGTTAATTGAGCGTCTAATTAATGCAGTCGCTTTAGCGCAAGATTTATTTGATTACCCACTGTCACTCTTATTTCCAATTTATTCATAGATTTTACAACTGTTTTTTTGTGTGTTTTGGTTTTCAACTATTTTAACTAATTCCAATTCTTTGTCACGTGTGTCGTGTGTGCTATTTTTTGTCTGACCGCAGTTTAAAGCAGGCCGTTGCTGTTGTTGTTGTTGTTGCTGCCACCTAATCGTTTTGTGTGATTTTGTGCGGTTGCATTGGGGTGCACCACACAAACAACACAACCACCCAACAAGTCACCCAAAACAACAAAAAAAAAAAAAACATTTAACAGCCCCCAAGCTGAGTCTCAGCACCGAAATGAACGCGTCTTTTGTTGCAAGTGTTAAACAAATAACTGAAAAAATCTACAACTAATTGAGGTTGATGAAGATGCAGTTTTGACGTATGTTTGATGTAAGTATGTTGCTAGTTAAGGTATGCAAAATTCATTGATTTACTTACTCTGACAATTGCCAATCGGTGGCATGCGAAAGCCGGAGAGTGGATCCGTGGAGAAGTGGAACGGTCGCTGGCCAAAGGCGAAGTGGAATTGTTGTTGTTGCCCTAAAAGGGATAACACTAAGTTTTTTTCAGTTTTAATTATCTGTCCTTAACTTAATGTTTTTGCAGATGTGTGTAAAGTGTAAAGAAAGTTTTTCAAATGTGTATGAATTTTAATCGATATAAGGTTTTCTCTACAGGAATTGTAGTCTGTGTTTGCTCCTCTCTGTAGCTGTCTCTCTCTCTCTCTCTCTCTAGTTTGCTCTCTCATATATACCTTCACATAACTTAACTCTTTCTATGAAATAATTGTTGTCTCCTTTCTGCCAGTTGCAGTTTTACAGCAGATTGTATTCATTATAAAATAATAACCTTTTGTCTGACGTTGGCAGCGGCAGCTTAAAGCCCAACTATGTCTCTCTCTTTCTAGCTCTTTACTTCTACCACTCTTGGAACTACCGCAGAAAACTGTGCTCTCTCTTTCTCTTTGGTTTTTAAGCCCGGCAAGCGTTGCAGTCTGGCATCTTGGGATATAAATCATGGCATGGATTGAATGGTTGCCCTCGGACCCATCAGCTTACCACTGCCAACTACAACTTGGTGCTGTCTGCGTCTGAATTGAAGTCTGAGCTACAAACGCCTTAACGTATGCAAAGCAAAATATTTGCATGCTTATAAATATGCATTGTGTGATGCTAAGCTCTGAGTTGACTGCATATTCAATATGCTCTGGAGATGTTAAGGGACAGAGTGGGAGAGAGAGTGGGTTAGAAAGAGACAGCTTGACTGTTTGTGCTTGGAGCTTATATAAAGTCGTTTGCATTGCAGCTGCTGTGAGATAATTAATGTATTTGTTTCCTTTTCTGTTTTGTTGGTGTAGCGTGTGCTCATTGGCCAAGAGACCGACATGTTTTGCTATACTTACTGGTCTTGGAACGCGGCTCACGTGGCCCATCGACAGTCACTTTGATCGCCTTGTTGTAGGTGGCTATATGCGGTGGATTCGTTGACACGGTGATGGTTAATGTGAAGCTCTTCCCTGAAACAACAAGAAATTAACAAATTTATGACTTGTACTCGCTAAATGTTTGCTTGACACGCGCGCCACATTTATGACCCCAAAACATCGGTCGATTGTCACATCGTTAAAATCAATGCCGATTTGTTGACTATAAAATGATGTCACCAAGAAACAGACAGTAAAAATGTATGGAGATCGATAGTTTACTCATAGAAGTATTAAACTGGGATAGGAATCAGCTTGTATATAAAGACTCCTCTAAACTTCTGGCTACAAAATAAACACTCTAAAATGTTTGCATCTAACTTCATTCAATTGTGTTATTTATTATACCCGTTACTCGTAGAGTAAAAGGGTTGGAATGTATGTAACAGGGAGAAGGAGGCGTGGCAGACCCTATAAAGTATATACATTCTTGATCAGCATCAACAGCCGAGTCGATATAGCCATGTCCGTCTGTCCGTCTGTATGATCAAAAGGATCTCAGAGACTATAAGAGCTAGAAAGCTGAAATACCCAAGCAGTACAAGTTTGTTCTATCTTCTCATAAGGGTAAATGTACAGGTAAAACTAAAATGTTTTGGTATGGAAAACTTTTGTTAGCTAAGATATCTAAACCAAATTTACACGGGTAGTACATGTCTAGGAAGATATACTGACCAAGTTTGATACAAATCGTATATCGTATAGCTCCCATAGGAACCATCGGTCGAAAATATGTTCTAAACATGAATTTGTATGAAAATGTTCTGTTTGCCAAGGTATCTTATCTATCACCACTGCCAATAATATATTGAAACTGAGTAACGGGTATCCTAAAGTCGCGAGACTATATCATTCTTTCTTGTTTTGTTTTTGCTTTGTTTTAATGTCATTCCAATTGTGCTTTAATTTATTTATCATGCGCGTTGATCAGTTTTTTGTCTCGCTTCTTTTGATTTCAGAAATTAATTACAATTCAAACTCATTGTCTGCAACACATGCCTCAAACACACACCCAGACACACACACACACACATGTTGGCTGCTAAGATTTATTTCATTTGTGCCACACAGTTTTCTTTTAATTAACTTGTTACGCCTACTACTTCCCCAGCCCGCCACGCCCCTCCATCGTTTTTTGTGAAGTGTTGCCAAGGCAAGTGGTCCACGATTCAATTAAAAGCATTTCAGCCAACTTCTGCAAAAACTGCTGTCTTGAGTCGCACCCCCACTTAACCCCCCCTAGCCCAGCAACGATCCAACCACTTGAGCCGTAGCCCTGGTGTCTTTTTTGTCGTCTGTCTATGGCAACGGGGCGTATGTGCAGTGTCTTCAAGTCTTCAAGTGTTTTGCCAGTTGCCGCCGTTTGCTTTTTAAGTTGACAAACAAAGCGTAAATCATTTCGGCACAGATAACAATAAACCACCGTCACGACACACACACACACCCACACACACACAGCACCCCACACCCACACACAATTGAGGCTTACACATGTTGCTGCCGCACTCCACTGAGTCCGCCCTCAATTACCCGCCCCTGGCGTCTTCAACTTCGTCCTCCAATCACTTCCCAGCCCAGAAAAAACTGCTCAACTTGCTGCTTGTCTTAAAAAATGAACTTCGTGTTGAGTCTGTTTGCAAAAGGCTTCAAATGGCATTCAGTCGTTGTCCTTGTTCTCTTTCCTCTTTGTCTAGTCTCCTTTTCTGCCTGTTTCTGATTCTTTTGCGACATGTTTCTTCGCATTATCCTGTAAGACTTGTGTTTCCTTATTGTCATGCATTTGGGTTCATTGTTGCGAAATTTTTCAGCATTTGTGGTGGAAGCATCTAGCAAAATAAGAGGATCAATCATACTGATTGAAGTAGAAGTTCAACTATATAACTTCTACTTCATAAAGTATGATTATATAGCTATATAGTCGAACTTCTATTTCATATTGATTGGCTAGTTGATTATATAGTTGAACTTCTACTTCAATCAGTGTGATTGATCCACTTATTTTGCTTGATCGATGCAAAATATAGGTTATAACATAACCTCTTATAAAAATGTGACTTCTAAGCGTCAAGACTTTTAAAAAAGATTTATTTATACAGGTTCGTACATTCATTAACTTTTTACTGTGCTTCTGAGCCAACAGTTGTATCTTTCTTGTATAAAATTCTTAACTTTCTACTACCTCAAAAACTACCCAACAATATTCTCAGTAACTCCAGCAAACCATGCAAATATTTGCCCTGGAAAGTTGAAACTTTTTTATATCTACACTGCCACTGGACCATCTTTAATAAATTACTCAAATCTGATGGCCCTTAACAATGACTTATCGATGACCAAAACACTTTTGTTGCCAACATTGTAAGCCTCATAAATCAAACACAATGCCAAGCAAACAGAGCAAAGGTGTTTTGAGTAAAGAGAGCAGAGAAAAATTTGGCAACAGAAAACTGTAAAGAAAACTCAGTGTGGAGGAGTAGAAAGGAGGAAGGAGGAAGAAGTGAAAATTGGGGGAAACCAAATAAGCCACAAAATGCGTTTTGGTGTTTTGGACGACTTACTGGCTGGATTAGATGGCTCAAAAAGCTTTCAATGGCTTAATGCAAACAGGTAAGCAAAGTGAGGGAAATTTTCAAATTTGGATGCCATGTTTGCAGCTGGCTTAAGACTGTAAAAAATAAATATATACAGAGGAGTGTGTGTGTGTGTGTGTGTGTGTGACGAACGATGCAAATATTTGCCTAAAAATATTGAAAACTCTCGGAGACATAATTGCGAATAATCCGCAAATTGTAAATTTTAAGCCACGTAAACGATTATGTGACTAAGTTGTATTGCAGTGTGTGTTTGAGTGTGTGTGTGCGTGTGTGGGTGTGTGTGTGTGATTTGTGACTCCACCACAAGTATTGACAGACAGTCAGAGACATGTGAGTTCTGTGTGGCATGCTCCACTTTGTCTTTGCCTTGCCCCGCCCACTGACTGCCTCCTACCCCAACCTTAGACGACACGTGTGTGCGTTTGTATGCCTTTCATTACCCAATTGATTTATGACGCTTGTTCTGTAAATTGCCAAGGATTTGCAACAAGGATTTCAGTTATTTGTCAACAGCTTTGATTTTAATGTCGTACACGAAATCCTTGTTTCCTCAAGCTCCAACTTCAAACCTCCTCCCTCCCTCCCTTAAGGTAATTTCCATTTCGTTGCGGAGTAAACACTCATGGCTGGAAAGTTTCCTTTGTTGTGCAGTATTTTCAAGTTCTTCCTGTCGTTTTTAGTAATCAAATACTCATAGTATATTTAATAGAGAGAAAAAAATAATAAAATAAAATAATAGAAAACGGTTTCTTAATTTTTACAGCCTTCATTGGACTTTAAGTAAGACTTGTCAAAGGGTAAAACTTGGAGGATTAGTTCCCAACTGCAAATCAGACTAATCTATGCAAAAAGCAGCGCTTTTCCCCACTGTGCAACCCACTGTACACAATAGCTACAAAATTATGTATCTTAATCCCGATCTCAGTGGCCTAATCATAACTGCAAATGATGGAAGTCAATAGCTGCCTGTTGCTTCCCAGCGACTCCCAGGACATAAACCTCAACAAATCTCACACTGTGTAAAAAAAAGGAAAAGAAAAGGAAAAGTTCAAGGAGAGAAAGAAAACGCAACAGTTTTCCACAACATTTTTCACACGACAACACAGTAAACAAGAAAAGGGTCCCCCAAAGTAACAAATTGTGCACGATTTGGTAAGGAAACAAGGCGTGTCCTTTTCACACACACACACACACACAGGAAATCGGGTGTAACAGCAGTCAAGGTGTCAGTTCGCAGAACTTTTTTATTTGAGACTGTTGTGCGTTTTTTGTCTTGCCTTTTGAACGACTTCTTTTTGGGGCTCGACTTTTAGCAGGCATTTGTCTTTAACCCCCCCACAGCCACGACCCTCCACCCAAGCGCCCCTTTTGTCGTTTGTCGTTTGTTTTTATATATATATTTTTATATTTGGGGGACAGCAGAGACTTTCGCTTTCGATTGTTTGACTTGGGCTTGGCGGAGGCGTCGAGTTGGGTGTCGGTTTCGGGTTCAGTTCATTCTGTGGCTGTCTTAAATGGCTCGAGAGAGTTGTGTAAATAAAAAAGAGTATAAAAAATGAAAGAGACCCCAAGGCAGCGAAGCCGAAGAGCCAACAAAGCTTAACTTTGCACTTCTTACCGATAATTTGGCTGCCATGGGATGTGGTGCGTAGTGCTGCGTCTTAGAGGTACCGCCTCTCACCCTGCCTCCTTCCTACCTCTCAACCTTCCTCCCTCTCCCTCTCTTTCTCCCTCTGTCTCCCCAGTTATGACGCTATCGACGTTGGGCAATGCAAAAAGTCTCGTAACAATCGCCAACTGGCACCGAGACTTTTCCCCCTAAGTCCCCTTTTTTTACAAAAAAAACCTACACATGCAAGTTTATGCGTGCGTGTGCGTGCATGTGCATGGCACTTTGCTAATTAAAAGCATAGCCCAGTGCAGGGCGCAGGGGCCCAAATAAATCGATGCCCGGGTAATTAAATTGCATGACGCTCGCACACGATATCAAAGCGGGTGTAACTACGGATTGCCGTGGTGTGCCGTAGAGGCGTAGGGGGCGTAAGGGGGCGTAAGGGGGCGTAAGGGGGCGTAAGGGGGCGTAAGGGGGCGTAAGGGGGCGTAAGGGGGCGTAAGGGGGCGTGGTGCGATATGGTAGGCTCGGTGAGTTGCGTTTTGCATTTTGCTATAGTAATTAGCAGGCGACAGAAACAGAAACTGAAACAGAAGCTAAAACAAAATGGCGGCTGCCAAGCCATTCATATCAATTAACGCGCAAAGGCATAAATCACGCATACGCTACGTTGTACCGCTGCATCCTCAATCTGGCTTGTGATAAGAGTGCGCTGATTAAAGATTAGAAAAGTTTAACTTTTTTAAAGTTGGAAAGAAGTAGAAATTTTATAGGAAATTTAATTATATTTATGTTAGCATATTTACAAGTAATATGTGAGCGACTTCAGACTCAGCTAACACCCCGTGGCTGCTTCTGAAAAATGTATAATTAAATGCCTCATAGCTAAAACGGCAAATTTGAAGACAAAAGCGTATCAATTGTCATGTCCAGTGAAGTGCCAATTAATGAATCCTGTCCCTGCTGTAAGGACATCGGTGCGGGTGCTTTGCTGACACGACGTCGTCACAATCGGCGCATTTAAAGCTTTGGTTTTTGCGGTTTCCCAGTTACGCAAAGATTTCCTAGCTACACTGACCAACACAAAGTTATTTTACTTGGGCTTAAGGCAATCGTAAAAAGAATTTAACAAATGTAAAGACTTTTTATTTATAAATAATAAAAACACTCTAGGAACATATTAATAACTTTCAATAGACAGTGTATTTTATTTAATAAAATTTAACAGAGAAGTCACAAAAGTCCCCAACAAAATATATAAAAATATCTGGACTCTACATCGCTTAAATATTTTATTAATTTGAATGCCCTCTAGAATATTTACTGTAGGTTTTTGTATATTTTGAAGAAAGGTTCCTATAAACACAACTTTCCACACTGCTTACAAAAAATGGACTCCCAACTCTACAATGCTTGAAAGTTTATTAAATACTTTAAGATGAAGCCCGTCCGAACTATGGATTGTGGATTGTGAACTGTGGATTGTGAAGTGTGGACTGGGGACTGGGGATTCGTCTGCTAATGAACTGCTGACAATTTTGTGCAACGCTTTACAAGCGGTTACAAAAGGACACAAAAGGACGATGAGAAAAAAGCTGAAGGCAGTGCAAAAATGCCCGAATACAAAGCGAAGCGAAGAGAGGGAAAATAAGCGAATGAGCGAAAAAGAAATGAAAAGAGGAAGGACGCACTCAAAACTTTTGCCACTCAGCGCCTGGCACGGTGGGAGGACAAGAGTGATGGCGATAATTGAACAAATTGTTTCGAGTGCATTTCGGCCACAAAGAAAAGGCCCAACAACAGTAACAAAAAAACAACAGTAACAACAACAAGAACAATACAATTCAACTGACACTGACAAGATGAGGAGCACTCGAACAACTTTTTTGGCCACGAAATGATGAATTTCCCACATCAAGCAGGAGAGTGATATAATATTAAGAAAGAGTATGATGGGATCTGTTGAATGTTTGCTTGAATTGTAAACAGTAGCTGCTTAGTAAAATTTGTACTTTAAATAGAGTTTTCTATAAAGATTTTAGACTGCACTTTAACCCTCGAAAATATGTACTCAAAACGGATAGAAAGTTGAGAATTATGTTTGTTAATTGTGGGAAAAAGGAGTTTGGCAGTCCAAAATTTTAAATGCAAATGCCTTTACGCTGTTGCTAGGAACCTCCATACCAGAATTGGTGATCCTAGGTGCGATAGTTACTGAGATACTCGCTGAAAACACCGATTTTTTCCGAAGTGTGTCTAGTATTTAGCTCATTGTGGGCGAAAGGGGCGTGGCATCGAACAAAAAAAGATTCTTGTACTGACTGACTAAATATGTGATCGATTGACACCAAGCTCGAACTTGTAGCTCTTACCAGCTCTGAAGTCTGTGAGTTCATACGCACAGACGGACAGACAGACGGACGAACGGACAGACGGACAAGCATATATATACTTTATGGGGTCTGCCACGCCTCCTTCTGCCTGTTACATACTTTTGCACAAACATAATGTACTCTTGCAGAGAGTATAAAAATAAGCTACACATGCAAACCCAACCTAAATCTTAACCTTTCAGAAGCAGCCCCATTTGTATTATCACCCCAAACTTTTAACCCTTTGTAGACCAATATTTCCCCAACTTTTTTTACCCACAAAAATTAACTTACCTCTACCACTGCGTCCCACGAATCGAAGATCGTTAAACTTGGCCACTTGATTCTTCATGACCGCCGTGCAGTTACGCAACTCGGCGCAATAATTTTCATCGTTTCCGGCGCGCACGGTGACCATTGTGCCGTCCATGATGTCGCCCAGGGAGACGACCTTGAAGGCGACCGGAAGTGTTTTATTGGAGCGCCAATGCGGTGGCAGGACGGTGCAAACGAAGAGCGGACTGCTCGTCCTGATCAGTTCGCCAGGATGTTCGGTAAGGAAGTCGCCAAGGGTGCGCTCTGCCAAGATGTCAGAGGTCATCTTGGTGTAGGCTTCATTGAGCAGTTGGGCAGGTGTGGGAGGTGTGTTCTGTTCGGTGCTGTTGTTGTTGTTGCTGTTGCTGCTCGAATTGTTGTTGTTATTGTTGTTGTTGTTGTTGGTGCCATTGGTGTTGGTTGTGTTGCTGTTGTTGTTGTTGCTGCTGCTGGAGTTGTTGTTGTTGGCTGTGTTGTTGTTATTGTTGTTGTTGGCATTCGATGCCGTCGAGTTGCTGCTGGTGGTGGTCAAATGCATTTTGTGGCTGTTGTTGTTGTTGTTGCTGTGGTGGTGATGTGTGTTGTAGTGGCTGTTGTAGTGTAGGTGTTGTTCTTGATGTTGCTGTTGTAGCTGATGATGTTGTTGCTGCTGTTGCTGTTGCTGTTGTTGCTGTTGCTGTGGATGCAGCAGCTGGTGATGTGTATAATGCTGTGTCTGATCCTGCGGCTCCTGCTCAAACTGCTCCAGATGTCCTTGAGCGTGAGCCTGCACTTTTTTTAGACGCACAATTTTGTCTTCTTTTCTGATCAAACGCAGATAAACAAAAAAACTCGTTCGAGCAATTAATCAGCTGCAAATATATGTTAAGAGAGTGCAATTTAATTAGTAAATATTAAAAATTAAATAAATATTAAAAAGTTTTACTAGCATACGAATCAGAAAGTTTAAAAATCATTTACCATAAAATAAGACTGCTTAAATTGTTTGCATCTTATTCTGAATTTCTTAAATTAAATAAAATTAAAATTATTGAAAACAGGAATAAACGGTTATCTTCGGCTCGCCGAAGTGCAGTCATGAATATTGCGTTAATTTGGTTTCAATCACCAATTATTTCTATGGTAGCTATATGATAAAGAAGTCAGATTTTGATGAAAATTGGTCAACAGATGGGACACGATTAGAAATTGATTCTCTGTGAATTTGATTGAAATCGGTCTATAGACACCGAAAATGTTCATACATTTGCATGCATTTCGACCGATTGTTCCTATGGGAGCTATATGATATAGTGGTCCAATCTGTCAGATTTTTACAAATGATCTGCATGCAGAGAGAATACACATCTGTGCAAAGTTCCATTAAGATAGCTTTAAAATTGAGAGACTAATTCGCATAGAAAAAGACGGACAGACAGACGGACAGAAGGACAGACGGACATGGCTATATCGTGACAACAACAATATAACCTCTGCAAGGGTATAAAAAGTTCAAACATTGAGTCGTGATCTTATAAAGAATTAAATTTAAAAAGAAATCAATTTGAATATTATTTTTCAAGTGACATAATTCCTGACTTTTGGGCGCTACTTATCCCTAATTTATCCTACCATAATTTCTATACCCAGCTAACCTACTGTGCCTCGTC
Organism: Drosophila dunni; assembly: GCA_018152125.1. Classification (NCBI taxonomy): domain Eukaryota; kingdom Metazoa; phylum Arthropoda; class Insecta; order Diptera; family Drosophilidae; genus Drosophila; species Drosophila dunni. Next base: position 1,775,294 of record JAECXC010000648.1, on the reverse strand, counting down.
ATTTACTCCTAGTGAAATTAGCCTTTAAAAGTTAATTAGTTTATAAGTTCAGTAATGATTCTCTGTTATAAAGCAATTTTCACTTTATATTTAGAACAAAAGACCTCAACTGCACAGAGGTGTTAAAATTGACTTGAATTTGAAGTTGCGGAGACCATTAAATTTGTAGAGCCCATCAAGTTAATGTCTTTAAATCACGGTCAAACGGCATTTCACATGGCCATGAAGGGGTTAAGGTCTGCGTGGCAACTGGTCACATACGGGTCCTGAATATAGGCGCACAGTGTCCACAACTGAGCAGACCGGACAGCACACATAAACACAAATCAATTGTCAACCACTCGACGTGTTTCCATGAGCGTGGAAACTTCAGCGGAACGCAATTTGCGTTGCACTTTTCAATTTCCTGCAAAACGCGGCAAAAAACATCGAGGGGCATCGAGTATAGGGAATACGGAATAGGGAACACGTTGTACGGAGCACTGAGTGGGAAATGGGGAATGGGGGAATGGGGAATAAGGACTGGGCACAGGAACAGGGCAGGACATGTGGCTAGCTGATGGCATGCAACTATCCAAACGCAAATCTAGTCCTCATCCACGTCGTCATCATCAACATCAACCGGACATGGACACTGCCTTGCTGTAACCAGTGTCAAAATGATTGTGGACTCACGGGCGAGAATTTGTGGTTTGATCCTTGCATATTTTGTCACTTGTCGTCGCAGTCGCAGTCCCAGTCCAGTCCGCCATTATCATCATCGTCATCGTCGTCATCATCAACATCAGTTAGTGCCTGTTTGACACCACGAGTCCGTCTCCAGTTCAGTAAGAGAGACACGCACTCTGGGGAGCAGTAGGGGCAGCAACAGAGGACCAGAGTGGGACCGGGGGTGCACTGGGTACTGACCGCATCCGCTGACCTTGTCGCCGGAGTTGTCATTGTTGTTGGTCATGTAACAACTTTAAAATTCCTAGCTGCAGATTTCTTTGCATGTGATGTCACATCCAATCCCATCTTCTTGCTGCCCCACACAGTTGTCCAGTTGTCCAGCTGTCCATTGCCTGTCTGTCTGTCCGTTGTGCCCAGTTGTGCCCACTTTTTTGCCCAAACTTCAGTTGACCGATAAAAATTACTTAAAAATGCCACAGCTCATGGGTTGACTTTTGGCCAACAAGCACAAAAAAAGCCGAAAAAATGGATGGGGATTCAATATGGAAATGGCAAAAGCCAAAAAAAAAATAAAGGAGAAAACGCGAAAGGAAATCGCGGCGAAAATCCAACGGAAGCCAAACGTGTCGGCGCAAAGCAACAACAACAAAAACAACAGGGAAACAACAAAATGAACAATTTTGGGTAGGGGGCGCGAACATGGCCATTTGGCCATCCACCATGCAACATGCGGCATACAACATGGCCCATTCAACATTCCCCATTCACCACTTGCCATTTGCCTTTTATTGTGAATTTACTTTATAAAGGTTATTACCAAGCCAGCTAGCAGGGGAAAAAGGGAGACACTGAAAGAGACTGTTCGGCAACAGATGAATCAGGGCTGCTGGAAGTGTCTAATGACCGCTGCAATACTCTAAACACCGGTTACATCTGTATGGGGAAGTCGTTTGTCAAATGATATATAAAGGAATGATTACAAAGTATCAGCAAGCTAAGTATTGCTCATATTTGAGACTAAACAGACACGCTATAATAAATGTCAATTTTAAATTGTTTAATTTAACTAAACACTGTTTTCTACTAGTCAGAAATATCAGACAGTACTAAGAGCCTATAGTAATGACATTCAAAGACATTAACTTTTTTATAGGTTTCTTGTAGAGCTTAGAGTTGTGTCTTGATCAGCTACATAACAATATATGTTAAACAATAGTGATTAATTTTATAAAGAGTTTACAAGTTAAGCCCTTGAAAGTGTTAGGATTATAACAACTTTTTTTTAAGACTTTTCATTATTTCCAATACTTCCAATAACTTTTTTAAAATAACAATTTCTGACCATAAACCAAAGGAGTAGCGCATCAGTAACGCACTCTTGGCCGCATTTCATTTAACTCCGTGTGATAAAGGAAAAAATAAAAAGTGAACAACGGAAAGTCGCGAACAAACGCGCCATAATCCGCGCTTCCAGTCACCATACGCCATACACCAAGGACTCGAGACCGAAACCAAAACTGAAACTGAGAATTCGTTGGAGACTGGGCAACGGGTTACGCGCGGTTTGTCACCTGTTTTTGTTGTTTTTGCTTTGTTTCCTCTTGCTCTTTCTTTACTCCCATTTTTTTCTTCTTTTTTCTTTTGCAGTTTCTTTTTTTAGCAGTGTAGAGATTGTAAGCTAAATCAAAATTCATGGTTTTGTTAAAGGACAAAGGCGACACTGCTCAATCGCGCGTTGGTATCAATAGCCACAGACTGGGAGAGTGGGAGCGGGACAGCTGTAGCCGTATACGCACACAAACACACACACACACAGAGACAGAGAGAGAGGCAGACACACATGCACGTGAGTTGACGGTTTACACGCAAGTTTAACCCTTTGATGGCCCCACACACATGTACAACATGTAAATTGTTTCAATTTGCGGCATTTGCTCTAAAGCTCCACAATTTTCCACATGCCATGGATACCCTTGGTGTGCGTGTGAGTATGTGGGTGTGTGTGTGTGTGTGTGTGTGTGTTTGTTTGGTCATTGTATATTTTTTTTTCTTCAGTTTAGTGGGCATGTCCATGTTCTGTGTCCAGCTGTTGTGCTCCCACAAAGCACTCGACTCGAGTTCAATCCGTACCCAAACTCGCACCCAAAATACTAAACTTGTTAAATGTTTTAGCTATATAAGTATATACACATACCAACACATATATAAATATATATATAATGTACATGTGTGTGTGAGTTTTTATGTACTTTTGTGGGTGTCGTCGATGTCTCATCCAAAATAGCTACTGATGCTTCTGCTGCTGTTACTTTGATGTAGTTAAATTTTAATTGGACTTTGGGTTTTTATTCCCCGTCTGTGGTATTTCATTTGGGCGTGTATATTGGTGGGTGTGCATGTCCATGAGTGGCTTGCAATGTTAGAAGTTTAGTAATGGCATTTCAAATTTAACATATCGTGTTAACACATTCCCAGCATTGAAGAGTCTTCAGAAAATATTGAGGGAAATTAGTTAGAAAACATTTATTTGAAGACTAAAATAACTGACTTTAAAAATTAGCGAAATAAGCGGGAACTTAATCTGAAGCAGTTATACATAAACTCTTTTATTATCATATGCTCCCAATTGTTGGAAAACTTTTTAGAGTACGGGGTCTAAAAAAGAAAAATGCAAACAGCTATTTAAAAAGAAAATTGCTTGAGAATAATATCTAATTTTCAAGGAAATAATAAATCAATTATTAATTACTATAATAAATATATTTATTTGTAAGTACAAAGCAGACATTTGTCTGGCTTACAAAACCACTAATTCGGTTAGTTAATTAAAAATATAATTAAGCAATAAATTTGACTCTATAACAATTAATTTAATTCATTATGTGTTGCGATAAACATCAGCGATCAGCTAAAAGTGAAGATTTTCTAGCTGATTCCCCAGGCAAACAGAATCAACATGAAGCGACATTAATGATATTGTTAATGTTATCCAATGCTAATGTAAATTCAATGTTAAAACTAAAGTGCGACCTGCTTATTTTTCTGTTTGCCTGGTATTTCAGCAAGAATTACAAACAATTTTGGGCTCTGCAGATCGCAGCGGTCAATGTAATGTAATGTTCATGTTAATGCAATTTTAACGCACTGTTAACTCACTGTTAACCCACTGTTAACTCACTGTTAACGCGCTGTTAATACAATGTTAACGCACTGTTAATGTTAATGCAATGTTATCGCACTGTTAACGCACTGTTAACGCGCTGTTAACGCACTGTTAACGCACTGTTAACGCACTGTTAACGCACTGTTAACGCACTGTTAACCCACTGTTAACTCACTGTTAACCCACTGTTAACCCACTGTTAACTCACTGTTAACGCGCTGTTAATGCAATGTTAACGCACTGTTAATGTTATGTCAATGTTAACTAACAGCACATGTTAATGCTAAATAACAGCACATGTTAATGTTAATTAACAGCACATTTTAATGTTAATAAACAGCACATGTTAATGTTAACTAACAGTGCAAATTAATGTTATTTAAGAGAGCATGTTAATGCTAAATTACAGCACATGCCAATGCTAAGTAACAGCGCATGTTAATGCTAAATAATTTTGTGCTGCGACCTGCTGATCTTTCTGTTCGCCTGGTATTTCAGCAAGAATTACTAACGATTTTGGGCACTGCAGATCGCAGCGCTCAAGCAAAAAAAATCGGCGAAAGGCCAAAATCGAAGATTTCTTTGTGTGAAACACCAGGCGATCAGAATCAGCAGCAAGTGACAGAATGTAATTTAAATTCAATAACAGAGAGTTGAGTAAACAATAAGTGCTCCTCGTTGGCACCAAAGATGACACCGAACGAACACACAAGCCGTTCGATCTGAGAATAAAACTGCACCTTTTGAGCTACAATCGAATCTACAAATAAATTCAAAACTCCATCAACATAGTAGTCAAAGACAAATCAATCAAATGTCGCTCGACCAGTTATTTCTGTATTCGATTTTCCCTCAGACTCATTCAGTTACTCGAAGTGAATACAACAATATTTATTTAGTTTTCTATATTTTACAAATTCCTAAATTATTTAAAAGCGAAAACAGCAACAATGGACAAAGGACAGCAATGGTCGTTCGCAGAACTGGAGGAACTGAAGAAAGGCGCATGTTTGTATGCACTACTGACTGCCATTCGGGACAGTGGAAATTTCGATGACTTTTTGGAGTATTATGATGTGGCACGGCAATACCGACCCGATTTGCCGGAAGAGGAGATTGCGGAATTGGCAAACGCCATGTGGGATTGTGTGAGACATCCCGACTTCTCTCGCTTGCCAGACGAATTTCATAGGTTGTATCTGAAACACTTTAAATGAAGCGCCTAAAAGGAAATTACAAGTTATAGTAGTTTTAGTCATTTTGGACAATAAACGTTTATATTCTGCAAAGAAATAACAGAAATTGAGGTGGTCATCTATTTGTTTTTGAAGCCGACTGTAAAAGACCCTGTACTCCTTGTGCGAATTTTTTCATACACATGAAATTGTCGACCGAGTTGTCCAATGGGAGCTATAGGATATATGTAGTTGTCCGATCTGAACCTAACATATAGAGGATAGCTTTAACCATGATATACACTTAATGTGTGAGTTTGGCTCTTGTAGTTTAAAAGTTCCAGGCGTTCATACGGACGAACGACTCTGGTGATCAAGAATATATATACTTTAAGGGGTCGGACACGCTTACTTACGCCTGTTGCGCACATTTCGCTTCTGACAAGCTTAATATACTCCTCTACTCTATTTTAGAGTACGGGGTCTAATTATAACTTAACTCAAGGACTTTCCTCGCCTTTTAAAAAACACAGCAATTAAGAACCAATTAAATTGTTGGTTTAATTTGCTAAACATGCTGTGCACTTTGATTTCAATGGCTGGAAGTTACTAAATTTAACCAATCTGTAGTGAGTTGTTGTCTTTGTTGCTGTTGAGCCACTAAATTAACAACAATTGGTACTAACTAACAGCAAATTAAGCCATACATTGTTTATAAATGCTCAAGTGCCTCTGTGAAGCTGGACCCACACACAAACACACACACACAGTCACACACAGAATGAGAACACAACTCAATGTTGGTTCAAGAGTCATGGAGTTGGTTGTTGCCAAAAACCTAAGCCTGTAGACCAGGATTCGCTTTAATGCCTAAATCAACTAACTTTGCGGGCAGCAAACTTATTTCCGGCATGCCGAGAACATTTCCCAGACTTCAACACATACAAGCCGAGTACACACACACACAGACACACACACATGCCTTGGCATAAAGGACTGAAGGCAGAAATCAACAGCCAGAGAGAAGACACCAAATTCAACCATAAATTGATACAGTAACACGCCTCAGAGTCACGCCACGCCCCTTCCTCCCTCGCACACCGACACCAGCACCAGCACCGTTTGAAAATGCAGCAAAAAAGGACTTGCTGTATTTTGAGGACCATGCAGTGCAATGCATTGCAATGCAATCCTTCCGGTCTGGCCAGAAAACCAAAAACGAGCAACCAACAATCCCAAGTTTTCGGTCAACTTTGGGGCCAAAACAATGCAGCAACCACCAAGAGGGAAGGGGACCGGAGCGGAGCAGACCATAGGAGAGCAGCACGCATCTTTTGTGATTCGTGCAGGACCTCGTCCTTGTGTCTCCCATTCATGTGTGGCCTGCATTAATAACGTGCAGCGGCACACGTACCAACTTCCTCGGTCTCAACCTACCAAGAGTCCTGTGTGTGAGCTGATTGTGTGTTTGCTGTGTGCGTGTGTGTGTGCTGTGCGTGTGTAAGGCACCGAAAAAGCAACTGCTGCAACTGGAGTTGGACTTTCTCTGGTCAATTCGCGGTTTTGCTTGTCACTTAGCCGACGCGTTGTCCCAACGGCAGTGGCACCGGCAACGGCAACGGCAACGGTTTTGGCCATTTGATAAACGACGAAGAAACAAAACGATGCCAAACGAGATGCCATCACACGAAGTGCAGTCGCAGTCACAGTCAGAACCGGAATCGGAGCTCCTTCTCCTCCCTGTCCACCATTTTGTACTTATCATCCGTGTCCTTCTGCTATTACTGCCGAGTTGTCCTCGAGGCGACAATGTGACGACATTCAGTGTCCATTGAATTATCTGTCCGAGGTGTCTAGAGGGAGGTCACCTCTCACTCACTTTCAGTGGGTGCTCTTTCCCCTTCTCATCCTCACATAAATTGGGCCTAAAGAGCTAGTGATGAAGTCTGTGTATAAACATATGTATGTGTGTGTGTGTGTGTGTGTGTTTGTTTGGGCACTTTGAGTTTCACTTTGCGCTTAAGAGCTTTAACTAAGTTTGATTAGTGTCATAAGTAGTGCTAGTTCCAAGTTTTTAAATTGGGAAACATTTGATAACAAATTGTGAAAAAGATGATAAGGTATTAAAATAGTTAAGTCTTATTAAGAGATATGTAGCTTAAACTTAACCAAACTGGCACAGAACGGGCTTAAGAAGTTGACTTAATTTATTCAACAAATTATTTCAAAAGCTTTTCACTTTGCTTATTACAAAATTTTAATAAAATTGTAGGAATTTTTCGTTCTTAAAAATGCATTAAACATTTTTCTGCAATATTTTTACAAGCTGAGTTTGTAGACCCCAGACCCTTAAATTAAAGATACTTTTGTATCTTTTTTACTCAATTTCAAAACTTATTGCAGCTATAGCTGTAGGCTCTCTTTTGATCATTTTCAAAGACATCTATGAGTACTATTTTAATTTTCTCATTTGTCTATAAAATTGTCTTTCATTTTGTAACGCAATTTAAAACTCCAAAGTCTTCGAAGTTTTAAGTCAAAACAAGAAAGAATGCTATAGTCGGCTCGCGACTTTGGGATACCCGTTACTCAGTTTCAATATGTTATTAGCAATGGTGATAGATAAGATAGCTCGGCACACAGAACATTTTCATACAAACTCATGTTTAGAGCGTATTTTTGACCGATCGTCCCTATGGGAGCTATACGATATAGTTGTCCGATTTGTATCAAACATGGTTAGTACATCTACTTCCTAGACATGTACTAGCCATGTAAATTTGGCCAAAGCAGAGTAAACTTTTAGAGCGATTAAATCTAAAAGTTTTCTCTGAGTATTTGAATTATTTCCCAGTAGAACACAGTACCGTTGTGAGTGACTTTAAGGACGTAAGAATATTTTCTGAGTTATTTTGAAGCTTTAAGTGGCGTAATAAGTTCAGATTGCACTCGTTGAGTGTTGTCATTTGGAGCAAGCGAGATAGCAAGTGAAAGGAGTGGGACAGAGTGTCGTTTGCTGTCTCCATCTCCGTCTCCGTCTCCGTCTCCGTCTCTGCCTCTGTCGAGTCCTTGTTTGTTTTTGCCTGCCCGCAGCTTGCTTTTGGCTTTTGCTTTTAAGCCGTCTCCATGCACTTCAGCTGCAATTGTAGTTGCAGTTGCAGTTGCAGAGGGCGTGGCGTGTAGAGAGGGGCGTGTGGGGGGGTCTGAGCTAGAAGAAGCTAGAAGCAAAGCCGAGGCAGGCGTTTAACATTTTTGAGGCTTGATTGGATTTTACACAGACGACCTCTGCATAAAGTGAAAAATTGCATTTTGAGCAGCTGCAGTTGCAATTGTAACTACAATTGCAGTAAAGTTGTTTGTTGTTGTTGTTGTTGTTGTTGCTGTTGCTGTTGTTGTTGCTGTTGATGAAGTCGGCTTTGGTTTGGTTTGGTTTGGTTTCATTTGGTTTTGCTGGTCAGCCAGCCTGCGGCTGTCTGTTATTTTGAAATACTCGTTGAGTGGCTCGTTTGCGGTGAGCATGCATGTGGTAACAGGGCCACAGCCACACCCACAAATTTTTATTTTCTATTTTTTTTTTGTTGGCCTAAATACACTGCTCAGTTTTCTAACACATTTCAAGCGGTTAGCAAAATTCCAACAGAGTTTAGAAAAAAACTCTCAACAAAATTTGTGTTTTTCATATTTATTTTATTTATTTTTATTTATTTTTTAATTTCCTACTTTATTTTAATACATTCATTTAATTCTGCTTCAAACCCTAAAACTCCAAATATTCAGTATTCAATGCTTTAAGCGGGGTAAGCCACGCCCATTAACAGTTTATTAGCACCTTAAGTGTGCGCCACCCACAGTCAAGCATGCCACACCCCTAGCTCCACCTCCAACGCCCCCAATCTCCAACCCCACTTGAATGCAATATTGCATTTCTACGGCAATTAAAATGAATTTTCCGGTTACTTGACACATAACATAATTTGCATATCCGGCGCCTGGCACACCCACCTCGTCTATACAGCCGAACCCCCTGCCAGGACACTGTCTCTCCTGGTGTTACACTTGGTGTGTTGTCCTGGGGCTTTGGATTGTTTAAATGTATAAATGATGCAATAAATGCAGCTTCAAGTGCAGGAGCAAAATAGCAAACGACAACAATAACAACAGCAGTGGCAGGAACAACAACGTTTAACCCCAAGGTATGCAACCCTCAAAGGCGTCTCGAACCCTTTAAGCCGTCCCCAACCCTTAGCAAGTATCCCCAACTTGGAGTCTTACATGTCTTCTGTCTGTGAGTGAGTGTGTGTGTGTTTGTGTGTCGGTTGTCTGTCTCCTTGTCACCTTCAGACAACACTAGTCAACCGAGTGCAGTTGAGGAACTGTTTCAGGCTTTAAAACCACTCGTTTGATTAACTTAACTTATCTCAACAGCATTATAAACTGTAGATTTTATTGAAAAGAAATGAATCTGGATATAATCTGTTAATAGTCAGCTGTTATTAGACAAATGTACCATATTTCATAACTCCTTAAACAAAATTGTATTTATTTTGTTTATGCTCAAAAAAAATAAAATTAAATGCTTTAAAAAAGAAACTATAAATTAATGCAGTTAAGAATGACATGACATATTCGTCTGTCTGTCTTTCCGGATGAACACCTGGATCTTCTAAACTATAAGAGCTAGAGACACCAAATCAGGCAGGTTAAGTTTATTTCAAATTTTTGCCGCGCCCCCTAACGACTACAGCTATAAAGATTAAATTCACACAGTACGTGATTGGTGCTATGGTAATTATCCTCACCAAATTTGATGCGGATCGGACAACTATAGCCTATGGCTCCCATAGGACAAATCGGAAAAAAATAGAAAATTTGTATGAAGACAAGTAGTTTTAGTTGAGCTATCGCAACCAAACTCATACATTATGTGTATAGTACCATTATAAGTATCCTCATCAAATTTGATCTGGGTTTGACGACTATAGACTATAACCCTGATAGGACAAATTGGTTAAAAATTGCTCATATGTATGGAAAACCTCTCATTCGAACGAGTACGACGTCTTTTACGGTCGGCTCGCTTAACTGTTGCCTTTCTTACTTGAACACCTTCTTGAGAATTTCTTTAGATTGCATAAAAATCTCTTGGGAACATTAAAATTTGAGCTACTTTTTGATCGCTTGTCGCTTTCTTACTGCAGCTTGTGCATTGCCTGTGATTTGTTGGACAGTGTAGGCATTATATGCATGTTGTCACCAATGTCAAATGCATTTCTCCTGCCCCCGTTTCCTCCCAATTCCTTGGTGTTGCTGCTTGTTCCTTCTGCTGGCAAAAAGCAGGCTCAGGCAGGAGGACACACACTTGGCGAGTTTGTCCAAATCACCGAGTCTAACAAATTAAATGACTTCTAGTGCGTACATTGTTTTGACACGGATGTCCCCACCAATCCGTAGCATTTGCAATCTGTAGTAGGAATTGCCATTTACTGTCCGAGTGTGGGCAACGTCTGGTCTTTGCCAAATTGCTGTTGATTGCTTGGCACTCGGTGCTTAGTACTCGGTAGTCGGTACTCTGTACTGGAAAGAGCTGCCCACCTGCAATGTGAAACACTTGACAGGCACACCACAGTGTACACCCAGTGCACACACACACACGCACACTCACGGAGACAGGGACCACCATCATTGAGTTTGGCATTGGATTTTGAGTTGAGGTTTGGGATGTTATTGTGGTTGGGGAATTGCTGACTGCACTTTGCCTGACATGTTGTTCAATGCAGCCCAACACACTGGAATTTCATGACTTTAATCATACAGTAATAATATGAGAATTAATGTTGCCATCTGCTCAACGTATCGCACGTATCATCATAAGATCAAAATAGGCTTGGAATTACTACAGGGACCACCCAGTATTCAAATCTTCTACATGGCAACGTGTCCAAAAAAACACGCGGCTGCCTTTGATACAACCTCATCATGATGATCCCCATGATCATATTTTGGTTTTTATGGCGTTTGTCTTGCGCCTCGCGACTTTTATGTCTTTATAAATACACAAAAAGGCCAGGAAGAAGGGGGGCAAATATGAGAGAGGCGAGTTGCTGGATGATTCACGAGTCTCCTCTGTTTTGTTTATGGCAATTAAATTTTATTTAACAACAAAATGCTAGCAAAAATATAAAGGGAAAGGAAATACGAAATACAAACAACTAAAATGCATTACATTTCTTGTTGAGAGCTGAAAAGTAAGCAGTCAGTAGAGGAAAAGGGAGTGTAAATGTTGTCATTATGGCACATTAAGGGACATAGGAGATTATTATTAAATTTTAAAATAATTGTAAGAAGTAAATAGTGGAAAAGAGAATAATAATAATAATAATAATAATGATAATAATAATAATAATAATAATAATAGTAATAATAATAATAATAATAATAATAGTAATAATAATAATAATAATAATAATAATAATAATAATAATAATAATAATAATAATAATAATAATAATAATAATAATAGTAATAATAATAATAACAATAATAATAATAATAATAATTTTGTAAATATGGGACATAAAGGGACATAGGAGATTATTTTTAAATTGTATCATTAATTATTATAAATTTTATTTAATTTTTCTTTAAGAAATATATCGCATTTATTTAACTCTGAGAATGAAAATAATTGTTATTACTTAAATAAAGCTGTAAATGTTTTTTAGTTCCTGATTTGGCTAGAATATTTAGTTTTTTATCATTAATAATTTTTTTTGGATTTATTTTTATATTAATCAAAACAGATTTAAGGTTACTATAATCACCTCTATCTTTGCTCAAATCAAAATACACGCTACTATTGCCATCCTTATATCTTGGTTAATCAACTTGCGTTTGGCCCGAATATACCAGTCAGCCATAGGCTTAAGCATTACTTTTTGGAACAACTTCCATATCGCTAAATATTGTGTACTGTTTTCAACGCCAGGATCTTCTTATAAGTGTTTTTTGTCTTAAAAAAAAATAATAAAAAATAAAAAAAATCACCTGTATCCGTTAAATTTTTATTCGCTTATTTTTCAATTGATACAATACAATTTAATTGTATTTTCAGTCACAGTTGCAGTCAAGATTTTATGCACACAAAAAAAAAAAGCAAACAGTTTACGGTAAAAATGTGTTTTAGACAAATCAAATACAATTTAACTAAACTTTTCCACAATTCTTAATATTTTCTTTAATTTATTAGCATTTTTTAGAATTTATTTCATTTTATTAGCACTTTTAGCCATACCTTTTAAGAACAATTCACTAAATTAGTTAACTGCTTTGAGCCACAATTCACATAAAACAAATTCACATACTTTCTGCACATTTCACTGCAACTACAGCTTATTTGTATTGTGATATTTTTTAAATTATTTTTATTATTAAATTTAAGGTTTTGTTTTGTTTTGTTTTTGTTCTCTTTTTTTATGTCGATGGCATTGTTTGGGTGCACCGCAGCAGCAAACGCTTCGCGCGTGTCTAAAACTGAGTTATGGTTTATGCTGCACGAGTGAGTGTGTGTGTGTAGAGGAGTGTGTGTTGGTGTGTTGGTGTGTTGTGACTGTCCGACCACATGTGTGTGCTGTGTTTGTTATTGTTGCCATTTGAGTTAAGTTGCCCGAGTTCGAGCACTCAAAACTCAAATTCTCCAGCGTTTTTAGCCCAACAGCATTTCATTGGATCTCGTTGTAAATTACACACATGTGCGAGTGTGTGTGTGTGGGTGTATAGGTGTGCGTGTGTGTGTTGACTTGCTAGCATCATTTACATTTGCCGCTGCCTTCGTCGTTGTCTTTGATGATGAGTGTGGAATATTTTTAACGGCATTTTCTAAATATTTAATAGCTCCGCTGAGTGTGCTTGTGTGCCACTGTGTGTGTGTGTGTGTGTGTGTGTGTGTGATCTACTGGCTGTTTTTTAATTTGTCCAAATCGCACTCAACTCATTTAGACATGCACTCACTTGCTCTTTGACTCACGCGCTCAACTCCACTCGTCTCTCAATTAGCAAATTACGCAGGCCCCCACCCTCACCCCCACCCCCCACACACACACATGCGCGCAGAGTCCCCCACACACACACACATGGAGCTCACTTGAAACTTTTCACTCTCGTCAAGGGTTGCAAAACTTGGAGCTCTCGCTCAATTTGCAACTCTCACTCGAGTCGAGTTCTCGTTGGGCGCTCGTTGGACTCCGCCCCCGACGCTCCCAATGCAGCGCTCAACACACACACACACAGGGGAGTGCAGTCTGTGCGTCTCTGTGTGTGTGTGTGGTCAGTTTTATGTTTGTTTCTGCTTTCAGTTTTGGTTTTTTTTTTTTGTTTCTATTTCAATTTGATATTTTTGGGGATGGTTTTTGTGTCGTGTGTGCAGTGATTTTATTATTTTGCGTATGTTTTCTACTGCATTTCATTTCGTATTTGCAAATCACACAGTCACCAGCCCCAACCCCAACCCCAGCCCCAACCCCATTCCCTGGAGCAGCATATCGCCAACTGTGCCACAAATGCCGCCCACAGCATTTTGCGGTGTGTGTGCCCCAGAGAGAGAGCAGACCAACAGGCTGGTTGCAAAAAAATTATATAAAAACAACCAATATTACCAAAAATAACAACAACAAGTGAGGTAGGGGAGGGGAAGGGTGTGTGTGTGTGTGTTGTGGTGTAGTGCGGTGCGGTGCGTTGCATTGGTCGTGCCTGAAAACCGGTGCCAACATTTTTGTGTGCAATTTTTAGTTAAATTATTTTTACACCCCCTCAAAAACGCACACACGCACACACGCACACACACACACACACACACACACACACACACACACACACACACACACACTCGATGCAAAAAATGTCGGCTGCAAAACTCGATTCGATTTCTATTTTAGACACAGCTACAAATGAACATATATTCATGCACATGCATGTGGTTTTGTGTGTGATGTTGTTATTGTTGCTCTTGTTGTTGCTGTTGTTGCAACAAAGTGGCAAGTGCAGATTTGAAGTTATTACCAAAAACTAACCAACGTTTTGTGGGTTTGAAGTTGTGTGGAATAATATTGGTAGACCTAAAAAGCCTTTGGCTTTACCAATGTTTTTGTTGTTATTTTGCTCAACGTGTAAATATTTTGTCGATTTTTGGGCACCCACACAAGCACACATACCCCAAAAAATCAAATAAAAAAAAGAAAAATCAACTAAATCGAAAGGTGCAAATGGAATATTTTTACTTTACACCTGCCTTTAAATTGCAACTGTATTATTTCACATACGAAATGGCTTTGAATTGAGTTAACAGATTCCGTAGTTCTGTACTTGGCTCTTATTTTAAAGCCAACTACTTCAAAAATGTAAGGGAAATTATTTAGATGTATACAAAGGAAGACATTGTGCCAACATTTAACAGAATTTTAAAACTTTACAAGTTGCTTTATTCTTAAAAATAAATATCTTTTGTTTACAGATTGTAAATTCTAAATTTGTGTTTAGTTTACAGTTTAGTTATATATTAGTTAAGCAAAAATATAGTTAACAAATAGTTGTCCTATCCTGATCAAACTTAATGAGGATTAACTATTCTGGTACCATTCATATAATATGTGAGTTCGGTTGTAAGCGCTCAACTAACACTACATGTCTTCATATAAATGTCCCGTTTTTGACCGATTTTTCCGATACGGATCAAACTTAATGAGGATGGTAATAATGGTATCATACATATACTGTGTATGGTGGCGGCAGTTTTCGGTTCTGATGTTATGGAAATATTTTTTTCTTACAATTTTTGCGGGCGTTAGTAGGCATGCCAACACTTTAATATAAACTTAATCTGGGTACATCATAGGCGGACTTCACTCCAAATTTAGTGGCCCTAGCTCTTATAGTTCCTAAGATCTTGGGATTTGTTTAGACGGATGGACAGGCAGATATTCCTATATCCTATAAGGACTCTTAAGAGGTGTTCTAATTTAGAAGAAATACTGAATTTATTTTATTTTTTAGCTTTGTCCCATTTTGCACTAAAATTTATTATATATTTCTCCACAAAATAAAAAGCAAGCTAAACTAAGTCAATGAAAACTGTTTACCAATTGTCAAATAACAGAATGTTTTTGGTACACTCGAGTAAAGGTTTCCTTTATATAGAAACTGAGCCCTTTTTTACTTAGAAGAGTTACATTCTTTATTTAATTATTATGATTTTTTATGTGAGGTTTAAAACCTGTAAGAGTACTGAGTCCTTTTATAATGAGAAGTTTTGCTGGGTTTTTTTGTCATTTAATATGAACATTATGAAGAAAGCATGCATACTTTTAGAAACAGTTGATCTTAGAATTCTCATTGTAAAATTCTTTAATCCAATAAGCACAATCAATTGCAGTTGAATTGTCGTTTTCCAATATGAAATTTCCCGTGAAAGTAAACCGAACTCAGCATGCTGAACACGTTTATAATTTGTACACACCAAGACAACAGGGGAAAAAAATATATGAAAAAAAGAAAAGGGAAATATAATAATGGGGAAACCGCCAAACACACGCAAACACAAAAACAACGCCAAACAAGTGCAACAAGAGCAAATACAACAAAAACGAGAACAACAACAACAACAGCAACAACAGCAACAACAACAAGAACAACAACAACGAGTACAACAGCGACACAGTTGCGTTGTGGGTACAAAAAATTACGAAACCAAAAATCAGCAACCAAATATGTGGTTGCCACCAACAAAAGGGCTAACAAAAGGCAAGAGAGTGCTTGGAGTGCAGCAGAGCAGGTGTACAGAAAGATACCCTGTTAAAATGTGTTATGGAATTAATATTAACAATATTAAAATTAGTTCTTATATGTAATGGAAAGTCAGTCGCCTGTTTATATTTTTCTACTGTAAAACAAATGGATTCCAACATAAATGGTTCGAGTTTGGTTACAAAATTTGGCAAGTGTTGAGTCCCAACCTTGTTTATAGCCCCTTAGCCCATTAAGTAACATTTTGAAGCCTCGTTTTCGACCGATTAACTCACACAGAAATCATTAGTCGTTCAATTTGATACAAATTTGATGCATGTATTTTACTCAAACGATCCAGTGCCTATGCCCTTGGCATGCCTTCAACTTGCAGGGTATAAGACAAAAAATGCACACCAATACACTGGCTGCATTGGGCAGAGTCACAGCAGTGGACAGGTGAGAGGTGGCCATGGCGATGGCGCTGCCCGTCAAAGGTCGAGCCCAAAATAAAAAACAAGACAAAAACATAAACCAAATTATTTACAACGAAAATAAAAAGAATAAGGCGAAAATGCATTGCAGTCTACGGCCAAAGAGTCCGGGTCAGACTGTAGTCCACTGTCCACAGTCCACTGTCCAGCGTCCACTGTCCACACAATCCACACGGGTCAGGGCATAATAAACACTCGGGAAACACGCGTATACAGCAATGCTCCCAACAACAACAATAAAAGCGCCAATTGTTGTTGTTGTTGTGCTGTTTGGCTGGCTCATCAGCAGCAACAAAAGGGGCCAACAAAGGAAGGTGTGAGTGCAAACGAGGGGCTGACAGCTGTACAAACGTAACAGGGTTGCACAAACAATTGAGGCGCAGGAAGGACGACGGAATGACGGGACGATAGGCGGACAGGCAGGACGCGTTTGGTCAGTCGACTGGTTTCCGTTGCACACGCCGCGTATGCGTAATATGTAATGAGAAAAAGCGCAGCAAAAAGAGCACACACACGCACACACACACACTCCAGCACACACGCAGAATAAAATCAATAAAAAGTAACGGCTTTAAAAATAAAACAGTAAAAATAAAAGAAAATTGTATACAAAAATAGACGACAGAAGGAAAATGCATAAAAAGTGCAAGCTCATACGCAGCAGGATAAGGCCTCGTCCTGTGGCTGCCACGCCCGCCACACAACCGCCGCCTTCGACGCTGCTTACTTTGTCCTTCGCCTGCACATTGCACCGTTTTTTTGTTGCCTTTTGCAACACTGTTAACGTGTTCATTGCAGTCAAACTTGTTGACAATGCTCGCATGCAAAAAAGAAGAAATTTCATGCCGTTTCCTCCTCCTCCTTCTCCTCCTCCTCCTCGTTTGTGTTCTTTTATTTTTTGTTTTTGCTTTTGTTCTTGTTTTTGGTTTGCTGCCTTCTTGTTCCTTTTTAAGGTTTTGCATTTTGAGGCCAACATTGAGGCCACGAACGGCGCTGCCTTCCAGCGTTTGTCGAAAACAACAACAGGAACAACAGGAACAACGTCAGTCATCAGCAATCGCGACCCACAGAAGCTGTTCCTGTTTTTGCTTGTTGATTCATGTTGTTGCTTGTTGCCGCTTTTTTTTTTTTTTTTGTCGGCCTGTTTGTTGGCCAGCATGTAAATTTATGACGCTGGTCAAGTAGTTGCGCCAGTTGACTGTTAATACCCTTCAATCAATCGGTTCACTTCAGCCACTCAATTCACATGTCTCACAGTTTTCGGTTCTTTATGAAATTTACTACATAATTTGCTTATGGCACTCAAGAAGTGTTGAATAGTTATAAAGCAGCGGGTATTATTTATCACTTTTAGTTTAAAATTTCACTTTCAAATCGAAGAATTTGTTTGACACTTCAATTGTGCTTAAGTTAAGCTAATTTACTGACAGTTTCATTACCTTACTATAGCACAATCGACGTTTTGACAAGGGTTTTCAACAAAAACAATTACAGTGGAATCCGGTTATAACGACTCCGCTTAAAGCGTCCGTCCGGTCATTGCGACGAAAACTCGATGACTTGTTTGGTCCCCATACAAGCTTTCTTTCTTTGCTCGTTTCGGTTAAAGCGTCTACCGGGTATAACGACGTAAAATCGTCGGTCCCTTGAGTGACGTTATAGCCGGATTCCACTGTATATACATTAAACATAAGAAAATTGTATGTTATTTGGCGCGTGGTGCAACTGGTAGAGTTTGCGGCGCGATGTGAAATCTTCGAGAAATTTCACTTTTTCAACACCAGGATCATCTTATAAGTGTTTTTAATTTCCCTGAATGAAACGATTTTATATTAATGTCTTATTAAATGTTATTTGTATTGGATGGTTGGTTTATCGGCAGAGAGCAGAGTCAGCACAAGTCTGCCTCTCATCACAGTTACCGCAAGAAGTGAAGGGATCTAGATCAGTCTTAACCTACTGTCATGCTGTCCAAAGGTTCTTAACACTAGACAATCGATATTTTTACTACGTAATCGGTAGTTAACATCACTTTCTTAACGATCACTTTACATTACATACATTATCGATATCTACTTATTTAAGACACCACATAATACCCAACTATGTGCACTAAAATGATCTTTCAAATTTGGTTTAATCGGTAGAAAATGTTTAGTTTAAGCTCTGAAACATAACAGGTAAAAAGTGTCAGTTGGGAACAAAACTTTATAAGTTTCCCATTACGTGTCAGAGCATTAAAAAGTCCTTTAGGCCCTGAAGTAAATTCGGTCTCTGGTGTGATTTTTGTTATTGCCGCTTTACTGGGCAGTTTGGCAATTTTTTAACAGCTTGTTAACATTTTGTCGCCTATCAATGGGCTCGTCCGGACGTGGTTCTGAATCCTGGCAGTTATCGGTGGGCAGCTGATCTGTTTGCGGTTGTTGTGTGCTGTGTGCTGTGTATTGGGCAATGGTTACTGGGTGTTGGGCACATTTTGGTGTGTTGACTGTGAAGGGATTTTTGAGTTTTTTTCTGTATGATTCTGTATGATTCGTTTCGACGTATTTAGCTGGCAAAGAAAATGCGTTAATGAACTGTTGAAACCCGGGAGTGGAGCTCATTATGCATTTTCCTCACGTTTAAAATTTTTAATTGCATTTTATGCAGCAACCCAGCGTTCTACTTTCTACTTGAAATCGGAATCGTCTGCATCGTCTACGCTTTACTTGTTATCATGGCCTCAGTGTCCTTTCATTAAATGTGCCGCACGGCAAGCGATTAAAATGACCGCCGAGGCAGCAAATCGAATTAATTTTTGTAACGTGCAAATGGCCGCAGCAAACGGCAGTAGCAGGAGCGGCATTAAAAGCAGTTTGCCAGGATATGTGCCAGGACTACGTATACGCATTAAATCCTTTCCGCACAACATATTTAAGTTGATGATTAAGCCTTATATATATGTGCCTATATAAAAGTATGTATGTGCTCTCTGTGTGTGTGTGTACATTATGTGCTTAAGCACATAAAGATGTAATGACCTGTATACATGACCACCGTCAGTAGCGTCAGTACCGCCAGCAGCAGTACCACCGCCAACACAACCAACACCGCCAACACCACCGACGGCTGATTCTTTGGAGCGCGCTTTTGGTTGCCGTTAATAAACTACACGAGTCAAAGAGGCTGGGGCAGTGTCGAGTGGGCGTGGCATGGACATTTCATTTTTTTAAATGCTTTTAATTGAAGCTGCGCAAACGGCATCGGCATCGGCAGCGGCAGCGGATGCAAGAGGACGAATCACAGCGCTCGTCGCTGCCAGCAGGCATATTTTAATGAATATTGAGGATTAAAGGAATTTGCGGATTTTCATTGAATTATGCATTTTGGCCGCTCGTCCTGGCTGCGGTCACCAGCAGCAGCAGCATGAGCTGCAGCAGCAGCAGGCGGGAAACTGCGGGAATATCGGCAGTGGCAGTGGCAGTGGCAGGACCATCATATATTTCTTTGTCGCACGCGATGATTTATTAAGTCATTAGCACTTGTGCGGCTGCTGCTGGCGGCTGCCCACGCAGAGCTTGCTACATGTAGCATGCAACACACAGGCAGCAGAATGCAACCAGAGACCGTGTCCATGTGTTGTATGTGTTGCATACAACTTGTAATTCTTATTAATTGTGTGTTGCTGTTGCCTTTCACATATTTATGCCACATTATCTCCCTCTCTTTGTCTCTCTCTCACTCTCTCTCCCTCTCTCTGTGTAGGTGGTTGCATCCACTATTCTCTATAGTCCGCCCCGTGCAACGGCTGCTTATTAAAATCCACAACATTAACTCCACTCTCAAAGTTCATAAAATGCGTTCAATACAACTTTTTGCTAGGATTCCCAGCTTTGTAAATACTTAAAACACATATTTCCTTTTATCTTATCTGCTATTTATTAGTACTCAATTGTATTTTATTTCTTGATTTTATTCGTAAATTTGTTAGTCAAATAGTTTTGTAGAAATAAGTCTCAATGTTGTCAAATGTTGTGCATGTCAAAACTCAGCTCATTCATTTGATATAAATATAAAAACAAAAATTTTAAATGTTATAAGTATTTTGAGGTAGCTATAAGACGTACACAGCAGTGCAAGCGCTGTTCACCGCCTTTAAACCTGACTGCTATGACACTTTGAATCTGCATTACGCCAACTACTGCCTCAATGATAACGAATTATCTCACATATAAGCCATATGATATGGAACATGAGTTGATATTTTTAAAGTCGACTTTTAAAAAGCGCAAAGAAATTAATATTTCTGTTCAATAGAAATTATGAACTAATATTAAAACTTATCGAATTTTAATAGTCCTCCATTCAGTAAATAATTATAAGAAATTCTAAATTTTTAAATTGTTACAGAGGACCCACAAGGTCTCATTGCAGTTATCTAACAGCAGCTACTAGGACTAATTATTTTCAAACAGTCGTTCAAAGGAACTTTCTTTCCAACCATTTTTACGTAGAACATATTGAGATATAGTGAAATATTTATCTTATCTTATTTATCCGTTCTTTTTTCTTATTTTGCAATAATCTTGATAAATATAATAATATACAAATATATAATATTTTATTTAAATTAATTTTTTTCTATTAAAATTCGTTTGCTGTTAATTTATTGTGTTTGTTAGGCTTGTCAACTAAATTCTTTGAAATTAATTATATGTATGAAGTAAGTCTTATGCTGTACGCAGCTGTGTCTTCCAACATGGTTTCAGTTACTACAAAACAATCATCTGATATAGAAAAGAAAGTGTATATAATAATAATTTCTATAATATTTTGTTGTATTTATTTTACACTCGAGGAAAATTGTTAAACAGTTTTCAGCTTAAGAAAGAAAATATTTCTGTAGGTAATTTTACTAAGCTCTTTATAAGTTACTGAATTAAGCTAAACAGTACAAAAAACATTAATAAAATGTCTTTCTATTCATTTTTTGGTTGATATACCAAGACAAAGAAATCACTTTAAAAATATGATTGTTAGAACTTAAGTTAATATTATAAACAGTCATTAAATTAAAGGACAATATTTAAAAACAAACAACTTTTGAAGCAAAGTTAGTTAAAAAGTGTTTTCCGTAGGCTTAAAGGCAATTCCGTTGGCTATTTAAGAATGTTTTGGTCAGAATACAGATTCGATCTGAGTTTGGTTTGGGTTTCGTCTCGGGAATTGGGCTCATTGGGTACGATGTGTGTTGGGATATGTACAGGAATATGTCTGTTGTGATGTTGTTGTTTTTGTTGTTTTTTTTTTCACTGTTGCTACTGCTGTGGAGAATGTCAGAAATGCGTGTGAAAAATAAACGAGATTTTCGCAACGCGCTTTTGATATTTTTGCATGACAGAAGCCAAATGAGAAAATGCGATTTTCCGCATTGCTCTGGCCAATGACATGGGCATGGACATGGCGGCAATGGCCACCGACAGTCGACAGAGGACAGCGGACAGTGGACAGAGGACAGCCGATGTCCAATGGCCTACCAACTTAATGTGTTGGCGTTTCCTGACACACACACACACACACACACGCACGCACACACAGACAGTTGTAGAGAGACAAATGCAAATGCATTCATGATGAGCACATTCTCACAAAGACACACGGCGCACAGATAATTTTTACAATTTGCAGCAATGCGTTTTTAATTTAAATCGATAAAAGTTGCATTCGCACAAAAACAAACCAGACGAAGACAACAACAACAACAACAACTGCATCAGTAACAACAATAACACAATGCAAAATAATTGCAAGCAACCCCCATTAAACAGCCCCTCCCTTCACCCCTTCACGCCCTTCACTCCCTCTACCCCTGTCCCCTCCAAAAGTCACATGCATAAAGTACTATCTGCCGTGGTCTCCATTCAGTTTGTGCATTAATAGGCAGCAACTTTTAATTATGACAAGTGAAAATTCTTTAAACAAAACTTCTTTAAAAACTGAATCAAATTTTATGCAAAAAATAATTTTATATAATTATTTGTATACTATAAGTTTGTGTCTGCAGTTGTAGCAGAAAATTATATTAAAAAACATTTATTAAATAAGTTTCACTTATGGTTTGAGCTGCTAAAAGGTTCAACAAAATGTTGATCACAGTTTTATAAGTTTAAGCATTAAATTAAATTAAAATAAAATAATTTATATTAAATAAAACCAATAATAAAAAAATAATAAATAAATAATAAAAATAATAAACCAATTTATATATAAATTTATAGTAATTCAATTTAAATACATTATTATCAAAGCCATTTCAAATTTCTTTTAAATATATTTTTATTTTGAGCAGTGAATATCTGTATATAAATATAACCCTTTTATGATTATGCCTTTATATTTTATTTAAATATAGAAATTCAGATCACAGGCTAATGTCCTGCTACCTAATAGGCAACTTAATCTACTTAAAAACTCAACAATAATTTTTTAAAGGCTATAAAAAATATTTACATAAGTAATTTTTGGGATATAATAATTTTAAGATGTAACTATCCCAGGTGTTTTCAACGCCAGTGTTTTTAAGTTTCCTGAATGAAACGCTTCTTTGTTATTGTCTTATTAAAAAAAAAAAAAATCTATTACAGGTAAGTTTTAGGAGAACATTTTGTTAAATATATTAGGCCAAGATCCTATTTACAAGGTCTTCAGAGCGGAAACGTTTCAATATTCATAAATAAACCCCTTTACAGACGTCTTAAGATATAAAAATCTTAGATTTTTGTAGGTTCCATTAGTTGTGCTTTGCAGTTAAGATAGGTTAAATGTATTTAAATGTATCTGCATAACCGACTAAAACTATCTAATATTTGGATGGCGACACAGTTGCGTGCTTGCCATAAATAAGAATTTAAATTAAATCTAATTTAATTAAATGTTATCTGTTAAGCCGTTCAACTAATGCCAATGCAACTGCAACTAAAATGGGAGAGCAAAAAAGTGTTGCCTACTTTTCAGCGCCGGCTGCACTGCAATTGTTTGTCATTGTTTTTGCAGCTGTAGTTGTCGTTGTAGTTGTAGCAGTTGTTGTTGTTGTGGAAATTTGTTTTGTTTTTGATTTGACTGCCTTGCCACACACACACACATGTCTGTGCCTGTCTGTGTGTGTGTGTGCGAATGTATTTGTGTTTATTTTATTTTATTATTTTTTCTCTTTTGCGGTCAACGAGTTGGTTGACCACTTTCAAATACAGCCAAAGCCAGAGCCACGCCCACGCTCACACCTCGCATGAATAAAATTATAAAAAAAAGCAAACAACTTGAGTGGTAAGCCGTGTCCTGCAACCCCTTTCCCCCTTTCCCCCATATTTGTGTGCATAAAATTTGTGTTTTTATTTTTGCTTTTGTTTCTGCGCTCGTTACTTTGTTTTAACATATCACGTTGCTGTTTGTAGGCCTACACAGTTGATTTAAACGTTTAACACCCGCGTGCCGATTTTTATTTTATTTATATATACGAGTATATTTTTTTATTTTCCGCCTTCTCGTGTGGTTTTCATCTCGTTGCTGTTGTTGTTGTAGTTCATTTTTTATGTTGTATTTCATTTTTTTTAGTTGGTTGCCCATCGGGTTAACCGTTGAATTATCAATTTCGCGGTAGAACTTGCGGTGCATAAGTGCGGTTCACCGCTGAGTTTTCGAAGGTATCATATTCGTACGTCTCTTGTTGTTGTTGTTGTTGTTGTTGTTGTTGTTTTTTGTAATTGTTGCTGTTTGTTTGATTGTTTGTTTGTTTGTTTGTTGGCTTTTATTGCCCATTGTTGTTGGCCGTTTGTCAAACCGAAATGGATATGTTAAATTTTAATTAATTGCATTAAGTAAAAATTGCTCATCGCGTCCATTTTGCGTTTGCATTTTGACATGTCAAGTGGATCATTAAATTTTTCTGTTCTTTGCCATCAACATGTCATTTTTTACTATCGCATATTGGTCTCGTTGTTAAGTTAATTTTCGTTAATCGTTTTGCTATCCATCGGTTAATGTATTTAATAGATTTATTAGAGTTTTTTTAGGGTTTTCATTGGGTTAATGCACGTGGATTTAACATATTTCATTAGATCACAATCACAAGTCTTGGAACCTTTTTATTTTTGAGACTTTATAAAGCAAAAAGTGCAAGTAAAATTACCTATAAAATATACCATTTTTAACTACAAAATTCATTGAATAATTTAGTCATGTGGTCTAATTTTATGCTGGATTTTATAAAATGTATTTTAAGCTCTTTTTATACTTTTTTCGTCACATAATTTTACAAGTATATCTCAACATTCAATTTAAAAGTCCAAAGTTTTGCAATAAATGGCATCTGATATCGATATTTTTTGTCTAAAATGTATTAAACGTTTTCAGATATACCAAGGCTAATTCATTAGGAATAAAATGGAATTAATTTTAAAGTGTAAAGAAGCGAAACTTTCGACTGAAACGTATCTTATACTTAGCAACTTGGATTATTCCTATGTTATATATTTTGCCATTTCTATTGTTTTAATTCCAAAAAAATTTATTGAATTTGTTGCTAAGCACTTAGAAGAGATTATATTATAAATATCTTCGAAAAGTTCAAACTATTTCCGTTGTTGATACCTAAAATATTGTTTAAGTTCTTTGCGTCTCTTATCGCTGAGTATTTATTTGATAAATTTAATATTTTCAGACATATGGCTGTCATATGTTTATGTAGACAAGTATTTCTATACACAAAATAGTCAAAAAATTTTATCAAGACAAGTATTTAGAGAAATCGCGTTATGAGGGAAAAATT
Source organism: Drosophila dunni (assembly GCA_018152125.1). NCBI lineage: Eukaryota > Metazoa > Arthropoda > Insecta > Diptera > Drosophilidae > Drosophila > Drosophila dunni. Next base: position 1,750,214 of record JAECXC010000648.1, on the reverse strand, counting down.
AGATAAAATAAATATACATTTTTAATCAATTTTAGGTATAGTATAGTAAAATGAAGATTGTAATCATTAAAATATATTATGATAAGTAGAAAACCAATCAAATGAAATCCAACAGAACACATTTATTTTTTAAAGAAATAAATCAGCAAAGCTGAGTTATTGTATTAGGAAAAGTATTAAGTATATGTAATTAAAAGTTAATTTCTTTTACTAGCATAAAACACTCACCTTATGGTAGAAGCTGCAGTGCTGCACTTGCTGCAGTTGCTTCTGCTGCTGATGAGTTCGCTGAATTGTTTGTTAATTTATTCTGCTGAGCAAAACTTATTTGTTTATAATTTATTTAGTTAACTGACTTATGCAGTTGCCTTAAGGCTGATCCATTAGGAAACAAAGCCAACATTATTTTTTTATTTCTTATTCCACACGAACACAAAAAATCACACACAATTGATTTGGTTTTTTTTTTAATCTTTTTTTTATGGTTGGATTGGAGAAAAAAAAAGGAGAGCTTAATACGGAGATTAAGATTGTTGCGCTTGCGATTACGTCGACGATTGAACGGAACTTGGAGCGGAACGGAAACGCGGCCGGCGAGTTAGTGGTCAGAATGCAAAGTGACACATGGAGCTCCAGCTCCAGATGCTGTTGATGTTGATGTTAATGTTTTGCTGGCGTTGCCGTTGACGTTGCTGTAGCCGATGCCGATGGTGATGCCGTTGCCGATGCTGATTTCGATGCCAATGCCGATGCCGAATTCGATGCCGACAATGAGAACGATGCCGCGAACGTTTGTGCTGCTGCTGCCGTTTGCTGCTGCTGTGGATGCGGCCAATGCTGACTCCAAGTGCATTCGGCTAAACGAAGCCGCTTTGAGCGCACACGATGCACTTGCCGAACCGTTGGCCTCACACTCGGCACGACAGCCCAAAAACGAGCCAGAAACGAGGTGCGAGAAGCGAGGCACGAGCCACGAACTACGAGCTAAGAGGCGCAAGAAACGAGGGACGAAGAACGAGACGAACTACGGCGAACAAACGAAGCTGTGCAAAAAACACGACGTGTCTCAAAACCGTTACACTTGTTGTTGTTGTTGTTGCTGTTGTTGACGAGTTGTTGCTGTTATTGCTGCTGCTGTCGAGTTGTTGCTGCGTGCGTGCGCTTTGAACCGGTTAACAGCACAATTGTAAATGATAACACGCACACAAAATGTGCTCCGTGAAAATTTTCGAAATTTTCACACAAAAAACTTTTCAAATTTTCAAAGCAGCGACGCAACGACGGCGACGACGCCGTCAACGTCTCTCTGTCTATCTGCCTATGTATGCGTGTGGGCGTACATATAACAGACCGCACTCACACACAGTCACTCACACACACGTGTACCACACACATGTGTGTTTTTCTGGTTTAAATAACTCAAAAGGGAAATTGAGTTTGAGCGCAAAAGTGTTGAGCGAGTTTCCCCCCCCCCCCCCCCAACCTCAACCCCAAAGACAAAATAACGGTTTCCGTGTGTGTTTACAGATTTATGCAACAATTAAAAGCGACGATAAATTTACATGTGTGCGTGCGTGTGTGTGTCTCGGTGTGTGCGAGTGCTTTAGTGTGAGTGCGCGCGCGCGCCACGGCTGTAAGCGGAAACGGAAACGTAACCAAAATGCCGAATAGACTTGCCTCTGGTCAGTTTAGAGTGAACATTTAGTGGAGCTCTCGTACGCGCGCGACACAAATATAAAGCAAAATTTGACTTTGGAGCAGTTTGGGGCACTTACAGGTTAAGCCTCCCTTTATACTTAATGCCTTAGCTGGTCAGTTGGTCAAGGGTTGACTTGACTTCACTTGACTTGCCTTCACTTGCCTTGAGCTGGCCGTGCTCACTCATTATGTTTGTCTGCTGTTAATGCTACTCATTTGCTCATTTCCCACATTTCTCCATTCAGTCGAGTTTTCCCTCATTTGCCTCATTTACAAGCAGTTTCACTCATTTCGAGGCTGACTGAAAATCAGGATTCATTTCTACACAAAATACATAAATTTTGCATCATTATCAAACGGGTTGTGCGACGATACACGATTCTAGAAATGAGAAAAACCACCCAAAAAAACACCCACATGACGGTCGGACGGTTGTTGGCGGTTTTGAGTGGGTTGGGCTTGGGTTGGGCTTGGGTTGAGTGGGGCAACTGTTTGGCAAATGAAGCGAGATGGCTATATTAATGTGTCTGTGTGTGTGTGGCCCACATGAGCGAAATGCTCATTATCATAAACAACAACAACAACAGTAACAAAACAGTAGCAATAGCAATGAACAACGACAACCATCCACCAACAAAATGTTCGCTGCAACATTTTACATAATATACAAGAAACATTCAGTGTTAAAACACACCAACACACACACTCACACACACACACACTCAGGCTTAAGCATGTATAGTTCATGCATGTAGATATATCGCCATAGTTGGCAGATTTATATACATATAGTTAGAGAATACAAATGCCGCTCAAATTATATACAACTCAAAAGCTGAGCGCATAGTTGAGAGTAGTTATTTATATGTATATAGAAAAGTCTAGGTGTGTGTGTGTTGTGTGTGTGTATGGGTATGAGTGTGTGCGTTGTAGTTTTGCATATAAAATGGATTTTAAACTATTGGGAAAACTATCGCAACGCCATTTGCCGCATTAGTTTGTAACTGCGTTTTGACTTGAAACATTGCGGGTAGCTAAACTCGCCTAGACCCTGTCTGCCATCCCCTCCACCCCTTTGACTCCTCTTCACTGCCTCCTTGCTCCCCCGTGAGCTGCTTAACACTATACTCCTTAGCCAGCGATAGTTTTGATTGGAGGTGAGTTGAGTTGTGGGTGGGCAAGAGATAGAGAGAGAGAGAGAGAGTATCTGAATGTGAATACGCATACGTATGTGAGTGAAAGTGTGTGTGTGTGTTTGTGTGTTTGTGCTCTGCGTGTGCGAGAGCGAGAGCAGACGAGACTGTACTTAACTATGCAAGTGCCGAGCACAACTCTATTTAAATTGATTGTTCTTTATTTTCTACATATAAATATACAACCCATACATATGTATTATTTTAAAACAAGACCGGCACAGTGGCACAAAACAGTCACCTAAACTTTAAGTTATTTTTAACAAAAAAATTTAACTAAAAATGTATTTAAATAATATTTAAAAAAATATGCAAATTAAACATTTTACATACATACTTAAGTTGACTTGTTTTAAATCTGTTTTCTATACAAAACATAAAATTTTATTACCAGTTTAAATAGTCGTAGTCAGCTTGTATTTCAATAAATTGTTAATAAATACAGTGGAATCCGGTTATAACGACACTCAAGGGACCGACGATTTTACGTCGTTATACCCGGTAGACGCTTTAACCGAAACGAGCAAAGAAAAAAAAGCTTGTAAGGGGACCAAACAGTCATCGAATTTTCGTCGCAATGACCGGACGGACGCTTTAAGCGAAGTCGTTGTAACCGAATTCCACTGTATTTGTTACCCTTTTTATAAGTTTAATAAAATTAAACCAAAGCATAAAATATGTTTTGACCTTCATGAGCAAGAAACTTAGCTTCTTTTAGCCAAATTTGAACAGACCAACGGGGCAGTCTTGTCTCACTGTGCCGTGTGTGGAGCGGCCTCCGTGTCACGACTCTGGCAGCAACAAAAGAACAACAACAACAACAGCAACGCTGTTGTTTCCACATGTGCTGCAAGCAACAACGCACAATCAACCTTCTTCTTTACGGCTCACCCTAACCAGTGCCACTCCCACTTGCGTACGCGTACTCGTACGCCCATGCCGTGTCCATGCCCGTGACAGCTTCAGCTTTAGTTTTAGCTTTAGAACGAGCTCGGCAGAAAGACAGACCATCATCAGCATTATCCTTACACACAAAACGGCCGCTGCCAATGTGACCTTTTCCAACATTGGCAGCGCCAAGGGAGGTGGGTGTGGTCGGGAGGCGTTGACAGTGCGGGGACACGACACGACGGGCAGACGGAGCCACATACGCCGCGTATTTCTGATGGGCATTTCTAATTTTCAAGCATAACTAGTGTGTGTGTGTGTGCGAGAGTGTGCGTGTGTGTGTGCCTGTGTGTGTGTGCCTGTGTGTGTGTAAATGCCTGAGTCGACCGTGTTAATGATTAGAAAAAGCTTTGGCCGGCATTCCTCGTGCATTGTTGTTATTGTGCTCGTATTTACTTCCTGGCAATTAATGTGTGCAACATGCGCGTTTTAATTTAACGCAATGCGAATCCTGCGTGTCCTGCGAGCACATCGAGTCCTCTGACTCCTGTCAACCCCTTCGCGACTTTTTGTTCCCTTTTTTTGCAGCAATTTTAAATGGTTTTCCACACAAGTTCTGTGCCTGTTTCTCCCTTTTTTCCCTCACGGAAAACTAAGCCAAACAAAACTAAAACCGGTTAAACAAGTTTCACTTGGAAATCTAGGTAACGTGAGGTGTATTGCACAATGCAATGCCTGATCAGATGTGCTCGTGGGGCAGTGTAGTCGGAGCGGGGGTGGTTGTGGAGTGGGCAAGGGGCAAGGGGCAGGAGCAGGGGCAGCTCGGCTTTTGTGCGTGTTCAAACAAACGCACATCAGGTCGACTCTGTTCATTCAATCCCATTCACTTTAATAAGAACAGACGAATGTGATAAGTAGGTAAATACGGGAGGCATACGATAGTGCAGCTTTCGATAGGCAGGAATTAAATTAACTCAATTTATTGGTAGCAAATTTATGGCATTTAAATAGGAGTAGTACAAAGGACTACAGCTGGGGCGACTAGGGAACTCTAAGTACTTGTTAGATCAGAAAAAAACGATATCATATGACCGATTTAGACAAAATTTAATCAGAACATATAAGGCGCTAACATTTCTCAAACACAGTCTAAAAATTTGTTTGGAATGTCTTTAAAAATAATACAAACAGTCCACAATAAACATAGATCAGAACTGGGGTGGTTATGCTTATAGCCGTAGCCGTAGAGTCGGTGACTCTCATCAAAATTTGGTGGCCATGGCTCATATATGCAGTCTCTTATATGTAGGTTCCAGTTACTGCAAGAAAAAAAAAGACAATTGAAAAATTAATTAAAAAAAAATAAATTAAATAATTTAAATATTTTTAAAATATATTTAAAATATTTTAGTTCATACAGCTTGTCCTGATTGACTCAAATTAACATAAAGTTTAACCTATTCAAATATTATATAGCAAAATAATACAACATAAAACATCAGTTTCTATTACTTCTATTCTATTCTATTTTATTCTTTTCTATTCTATTCTATTCTATTCTATTCTATTCTATTCTATTTTTTTCTATTGTATTGTTTAATGTAAATTGTCTTTCATTCCTTAACTTTGTGTCATCTTCTCTTAACTCTTTAAATGCATCATCTTCTGCCTTTTACCTCTGTCTTTCGCGCACCTTTTTTCCAATACAGTTTTGTGGTTTGTTTACATTTCGTGCCACGTGCCTGGAAATTGCAGCAACAACAACAACAGATTACAAAGGGTGTTGGAGAATACGAACAACTAGAAAATACCCTGTGCTCCTATGTTGTTTAAGGAAAATTAATGTAATGATTTAAATAACTAATAAATAAACTGCTCACTAATTTAAAAGTATTTTTAATGGTTTTTTTATTATCTTGTCCATTTCAGTTTTCATTTGTGCTCCCCTTTTTGTTTTGTGGCACAGGATATGCGAAATCAGAACATGCACCCGAATAACACTTGAGTAAGTTAAACTGGAGCACCAGATCAATTGCACTCAATTCGCAGTTGACAGCGACTCAGCAGTGTAGGGTTGCCAAGTTAATTGACTGAGCTAGTCTGAGTTAGAGATCGGAGAAGGAGATTTCTCTATAATATACAAATAGTATGGAATATGAACCTATATATGTATTTAATTTTAAAACTATGAGTAAGTAAATAGTCATAATTGTGTAAATTACCAAAGAGTTCACGAAGCTTCCTTATTTATTGTTAATAAAATTATTATAACACAATTAATAGTGTAAAATACCAAAGTTATCCTGAAGCTTCCCTTTTTATTGTTAATACTTTTGTTATAACATAATTAACTATTTCCAAATAATTCTATTTTATTTTATATTTCTCGATTAATTTATTCAATTATTTTTTGTATTAAATTAAATTCATTCACTTAAATGATTTTTGATATAAAACGAATGAATTAAACATGAACATTTAATTTATATTAATTTAAAAGGAGGTTTCAAACATTTTTCAACACTTCAACTTAAATAGTCATAGTTTATTATAAAACTTGAACTTAAACTTCATAAACTAACTTCTCTTATAATAATATTAATATTGGTTCTTTGAGTAAGTTGAAAGTAATAATTGAAAATTTTTATTCGCACGCTATTCGAGAGACTCGACAACCCTACAGCTCTTGGGCAGCAACACATTCGCTGACTCCGAGCACATTGCTCTACACTCAAAGTCTGTTTTGTGCTCACTCGAAACGAGTGGCACTCCATTTTTCCTGCCAACTGCCTGCTCATACTCCTAGTGGCAGAGTTGCCACCATGCTGCCACAAGCCGCCTCATTGTCTGTGCAGTAGCAGCAACAACAACAGCAACAGCAACAGTAGCAGCAGCAGCAGCAGGCGGAGCAGCCGTTTTTCTAGTTTATTTCTGCGCCTTTTTCTACTCTCAGCGGGGCACGAGAAAAATGGGATCCGCTGATTGGAAGAGTGCCGTTGACGATGTGCGGCAATGCTTTTATAGTTATATATATATATCCATATATACAAATATATATTCAGGGTGAGACAGCACTCTCTCGGCGTGCTTTGTAGGTGGCAATGGCAATACTACGTACCCCGTAATGTCTCGTCTTTGTTCTTCGTCTCACCATCATCATCATCGTACTGCACTTTGCGGCCGTGCGCCACTGGCTGACTGCCTGATGGTCTCTGTAGCGCCTTCGCGCGGCGTGCAGTCTGCGAGTGTGTGTGTGTGGGTGTGGGTGTGGGTGTGTGTGCGGGCTGTGCGCATACTTGTGGGTGACAATTTTTTCTTATTTTATGCTGCATCAGCTACATTTTTCCAGCACATTTAGTTCGTAGCTGCAACTTGTAACAAGTGAAATCAAAACTAATTTGTAGCGCTTAAAATTAAGTTATAAATAAATAAGTCACTTTTAAGTATATAAAATTATCTATATATTGATTGGACATACACAAAATCTGCATTAAATTTTATGCACTAATTGATATGATTGATGTTTTAATTGCATTTATCAGCGCCGACGCGTATACGTAATTTATTTATTAGCCATTAAGTAACGTTTTTAAATGTCATAAATTAGCTGCTCAAAGCTCTCTTAAAACAACAATTTATTACAACAAACTAGTGAATTATTATGGCCATAATAGCACATTTAAAATAAATACTGCTGAGACAATTTTACAATACAATTTTTAAAAGATTTTATAGGCATTTAAAATAGAAAATATATAGATAGATAGATAGATAGATAGATAGATAGATAGATAGAAAATAAATCAAATATAAATAAAAATTCAGCACTTTTTACCACCAAACCGACAAATTATTTCTGTAATAGTAGCAGGTTAAAAATAAATATATAATTTTTTTATATAAATTTTTTAATATATTAATATAAAATTATATAAAAATTGTTGTAATAAATATGAGTTGTTGATAATAATTTTTGTAGTTTATTTAAAATAAATAAATTTTATAACTGAATAAAATAAATAAATATTAAATGAAAAAAAAAATATATATCTTATTTAATTGTGTCCTTACATACTTTATTATTATTATTATTATTTGGTATTATTATTAAATATTATTATTTTATTATTAGCTTTATTTTCGTGAACATTAAGTATACGCACTGTTTCCCCATCATAACTGCAGTGCCACTTCATAGTAGCGTCTCCATCAATCGCTGCAAGCTGAGCACATTTCACCGTTATCTGCCGCCATTTTTGTGCTCTAGTCTAGGACATGTCTCTCTGCTTCGTGGCCTCGTGGCAGCCCCTATTCTATGCTGCGCTCAACTTGCAGTTGTCGGTTTTCTGTCGCTCTTCTAATTTTTGTTTCCTTGTTTTTTATTTGAATCCTTCTTATTTTTGTTGCCTTTTTTACGTATCCAATTGGTAGGGAACATGCGCAGACTTTTTTAGCCATCCTCGCCCTCACCTCTCTCCCCCCGCAACGGCAACAAAATTGCAAGTGCAAAGCCGGCAAACTCCTCCAACGCGTCCTTGTGACTTGTCCTGTTCTGTTTTGCTGGTCGTCGTCGGCAGTCGGAGGAGGGAAAAAGGGTTCAGATGAGACGAAAAATAAGTGCAATGCAATGAAAATTGTGAAAAATAGAAAAACGAAAGTTTTGCGTGCTTTTCATTTGCTGTTGCCAGTTTGGCAGTGTCTCTAAAGGGGCGCCCCCTAGCGGCGGTTTGAGTGGATGCGACGGTGGTGCGGCCTCCAGCGTAGCTGTGGTTGGCTGGCTGCCTCAGCTTCTGGGGGCGTCTAACACAAAGCAAAAAAACACACACAAAAAACACACACACTAAAAACACACACACAAACACAACACGAGCAAAAAGAGCATGAAACACACAGAGATAAGAGAAGAGCGAAAATGAAGCACTAAAAATGTATCAGGCAATGGGAGGGGCGTCACTATTAGTATAGCATTAATTAGTTATGGCAGACGATTTTCAGATTGCGCTGCCGTCGCTGCCGCTGCCGTTGCCGCTGCCGCCGCCACTGAAAGCTTTTTACTGTACGTGCACACACACGCATACACATGTTGGGCGTGTGTATTTATTGTACACTGTTAGAAAAGATGGTCTGCTCAAATGGGGAGTACTTAAGTTAGTTATTTTACTATTTGTTTAAGATATTTTAATGGCTTAAATACTTCAACTTAAAGATTATGGCGCACAAATGTGTTTAGTGATAGAAATAATCAGTTGCTTAAATTAGACATAATTTTTGCGACTCATAATATAAATTTCGTAATTTAATGACCTAAAATCTTAAAAAAAAATATAAATTGAAAAAAATTATAAATTGTAAACGAAAGAGAATTGTTTGTTATTCAATTTGGATGGTTGTTTTATAGGCAGATTTATTTTAAAATATGTGAGAGCAGGGTCAGTACCTGTCTGCCTCTCATTACACATACCGCAAGAAGAGAAGGGGTTAAGATTAGTCTTATCCTTATGTCATTCTGTTTGAAGGTTCTTAACAGTATATAATCGATATTTATCCTAGACGGCACTACTTAAACGATAGTTGTCATAACTTACTTAACGATCTATCGACAGTCACTTTACATTACATGCATTATCGATATCTACTTATTTAAAACACCTTAAGAAAAAATTAAAAATAAAACATATAATTTTTTTTTATACACTCTGACTGAAAAGTTCGGTTTGCCAAATGGGGAAAAAAATTGATCTTTAGTTTTTCTGTTAAGTACAGCTAAGAAATTAGAATCTTCAATCTCAAAAGTTGCACTTCAAACGAAAGACAACTAAAATAATTAAAATCCTAAGAAAATATTTGTACACTTAAAAACCTGTGAAGTATATAAAAACACTTTTCTATTGTCTTTTCATACGAATACATTTTACTCCTAAGTAAAGATCACTTTTAAACATGAATTAATCATATAAAAAAAGTAGATAAACACTGAATTAAAACTCCATATATTTTATTTATATAAATAGTTAAAAGCATTCTTAATATTCTTTTTTTTTGCCCGCTTAAAGTTAGTTAGACCATAAACAAGTCGATTTAAAATAATGACACAATGCTACTTATAAATTTTTGATTATTTTTGTATAGCAATGAAGTCAGATAACAAATGATAGCTTGTTTTCATTTTCGAAAAGTAACTACTCCTATTTTATGTCTGAAAACCGATGAAAGTATATGTGCTTTTTTTAACAGTGTACTTACACATACTTATGTGAGTGAACGAGCAAAGCTGCAAAGAGCAAGCAAAGGCGAAAGTTGCGGAAAAATTCGGTTGATTAGAAACCCCTTTTTAAATGAGGAGGGGGAGTGGGAAGGGCATGGGGCTGTAATGGGAGAAATGTGTGTTAGCATCTTTCAATACTTATATTTTAATTAAATATTTGTTTTGATTCTTGCTGCTAGTCAAACATGAGATTGCCTGAATAATCTGCTGCCCTTTCCCTCCTCCTCCTTCTATACCTCACTCCCCCCTTTGCCCCCCGTGTGCCCTTTGCCGCTTGGCCAAAGGGTAGCCAATGGATGCGCTTAGTGTGGCACACACTTGAGTGGCTTTCAATTAGTTGCGCCACAACTACAAAAGAGCAGCCTTCTACACTACAGTGCCTCCCACTAAAATATGCCCGGCCCCCCCCCTGCTATTTTGCTATTTGAAGCTCCCCCTCACCAACATATTTCTGCATTTCTTAACTTTATTTGCTCGTTTATTTATTTAAAAAGCAATAAATTCATGGCAAGTTTTATGCGCAAAATATCTGAAAATTAAATGAGCAGCGTCCAATGGTTTTTTGGGGTTGGTCAGCCAAAGGGAACCCCTAACTTACCCCCCATCCCCCGCTCCGACCAAGCTAAAGTCAATGGTGGTCAAACAGTCGACGGCAATGAAAAGCATTCGACCAGCTTCAAATGAAAGTCCGGCAGCTTAAGGCAAAGCGAGGCAAGGCAAGTATTCAACCCTTTCAAAGGCACCGCATGCTTAAGAGAAAGGTCCAGCGAAAGGGAAAGGTGGGGAGGTGGCGAGGGGGGTGGGATGGGTTGATAGTAAGGCATCCTTTGTCCGTCTGCCTTTTTTGACCATTCGTTCATCATCAACACCAAAAACTAAACAAAATTATTTGCCTTGCCGGAAGTTGGCAATAAATTAGTTGGGTTACACTGCAAAGCCAGCGACCTTCTTCTTTACAGACCTTGTCCAGACATCCGCCATAAAGCATTCATAAATCCCAAAGTAAACTAGAGTGAACACACAAACACACCCACACCCACACCCACACACGCACACACACACACACATGGGGGTCTACGCAGACTCTTGTGTAACATGCGGTGGCCTTTATTCATTCATCCGTTCATTCATTTAACTCCTGACCATATTTTGCCTTCACTTTGTGTGTGAGAGTACATGTGTGTGCGTGTGTTTGTGTGTGTTCCACTTAGCCACCCAAAAGACCCAACTACCTTCGCATAGTTTCACTTTTGCTTTCATTTCTCGGCCCTCCGACCTCGGACCTCGGCACTTTGCATATGGCAACAATGTCGTCACCAACGTAGTGTCATTTAAAACTGAATTGGGTTCTGTGCCTTAACCTGAACCGGGGGGCTCTGCTGCTACTGCTGCTACTACTGTTCCCAGTCCCTGTCTCTGTCTCCGTCCGCATCCCATGCCCAAACCCAAATTTACAGCTGGAAGCCACTGACAATACCACTGGCCTTTGTCCACTTCGTTAGTTGTATTAGTGTGGCAATTGTTTAGATTTTACCTCCAATTTCCCTCTCTCCCTCTCTCTCTCTCACTCCCTTTCTTCCTCTTTCTTTTGCTTTCTGTCGCTCTTTTGGCCAGTCTGTGGCGCTGTGAAAATGGAGATTCCAGCAGGAACTAATGTTGTTGCTTCGCTTGTTATCAAAGCAGTTGCTTTATGGCTTTAAGCTTTAATTGTTAACTTAGGCATTATTTATATTTATTTACGCTTAATAGCTATTTATTTTGTTACACTACTATTTTATTAAATAAATTTAATATTTTAATTTGTATAGTTACTTGCACTGCCATAACTCTGTTATTGTTTTCCATAGTCGCTTTAAAGAGTCTAATTGGATTTGCTGCAATTGGTATGTGTCGCCACCTACAGTTCAGCTGCGTATTCCCTTGCTGTGTAATTCTACAACAGCCCAAAGATATGCAATAAGATTGCCACAAAAACGTAGGCGCCTGAAACCTAGGCTACAGCTGAAACAACACACTAGCAGTTAAAATATATTTCAATATTTAAATTAAGAAATGCTATTTAAACAAGTTTTCTTAAAAATTAGCAAACTAAGTTGAGTTTTACATGTGAAAATTAAAAAATTTTAGAAGCCGTAAGTATTCTTATTTATGTGAATATTAAATAATTACTGTAATTATTATTTACATAATATTGGAAAATTATTTACGAGATTCAATTGATTTAATAGGGTCTTTGGCAACGCATTTTGTAATAAAAAAATAATGACTATTGCCAGGTTAAGAAATGATTAAACAAATCTATAATTTAACAGTCGTTTAAAATAATTGCTACTCAGAATTCTCAATTAAGCACTTAGTTTATATGTTTATTTAAACATCAGTTTAGAATGTAAAAACCAGAAGTGGACAGTTAAATTGTTCAATAACTCTATTTAATAACAATTTAAATTCCATATGCACATATAGTTTTAAGTATTTAATTTAATATTAATAGCTGAATTGTAAATACGGCGAAATGCGGCTATAACGACAGTCAAAGGACCGACGATTTTACGTCGTTATACCCGGTAGACGCTATAACCGAAACGAGCAAAGAAAAAAAAGCTTGTATGGGGACCAAACAAGTCATCGAATTTTCGTCGCAATGACCGGACGGACGCTTTAAGCGGATTCGTTATAACCGGATTCCACTGTGATCGCTTTTAGCTTTGTTTAAGAATTTATTCTATGCATTTATATTGACAATAGTCTTATTTTCTACTAGCTAACCTACAAAGCTATTTAAAATTTATATGTGATCCTCCTTGTCTCAGTTTCCACTTTGTTTTATCTATTCCACAAAATGTCCAGCTAATTAAGATCCTTTATTCAGCCAAGTTATAATAATTACACTAAACAGCCAAGGAAACTATCAATTTTATGAGTCAATAGAGTTGCCAGCTAAACAGCAGATCATTTAACAGTTCATTGGCGTTGGTGTTGGTGTTGGTGGCTTCGTGTGTGGGTGCCACAGGATATGCGCCAGATGTTACCCAGAAGGGCAGCGAGCTCAATAAAAAGGGATCAACAAAGGAGTAAACTGATGCCAAAGGAGCGCTAATTGAAACTCCTTTTAAAACGCGTGCGCAACGTCGGCGCATGCCATTTCCTGTCTGCAGCTCTGACCCAGCGCCCCCAATATTTAGGCAGAGACTCATCCGCCATATAATCCATATGATCGGAGTGTCCCTCTCCCTCTCTCTCCCTCTCTCTCGCTTACTCTCACTGTGTCACGCTTGCTTTGCACGCTCGTCCTGGCGGAACTGTAAACAATAAATACAACACTATGAGTCCCAAAACGCAGTCCCTTACTGGCTCAGCATTAATCCAATAGTTCAGGTTCCGCTTCTGCTTCTTCTCCTACTTCTTCTTCTTCTACTTCTTCTCCTGCTTCTGCTTCTTCGTATTCTTCTTGCCCTGTCCATTGATCGCACGTTAATTGATTTATTGTGCGCCTGCGCCAAGTTGGTTCGTGTCCTGGACCCGCTTACACGCCCCTCCCCTCTCTACCTCTCCCTCTCCTACTCCTACTCCCGCTTTATTAGTGTTATTAAATTTCATCTGTCTGCTGATCCCGGGGTTACTTGTTTACACAATACACACACGGCTCTTTGCCGACAGTTGTTACATTTTGGCACATGGAATACGTGGAATTTTCATCAATTCCTGAATTGTTAAAAAATAGAAAACAAATAAGTTTCCATAAAAAAATAATAGAAGAGGGAGCTACGCTCAAGGCGCTGATGGGCTGTCAGCTCTAAATATAGTTTGATCCTCATTGTGTGCCCTGAATTATTGACTCTCAGCTGAGCTCAGTTCGGAGTTCAGTTTGGAGTTGGACTTGGCGTGTGTGTGTATGGGTGTGCGTGTGGGTGTAGTGAAATTATTTTTAATTAATTTCACGCCACGAGCTTAAGAGGCTACCGAAAACTATCGCATTAATCAGACGGCTTAACTTTCAAATTCAGCCAAGAACCAACAACTCATCAAAGTCCCGGCCAATGACGTTGATAATTTGTCAAAAGTGACAGCGCGCGACGTCGACGGCGACGGCGACAGCGACGCAAAGTCGTCTAAGTTGTCACTCACTCAAACGTCCTACCACCCACCCCCCCACTCCCCACCCACTGGGTACACCCTCTGTGTGTGAGTGTGCAAGTGCACGACTCTAAACTATGAGGCTTTTAATCTACACAATTTAAAATAAAGTTTTTCTCCAAGAGACTACAAGTTAACCCCCAAATGTGGAAAATTTCAGCATGTGTGTGCATGTGTGTGTGTGTGTGTGTGTGTGTGTGTGTGTGCGTGTGTGCGTGTGTGTGTGTTGCCTGTTTGCTCATTAATTATGTTTGTTCGGCTGCTTTGTTGTCTTGCAGAAGTTTTAAAGGCTTTTAGAGTAACAGCAAGTTCGTAGTTCGTAGGGGGAACAAAATCCAAACTAATTAAAACCAAATAATTTTAGCTGCTTCAATTTATTATTAATGCATATAAAATTAAAGATAAAAATTAATGAATAAAATTAAGTTTTTAATAGATTTATAAACTAAACTTAAAACAACAAATTTTCATAAAAATCTAGAAATAAAACGGATCTTTTTTGGGCTACAAACGAAGCTACAAATAAAACTCCAACAACATAGTAGTCAAGGACAAATCAGTCAAATGTCGGAAAGTTATTTTTATATTCGATTTTCCCTCAGACTCATTCAGTTACTCGAAGTGATTACAACAATATTTATTTAGTTTTCTATATTTACAAATTTCTAAGTTATTTAAAAGCAAAAACAGCAACAATGGACAAAGGACAGCAATGGTCGCCCGCTCAACTGCAGACACGGGAGAAGACCAAATATGTAGTTGCACTACTGACTGCCATTCGGGACAATGGAAAATTCGATGACTTCTTGGAGTATTATACTGTGGCACGGCAACAACGACCCGATTTGCCGAACAAGGAGATTGCGAAATTGGCATTCGTCATGTGGGATTGTGTGAGACATCCCGACTACCCGCGCATTGCCAGGAGCTTTTCCTAGGTTGTATCTCAAACTCTTCCGATGAAGCGGCTAAAAGGAAATTACAAGTTATAGTTTTAGATATTTTGTACAATAAACGATTATGTTTTACGAAGAAATAACAGAAATTGTATATTTTTGGGAGCTATAGGCTATAGTTGTCTGATCCGGCTTATACTTTCCTACTTGTTATACTGTCCTATAACAAGTTAGAAAGGCTACAGACTCGCGACAGACAGTACTCTTTCGAATGCGAGGCTTTCCATACATATGAGCAATTTTTAACCGATTTGTCCCGAGAGTTATAGGCTATAGTCTTCCGATCCAGATCAAACTTGGTGAGGATAGTTATTATAGTACCACTCACATACTATGTGAATTTGTTCCTGATAGCTGTAGTCGTTTCCAAGATACGTAATTTTTTACTATTTGCGGATCGGTAGGGGGCGTGGCAAAAGTTTGAAATAAACTTGATCTGCCTGACATACAGACGGACTTTCATTCCAAATTTGGTGGCCCTAGCTGTTATAGTCTTGAAGATCCAGATGTTTATCCAGACAGCCTACAGACTGACAGACAGACTTTGATATATCGACTCGACTGTTGATGCTGTTCAGGAATATATATACATTAAGGGGTCTTCCACGCCTCATTCTGCCTGTTTCATTTGGCTTATGCCAAACCTAATACACCTACTCTTTTTTAGAGTACGGGGTCTAAAAATACCAAGTGAGTAGAAAACCAACTAGTAGAATATATTTATATTGGAAGCAAGAACAGGTTATGGCTACAAACAATTTAATTTTTGTAAAAAAAATACCAAACATACCAAAATAAAATACCAAAAATACGAGTAAATCTTCACTGGAATCATTAGTATTTATAGTTTATCCCGTTAGTACCAATCCTTAGTTTGACTTTCATAAATCACAGTGCCGATCAATCGACAGATCGCTCAAAATACAGTGCAGTCGAGTAAAAACAACATGTCATTAATTATTATTAGACAGTTAGTCTCCTAATCCATTGTCACATTTGAAATGCGATAGGCAAAGTTCCGATGCCGCCAGAGAGTCTGAAGAGTCCTAGGGAGGACCCTCGTCAATAGCAGTTGCCGGATCCTTGTCTCTGGTCAAGTGGGGCGGCCAATGTTTGTTGGTTGACCGCCACTTTTGGAACAGAGCCGGAAGCAGATACCCTATACTTTTCGGGCCAGACAGCTTGGCGGCCTCAAGTGGCCACTTGTGTGTTACTAGCTACCAGCAACAACAACAAACACGAAGTCAGCAGCCGTAGTGAGTTCTATTCTGATCAGTCCTAGTCCTAGTCACATGCCCATCAATAGCGACCACACATGGCGTCCAGTCTTGAATTTCATGTATCAAGTGTTTGCATACGGAAGCGGATCTTCAGTTAGCGAGTCCTTTGAAGTCGCCTGCTCTAAGGTCGTTCCTTTAACATCCAAACTTCCCAGGCTGCTAAAAAAAAGTAATAAAATTCGATTAGTACAGCAAATTATATTAAAATCAATTGGGAGTCAGTGGAAACTAGAAAATACTAAACATACTACAAATAAATTTTAGCTGAAATCGTCTTTAAGTTATAGAACACTTTAGTTTTTAGCTATTTTAATTTAAATATTAGTAAGACGAAAAGTATAAGTCAATTAAGTTCTATTTAACTTCTCAGGCAGCTAAAAAAAAGTAATAAAATTCGATTAGTACAGAAAATTCTTTATTTAAATCATATGGGAGTCAGTGGAAACTAGAAAATACAAATTGTTATAGTTTGTAGCTCAAATCGTCTTAAAGTTATAGTACACCTTAGCTTATAGCTATTTTAATATAAATATTAGTTGACGACCGAAAGTAGTAGTAAATGTAAAGTAGTAGTAATTTAAGTTGTAAATTTTAGTTGCCTTCTCTGGAAGCAAAAAAAAAAATAATAAAATTCAATTAGCAAAAAAAATTATTTATATAAATCAATTGGAAGTATGTCAATACTAGAAAACATATTACAAATAGTTTGTTGCTCAAATCATTTTAAAGCCATAATACACCTAAGTTTAGAGCTATCAGGGCTTACAAGGCTTACATAGTCTATAGTACACAATAGTTTTTAGCTATTTTAATATAGATACATAGAAGTAGTTTTAATTTTAGCTATAACTAAAGATAGGTTTAAAGCAGATTTCCTTTTGAATGTTATAAAGGTTCAAGTTCCATCTAAAATCCGTGCAATATTCAGGTCTTAGAAGGGCTATAGGACACTTAAGTTTTTAGATATTTTTTTAATAGTAAGCATTATGGATTAAAACCAAAGTAAAGTTTAAAGCTGTTCTCCTTTTGACTGATATGGAGTTTACACTTCTATCTAAAATCCTTGCTATAAGCAAGGGCTTACCAGGGCTATAGTAAACATTAGTTTATAGCTATTTAAATATAGATACATAGAAGTAGATTTAATTTTAGCTATAACCAAAGATAGGTTTAAAGCTGCTTTCATTTCGACTGCTATGGAGTTTAAAGTTCTATATAAAATCCTAGCTATATTCAAGAGCTTACATGACTTTTTTGCTAGCATTTTTTTGGGTTTTCTACTTATTTGAAAATCTTGCAATTAAAAAAGTCGCTCAACAATATCGACATAATGAGCAGACAAAGCAGCGCACTTTGTTGCTATTATTGCTGTTCGAAACATGTGTAACAATTCATTAAATAGTCGCACACACACCCGTACACCCACACACACACTCGCACACACACTTGCACTCAACATATGCTAAGTACAAAGAAGGGTTACAAAAGAAAATTAATGCGTGTAATTCGCAAATGCGCAAAAAACGTCAGAGACGAGACGAACAAATGGGTGGATAGGTTGGGGTTGGGGGGTTGAGGGGGTTGGGGGTTGGAGGTTGGGGTTCTGGATGGTTTTTGGTGCTCTCGGCTGGTTTGGGTGGCACACTGTCTGCGCCTTGCAAAAAACCAAGTGGCATTAAAAAGCCAATCCCTGCGTTTGCCTCGCTTCTTTATTTCTTCCTTTTTTTTTTTAATTTTTAAATCCTGCTGCAAGGGTATCTGCTTTTATTTAATGAGCAAGCCAACTCACACACACGCTGGCACACACACTGGCACACACACATCATGTGCAGACACGCACAGCAGTCTCCCTCCCACTCCCCTCCTCCTTGAACGCATCCTGTTAATGTTCATTTTAAAAGTTGCTAAAGCATTTTCCATTCTACCATTCTACCTGCACTTTGTTGTAAATAAATCGATTGCAAATTCAAAGAGAGCCAAAGTCTCCACTACAGGGACTAACCGACAATTGGCCTTACTGTCGACTGAAGACTTGTCCGTCCCTTTCACCTCCCCTTCACTGCCTCTTCATTCTACTCTCTTTCATCCATCACCATTCGCTAACCTTTAGACCTTTGCCAACTTCTAGTGCAGTCCGAGTTTCTCTATACAGTGGCTGGTACAAGGGGGAAAGCAATGTGTAGCTTTATTTTCTGGATTAATCCAAAGCTCTGCGTTGCCAATAATGTAAGTAGAACTTGATAAATTAGTAAAACATACATTTATTTTATTATTTATGTGCAAAGTTTATTATTATGAGTAAGTAATAATTATAAAAAGTATTAGTAAGTATATTTATAAGTATAAAATTATATATTTTATTATAATATTAAGAGCTTAAAACGAGACTTGTATCTTAAAACATACTTTTGACTACTTATCAAAAGCTTTAGAAAATAAATTTGCTAAGATTTGACACATTTTTTAAGGCGTTTAAATACCTCAAACATAATGCCAGTTTCATTTATCTTTAAAACAAAATATTTACATAATTATCTTAGAGTTAATAACTTAAGATTCAGTCACTTAAAACGATAACAAAAAACTATACTCTCTTAAATAATTATTAACAGTTGTTTATTGTTAAATTTTTCTTAATCACGCCTTTTTTGTTGGACTCAGAAATATAAATTTAAACCATTTTTTTCAATTTTTTCTAGCTTAAATAGTTTTTATAATAATTTTATTTTACTATATTTATTTTAATTTGACCATCTTTTATTTATTTATATTTTTTTATATATTAAATAATATTTTTGATGGACTGAGAAACATAAAGTTAATATATTTCTACCATTTTTTTTTTGCTTAAATTTTTTTTTTTTAAATATTTATTCATTAATTTGTATACAAATTTTGTTTTACTATATTTACTTTTGTTATTTACCCATCTCTGAATAAAAATACAAATTTTAATTAATTTTGTGAATTACACACAAGTAAAGTCCAAATGAATCCTATGCACATATTCATATTCGCCTCGCCCCTCGCTACCAGCGCCTCTGGCTAAGCAGCAACCACAAGGCAGACATGAAAGATGAAAGGTCTGCCAGGGGGCGTGGCCTGTGTGTCATTAAGGGCATACCCACAAACGTGACAAACAGCGACAGTGGAAGTGCAAATCATTTCAGCTAAACTTAACGTTAAAATAGCTAAACTTTTAAACAATAATTGAGCAACAAATGAAACTGAATTTGCTTAATTTTACTATAATTTTCAACTGCTTAAAGCGTGTGCTAATCAAGCAGAAAGCAAATATTTGTTGCTTTTGTTGTGGTCGCTGTCGCTTAACAATGTTAATAATTCAAATTTGTTTAACAAAATTGCCAATTTTGCACAATTATGACATTTTATGCAAATTATAATTTTCAATAATTTCCAATCATTTTCAATTTCACTAAAATAACTGAATTATGCAAAAAACTACACGCACATGAAGCAAAACTCGAAACTTGCAGGCAAAAAACAAGCGACAACAGAATTTATCAGCCAACCTAACACTGTGCTGTTTAACCCCCCTAACACCCCCAAAGTCAACCCCCTTAACCCACTCACCGCTGAGAACTTTTTGGGCGGCACAAAGGCGACGGCGGCGCAACCCTTTCGCTTTTTGAAGTCAAGTGAAGAGCGCCATGGCGCCAAAGCTTTCGCCATTTTAAATAAAAATGCTTGCGCTTGCCGCTGTGTGCCGCCAGATGGCGCTAACGGCCATGTGACGTCGCGTTTTTTACGCCAGCTAAAGTTTTAACTTAAAGTCGTCACTGTCCAATTAACTGGTATTACATCACACTACTTTTCAAAGCAGTCGCCTAGATTATTCAACTGGCATTTAAAATCAGTAAGTTTATTAAGTGATTTCGAAAAAAAGCCTTTAACTTGGCGCTTTAAAAAATCACATGAATTATAATGGTTGCAAAGACTCGGCGCCAGATGGCGCCCCAAGCAGAAGCTGTTGAAACTTCTTAAAGTTTTCAGTGGCACTTAATTAATACTTTTAAAAAAGATTAGTTATGATTTTTACATAAAATTGCTTAGTTAATTAGTTGTAATTAATGCAAAATCTTTGTGTGGATTTGTAAACTGTTTGTGTAGGTTTTGGGACGACTTATGATTGCTAACTAGCTGGCAAACTAGCTGCAAACGTTGGCCAAAATGTGCTGTGAGATGGTCCCAATCAGGCAACGGGTTCACCGCAAAGCGTGTTGTCCATGTGTCTGTCGCTATGCATCCACAAAACGACCAGAAATGCTTACCAATAGACCAACCTACCAAACCGACGCAGCCTACAAAACAAGCGACTCCCCAAAGTACTATGGGCGGCAGTCGTGTGATTTGCGCTCTAAATTGTAGCGATACAATCGTATTAGGCTTAACTTAGGCCTATAGGCTTAATTGGCTTAACTGACATAAAAAGTACTGTGTTTGATCAATTTGGTTATTATAGGTTTATTTTTCTATATTCATGCTATAAAATAGTAACATAATTCTGCATTAAATTAATATAAAAAATAAAAAAAAAAATTTTAAAAATATAGAAAATCATTTTGTAAATCTCAGAGCTCCATAATTAGTCTTGTTATTTGACTGTAGAATGAATTTAATATTATACTTAAAACATAGAAAAAGTCATTTAGAAATTATGTCAATTATTCATTCATAAAATATAAATAATATTTAAATTAAAAACATGATAAATATATACATAAATATATAGTTAAAGCTCCCTTCGCCGGACAGCCACGATTACAGAATGGATTTTGTATGAAAATCATGCTAGAAAAAACTATAAAATTTGTCCGGCTAAGGGAGCTGTCCGCGATTAGAGCTTTCACTGCAATATTTATATGTAAAAATGTAATAAAAGATCTTTAAAGTGTATATAATATTATTAATGGAAGTATATATTTTATATACAACATATATGATATGTTCCATCTAAAAGCCTAAGAAATCAAAAACACCCACAAATCTAAATAAATATTTCTTGGTAAAAAAGTTTGACTTGTGCCCACAGTACAAAGCGGATATGTGAAGGGTAGAGACCAACACTAAGTACAGCAGAGAGACACGAGTTTCAGTTTAGTCAAGCCTGCAATGATTTTGTGCGTGCAATTTTTGATTGCAATGCAATGCAGAGTTGGCAACTCAAACGCAAACGGAATCGGAATCGGGAGTTGCAGTTGCAGTTGCAATTGGAGCTAGAGTTGGAGTTAGAGTTGGAGGGAAGTTGGGTAAACTGTTGTTGGACGGTGGGACGTTTGGACGTTTGGACGGGCAACGCGTTGGCAATGACGGCGAACGGCAAACGGCGGCAGCTTACTCAACCGGAAATTGGAGGTGTGCGGCAAAACACGACGTGACGTGACATTTCCTCTTCGTCAAAATGTCAAAATGCAGCAGAAGCAGCAGCGAAACGCGACATGAAGCCAAACAAAGGGCAATAGTTAAAGCAGCAACAGCAGCGACAACAACAACAAATACACCATAATAACAACAAATATTTCTGAAACACATACACTTAAGTAGCAACTTGTGTACTTAATCAAATTAATGTGATTCGTCTTAATAAATTCTACGCATATAATTACGGGGCTCTCAGTAATAATTATATTATATTTATGCACATAATTCTTTGGGTTTTATAATAAAATTTAATTATTTCAAACAGTTTACACTACAAACTATTGATTTTTAAAATCTACAAAGACAACTTAACAAGTTCTTGAGTTTACTGCGTAAAATTCAAATACAGTGGAATCCGGTTATAACGACACTCAAGGGACCGACGATTTTACGTCGTTATACCCGGTAGACGCTTTAACCGAAACGAGCAAAGAAAAAAAACTTGTTTGGGGACCAAACAAGTCATCGAATTTTCGTCGCAATGAACGGACGGACGCTTTAAGCGGAGTCGTTATAACCGGATTCCACTGTATGTTATTTAATTTACAAGTGATTAAAAATCCAAATAAGCGTTTTATAGTGTCCGTAAATAAATTTAAGGAATACACTTATGTACAGTGAAAGCTCCCTTGGCCGGACAGTCACGTTTCCAGTATTTTTGTTCGCCCAAGGGGAATGTCCGCTTAAGAGAGCGGATTTTATATTAAAATTATGCTACAAAAACTATAAAATTCGTCCGGAAGGGAAGCTGTCCGCGAGTAGAGCTTTCACTGTTTGTAATAAAATAAAATTTAAGAAAAATTTAAAGTAAGTGAGTAAACATTCTTAGTCCACTGTCCACCATTTAAAGCCAGTTAAGCCATTCAAATCTTGGCCCAAAACTGTAGTTATGAAGAGATACAGCAATGCAGCAGCTGTTGGCTGCCACGCCCTTAATTGGACATTAGGGTGCGCTATGCCATGGCTGACATGGCCGACGGCATGGTTCGTTGCTCCTCTCAAGATGCCACCAAGATGTCCAAAAGAGAGTTCCAAGTGAGTGGCCAGCGGAGTTGGTCAACCGCAACGGGCTGCCAGTCGAGACGCGAGAGTCGACACACGAGAATCGGAATTGAGTCGAGACATAGAACGAGAACATAAAATTGATTAGCCACTCGCAGTGGCAGGAGCGTTAAAAAAAGTAGTAGAAAAAGAAGACGACTGTAAAAGACCGCGTAGGCACATTGAGTGGCTGTAGCTCTTATAGCAACTGGAATGGAGGAGTTAATGAAGCACAGGAATATATATGTTTATGTATATGTTTCGAGCTTGTTCACTGTTATTTTTTTCCAACTAAATTATACACCCCCTATGTGTAAGAGTACTGGGTCTGCAAGAAACGCGACGCAGCGTTTAGGCAGGTTGACGCGGCCAAAACGGCGAACTCTTTGACAAGATGATTACATAATTAGCTGCTTCCAGAGCGGTCAGAGTGGTTACGTGGGAGCAGCAGCGAGCGGCTGAGAAAGAGGGAGAAAGGAGGTGAGAGGGAAGGACCGAGGGGTACAGAGTTTTGGCGCTGCGCTCGTCAGCTGTTCAAGGGGCCCAAGAGACCTAGAAAGGAGCAAAGAACTGTAGTCAAAGATGATTGAATGCCGACATTGAGCTGGCCTCAGCTGTCAAGCGCATTGGCTAAAATGCATTAAACCAACAAAACGACAAACAACAGAGCAACAACAATAGGGAATGTCAAACTGTTATGGAGCTACAGCCAAGACAATGGCCAACAGAAGCTAGAAGTCGTAGTAGGAGCTAGAGTAGCACCCGGAGCAGGCGTAGGCCCAGAAGTCGGATCAATAAAGGACACTTGGCTAAGCGGCTTACTGCGCATGAGAGTCGATGAGAGTCGGAAGTGGATAATGCATCATCTTGCATGCGTATTTCTAGATTTTTGGCCAAAAAGAAATGAAATGAAATCAGCCAAGAAAAGGACAATGCAGTTAGCCGTGCGCAAGCGGCTCAACGTCTACGGTTCGGCACAGATAACGGCGGTGAAAAGGACACATTATGGGTATGGGCATGGGAAAGTTGGATGTGACAGCAACCTGTGGCAATGTAACGGAGGCAAGTTGCAAGAGGATTGATTACCTGCCCGATTACGATGCGATTAGCAGTGACGAGAAGATTTCCCATGAATGAAGCCTAGAGGCTTCGAGCAGTCGGCAAAAGATGACAGAGTGAGAGACGTTTGCGACCGTATTGATTCGTGGGGACATTTCATTTAGGCCGCTTACGCGACTTAACCTGCCCTGCGGCTTAGCAGCGCTAATCCTGCCGCAAAAAAAAACAAGTAGACAAAGCGAACTGAGGCACTGCTGCTTGCCCTGGGGTTTGTGCTTAACGCTTTTCCACTTTTCCGCGTTTTCCACTTGTTGTGATAATTTACGAGGCAGTTGGAAGAACCCTTTTTAAGACTGGCGCGTAAATTGTGATTAAAATCGCTGGAGCGCCATTTAACCGCGGCGGCCATTACCAGAAACACCCCCGCGCCACTGCCCACAACCGGGGCCCATTGTGCCCGGGCACTTTATCAACATTTCCGGGCCAACATTTTATGGCCTCCAAGGAAATTCACTTGACAAAAGCCAGAGCCCAAGCTGAAGTCGAAGGCGAAGTCGTAGTCGAAGCCGAAGGCATCCTCTGCAAATTGAAAGAAAAGTTTTAATTATTTTTAATTTTCATGATTAGTACTTTGCGTTTACAACAACTGCTCAACCTACCCAGCCGGCAATCCCCCCGACGTTACCCCCCTCTTAACCCGCCTTGTTAATTAAGCGCAACAATGCTGGGCGTCTTGGCTGCCTTCCCTGCCTACTTTTGGCCCGCTTTCTGGTGATAATGATAATTTTCGCACTTTCCCAAAGGGGATGGCTTTGCCGCCACCCAGCGTGGTCCGCCTGCTCTACTACTTACCCTACTTCCTCTACTTTTTCTTGGGGAGCTCTGCGCCTGACACAAGTTAATGAGTTTCGCGCTTTTGCGCCTGCCAAATGCCACCATCGGGTGCACTTAATTCCCAACAATTCTCCATCTCTCTTGCTCTACTCTACTCTCTCTGTCTCTGTCTCGCGGCTACCCCCA
This sequence comes from Drosophila dunni, assembly GCA_018152125.1. NCBI lineage: Eukaryota > Metazoa > Arthropoda > Insecta > Diptera > Drosophilidae > Drosophila > Drosophila dunni. The sequence continues at coordinate 1,725,235 of JAECXC010000648.1, read as the reverse complement.
AAAAAGCATTTTGGCTTTTTGGGCAATTTTTTAATTGTTTCTTTATGTTAAGTGACAACTGGCGGGTGGCTGGTTGTGAGAGTGGGTAAGTGGGTGAGTGGGTTGGCGGTTCGGTGGGTGGCTCATTAATACAACTTCACAAATACCTGGCAGCAAGCCCATAAATCAGCAGACGCTTAAAGGCTTCTCCCAGCACTTTTCCCTTTCCCCCCACACGCCCCAAATGTGCCATGACAGACGTTGTGCAGCAGGAGGATTTTCAAAGTGTTAAACACTTGAAGACGTTAAGACAGAGATGAAGAAAGGGGGAAAGAGGGAGTACAGGGGGCTAAATATAGTGACAGAATCATACATGCCAGATCAAGACTAAGGAACACAAGCAGTTGACAAAAGCAGCGTGTGATAAATTGATTTAATATTCAATAATCACTCACATATGCAATTAAGTACGTTCGTCTGTTCGTGAACTCTTTTGGGCGTCAACTTGGAGTTTAAAATTAAATTTCTAAATTAAATTAATTACTTTAATTATTTTTAAAGCAAGTCATATTAGTGTGTAAACTATATTTAAACTCTAAGAGTAAATCAATCGAATTAAGATTTTGATTTTGTTACAGACTAATTGTCACTTAAAATCAGGGGCGGATTTACCACATTAATGTCATGGGGCCAGGTGTGGTGGGGGCGTCTAAAATAGAGCTTGATATCCCAGTTTAAAAAAATTATATTTTATAAGAATCTTATCTCGTACTCTACTTTATTGTATTATAAGTACTGTGGAATCCGGTTATAACGACTCCGCTTAAAGCGTCCAACCGGTCATTGCGACGAAAATTCGATGACTGTTTGGTCCCCATACAAGCTTTTTTTCTTTGCTCGTTTCGGTTAAAGCGTCTACCGGGTATAACGACGTAAAATCGTCGGTCCCTTGGGTGTCGTTATAACCGGATTCTACTGTAATTAAAATTACCCAATGTACTTCGCGAATTTTCGGAAAATTCGTTGCAAAATGTTTTTGTTTGTTTTACACGTTACATCGGGAACCGTAGGTTTCTTAATGATGTTATGAGGAGCGATTAGGGCAGTGTTCACTTTTCGTGTCTTAGATAACACTTTTAGTCACCCATGTCGTTTTTAATAATTCTAATTCATTTGATCTTTGCCTGAACGGTTACATGTGGTACAGGCACTCCCTTGGTGGAGACCGTGGCCCCACTGCCCCCCCTATGTAAATCGGGCCCTGCTTAAAATGAACAAGAAATAGGTTATCAAACAAACCTTGACCTCTGCACTTTTCTAGGCAAAAATTTAGGTAACTCTCCATTTGAAATGTCTAAGAAAAAAACTTTTTATTGTTTACAGCAGATTCAATCGGTTGGAATCGACCATTAGCACTGTTTTGTTATGACTTTCTTTGTGAATTCCCTAAAATGGAAACGAAATAAATTTAGTGAAAATATTGAGAAATCAAAGAATCAAAATAAATGTACATCTCCATGGACATGTCTTTCAATTGTGCGAGACAATTTGTTGCACGCCCGATTGAAAGAAAGTACAGAGAGAAATTGCCGCCACAATAAATTAGCTGTTGATTTTCTTCTACTATTTTTTTTTTGTATTCTTAGGTTCTTTCACTAAATGTGGCCTATTCGCCCCCCGATGTCATACCCCGCCACAACCGCTGTCCAGGGTGTGATTCCAAAGAAATTGAGTGCTCACTGAAATACAAAAAAGATCGAAATTGTAACAAGTCAATTTGAGTTTCATGTGTGCCGCCAAAAAACTAGAAAAGACAAGAAAAAAAACTAGGAGAAAGAAGCAAAAACTAAAGGAGACACATAAAGGTAAATGGACCAGACAAAGCGGCAGGTCAGCACAGGATTTTGGCCAACAATGGAACTGGACTCGGCCATTGACATGTTTTTGGAAAAATGTTTACAAAACATTTGGCATTTGGCTGGTCGAACTCAATTTAAAGCAAATTAAATGACATTGTCTTAGTGGCAAATGGGGCGTGGGAATCCAAATCCAAACCAGATAAAATATATGAAAATGGCAAACTAAGTAGGAGGGTAACTAAAGGAAACATTCACAAAAACATTGGGTCAATAAGTTCTACGGAAACTGAGGAAGAAATTTATTTACAAAATTATTAAAAAATGTACTTAAAAATTTTAAATGAACAAAATTTAATTTTTTATATTATCCAACAGATTATTTTATAATTTTTGTTACTATTTCATTGGTGTTATTTTTTTTTAAATAATATTAAATATCAGAATCTCTTAAAAATTAATAATTAATTCTTTGAAAAATTATGTACAATTATTTATCATTTTAATTCATTAACATTGTTTCCAATTCACAATTTTTTTCAAGTATTTTTTGTTATACACAAATTGTATTTAATAATATTTTTTTTTATTAATTTTATAAGTAAATAAAATTCCTACAATTATAAAAATACTTTAAGCAACTTCAAATTGTTATTAAAAAGCTAAAAAGCTTCATTATTTTAATGGTAAAAACAAATTGATTTTTTTATTTTATTTTTCTAACAATAGAAAGTCAACGGACTAATACCAAACTCGTATTAATAATAAAAAAAACTGTTTTTAAAATCTTACTTTAAATAAAAAACATTTTAAGGAACTAGTTAATTGAGAAACTTGCATTTTTTCTCAGTAACTCTATGTAAAAAATGAAATCTATTAAAAATAATTTTTGTTCATTGAAACATTTTTAAAGCAATTTCTTATACATCTCTTATTCAACTTTCCCGCTTGTCATTAATTTCAACTTATTTTAGACCCTTCGCAGCTAAAAATATGTCTTGATTTAGTGTTTATATTATACATACTCGTATTATTACTCAATATTTGCGGCTCGCCAAAATGCGGCCACAATTTAAAGCGTTGCGTCCCACAAAATGTCCACGGCATAAATCAATGCGAATAAAAAACTACACAAAAAACAGCAGAGAGTCAACAACAAAAAGCAAATACTATATACACAAACATATATAAATATATATATACATATATACATATACATACATATATACGATGTGCGCGTGTATCGGTGAATTCTGAACGCATAAATCTTGAGTTTATAATTTTGCATATTTTCTTTTAAATTCACTAACGTTGAACTGTTGATTAACTAGCACAAAAGCCATAACAAATTAAACAAATCAATCTGTTTATAAAAAGTTTGCTTACTGATTTTCTCTTCAAAAATATTGCTCTTTAAAAAATGTATCTTTAATTAATGCATAGTTTTTATAGAGCACTTGGAAGTCGTCTTTCAGCACACGGTTCAATATTCTTTATGCTTCTTTTGTTGGTCGCACAAAATGACAAAGTTTATTTGGCGGTTTTTGATGGCCTCCGGGCTTCATTTATTTTTTATATTTATATATATTTTTTTTTTTGGGTGTGGGCAAACGCAGATGGTTTTGTGCCAACAGTTTATAATTTTTAGGAGCAAAAAACACGCTCACACAAGAACGGAATACCAAAAAGTAGAGTATCAAAAGTACTTAAAGAAATTGAAATATATAAAAGGAATTTCTTAAAAAAAATTGTAAAATTTTACTCATAGAGAGAGGAATTTAAATTAAGCTTACAGTTTAGTCTAGAGAACAAGTACAGTTTAAAAAACGAATATAATTTTATGTATATTTAATATTTTTGTTTTCAAGTATATTATTATAGTATTATTATTAAATTAAAATCCTTTTTATTATTCTGAATTAATTTAATTTAAATAACGCTGTGGTTTCCGAATTCTAAATTATTTTTTAGCAAATTTCCATAATTTCTCACTATATGTTAAATTTTAATAATACTAAAATGTATAGATAACATTATTCATGCCTTGCGTGTCCTTTTTGCTTTACAAGTCAAGCTAATTTTATGTTTAATAGAAACTATACAAGATTAATAGCAACTATATAAGATAAATATAAGATAAACAAGCAACTTGACAGATTTGTTTGTTTACGCTGGAAACAAAGAAGACGAATGACATTAACCGAATCCATAAACGTAAATTAAAACATCAGCCTCGGGCCGATGATGTCGTAAATAAAGTAAATCAAACAAATGCATAACTTGGAACAGGAGTACAAACAGGAGCAGGACAAGGAGCAGGAGCGAGAGGAGGAGAGAAGGAGTAGAAAGAGCAGATAAAACTGTTAACGGCTTTGGGAAATCTATTGACTTTGGCCAGAGACAATGCGACATTGTCGTGACAAAAGCAACAAAGTAAGCAACAGACAATACGGCTGCAGGACTCACTAAACACTACGCAATACAGGACTCAACTAGACAAGACGTAAACGAAGACATTTTCCGACTCCGCATTGTCTGGGACTAAACTGAACTGGGCGCTGACAACAAAAGGGGGCTGATCGTGTATACAGAGCAGAGCAAATGCAAAGGACTCTATTGACTTTAGACATATCAGTTGTTGTTGTTGTTGTTGTCGCTATAAAATTTCGAAAAACGCCAAATATTGTAGGCATTTGGTGAAAAATGTGCGTCTTGTCAACATTTTCCTTCTATTCGAATGCGTCCATTGTTACGGATTTTCGGGTATCGGGGATCGTAGCTCGGAGTTTTTTTCGGGCGACGGAATCAATGAAAATCTACTGAATGAAAATGTGATCCTTTTGGCGAGCTGTGACAGTTTTTGGGCTGACAACAAATGCAATGTTATCCCTTTGTCATCAGTGCTACTAAGAATTATGTTGCCGAAATAAAAAAAAGAACGAACTGAAATGAAATGGAGATGGAGATGGAAAAAAAAGAAAAAAAAATAATTAATGTCCTTTTCGCTGCAGCAGCGGATGCAATGGCAAATATTTGTAAACGCGCCCTTTTATTTGAAAGTCTCGTAGATACCTTGCTGTGATTATGCGACTACAAGCTGTGCTTAGGGGCTGTTCCCGGGCCTCTATCCAGTGGTAGGGGGAGGGGAGTTTGGGCATTCAGGGAGCAGCGACAGACAGTCAGGCAGCTGAAGTGGCACGTTGCACGCCCAGACACTTCAACCAACAGAAAAAAACTGTTGCAACAACTTAAATACACTGTAGCTCTTTGGTCACACCCCAAAACTGATCAAAATTTATGCAAGGACAATATGTAATAGAGATATTAGCTTATTAGCTGATGGACTATGGCATCAGAACTACATGGAAGTATTTAAAATTTAGTAAAGCACCTTAGACTCACTTCATATTGTACTTAAATAAAGTAATATCTGAAAGACTTCGGGATTTCATTTAGTTATATTATTTAAGATTAAGTTAAGAACTTTAGTAGCTTTTAACCTTTAACCTTTAAATAAAGTATTATTTTTGTATCTATTTTAAGTATTAAAATATTATTTTAACAACTTCGTGATTTTATTTTAAATTAGGTTAAGAACTTAACTCATTTTATATTGTATTTTATATTGTTTAAAATATTTTTTTTTTTAGATATTTTTCAGTTATTAAATAGTCACCAGTCGTCTCATTTTATTTCAAGTATTTAAATTTTTTTCTTAAAAACTTTGTGATTTTATTTAGTTCAATTATTTTAGATTTGGTTGAGACTTTTGGAAACTTAGTCATGCTTTTACAATTTCTATGTATTATAAAGTTTTATTTTATTTTTTATTTATTTATTTTAGTATTTATTTGAAGTAATATAATAGTTTCTTAATAATTTCAGCATTTTAGTTGCACATTTAACACTTGTCTACGACTTTAATTTAAGTATGCATAACCATTAAGTTTATATATCTCTTGGATATATGAAATACTCTTAAAACTTTATAAAAGAATTATAAAATAGATATATTTAGCTGCTATAATTTTTATAAATATTAATTTAAATTCGACGGGTTTTCTGTCATCCGAAACTTGTACCAGAAATCTTAATTTTTTATAAAGATTGCATCAAGTATTCTGATGTTCCACATCTATTCCAAATAAGTAATTTAATGATCATTTTATGGTAAAAAGTAAATAAGCGACAAATCTATTGTTCAGCACATTTGTTGCCCTGTTCAGACGGTAACAAAAAATTGTTTATAGCTATAAACACATATTTTGTGTAGTATTTATATTTATAAGCGCTATATAACACTAACACATGCATGAATGTAGCTTTATGTGTACATATATTATTTTACGATTGTAATTTATGAACTCAATGCATTGTCAGAGCCAGCCCTTGCCCCTTCCGCTGCTCGCTCTTCCTCTTGCTCCCCCCTTTGTCTCTACCCATTCCCCTTGGTTTTGGGCATGTCTATCATTATCAATACTATCAGACGCATGCACATACACAGGCATATGCATAATGACACGCGGCAACTACAACCACCACAACGAACATCAGCAGCAGTCACACCACCAGCAGCAGTACCACCACCACCACCACCGTCACCACCACTAAAGACATTGTTGTTGTTGTAGTTGTTGTTGTTGCTGTTGTTTTTGTTGCTGATGATCATCTGTGGCACGCCGTCACCAACCAAAAACGCGCGGCCTTCCACACACTCACTCACACTCGTACTCGCACTCACACTCACACTCACACTCTTCAACTCTCACTCTCTCTTCTGCTTACGCATACGTTCGCCTTGCATTACACGAACACAAACACAAACACACGCACACACTCGGCTGCAGTTCACATATGCATGGGAGAGTGTAGAACTCAGCGTGAGAGCCGCGCGGTGGTTTATGCTTGTTAGGACGAACTCTTCAAGAGCCGCACAACAACAACAACAACAACTTAGACAAACGATGTCAAAGCGGGGAGAGCGTTTTTTTTTCACTCTTCCACTTCTTTTTCTACTTTTTTTTTTGGGGTGAGCGCTGGCTACTTTTGTATACAAACAGAGAGACACTCTCTCATGCAAACGCGAGTGCAGTGGGCAAAATGGCGGCTGTTGTTGTTGTTACAAAAATACAAAATCATCAAGCGAAAAATGATGAGCAGAAGGAGAAGCAGCACAGCGAATTGGAGTGGGGGCAGCATGCTATGGGTGTACGAAGGGGATTGAGTATGAGATAGAGAGGAAAGGCAAATCTGCGGGTTGCAATACGCACCGCGCTTCTTTGGCCAAAATGGTTATTTTCAACGTTACTTTATTTATTTTGTTTTCTTTGGTCTCGCGCTTTGGTATTCATTTCGATTTCACATTGTTATTGTTCTGCTTCTTCGTGTTGCTGATTTTTTTTGCTTTGCCATTCAGAAAGGGGCGTTGATCGGCAGGAAGCGGGGAGAGCTATGGCATGAGCTGCACAGAAATTACAAATGAGATTGAAACTCACGACAGCAAGCTGGAATTTTAAAGAAAAAGTAATTAGAAAATCCCTGAACTACAATTATTTCATTAACAAATGTTAACAAATTGAAAACAGAGTCATACATAATAATACAAAATTAGTCAAATGGATACTGAATTTCTTAATAAGACGAATGTTGAAGTAATTATTCAAATAAATAATTCAAATAATAAAAAATCGTAATTTAAAAATTGTTTAAACTAAACCTTATCAAACAAATATTCTAATGGTCTTAAAAATTTTCTTTACTTCAATTTTCCATTATTACCAAAAAAAATTAAATTTAAAGGTGTTGAAGTACTTAATATTAATTTGAAATTTATTTGTTTCATGTTCCATTTATGGAAAAAAAGTTTTTTGAAAAAAAGCTATAATTTTAAGTGAATTTAAATGTACTTTTTATATTTAACAATTATATTATATCTATAATATTTCATGATCGGAATTATTTAAATGGTTTCTACAAGTCAAAATATTTATCTCAAATCATTTTTAACTTAATTAGTGTTTCACTTTATTAAAGATATATAAACCAAATTGTAGCTTCAACATGAAGCTACATAAGATTAGCTACATATCTTTAAATCTATTGTACAATATTTATTACTATTTTTTGGTGCCATATAATAATAATACACTTGAACTAAACTCAATATTTTCTAAAAATGTATCTAAATATTGAACAAGCTTTAAAATCCTATCCGCTGCGACAAAATTCAGTTTAAAATCTAAACCCAAGAACACAATTTCTAGCAATTGATTGAGCTACTTTATCCAGTGCTGATACGAAGTGGAGTCCCCGCCAATTTGGCTAGCAGTAACCTACTGTATCTACGGTGTATTGCGTAATAGCTACTTACAAGTATCTTGGGCATGAAATAGATACTCGTATAGTCACCAGAAGCCGCAACCACATCCACAATCCGCTCATAAACCCACATTGAGTGCTTTGTCTGGATCGTTGACGGAATATTTTTGGGTTTTTTTTTTTGGGTAGGGCAGAAAGAGAAGGGAGGAGAGGGTGGGGAGGTTGGGGAACAATTGTCTTGCTCCATAAATCTAAGCGTCAAACGGTAAACGGCAAGCGGCGTGGGGCATGTGGCATGTGGCAAGCGACAAACGACAGGCGTCGCGACTAAATAATAAGAAATCAATACAATCTGCGTAATATGTTTTACGCGCTTTCTTCTTGCCAGTTTTCCACACAATTGACTTTGATGATGTCAAACACACACCCACTCACACACCCACACACACACTGCTTCTGTCTCATGCTGCAGGCATCTTCGATTAAGCCACAGCCCAAGGGCCATGACGTGACTTGCGCGACTCCTCTTGGCACACGATAATCAAAAATCAGGCACACACAATGGATCCTGTAATAGTTGAATTGAATTGCGTTTGGGGAGTGCGTACACTGCAAAAAAAAAAAGAATAAGTTTTCACAACATATATGAAGAGTAACAAATTTGAAGGTTTTTAAAAAATTTTTTAATTTTATTTAATTTTGTTGCTTTTTTAGAATTTTTAAGAAGTAAAAAAAATTTTAATTAGCTAAAAATAAAATTTTGTAAAAATCAATTTTATTTTTTAGCTAATTAATATTTTATTACTTTTTAAAACTTCTAAAAAAAAAAGCAACAAAAAAATCCAATTTTATGACTTTTAACTCTAATAAAATATTAAAATTAAAATTATTTTAAAAAAAGTTTATGTCTTAAAAAATAACAAATTATTTTTGTCTCTAAGTTGTTTAAGTTAAATTTAAATTTTCAAATTATTTTCAAATGCATTTTGGCTTCAAATAACTTTTCTTTTCCTTTTGAGTTTTTCAAGTAACTTTACGTTCTTTCAGTGTATAACTGTGCAAAGCTTGAAGTAAGGGCGCTTGGGGGGGCGTGCCCCTTCAGGGAGTGCGTGTCGTGCTTAGTCGCCGGGCCTTTACATCCTTGTGCATTTCGAGACCTCATGTTGACTTTATTGGGCTCATTGCAAAGGCGCCGGCACACAGTGCACCCCCAAGCGGCTCGTATGCGGTACTTTGACATGCTTTGACACAGCCACGCCTCCTCCTTTGCTGCCCCCAGCCAGCTAACCATCAAACCACCCACACACACACACACACCCAAACACACCCAAACAGAAATCGCAGGACGTTTCATCGCTGCTGCCACATGGCATCATTACACGGCCGCTTCGCACGCAAAATTGTGCGAAATTTGGTGAGCCGCGTGTGGCATAGTCGTGTGGCGAATTCAATTCGCAAACTTTTAGCCCAGCTTAGGTTAGAGCACAACGCAGATACTTTTGATGTGCCCCTTTTGCTCAGTGCGCTATAAAAAGGGTGCCCATCTCCCGACAATCCACCTCAGTCTGTTTAACCCCGCAACCCCAAAACTTTGTGCTTTCTTCTGCTTCTCCTTCTACCCACACTCCACTTTGCTTTAAAAGCAACCGAAATAATCATTGGCATACAAGCACATTGATTTGATGCAGTGCTACTAACAATTACACAGGCTTTCTTGGGTTAAATTCAGTTGAATTAAACACAAGTTAAGGAAGGAGTTCAAAAGGTTTTAGAAAATACTTTTATTTAGTTTAGAGATTTGCAATTTTTCTTTTTCCATCTTTAACAAATGATCAAAATTCGATAAACTAAATGAAATACAGTGGAATCCGCTTATAACGACTCCGCTTACAGCGTCCGTCCGGTCATTGCGACGAAAATTCGATGTCTTGTTTGGTCCCCATACAAGCTTTTTTTCTTTGCTCGTTTCGGTTAAAGCGTCTACCGGGTATAACGACGTAAAATCGTCGGTCCCTTGAGTGTCGTTATAACCGGATGCCACTGTAATTAATTAAAAAGTTCACAAAGAATTTTTAGTATACTTTGTGTATGAAATTTGCTTTGTTTATGACACGTAGAAACATAATTCCCAAATATAGATCATACACAATACAAGTCCAAATCCATTTCGTATTTCAACCGTTAATCGATTGCTAAATAAACAAATTTTGATAGTCAAATTATGGTGCGCTACCTTTGAATGCTGCAAAATAAATTTGAGGCAGAAAGATATTAGCAAACAAATACTAAATATACTAAATATCAAGAGATTCGACTGATTATATGTAGAGTTTAAAATAAGAAGCTGCAAGGTCTTGTTTCAGTATTTTTGATTATTGTCTAATTTAATTATTTATTTTTTTAGGTTTCATACTTTTATTTACTTGCTCGTTACGTTTTCCTTGTTTTCAATTTTCATTTTTCATTTGCTTTTTTTTTGTTTTCTGTTTTTGTTTTTGTTTTTTTGTGCTGCCGTTTTACTGGCAATAAAAACGCAACGCCATAAAAATGTTTTCATAAAAGTGTGGGGGCGAGAAGGGGGAGTAGGAGAGCGGAATTGGTATTATATGGACTCCTTGAGATTGAAACTTGCCTCGATGAGGAGCTTCGTCTATCAATTGAACAATTCTTGAATCTTGTTGGCGCCTCACTCTTTTCACCATGACCAGAAAACCAAATATTTTCCTTTTGGCGATTTGTTTGAATAACTCGCGATGTGTGTGCGTGTGTGTGCGTGTGTGTGTTGCGTTTGATTTGTTTATGGCAACAGTTTTTATGGCCGCTGGTCGAAGGCGTGGCCACGAGCGAAATTTCTCACGCCAAGCGAATGCATAAACAAAAATCCCGAATGCCAAAAGCATTCAACAAATGGATGAAAATGAAAATGAAAATCGTATCCATGAGATACACGCAGCGACTATTTATTGTATCTGCTAGCTGCTATCTGCTGCAACAATGTTTATTATCAGAAAGTGGCGCCAATGGTTAAACTTTTTTATGGTTAGTTGGCAGCCCCCATAATATAATTGTTTACAATCCGCTTAAGCGGCCAAATTGTAACTATGCATCTGTTTTAGCTTCAAGATTCCAGCCAACTACTCGCATTTGTATCTAGTATCTGTTCCACACACACTCACACACACACTGACACACACATGTGCAGCTGTTTGCAAGATTTATGTGCATTCAAATAAATTTGATGAGATTTTCTTGCCGTAACTCTTTACAAGCGCCCCCGAGAAGAGTTGAAAATGCCACGTAAAAGATGCCATAAATCTTTGCCTGCCAGCTGCGTCACACAAGGATCGCTCTCGAGCAGCAGCAGCAGCAACAGCCCCTTTCCCCCACTTGCGGCCCCACTCGGTACCACTGTGCACAGTGCACCTCTTGACGAGTAGTTTTGTCAAACGAGCCTAAGTGGATTTACAATGCCAATTTGAATACACTTGTAAAAACGAATTCATCGTATCACATCGGGCTCAGAAAGTATCTACACTTTGTGACTGACATGTCTCAACTGGGAAACTCAGTTAAAAGAACTATTAAATTTTTCAAAAATTACTAAAGATTACTAGGCTATAGATAGATTACTACCACTACCGAAAATTTTTATACTAAGCATTTCAACCGATTGTTCCTATGGGAGCTATACGATATAGTGGTGCGATTTGTATGAAATTCAACAGTTGGAGAACGATTAGAAATGCATATGGCGTGAGTTTGGTTGAAATCGGTAAATAGACACCGAAAATGTTCATACATTTGCATGCATTTCGACCGATTGTTCCTATGGGAGCTATATGATATAGTGGTCCGATCTGTACGATTTTTACAAATGATCTGCTGGCAGATAGAATACACATCTGTGCCAAGTTTCATTAAGATAGCTTTAAAACTGAGAGACAAGTTCGCATAGAAACAGACGGACTGACGGACATGGCTATATTGAATCGGCTGTTGATGCTGATCAAGAATATATATGCTTTATATGGTCGAAAACGCCTCCTTCAATGCGTTACAAACTTCGTGACAAAAACAATATAACCTCTGCAAGGGTATAAAAAGGAAAGTTAAATTAAAGTTTTCGTAGGAAGTTAAGTTCTACAGACTATAGAAACCTAAAGTATTTGTATGATTTTACTCAAATTTTTCACAGTGTATGCCATTGACAACCTCCATCTAATCGACTCGAGTTGCGTCTTTAAATGCCGCACGTGGCAATCGCTGTTTTTGTTGTTGTTATCATTTTGGCTGTTGTCGTTGTTAGCCCAGTGACAGGGCCACAATAATACCGTGTAAAACGCCCCACTCACCCCCCCTCCCCACTTGCCACACCCCCTATCCGCAATATACGCCCACAAGGCAGACAGCACGCTCATCTTTTGCTGCATATCACGTATGCCCTTTGTGTTTATTTATTTTAATACCCCCGCCCGTCTCCCCTTTTATCTCTTATCCCCCTTTCCCCTCCCCATCCCCCACCTTGTTCTAGTCCCCTTTTTGGGCATAAAGAAAGAGCCATTTATATTTACTGGCATCAGCAGCTTGTTTCACTTTGTTAACCATCGCGGGACTGATTGAAATTCGCGGATAACCTGAAATGGATTTTTCCTCTCCACAATTGCTTTTTGGTGGCAATTTTAGCGATTCACTTTGTGCGACACTGACAACTTTCCATAACGATACTGGGTACTGGAATCTGAATTCTGTGCTGTGTGTATCGCATTCTGATTTCAATTCTCCATCTGAATTTCTTTCCATTAATCATTCCTCTGGAGAACTCAAACTGAAACTGAAGCTGAAAGCTTTATCATCGTTGTGTACTTGAATTTTAAGTTTTCTATCAGTAATTTTTACTTCAAGTCGGTTAAGGGACGTGACTTAAATTCAGTTCAAATATTTTTTCAGTTTTTAAACTGTGGAAAACATTTAAAGTTATTTAATAAAATTTTTAACTCAATTTTTGCTGAATTCTAAGTTGATTTTTAAATTTTTCAAAGTACCAAAACATGTTTACAAGTCCCCTCATTTTATTTAAATATTTTATATTTATATTACATTAGTTTAAAATGTTTTTAAATACTTTTATATTTTATACATGTCTTGGAGTAATTAATAATTAACTATTATTATTCAAACTCAATATAGTAGTCATATATAAAATCTAAGTATTTTTATCTTTAACCTTAAGTCTAGTTAACCTTAAACATTCACTAACAAATATAAAAAATATAAAAAATTATATTACATTATAAATTAGTTAATTTTAGATTCCATAAATAAAACGCGTTCAAATAAACTGATTTCTAGAATTCCAAATTATTATTTAGCTCAATTGGGCTACTAATAAAAATCACATTAAACATAAAAATATCAAAATAGACACCATTATCTTTATTATTTCATTTTTTTTCTTTAAATTCTGCAGAGCACTTGTTTGAAAAACCATTTGGAATAATTTAAAAATAAATTACCCTTTACTAAAAAAGGTTTAGTCCAAAAAATAGTTGAAAATAAATAATAAACTCACTTCGAATTACCCCAAAGGTAAGCGATTAGTCTTGACATGGTTCTATGGTTAGTGGTATTATCTTATAAATTAGTTACAAATATTTTTAAAGACTTTTATATTACTATTTTATTTATGTCTACATTTGAGTTGGCATAATAATTGTTTATAATATTTAATCTTAAGCATTCACTAACTAAAATTCATAATAAAAACAAAAATATTAGTTTCTATAAATCTAGTTTATTTGGCTTCATAACTAGAGCTGCATAAATCTAAATTAACTAATCATCACAATCTGTATAAATGATAGAAATTTAGTTTTAGCATTTAAAAACACTTAAAATCCAGAAGATACAAACATTAATCATATCTATTCACTTGATGAAATATTTGATTACTTATCAAATGGTTTTAGAATAATTTAATTTAGTAATGTTTCCGATACCGATCGAAATAATTAGGCAATTCAGAATTTACCAAAGACCCCCAAGAGTCGACCCTATGCCGATACAGTGAGTCCCAAAAGTCAGTCAACTGATTTTTTGTTTGTTCTGTGCAATTTCCTGATGAACTTGCAGCTAATTTTTGCACTGCTCTCTTGCTGCTTTGAGGCTTTCACGGCTTTAGAGCCTTTGGCCAATTTATTTCTAAATTTATAGCGCACACACACACATACACTGAGCTTAGGTGTGTGTGTGTGTGTGTGTGCGAAAGATTTTTATATACGCCTGGGAAAAAGTAGGAAATTCGCGTACGGGGTGCGATACAGGAAGAACTTTGATGACAAGGAGCTGCCAGCGGGATGTGGCCAGGGGCGGGGTGGATAAAGAGAGCAGAGGGGCAAAGGACGGGGCGGGGAAAGGCGCGAAATTGCAAAATTAAATTTGCAGTTATTGCGCAACCATGGAGAATTGGTTACACTGTAACGGTATAAATCGGGCATTGGGCGCCAGGCGTCCCATAATTGGCAACACACACAGAGAGAGAGAAGGGAAGAGAGAGAGACGGTGAGAGGGGGGAGAGGGGTTGACTAAGATAGCAGCAAAAGTAACTCTACAATTTTAAGACATCAGCTGTGTTTATGTGTGTTTTTGAGTGTGTGTGTGTGTGTGTGTGTGTGTGTATGTGTGTTAGTGTGCGTGTACTGTTGCTCCTTGCGCCAGATTTTATTATAGTCAATGGCGGCTTCTGCATTTGCATTCAAATGAGAAATCTGGTTAACCCCAAGAGCTGTTATCCCGCGATTCGCTACTTAAAGCTGCAAAGGATGTCCCAATGCCAACAACAACAACAACAACTACAAGGACAATCACAACAGCTGCACACAAACACTTCGCTTTAATGTATTGCACTTTCCTTGACTGACAGTCTGAGATTTTATAACTATTCGACATAAATTTATGATTATGTCTGAAATTTCGACTGCAGTTATATCAAATTATAGAGTAAAATGTATCTATAGGTAGTGCCAGCACTAGCTTTTATAGTCTCTGAACTTTTGTTCAGGCAGACGAGCGGGCGAACAGACGGACATTTCTATATCAACTCGGCTATTAATGCTGCTCAAGAATATATATACTTTATGGGGTCTGCCATGCCTCCTTCTCCCTGTTACATGCATTCCACCGATTACAGTATACAAGTAACTAGAATGTACGACTAAAAATGCATTGTGGAAAATGATCAAGTGTTTAACTAACTTTATAGCAAGATTTCTCAGCTTTAATACCTATTAAAATTTATAATGATATTATAGAAGTTATAAACAAAATCGTATGACTTTTTTTAATAAATCGACGAATGCTTCCAAGTGTACTGACGGGTAGATATATTCCGATGTTTAGTTTTTATTACTGTTAAATTCAATACTAATACCGACTCTTCCTCCAGTCATTTCACTTAGTTTGTGTTTTAAACTTCAACAATATTAAATAATTTATTAAACATTTTAGTGAGTAAATTAAATGTATTTACCCAACGGTTTTTTCTCGGTTTTAGCTAAGTGCTAGTTATGGAATAAAACTGAAAATTAATTTTACATAATAAGAGTTAAAACTCTTTTTATTTATTTTTTTTTATAAAAATAATCAAGCATATTTCCGAACTATAGGTATTATATTTAGTGCAATAGCATTGTATATAATTAGCCTTTAAGGGTTGTTCCAAAGTTGTTCCACACACACACTCGCATTCTATGGAAGGAAATCAATTTTCATAATAGAGAAACGGAAAATACATGAAAAGCCTTTGGAGGCATCCTGAAACTCATGTGTTGATTTGCCTCCAGAGCAGCGCATTCCATGGCAGACTCGCATTTTGCGCCAATTTCAGCACCGGTTGGGGTTCATGGTCTCAGTCAGAGCCACACCTACTAGCCACTCCCCCACTCCCACTGTGCCCACTCCGACACACTGAAGGCATGTCCGGGTCCGGCTCTGGGTCCGGGTCTGGGAGCTGCAAACTGCATGTTGAAATAATTATGCGTGTGCATTCCGTGGCCACGCCGAAATGAGCTGCGATTTATGAATGCCACGCTGCAGTCGAGGCCGAGAGACCCAACCCAAACCCATTTCCGAACCCTGCACTGTGGAAAAAACACCAAAAAAATACGATAGAAAATCAAAAACATTTTCAATTGTTAGTAGATAAAATTAGGTATGACCACAGCACTCTTTGATTGCAGACAAGCTTAACATACTCAACAGGCACAAAATTATATTTATGTCCATAAAGTAGGCTATTCGTCCCACTGTACGCTGCTTGAAAACCCCAAGCCAGGCACAAAATGGCAGCACAGCGATGGCTCCGACTGCATGTACGACAAGCGCAGACATTATAATTATTAATAAATGCAAAAGCGGGCAGGAGGCGTAGGAGGGGGCGTTGGACGGGGCGTGTGGGTGTTGCAAGGAGGTGAACAACTATTTACGGCATGTCCTGACGCAATTGACGCTGCTGCTGCGAGAGAGTGCGAAACTGGAATTAATATGTGGCACCCAGGCGACGACCAGAAAGCGCTGCTGCTGACATGACCACGAAATGGGCGCTGAATTCTGCTGCAAGTTGTTGTTGCAAGTGGCAGGCCATTCCAGGCACCATGTGTTCTACGCGTAGCACTGAAAGGGGAGTGAGGGGCAGTGCTGAAGAGGAGGGGGGGCAAGGTAATTTAAAATTTATGTTCCGAAATTGATTTTATTAACAAACAAAAAATTGGCTTCTCACTGGCGACAGCGGCTTAATTAAGATGCGATAATGCAACTGAAATGCCCAAGGGACACACACACGCACAACACACACACACGTATAACACCACACACACACACATACAGGGCCCAGAGCAACACAAGGTCACGACAGTGTGCCCATTAATCAGTCGCAAATTTGACACTGGAAACTAAGCGATTTTCGCTTTTAAAATACAACAATTTAATTTAAAATTTATACCAATAAATTAACAGAACTCTATACTTTAAACTACAGTTGTCCTAAACAATTTAAAAATTCAACACAATTCTTTAAAACAAATTCAAACCAAAAAAAAATAAAAAAATTTTCTAAAAGACATGAAATTTTTTTGGGTAATAATTGTAAGCAAATTTTAATCGTTGGTATCGCTTAAATTAAATTTTAATCAAAGCAGTAAAAAATAAAATTTAGTTTCAGCTTCTCTTTAGACTTTGTTTATTTGTTTATCCACTGTATTTATTAGCTAATTATATTAACTAAATTCTCATTTGTTACCCCTAAAAGCTGATGTCACTTTTAGTGGTCGCAAAATTACTTAACTGACAATTTTAATGATTTCAAGACTGACAATTTTAAATTACTATCTAATATAAAAATAAAAGTTTAAAATTACTTTTTTACATTACTGAAAATACCACAACATTTTTTGGCTTAAATAGAGATGTTAATAATGTTTATGCTCTGTTCTGTAATAAACAAATCAAGACAAATTCATTCAACTTAGAGTTGTTAAAAACATTTAAAGAAAATTAATTCATGCATAAGTCTGACAAATTTTTAACTAAAATGGAACTACAGTGGAATCCGGTTATAACGACTCCGCTTAAAGCGTCCGTCCGGTCATTGCGACGAAAATTCGATGACTTGTTTGGTCCCCATACAAGCTTTTTTTTTTCTTGCTCATTTCGTTTAAAGCGTCTACCGGGTATAACGACGTAAAATCGTCGGTCTCTTGAGTGTCGTTATAACCGGATTCTAACTAAATTTATTCAAGGTAAAAAATATATTTAATGTTAAAACATGAAGAAATTATTAAGAAAATTAAATTTCTTTAAGGAAGGCAAATATGTTTATCTTAAAATTATGTATTAAAAGTATGATTTTTCCCACTGAAGCACAGTTTGTCAACTTTATTACACTTAAATATCAACCCACTGAATAATTCCATAATTTAATGTCCCTTTGAAATTGTTGTTAATTCTCAGGAGCTGAAGACACGTGTGCTTTGCTTTGTTTCAACAGTGTACTCTGGTCAAGAGTCGACTGATTGACAGACTTAGTTAAAGCAAACATTCGGGACAACTTCCCTACCACTTACACCTTACCCCTTACCCCTACACTGCTACGCTCTGTGGTACCCCCTCGGCACACACTTAGCTGCATTTACGGTTGCAATTTTGGTCCTGGAGGTGTTCACTCTGTTGCACTTTTCGACTGTTGCCAAACTGCAGTTTTGCGGGCTTGCACTTGTGGCCAAATGTTGGCCAGGCGGCTTTGTTCAGTTTAGACATGGCCACGACATGTTGATTGACTCGACTGCTCCCTTAGCTTCCCCCTCCACTACCCACTCCTCACTCCCCTCACCCCTTAAACACTTCTTACCCCTTTGCTTTGGCCGCACTTATCTCCAATCTGCAGGCAGAACTTTCTGCACAGCAAATAGAATTGAGTTAGCCAACTCAATTTAATGGCAACAACTCACACACAAACTCTCGTGTACTCATGTACTTGTAGGCTTACAGTTGTGTGCATGTCTGTGCCTGTTCGTATGTGTAGCTGTTCAACGACTGCACTTGTCCCTGGTAAAACATTGCAAGCGATTAGAACATAAAATTGTTGAGAAATTGTATTTGTATCTTTAATTTGTACTCATTTTGTAGCCGAGTTTTATTTCATGTACACCGGAAATAATTAATGAAGTAGATACTAAGAGTTAAGCATAGAATTTTAAGAATATTAGGAACTTTAAAAATTAAATAGTTTGAAACATACAGTCGGAGGACACTCCCTCAGGCGGGCAGCTCCCTCAGGAGGACAGCTCTCTCAGGCGGACAGCTTCCTCAGGCGGACAGCTTCCTCAGGCGGACAGCTTCCTCAGGCGGATAGCTTCATCAGGTGGACAGCTTCCTTAGGCGGACAGCTCCCTCAGGTGGACAGCTCCCTTAGCCGGACGAATTTTAAAGTTTTTAGAACGATTTCCATACAAAATCCGTTCTCTTAGGCGGACATCTTCCTTCGGTGGACAAAAATACTGGATTCGTGGCTGTCCGGCCAAGGGAGCTGTATACTAGTATAAATTATATACTATCTGCTCGACTCAAACTAAACAAAATACTATGCACCAAAATCAATGAAATGTGGGATTTGTTCTTAGGCAAACTTAGGAACCAAAACATGAAACATTAACAAATATCTATTAAAAAACAAGCTACTTTTTTACAAAGCAGAAAATATCTTCCTCCTAGACACAAAAGATCAGCCAATCTTTTTAACCTTTAACACTTTTCCACTTGTTATTGTTTGAAATGCATTTTCCCATATTATTTGCCGATTAACCCGAATGGTGCATGGAATATTTGTAGGTAGCTGGAGCCCCTTGATCCGCTGTGGTCCAATTTGGTCAACAGACAGCGGCTAAATATAGCCAACAACATACGAAACAATTTGTACAAATTTGTTAAGGCTCATAAAAATGTTGAGCGGTCCAAAAAGGCCGAAAGGGCCCACAACACATGGCGCACGGTCGCCCTGAGAACTGAAGGGAACCGCTGGACAGTGAGCAGTGAGAAAAAATTAAGAAAAAATGAAAATAATAATGAAAAGATGAACAACAGCAGGTTAAGACATCAATTTTGATCGGAGTTGGAGTTTGGGAATCTTTTAATATTTTTATACTCCTTTCCGTTTTGGGCCTAATTAAAATGTAAAAATTTCTATTGTTTGGCGGCGCAACGAAATTTCTAACTTATGCGACAGTTTTATTGGCCAACTCAAAGGCGGCATTGGCTTTTGCGGCGGTACATGCCGTACGCGGTCAAGTCAGCGGCACAAAGGGGTTAACGTTAATTGCGCCTTTATGTTAAGCAGACGTTCTAGTTGATTTTTCCGCCGCAGCAGTCAAAACTAAAGAAAAAGTAACTTAAATTGACCAAGAAAATTAAACCAAAAAACGATAGAAAATGGAGTGGAAACTGGAAAGAAGAGTCGCTTTGCCCTGTTCCATTTACCCAGTGGGTATGCACTTTTTACAAGTTCCGCGTAGCTGCGCCGAATTCCGCGAAATATTCTGCCCAAATTAGCATTGCTTAACCCATTCGCTGACCGAGTTGTAAAACCTAAAACAATTACCGAAAAACTCGCCGAGTCACATAAAAAAAAAAAAAACGGCCAGCAAAAAAGTCGAGAAAAAATAAATCGTGCACGGTTCTTTTTTTAACCCTTCGTCCTTCGGTCGCGCACTGTGTTCCACATCTTCTAATTTATGTCGTTCCGAGGTTTATGGCTTTATTGTTTTACGAGCGTTAAAAAAAAGGGCAGTTCTTCTTTTTTTAACCCCTTCAAGCCAGCGCAGTGAAACAATTTGCAATTGTGCGGCAGTAACGGGTTAAGGCAGCACTACCTAAATACGCGGAAGTGCATTTTATGCCCTCGTCCCGATCCTTTCGCTTTTTAACATTTTTTTCTGCTCGTTTTTTCTCCTGCTTTGTTCTCCTGCTCGTTCCGAACTGGAAGAACTATTTAGATTTCTAGGTTTTCAGAGCAGCTCAGCATTTCTGCGATCTATCAATAGCTCTTTAGTCCAGAAACTCGAACTCTTTCCGCTTTTCCCTTTTGTTTTCTTTTCTTTTTCGACTTTTTAGCGTTTTCCGCGTAAGTGCACAGTTTGGAATTCCAGTGGAAATCAGTTTTGCTGCGTTTTGACTTTGCATTTGTTGGACTTTGACTTTACGACCAGGTTTTCTGGTAGCCCTCAGGCAGTTGACACCCTGCAGTCAAGGACCCCAGCGACATTAACATACACTGTACTCTGTACTCTGTACTCGTCTCCTGGGAGTCGCAAATCCAAATAATTTCCTCGATTCGCCCATTGGGACGCTACTTACATCCATAATTGCAATGCATTTTTTTTTGGACACCAGGACTGCTCTCTATTTGTTCATGCAATTTGCTTTCATCAGCCGTCGAGGCGTGTCCAAAAAAAAAGGAAAAGGAAAAAAATTGAAATGTAACTGGGACTCGGTCTCTTTGGTCTTTGGAAAATTTGCTCAAGTTAGGCGCGCATCATTTAACTTTGAGCAACGAGCAGAGTGGATTACACACATGACAGAGCAACTCCAATAATAAACACCCAAACACACACACACACGCACACTCGCTCTAAAGACCGTGTAAAGAAACGTAATCGAAACCCGTCAAAATGGCAAGCAGCAACAATGGAAATGCACTGGACCCAAGGCACTGCCAACAAACTACCCAAATAACACAACGTCTTACCGGTACCGCTTTAAGACCCACTTTGGCCGGCAAAGATGGTAACATCGTAAGGTCGTTACGTCGCCTTATACACAGGGTCTAAGCACATTATGAAATGTATTCGCATTTTGATTGCAATCGATGCACAAACACACGCACACACACACACACACACACACACACACTCGCTCACACACATTAGATTGAGATCAGCTGCCTGGCTGAGTTTTCCGGGGTGAGGCAGAGCTCCCTAGGTAGCAAATCTTTGAAATCTATGCATCTTCCGATCTCTTCGGATAATGCGAGCTGACAGATTATTATTAGCGTAACATTAACGTCAAATTACGCATCTATTTTGCGCACTTTATCTCAAACATTTACCGACAGCGGGATCAATAGCAGCCATACGTATCTCAATCTAAATCATAACACACACAGTACACACACGGCACACACTCGCACACACACGGCACACACATGTGCTCTTTTGTTCGTATAATGAATTTTCGGCCAGATTACGTACTGGACTTCTTTGGACTACTCCTTACTCATATGTTTGCTTGGTGAATTATGATCCTTTAGAAATGCAGGTGCGGTATTTCTTTGACCAAGACTTTTATGTTATGGTCTTACGAATAAAGTAATACAAATATTGCTATAAAGTAAGCTTAGAGTTCTGGATTTTGGCTGGGATACTTTTCAAAAAACAAATCTTTAGACATATTTAATCAGTACTGAGATCTAGACTAAGGTTCAAGTATTCCACACTCACTGGGCCTGAGGAATATCACGAAGGTTAAGGGTTAACCTACTGGGTCAGATTTGGCTTTGGTACTCAAACCTAAGAATTTTTACTCACTAACTTTGACTTTCTTCTATAGAAATTGAAATTTTCTACCCAAAATCCGTGTAACCCCCTTTCAGACATCAGTAATTCAACTGTTGGATTATTCAAATACAAATCAACCTACTTTGAACAGCAAAGACGCAAATAAATGTAACTATAGACTTACCACCTCGAGTCTTACGAATCCCAGACCAACTTAAGCGCACTCATCATCATTATGGCCAACTGGAAAAACACTTTGGGGGCGTTAGGGCGTTTAAGTGTTGCCACCTGACGCAACTCCCACAAGCGGGCGAAAGGAAAACCAAAATGTCAACAACAAGGCACAAAAAACTACCGTAAGGCGGGAGGAGTAAGAGCTGGCATGGGGGCAGTACTAGGCGCAATTTAATAGACGTATTTGTTTTGGATGGTGAAGGGGAAGGGGCAATGGGAGAGAACAGCGCACAATGCATGACAATAATTAAAAGATTTGTAGTGTCAACAGCATAAATGGAATCAAAACAAAGTCGCAGCCCAAAAACTAAATAGCATAAGGTCTTTGGTAAATTCCTTGGGTTCCTGGGGGAAAATGTCACGGATTTTGGCATGAAATGCGCACACGTTGTTTGTTTACTGAGACAGCGAGAGTGAGGTGATGGTGAGGTGGTGTTAAGGGGGATGCACTACGTCCCTCTCCACCCGCAGTCCACCCCCGACGTACGACAAGTGCGCGCGTGTTTGTAGAGCCGTTGTGTGCATAAGCAACGACGATTATTGACACATCACCGACTACACTGCGCTACAAGCAGGGGGTTGGGTAAGTGTAAGGGTGAGGGTAAGAAAAGGGGGTTAGCAGATTGAAGCGTCACCGAGCTCTTGAGCTGAATGGCAAACACTTTGCGCGAACAAGACAAATGCAAATCGAACTGCAGCTCAGCTTAGGCCCAGTATCTATCCATCTATCTAACTGTCTGACTGACTGTGTATCTATGTATCTTTGTATCTACACATATTCAATCCACTGCTTCCCACACTGTTGCCGTCGTTTCCCAACCCTTGCCAATGCGGTCGTGCGTGAAATTTAATCAAAGCAAGGCGAATGCCCCTGCCCCTGGCCACCCCCCGCCCATTGGTGGATGTGCCCACATAACCCGCTCTCAGCCCATCACTGTGGCCAACAGATTTTGGTATCCCAAACTGAAGCAACCGGAAAAGTTGCACATTTGTAACTGTAACTTGCCTCGGTTACTGTCGTCTCTCAACAAAAAGAAAGCAAAAACGGTTCAATTTGTTTCCTTCTTTCCAATTCGGGTGTATCGAATGTGGTACACCCTTTAATGCCGACTCGCTGACAATTATTGGCTGCAATTGGATATACTACATATATTATTAACTGATATGGCTGAGATTATTTGCCGATAATAGCTACATTAAGGGGTATAACAAATCGATCGATACATGGAACTTTCTGCAATTGTATCATCTTGTTTCAGTGCAGCTAATAAGCACCACTTTGGGTGCAGGGCAACAAGCAGCTGAACGTGAAAGTTTTACACACAAGTGCAAATTTCTGTCAATTGTTGTAAATGGAGTTTCCTTTTTCCTGCTCTCGACACAAAACGTCGTCTGTCTTCAGCAATTTGTTCAACAATTGGTAAGCTATTTGTTGAATTTATTTGGCTTCAGCAGCATTTCGATTTTCGATTGCCAAAAGAATTCAATTTGCGCGCGCTTTCAAAGTTGCACAGCCGATAGGCAAAACGCAGAAAGACAGAGGAGAAGAAGCAGACAGCGAACGTAGCCCTGACGCAAAAGAATTATATTTCACTTACTTGCTTAGCTGCCCGCTGCCCTGGTTGATTATTAAAGAGGAATTTGGTAAAGTAGAAACGAAAACAAAACGCAAATAGTAATAAGAACATCAGGCGACCCACAGCGAACATGAGTTTATTTTTAAACCCAGACATGGCTCTCACTCACTCTCCGCTGTTGTGTTGTGTGTTGAAAGTTTTGATATTGCGGTGCCCGCATCGCGCTCTCGTTGTCGCTCTCACTCGCTCGCTTCCTCGCCAAGTGCCTCTCAATTGCCTCGCAAACTTGGCTGCTCTCTTTGTTCTTGGGAGCGCAGTTTGTTTTCGTCAACAGCTTTGTCACGTGGAGTTGTTGCTATCGGTGCCGCTGCCGCTGCTGCTGTCGCTATCGCTGTTTCGCTTTTAATATTCACTTTTATTTGCGGTCGGCAATTGTGTTGAGACTGTAGCGCACCGTGGGGCAAAGCTATTCACATTGATTTACTTTAGCTTTGCTAAAGTATTAAAAAAAGTTTGGTTTAACTCAAGCCAAGTAGGACTGTTTGTCAGCTCTATTATTAGTTTACTTATTTTGTTTTTCCTTTATTTACTAATGTTTGCTAATTGCTAAACATGTTTTGCTACTTAGCACACTGTGCTTGTGCACATGTGCTGAGCTTTTGCTTTGCTGTTCTCTCGATTTCTTTTTCTGTTGTTTTTCCGACGAGACTGCGCTTTGAGAGCGTAAGTAGATCTCAGCGTCGACGGCGTCGTTGCTCGTTGCGCTTTGCCCCACTGGCCCCCGCTTCGGTCGTGAAACGTGTGAATACTTTGCGGTTAATCATGATGACGGGGGCGTTTGCGACGCCAGTTGCGGTTGTTGTGGCCTGTCAATCGTTAGCTTTGCTTTGTATTCTGCTTTTGTTGATAATCGCGAGCAGCGGCGACGACGCCAACGTTGCGCGCACTGTTCACAATTTAAGTTTTGGGGCCCGTTGGGCCAGCATTGGCGTCGACGTCACATCAGTTCATTGCGTCGGCTTGGAGAGCTTGCTAGCGCGTATTTTTTTTTGTTCTCGCCATTCTCAATTCTATGCGCGTGTGTGTGTGCCAAATGGCAGTGTATGTGTCTGTCTGCTGAGTTTGTGTGATACTCTTCGGTTGCCGCTGCTGCTATTGCTATTGCTACTGCTGCTACAGCTACAGCTACAGCTGCTTCTTCTTGCCCATTTTTGTTGTTGACGTTGTCGTCGCATTGTTTTTATTGCCGCCGTTGCCGTCGTGGCCGCCGCGCAGAACCCAAAACTTGATTGTGATATAATTTGTTAAGTATTTATTTGTATTTGTTTTTGGCACAAGCGTGCCACGACGGATCCCAGTGGCCTGACCCTGCAACTGCATCAACAAAGTAGTACAACAACAAAAGCCAAGCAGCAGCAAAGAAATAGCAACAACAAAGAACAAGAACAAAGAAGAAGAACGAATGAAAAAAGCTCTCTTTGGGAAGAGCACGAGCTTAACGAACTTTACATAGCGAGCGTGGGTGCCGCTCAACATTCGACATTTAGTTGCTCCACAAACGCAACACACACTCTCCACGCTCTCTCTCTGGCCACTCTGCTGTCAAGCCCCCACCAAGCTGTCTCGCTCACTCACCATGGTATACTCCACAAACATACTGCTGGGCATTGTCACCATATTGACCGCTGTGTTCATCTGGTCGCGCCGCACATACGTGTACTGGCAGCGACGCCGGGTCAAGTTCGTGCAACCCACACACATACTCGGTAATCTGAAGAAGGTGCTCAAGCTCGAAGAATCATTTGCATTGCAACTGCGACGCTTCTATTTTGATGAACGTTTTCGCAATGAGCCCGTCGTGGGCATCTATCTATTTCATCAGCCCGCCTTGCTCATCCGTGATCTGCAGCTGGTGCGTACCGTTCTAGTCGAGGATTTTGTTAGTTTCTCCAATCGTTTTGCCAAATGCGATATGCGACACGATAAAATGGGCTCTCTCAATCTCTTTTTTGCCCGGCAACCGGAGTGGCGTGAGATACGCACACGTCTCTCGCCGGTCTTTACGGGCGCAAAGATCAAGCAAATGTTCTCGCTCATGGAGGAGGTAAGTGCACCGACACACCAACATACACTGTGCAACAAAAGTCAAGGAGATTTCATGAATTTTATCCGGAAATTCTAACCAATCAATACGTTTGCTGTAAAACAAATAACGTCATCCGATTCGCACTTGGCAGCAGCGTTCAACGGTTAGTTTCAAGTAGTCACTTGGTCGTTAAAAGACACCTTTGAGATTCATTTCGGGTAAGAAGTGTACACATGCGATGATGTCAGCCCAATTGTGTGTTAGTCGAACAAATACAAACTTTGGTCAATTGATTATTCCACAAGTAGAAATACTAAAAATGCACAAAAAAATAAATAAATAGGAAGGTCTTAGTTGAAGCTTGAACTTCTAAACTAAAACTTGGGTATATTTTTAAAAATAAAAAAGAATTTTTATTTAAGCTCCAGTAAACTAAATTTTCAAGTAAAATAAAATATTTTCTTATAAAAAAAATAATCGGAAATATTTAATGATGATTTGCACTAATCATTAATTTCCATTATTAAGAAGTTTGCCCAGTTTTGTTGCACAGTGTAGTGCTATAAATGCCTGAAATGTATTTCATTGATTGACGTGATGTTCTACTTAGATTGGCTGTGATCTGGAATGGTATCTGAAGCGTTTGACTCGCGATCTGAGGCGTGGCGATGCGGCGCGTGGCGTGACGGTGAGCATCAAGGATGTGTGTGATCTATATAATACGGATATGATTGCCAGCATTGCGTTTGGTCTGCGTTCGTACAGTTTGCGGAATACGCAGTCAGAGATCGGTTCACATTGTCAGGACATATTTCGGCCGAATGTACGCCGAATAATAGACTTCTTTGTGATATTCTTTCTGCCAAAGCTGGTGCCGTTAATGCGGTCAAAGCTATTTACTGAGCCGCACACGGAATTCCTGCGACGGGTCATCCAACTGGTGATCGAGGAGCGGGAACGTGGCGGTGATCTGCGCAATGATCTCATTGAAATGCTGCTAACACTCAAAAAAGAGGCTGATCTGCAGCAGGACAAATCACATTTTACACATCATCAAGACTTTCTGGCCGCTCAAGCGGCCAGCTTTGAGGTGGCAGGCATCGAGACCTGCTCATCTACCATGTCCTTTGCCCTCTACGAGCTGGCCAAGCAGCCGCTCATGCAGGAGCGCCTGAGACGTGAAATACGCCACGCCTTTGCCGTGGCAGCCGCTCATGGATCGCATAATGCCGGACCTGGTTTGAGCTATGAACTGATTGCGGGCATGAAATATCTCGACATGGTCGTGGACGAAACCCTGCGCATGTATCCCATTGTGCCGCTGCTGGAGCGCGAGTGCACGCCGATCAACAAGAAGCGTTTCTACTCGCTGCGTCCACACGCCGAGTGCTATGCCCGACGCGGCATGCCGGTCTTCGTCTCCAACCTGGCCATACACCATGATCCGCAGGTGAGTTAACATATCCCAACATAGGGAAAATAAGCATTCGGACCATACTAAGTAGGGATAAAGCTTTAAGACCTCTTACTTAAAAAAGAGTACTGGGGTCATAAATAGGCATTTCCGACTCCATAAAGTATATATATTCTTGATCATCATCAACAGACCACCAGAGACTATAAGAGCTAGAGTCTCAAAATTTGCACTAAAAGTTCGTCTGTATGTCAAAATTATCTATTCACCTGTTGGTACAGTGTAGTATTTTTTACCAAGCCGTTCACATATACAACTTAGGCGAATCGGATCACTACAACAAGTAGTTGGCATAGGAAATCGGCGAAAAAAATGATGAAATTGATAAAGAACTTTTTTGTTTACGTGATAATGCAAATCAAATTCGCACAGCACTCTCAAATGATCATTCTAAACAAATTGACTTCACTTTTACATCCAAATCGGATAACTATATCGTATAACTGCAAAAGCAACTGTAGAACGCATGCAAAGTTCTGGTGTGAATAACTTTTTGTACACCAAGTAATCCCAGACCACACATACTACATATAGGTAGTATTTATATTGTGATGGTTTAAAATTACTATATTACTCAGTGTGCATAGAAATCAAATTAGAAATATTACTCTCTACAGGGTATCAAAACCGCAAGACCACAAGCTAATCACAATTTTTATTTAATTTCAAGTACATAATTAAAACTTTTGCCGACCTTATTGACCTCTCTGTGTTTTTATTTGCAGTACTGGCCCGAACCGCATCGCTTTGACCCGGAACGCTTCAATGCGGAGAACAAACCGAAGCAGACACCAATGTCGTATCTACCCTTTGGAGCCGGACCACACAACTGCATTGGACTGCAGATTGGTCTATTACAGATCAAGCTGGGACTCATCTACTTTCTGCGTCAGCATCGCGTCGAGTTCTGCGATAAGACGGTCGAGCGTATTACTTTCGATGCCAAGTTTGCGCTTTTGGCCAGTGAGCACAGCATTTACCTCAAAGTTGTAGACTGTTTATAGCACAAAGCTCTCATGTCCACGGTCACCGGCACGATCATGAACCCATCCTTGGCATTTAACGCATACGCAGCTTTGACGCACCAGAGTTGCCACCCTGTAACATGAGTAATAATAAACTTTACCAGCTTTGTAACGTATGCGCAAAGTGTACTATCTCTCTCTCGCTCTCTCTCTCTCTCGCTCTTTTGCTCTCTTGCTCTCCTGCTCTCTTGCTCAACCTTTTACTCACTCTCTTGCTGCCTCTGTCCTGTCATCGTCCGATAGCTTATCAGTTTTTTTTTTGTTTTCAGTTTGCACTTTGCTTTACGCCCTGGTGGCCTGATCGGCTACAGTCTCCCCACCCCACCCCTGCCCACAACCACTCTCCCTCTCTCATCTCTCTCTCTCTCTCTCTCTCTCTCTGTTCCCCACGCTTCTTTGCGTGTGTCATCGGCACTCGCTGCTATTTGGACAAGCCCCCCACACATCTGCTGCACAGTGGGGCCAGCAGAACGAAATCACAACTGTTTCATTAGATATTAACGACAGCATATGAAATTATTTTTGAAAAAAAATACTTTTTTTGTCTGAATTATAATTTTTGAAATTGTTTTTCCATTAATCAAAAAAAAAAAAAATATTAACTAATTTAAGCATATTTTTCCAAAGAAGCTTTCAAATGAATTTTATATGAATTAAGAGTTTTTTTTTTAAATTATAAAATAAAATACTTTTGTATTGAAAATGGGAAGTTCTTGATATGGGGGGATTTTTTATACCCTTGCAGAGGGTATATTGTTTTTGTCACGAAGTTTGTAACGCATTGAAGGAGGCGTTTCCGACCACATAAAGTATATATAGTCTTGATCAGCATCAACAGCCGAGTCGATATAGCAATGTCCGTCTGTCTGTCCGTTTGTTTCTATGTCTCTCAGTTTTAAAGCTATCTTAATGAAACTTGACACAGATGTGTATTCTCCCTGCACGCAGATCATTTGCAAAAATCGGACAGATCGGACCACTATATCATATAGCTCCCATAGGAACAATCGGTGAAAGTGCTTAGTATTAAAATTTTCGGTGTCTATTGAACGATTTCAACGAAATTCACAGAGAATTAATTTCTAATCGTGTCCCATCTGTGGACCAAATTTCGAATCGGACTTCTATATCATAGAAATATTTGGTGATTGAAACCAAATTAACGAAATATTCATGACTGCAAGGGTATATAATCTTCAGCGAGCCGAAGATAACCTTTTTCTTCTTCTTATTAAATGATTTTTCGACATGAATATAAAATCAAGGCAATATTTTGATATCAAATTTGTGACTATTATTTGAGACTGTTTGATCGTAGAGTGCGTGGAAGTTAGTTGCTTGTGAAGTTGTCATAAATTTATTCAATTGTGATTCGAGCGTCGTGCAGCAACTATAAAATTTAAATTTATTTAAGAATCATTATTTAAACCATGTCTTTTCCATTTGGCCAATCGACAAACGGCTTTCGCGGCGCAGCCGCCACTCCAGCTCCAGCGGCCTTAAGCTGCGCATGTATCCCATTGTGCCGCTGCTGGAGCGCGAGTGCACGCCGATCAACAAGAAGCGTTTCTACTCGCTGCGTCCACACGCCGAGTGCTATGCCCGACGCGGCATGCCGGTCTTCGTCTCCAACCTGGCCATACACCATGATCCGCAGGTGAGTTAACATATCCCAACATAGGGAAAATAAGCATTCGGACCATACTAAGTAGGGATAAAGCTTTAAGACCTCTTACTTAAAAGAGTACTGGGGTCATAAATAGGCATTTCCGACTCCATAAAGTATATATATTCTTGATCATCATCAACAGACCACCAGAGACTATAAGAGCTAGAGTCTCAAAATTTGCACTAAAAAGTTCGTCTGTATGTCAAAATTATCTATTCACCTGTTGGTACAGTGTAGTATTTTTACCAAGCCGTTCACATATACAACTTAGGCGAATCGGATCACTACAACAAGTAGTTGGCATAGGAAATCGGCGAAAAAAAATGATGAAATTGATAAAGAACTTTTTTGTTTACGTGATAATGCAAAATCAAATTCGCACAGCACTCTCAAATGATCATTCTAAACAAATTGACTTCACTTTTACATCCAAATCGGATAACTATATCGTATAACTGCAAAAGCAACTGTAGAACGCATGCAAAGTTCTGGTGTGAATAACTTTTTGTACACCAAGTAATCCCAGACCACACATACTACATATAGGTAGTATTTATATTGTGATGGTTTAAAATTACTATATTACTCAGTGTGCATAGAAATCAAATTAGAAATATTACTCTCTACAGGGTATCAAAACCGCAAGACCACAAGCTAATCACAATTTTTATTTAATTTCAAGTACATAATTAAAACTTTTGCCGACCTTATTGACCTCTCTGTGTTTTTATTTGCAGTACTGGCCCGAACCGCATCGCTTTGACCCGGAACGCTTCAATGCGGAGAACAAACCGAAGCAGACACCAATGTCGTATCTACCCTTTGGAGCCGGACCACACAACTGCATTGGACTGCAGATTGGTCTATTACAGATCAAGCTGGGACTCATCTACTTTCTGCGTCAGCATCGCGTCGAGTTCTGCGATAAGACGGTCGAGCGTATTACTTTCGATGCCAAGTTTGCGCTTTTGGCCAGTGAGCACAGCATTTACCTCAAAGTTGTAGACTGTTTATAGCACAAAGCTCTCATGTCCACGGTCACCGGCACGATCATGAACCCATCCTTGGCATTTAACGCATACGCAGCTTTGACGCACCAGAGTTGCCACCCTGTAACATGAGTAATAATAAACTTTACCAGCTTTGTAACGTATGCGCAAAGTGTACTATCTCTCTCTCGCTCTCTCTCTCTCTCGCTCTTTTGCTCTCTTGCTCTCCTGCTCTCTTGCTCAACCTTTTACTCACTCTCTTGCTGCCTCTGTCCTGTCATCGTCCGATAGCTTATCAGTTTTTTTTTTTTTTCAGTTTGCACTTTGCTTTTACGCCCTGGTGGCCTGATCGGCTACAGTCTCCCCACCCCACCCCTGCCCACAACCACTCTCCCTCTCTCATCTCTCTCTCTCTCTCTCTCTCTCTCTGTTCCCCACGCTTCTTTGCGTGTGTCATCGGCACTCGCTGCTATTTGGACAAGCCCCCCACACATCTGCTGCACAGTGGGGCCAGCAGAACGAAATCACAACTGTTTCATTAGATATTAACGACAGCATATGAAATTATTTTTTGAAAAAAATACTACTTTTTTTGTCTGAATTATAATTTTTGAAATTGTTTTTCCATTAATCAAAAAAACAAAAAATATTAACTAATTTAAGCATATTTTTCCAAAGAAGCTTTCAAATGAATTTTATATGAATTAAGAGTTTTTTTTTTTAAATTATAAAATAAAAATACTTTTGTATTGAAAATGGGAAGTTCTTGATATGGGGGGATTTTTTATACCCTTGCAGAGGGTATATTGTTTTTTGTCACGAAGTTTGTAACGCATTGAAGGAGGCGTTTCCGACCACATAAAGTATATATAGTCTTGATCAGCATCAACAGCCGAGTCGATATAGCAATGTCCGTCTGTCTGTCCGTTTGTTTCTATGTCTCTCAGTTTTAAAGCTATCTTAATGAAACTTGACACAGATGTGTATTCTCCCTGCACGCAGATCATTTGCAAAAATCGGACAGATCGGACCACTATATCATATAGCTCCCATAGGAACAATCGGTGAAAGTGCTTAGTATTAAAATTTTCGGTGTCTATTGAACGATTTCAACGAAATTCACAGAGAATTAATTTCTAATCGTGTCCCATCTGTGGACCAAATTTCGAATCGGACTTCTATATCATAGAAATATTTGGTGATTGAAACCAAATTAACGAAATATTCATGACTGCATGGGTATATAATCTTCAGCGAGCCGAAGATAACCTTTTCTTCTTCTTATTAAATGATTTTTCGACATGAATATAAAATCAAGGCAATATTTTGATATCAAATTTGTGACTATTATTTGAGACTGTTTGATCGTAGAGTGCGTGGAAGTTAGTTGCTTGTGAAGTTGTCATAAATTTATTCAATTGTGATTCGAGCGTCGTGCAGCAACTATAAAATTTAAATTTATTTAAGAATCATTATTTAAACCATGTCTTTTCCATTTGGCCAATCGACAAACGGCTTTCGCGGCGCAGCCGCCACTCCAGCTCCAGCGGCCTTAAGCTTTAACACGCGAACAAGCGCATCTCCGACTGCATTCGGAGCGGCCCCAAGCACAGCGATCGTCGCCGGAGCAGCGAGCGGCGCTTTGGGCGGAGCAACTCCAGGCCAAGTTGGGTCGCCAGCAGCGACTGCAGCTACACTAGCGGGTACGTTGTTCAGCCCGCCTGCTATCGGGAGCACTGCAGCAACGCCAGCGTTTGGCACACCACCTACGGCTTCCGGAGCTTCTGCCTTTGGTACTCCCGGATTCAGCGCTCAAGCAACTTCAACGCCTCTCGGAGCGCCCGCCGCGGCAGCAGCTCGTGCCTTTGGAGCTTTTGGAGGCACAACAATGGCGACACCAGCGTTTGGTGTGCCAAGAGCTGGCTGGGGACTCGTTGCAGAAACCTCCACCGCCGCGACAACGGCGATACCGCAACCCATTAGCACAGGTCTGAGTCTGGGCGGGAATGCTCTGGCTCCAGTTGCCAGCGCCGGTAGTGGCGATATCTTTGGCAAGTCCTTCTTGGGACTCGGCGGACTTGATGCCGCGCAAATAAGTTACAAAATAAAGATCAAGGAGACCCAAGTGCCCAAAGAGATTGCCAAGACCGTGAATGAGCTCATGAGCCACATAAAGCAGCAGAAGAGCATTTCCTCGGAAATTGGACATTCGACTTTGGCCCAGAAGCTGAACAGTGCTGGCCACGCGATCGCCAATGTACGCGAGGAGCTGCAGAATATAGCCAACTTGTCAGATGCCAACAATGGGCAAGTGAAGCAACTGCGCAGTGAAACAGCCAAAGTAATCCAATCCTTGAATATGATACAGCGCACCCAGGACACTCCGCCGGAACTTCAGTCCCAAAACCGTGCACCATTCGAGTACTTCCAAAGTCTGGTGGCCAAGTACGAGAAGGATCTAGTATGGTATAACGAGCAGATCGAAATCGCCAAAGGCCACATCGATGCACTCGCCAAACCCCAAAGTATCTCTATGGCGGATCGGATACGTTGCTTCCGTCTGCAAAATGAGATCATCATCGCGCTTGCGGGACGAGCGAATGAGGTGCACCAGCGTGTGGAGGAGCTAAAGGAGCAATATTTGAATCTTCGTCGCCATCGACTGGGTGATGACACCGACGTCTTCGCCAGCATCGACGAGGAGTAGATAAACAATTTTTATTTAAAAAAAAGTAACAGAAATAATTGTAATACCCAAATTCTAACAGGTTACAATAACCATGACAAATTGTTACAATGAAACAGCTACAGCACACCTTACTTGTAATTCCCAAGTGTTTATTTCTGGCCAATCTCATCTAATTAAAAAAAGCAAAAGCAAAACAAGAAAGAATGCTATAGTCTCGCGACTTTAGGATACCCGTTACTCAGTTTCAATATGTTATTAGCAATGGTGATAGATAAGATACCTTGGCAAACAGAACATTTTCTTCGACCGATCTATCCTATGGGGGCTATACGATATAGTAGTCCGATTTGGATCAAACTTGGCCAGTACATCTACTCCTTAGACATGTACTACCCGTGTAAATTTGGTTTAGATAGCATAGCTAACAAAAAAGTTTTTTATACTAAAACATTCGAGTTTTACCTGAACATTTACCTTTATATGAATATAGAACGCACTAAAGTGGGCGTGTCATAACAAAAACAAACTTGTACTGCTTGGGTGTTGTACCTTTCATTTGCGACCCCTATCATCTTTCTAGCCTTGTAGTCTCTGAGATGCTTTTGTTCATACAGACGGACAGACGGACGGACGGACAGACGGACATGGCTATATCGACTCGGCTGATCAAGAATATATATACTTTATAAGGTCTGCCACGCCTCCTTCTCCTTACATACTTTCCAACGATTACAATATACCCTTTTAATCTACGAGTAACGGGTATACTAAGTAAAAATTAATTTATTTTGCATTTCATCGAGTGTTGAACGCAAACACTTGACAGCTGACTGCGCTGAGTCGACTGAAAATAATTAGTTTAGTTCAAGGGGTTAGTTAACTACTGTGACTACTGTAAGTACTAAATGGCGGCGTTATGCAAATGCTCACACCCTGGCAACAAAGGCACAGAGGCCGACAAGCGATCAAGGAGTTTTTGCCGCATGGAAAACCGAAAAAAGGTTTTTGTGATTTCCATGGAAAAATGCACTGATTTTTCCACAGCATTTAACACGCCGATGGCAGCCTCAACTCAACTCTTTCTCAAATATACACGAAGCAGGAAAAAAATGGGAATGAAGTGAAGAAAACCCTTTTTTTTTTTTTTTGGTCTGTTTTATTAGACCGCGAAAAATCAACAGTGGCCAGGGTGGTCAACCGTCTGAAAGGATCTACGCGCGCGTGTGTGTGTGTGTGTGTGTGTGTGTGCTAAAAGGGTTTACAACAATGTCATAAAGCAATGCGCATTCCTGCACAAATATTCCGCCGTGTTTATTCTTGTATGCCTGCCTATGTAAATTAAATAAAAATCACATTTCACTTGAATGAAGCGAGATGAAGTGCAATGCAGTGAAAACGCAGTGAAAAGCGGAAAAGCGAAGGAGTTGTTGCCCCTTTTGAACCCAAGGCATGCCCCGCTGCTGCCTCTGCTGCCTTCTGGGAATCATTTGCGCCTTTGTAAAGGACGCGGATCAACTAATTTACATAAATCTACGTAAGCAAACAGTGGGAAGCGAAAGAAGAGAACTAGAGAGAGAGACAGGTGAGCAGTAAGTGTGAAAGGGACACAACGAACGACATCTGCTGTTGCAGGTTCTCTTTTTTTCCTCCTTTTCTTCGCTGCATTAAGCCCTAATTAGAGTCTGGCCAAGTGCAGCTCCCACGCACGTGTTGGCTACACTTGTTGTTTAGGGTTACCCTACCACCAGCACTACTCCTTCCTCGGCCCCTACCCCTTAGCAGGGCTGACAGTTGCTGTTGTTACGGTTCACCATGACCAACGCCAACAATTACGTTGACGGTCGCCGCAATTCTATTGTCTTTCGATTTCCTGGCTGCGTTTTTATTGCTCATTTCCCACATGTTTTCATTTCGATTTCGACTTCGACTTCGACTCCAATTCGGACAGAGTTCGAGACATTCGGCTTAGCCGTGGCTCCCTTGGCCCTGTCTCTCCTCAGCCAATGGGAATGACACCTTCGGTTGAGTCCGTGTAAACGTTTTCACTTCACAGCAGTGCTGACAAGAAAAGGCTAAATCGACCCCCCAAAACAGTAATGACTTAAGGGTTTTTTTAAATATATATATATATATATAATTATTCATGATGATTATAAAAGTAACAATAATAATAATAATGATAATAATAATAATAATAATAATAATAATAATAATATTAATAATAATAATAATAATAATAAATAATAAAAATAATAATAATAATAATAACAATAATAATAATAATAATAATAATGATAATAATAATTATAATATTTAAAATGCATTAAAAAGAACTTCCAATTTCTGGGGGGGATTTTCTTTACAAATTTTTAATTAATTCACTTTATAAAAGTCCACATCTGACCGTAAAAAGGCCAAGACGCCAGCACTGCTCCTCAGCGAAACAATTTTAATGATCAGAAATTGCTGCACCACAGAGCACAAGTTCAATCGTCCAATCGACAATGGTCACCACATGCACATGTCAAATGGGAAACGGATGTTGCCCTTTATCAGTTACCAGTTACCAGTTACCATTTACCAGTCACCATTTACCAGTTACCAAATTTCATTTACCAGTTTAACAGTTGTTGGCCGTATAGTATCCAAAAGGCCGTAACAAACTAATTAAGACTGTCAAATAATTTTTTTTAAACGCCTCGCCGAAATTATGAATGTTTTTCCGTCTCTTTTGCATTAATCATTTGTTTAATGTGTTTATTAATGGGCCAATTTCATTGTTTTACGATCCCAACAGCTGTGCTTTCGTAGCAGGTAGCTATGACACACACAACATGCAACTCTGTGCACACAATAAGCACAAGTAGCTGGAGCTACAGGCGAGTGTCTCAACGGTTAAAGACCCTGCACTTGTTCAAATGCAGTTGTACTTTAGGTAGCAAAGAAGTTTAATAATAGTTACAGATTATCGATACAATTTAATAATTTAATCTATAAAGTGATGTCTTTTTTATTAAAGTCGGTTAAAGAATATATAGTATACTGCACTGTGCATACTGTGAGTTGTAAATAGTTTAAATTAATTAAGGTATGCCGATGACAGTAAAAGCGATTCAAATAATTATAATGATTAACATGAATTATTAGTAGATTTGTAATATAATTTGTATCTTTCTAGACTTTATAGCCTCTGAGTTAAAGCTGATCTGGAATTTATATACTTTATGGTGTCAGCTGGACCTTCTTTAGAAAGTGACAATAATTTTTTACTCGGATACTTAACCCTTGGGATTTATTTCCTAGAAAAAATTCGTTTTCAACCCATAACCACAACTTGGACACTACTAAAGCTTTCAGAGCCAAGTTCCACTATTATATCTGTGGAACCATATGTTAGATTTTGACTAAGTTTGAGTCGAATTGAACAACTTTATCTTACAGCTACTGTAATCAACCTTTCATCGGTATGGGGTTGTATGGGGTCTCTTGTGGTCCAGACACTATAATCTTCCTTCCTTTCGTCCATATCTATAGAAAAATGAATGAATCTGAATATTTAAATAGTAATAAAGCTGTTACTTTTAAATTGAGCTATAACTTTAATATAAAGCTTAATTTGAATAGGCCAATTTATTCCACATTTTTTAAGTCACTGTCCGACGCCTTCACGCAACAGTGCAACAATGTTCCATGTTGGCTTTTCATGTGGTTGCAACGAGGGCGCCACTTTGATGTTGCACCTCCGCGCGCTGCTCTGGCTCCTCTTCAGGCGGATACGGCAAAGATTTACAGCAAATGTGCAAGTGGTCCGATGATTTTTACGACCTTCTCAGTTCTCCGGTCTCTGGTCTCTGAGACTGAATGACATTCCTTGCTACAATTCGCACATTATATGCATTAGTGTAAGCATAAGTATCTTTAGCTGTATCTCGTATCTGTATCTTGTATCTGTCGCCGTATCTGTATCTTTAGTTTGTTGTATATCAGCTCGTATATCTGTGAGGTAAACAAACTCATCCGCCTGACATAATAAACAAAACTGCACAAAGATCTCCTCAGATTTTCATGAATGAATATGAATACTGTGTATTGAGTACCGAGTACTGAGCACAGACTGCTGAATTGTCGTAATGCGCTTAGGACGGGTTGATAGAGCTGACGACAAGGGGAAGTGGGACGGATATTGAGAAGGAGATGGAACTGATCGGAACAGAATGAAGCGAGTGGCATGTAAATGTAATTCAAGTAGCCCTGGCTATCAGTGCGGCACAATCAGTGGCATTAATATGCGTATCTGTGAGATACTCGCTGTACTTCCGCTCACTCCCCGTCTCAATTTTACCTGCTGCTGATGTAACACAAAAAACGTATTAGTTTGCTCCGTTTTGGGAGTTACATAATCATCATCATCATCGCTGTCAACGTTATGAGCATCGTCAGTTTCATT
This sequence comes from Drosophila dunni, assembly GCA_018152125.1. Classification (NCBI taxonomy): domain Eukaryota; kingdom Metazoa; phylum Arthropoda; class Insecta; order Diptera; family Drosophilidae; genus Drosophila; species Drosophila dunni. The sequence continues at coordinate 1,686,793 of JAECXC010000648.1, read as the reverse complement.
GCAAGACACTCACTGAGACGATCCCAGAGGAAGTTCCAAATTGCTACGTCAATGAACCATGGCCCTGATTCGTCCATCAAGTACCCTCATCTCCCTCTCTCTCTCTCTGTATTTCTCTCTTTGTCTCCCTCTACTGTGCCTCCCCCTGTGGCCTTTTCAAGTAGTTTTCCTGCCTGCAACTTCTGTTTTGCATTCGTCCCACCCCGTTGGACTATACGAGCCTGATCCGTCTATTATCCGCTTCTCGCCATATTTTTTTTCATCTTCTTTTTCTGTTATTATTTTTGTATTTTTTGTTGTTGTGATTTCTGACGCGGTCTTGACTGCTGCCTGTCAACTGAAATTATTTTTTAATAGCCACAGCTGCGAGGGTTGCCACAGCCGGTTTGGGGTAACAAGAATAAATAATCTAGAGAAATGTAATATGAAAATGAAAGCACAAGAAAGCAAATTTAAAGCTGGTTAAATAATGTTAGAAAAATAATAATGATGGTAATAATAATAATAATAATAATAATAATAATCTTAAAAATAATATTAATAATAATAATAATGATAATAATAATAATAAAAATAATAATAATGATAATGATGATAATAATAATAATAATAATAATAATAATAATAATAATAATAATAATAATAATAATAATAATAATAATAATAATAATAATAATAATAATAATAATGATAATGATATTGATAATAATAATAATAACTACATTAAAAATAATAATAATAGTAATATTATTATTATGATAATAATAATTATTACAACAATAAAATTATATAGAATAATCAAATTTGTGTTTATGTCAGTAACAAATGGTATTCAAAATTAATCCAATACTTTTTGACAATAAAATAATAATAAATATTTCATTATATTCAATGCTTAAGTATTGTTTTAGTATAAGTAATTAATTGATGTACTAATTCATTACTTATTACTGCTTTTCATTTAAGTCATGAAACACTTAAACTTTACTAATTTACTAATTAATATTTTAATATTTCCAATTAAGTTTTACAATTTCTGTAACTTTTAGTTATTTTCTAAAAGTGATGGAGCTGCCCTCGCTAAGACATAATCCCGATTCGGTGTTATGTCTCATAAGTCTCAATTTCAATTTTCCTCCTTTCCTTTTTTAGTGCTTCCCTGGCGTCTTCCATATTCCATTTTCCATTCTGCATTTGCCTTTGCCTACGAGTATATTCCTGGCTTTCCCAGCATCTCTTGGCATGACTTTAAATTGTCTGTTTACATTAAATGCATAAATTATGCATAAGTTGATTTTATTTTTTTTTATAGTCTTTTCTTGTAGTCATAAATTCGCTTTGATTTCACTTTTTCGAGATTTGGGATTCTGAAGTGGCAATTGTCAAATGCATAAAATATGTCAGAGCGAATATATACATTTATATAACAGAAATTCACACAGACCAGAGCGAGAGGCAAGACAAAACAAAAGCGGAGTGAGAGGGAAAATCGACGCTTTTCCCGAAACAATCTCGTTTTGTATGCATTTCAGTTTTAGCGTTTCGGCCACGCGATTTTCCACAATTTTCATGGTTGCCCATTTATCCCATAATGATAATGTCTGTTTTGGGTCATTTACGTTGTCTTCCAACCCTCGACGAACCACTCTTCTTCTTCCTGTATCTATAACCATCTTCCCCTTCATCCTCCCAATGGGCATGCACATGAAAATTCCACCCCGTGACTGTCCTAATTTTATATGCTTCAGGTCTCAGTACCCGTCGATAGTTGGTAGCATCGACAAGGATCTAACCTCATTATCAATGTGATCCCAGTTGTTGTCAGCTAGACTTAGTTGTGTAATGCCCCCGTTCTGTGAAGGGTTTTATACAGAAGTACTTACTATCATTAAAACTTGTGATTTATTAGTGGGTCTCTCTCAATTAAATAGATTTTTTGAGTAGTATAGCTTAAGTATACATTATATTATTATTATATTTCAAAGTGTTTGTTTCCATACCCACGATTCATTGAGTTGCGATTTTGCTTTATAACTTTTAGATAAGATAACTTGACTTATTAAATTTATATCAGTTGATTTATAAAATTTTATATATTTCCGATTTATATAAATTTTAAATTGACAAATATATGAACGCTAGTTTTGTTGTAAAATTTAATTTTTGAAGGAGTCATTTATTTCACAGAACGTGGACAGTCACGTGCTGGAAAAATGTATTAATAATTTATTTTATTAATTAACTTTTTCCCTGCTTTTTTCTTAGCAAAAATTATTTATTTGATGATTTTATTGTGTCTATTCCAAAGAAATCAAATTCAGAAGGAGACACCCACCATTTAAAAATAAATTTATTATAATTAAAGGTGAACTTTCCTCTACTTCACTTATTACAATGCAACAAAAGACTCTAAATGATATGTACAGCGAAAGCTCCCTTAGGCGGACAGCCATGGTTACAGTATTTTAGTCCGCCTCAGGGAGATGTCCGCCAAAGAGAGCGGATTTTGTAGAAAATCAAGCTAACAAACTATAAAATTCGTTAGCCTTAGCGAGCTGTCCGCGAGTAAAGATTTCACTGTATTTCGATTTTAAAGCCATACTGCGTACTACCTGCGATTAACTATAAAATACCGACTTCAAAATCTATAGCATCAAAGTAGCCTTCGAAATTGTAGTTCAAACTCTAAAGAGTCATTTCGTTAGCAGCCAAGATCATCAGTACATTTCTAAACTTTCAGTTGTTCGGACGTAATAATTTTTTTATTGTTTTGAAATATTATATAATTTTATTTCGGCTTTCTAGAAAAGATATTTTTTGTTTTCCCCAAATTCCTCAGTGAACTAAACAAATTGTTAAGAAAATGGCGTTTTTAAAGAACAGACCATTGCTTAATAAGTTCATACAAGTTCGAACATGTAAGTACAAGTTAATTCTTTTAGTTTATGGTAAATAAAATTGGCCTTCGTGGCAGGCACCTTTTCCATGCTATGGAGACGCAATAGTTCGTTCCGGCAAGTGATGCCTAAATTTCCATATCCCAGTGCTGTGAATATAACACGCCATCAGCTGGTGAAGCCACGGCCACCGCCCACAACATCTGAAGCACTGGCTCAAATGTATCCCAATGGGTATACGACTCCCAAGTTGACCAAAAGCAAATCGCGTAAATTTAAAGCATTTCTAAGCGATAAAGATAATGAAGGCGAGGCACGTTTGAACGAGTCCAAATATGATAAGCCAAAGAGTTCAATGTTGAAGTCGAAACAGCTAAGGAAATTTATGTCACGCGCTGGCACGGACGATGCCGGTGGCAGTGAGTTGCTCAAGGATCTGAAGATTCGAATACAAGAACATCAAGGCAAATTGAAGCAACAACAGCAAGAACACAAATTGCAATCGAAATCAAAGTCCTTGCTGCACCAGGAAGGACAACAAGATAAAGCGAGATCGAAATCCATGCAGCACAAGGAAGCACAACAAGATGAATTGCAGCAACAACAGCAAAAATCAAGATCGAAATCCATGCTGCCCCAGGGAGAACGATTTTATGGTGAACACTTTACCGAAAGGCAGCCGGAAAGTGTCTCCAAGCAGCGGGAAGAAGCCAGAAAACTGGAAGCATCGACAACTTTACTACGACCACGACCACGGCATCCACGACCACAACAACCACAACTACGACAAATAGAAGAATTGGAAGAGCAACAAATGGGTGTTCAAGTGGAGCGACAAGTTTCTGGAGAATTGAAGAATTTCCGAAAAAAATTTAATGATCATCATGAGAATATGCAGAAGATCAAGGAACGTGATCGAAAATTAAAGGATCAAGTGCAAAAATTAAAGATATTCGAACGCATGACTCAATTAATGAAACAACAACAGGAGTTGGACAAAAAGGAGCTGAAGCCCTATAATGATCAAAGCAATCGCTTGAAGTCAGCCAATGGACAGACTCAAGTCTTTGCCGATCACCTGCGTCCTCCGACTCAAAAGCATCCCGTCTATACGTCTCGGTTACAGCAACCACCCGACTTTGCACCATATACCCCGACAAATGTCCATTCGGACAACGGCGATGTGGAGTCCAAGAAGCAGCGCCCCAAACCCATCTCTCGACTTTGCCCGGTATCCGAGTACCACAAGGACAAGGCCGTCACCATGGAGGCCAATCGGAGGGAGCAGGCACACAGCCGTGAGTCGGCCATGTATAGGCTATGCAAGCATCTAAATACCCTACCCAACTCCAAATATTAATTTCATTCCATTAATTGATTATGTCCTGATTAACCTACAAGTGTTTCCCTACTTGATCCTGTAATCGTTCATTGTAACCAATTGTGCCACATTTTAGTTGTTCCCAAGTATTTTTTCTTGCGAGTTTTGATTAAAATAAATTAATCATGTTTACTTGCAAACAACGGAGTTTTAACTTGATATCTGTTAAGTACATAAATTATTTTAGCTGTGGAAAAGTCGCTCAGAGGTTATTTGACAGAGGTTCGACCTCATTTAAAGTATCCAATATACATAAAGTATATAATATTAAGGAAAAATATATAACAAAAAATTGACTAATAGTTTCGATTTCTGACAAATTTATCAAGGGTTAACATCTCAATATACTAAGTGATAAACCCCATGAAATTATAATGAAATCTTAAATCGGGTCAAGCTTGTATATATTATTAAATAAATTTATTATTATACCCGTTACTCGTAGAGTAAAAGGGTATGTTGTACTCGTTGGAATGTATGTAACAGGGAGAAGGAGGCGTGGCAGACCCTATAAAGTATATATAATTCTGATCAGCATTAATAGCCAAGTCGATATAGCCATGTCTGTCCGTCTGTATGAACAAAAGGATCTCAGAGACTATAAGAGCTAGAAAGCTAAAAGGTCGCAAATGAATGAATACAATACCCAAGCAGTACAAGTTTGTTTTTGCTTTTTGACACGCCCAATTTAGGGCGTTCTATCTTCTTATAAGGGTAAATGTACAGGTAAAACTCGAATGTTTTAGTATAGAAAACTATTTGTTAGCTATCTGAACCAAATTTACACGGGTAGTACCTGTCTAAGAAGTATATGTACTAAACATGTTTGATACAAATCGGACAACTATATCGTATAGCTCCCATAGGGCCGATTGGTCAAAAATACGCTCCAAATATGAAATTGTATGAAAAACTTTTGCGTAACTAAGCTATATTAATCAAACTCACACAGAATACACTTGCCATCAATATACTGTCCAAGTTTGATCCAAATCGGACTACTATATCGTATAGCCCCCATAGGAACGATCGGTCGAAAATATGCTCTAAAAATGAATTTGTATGAACATGTTCTGTTTGCCAAGCTATCTTATCCATCACCATTGCTAAGAACATATTGAAACTGAGTAACGGGTATCCTAAAGTCGCGAGGCGCCTATAGCATTCTATCTTGTTTTTAAAATTGAATTAATGCATTTTATAAATCAACGAACCAAAGTAAAATAAAGTTGTATTTATAAAATTGTTCTAACTTTAAGTATTGAGTTAGTTAGACTAAGACTTAAAGACAACTGCATTGAAGTCCTGGAACTAGCGGCCCACAAAGCAACTATATAGTTAACTACAGTAGTAAATGGGACTATTCCCCTGTGAATGAGGTTGGAATTTTTGTTGTTACCATTGGATCAGCAAGAGAGAGGGAGGGAGAGAGAGAGGGAGGGAGACACGGAGAGACGGAGAGACTTCAAAGTGCCGATGGGCAAAATATTTTCATTAGGCGTTAATTATGTTTGGGCCGCACAGTAGCCAAAATATTTTCAGCAAGCCAACGGCAAGGACAAAGAGTCAAAGGACTATGCCGCAAAGGATTCCACGTAAACGTTAACGTAAAACGTTGAACGTAACTAGGCGACAAAAGGGCTAATGAAAAGGGAAGGGAGTCAAGACGGGTCAGGATGATAAGCAATTTAGCTGGTGGTCTTCACTGGAATGTGCCAGCGTTTTGTTCACTGACTAATGATAAGGTTAAGGTTACGGTTAAGGTTAAGGTTATTCCAGCACTCGCACTTTTTGCCGTATTCATGATTTTTCCATTCTTGTTTTTCAGTTTTTTTTTGGCAAATCATGGAGAGAGAAAAAAAATGTGTGGCACAATTAGCCGACAATTCGGACTGATGGCGGAAGTGGCAGCCACTGCAATTTATAACGGACCTCGCTGACAATGCAACAAGGACTCGAGCTATTCGGTGAGTCCTGATTCAGAGTCCTCTGAGTCTGTGTCCTGAAATTAAAACGAAAATTGCAATCCACCCTGTCATTAGATGCCTCTGCCTGTCGATGTCGACTCAATTGTTTGCCAGTTGGTTGGAAAAATAAAGAAAAGGGTCCACACACACGCACACACACACACGCACACTCGCGTAGAGTTTCCAATTCCTTTTGTTGGCTGAGCCTTGTAGACTCATTGCCTCGTTGGCTCGTTGACAGGGGGATATAAATGTTGTGATTTCTTAATTTTTGTTTGCATTTTTCTCGAATTTAGTAGGCTGTTGAGGTAATTACACTAATTATATGGCCCCGAGTGTGCGACCGATTGAGCTGTTAGATCCACTCGCCGTGTGTGTGTGTGCGTGCGTGTGTGTGTGTTGTGCCTTGTTAAGGGTTGTTCCTTAGCGCATCGAGGTCATCTGGCGCGTTTGGATTAGTTGACATGTCAAACGACACAAGACCTCTCACAAAATGATCACACAATGCGCCTTTTTTCTACCCCCAACCCCACCCCGCCCCTCCTGAGCGGGTGTCGTGCCTCTGACATTGATACTCCCATAGTCGCACTACTAAGTCCCCATTATCCAACATAGCCAACATTTCATTCAAGATCAATGACAGCGTAACGCTTAGTCGGGATTTGGAAAAGGTCGCAATTTAAACGCAGTGCAACGGGAGTGATTGACTAGCAGTTACCCTGTGATTTACTTTCGTTTGAATAGCAAGCAATCTGTCCTTCCGTCCGTCTTTCTGTCCGTCTGTCCGTCTGTTTCTATGCGAACTAGTCTCTCAGTTTTAAAGCTATCTTAATGAAACTTGGTACAGATGTGTATTCTATCTACACGCAGATCATTTGTAAAATTCGGACAGATCGGACTACTATATCATATAGCTCCCATAGGAACAATCGGTCGAAATGCATGCAAATGTATGAACATTTCCGGTGTCTATTGACCGATTTCAAAGAAATTCACGAAATATGAATTTATAATCGTTCTCCAGCTGTTGTCTAAATTTCATTCAAATCGGACTACTATATCATATAGCTCCCATAGGAACAATCGGTTGAAATGCTTAGTATAAACATTTTCGGTGTCTGATTTCAACCAAATTCACGGAGAATCAATTTCTAATCGTGTTCCATCTGTTGACAAAATTTCATTTAAATCGGACTTCTATATCATATAGCTACCATAGAAATAATTGGTGATTGAAACCAAATTAAAGGAATATTCATAACTGCAAGGGTATTTAATCTTCGGCGAGCCGAAGATAAAGGTTTTTTTTTATTTTCATTAATTTTCTTAGATTTTCCAAGTGAAATTTTTTAAAAAAGTTTAATCAGCTCATAGCAATAACAAGTAAAGATTTCTTATAATTATTTATTTAGTACAACGAATCCCAAATTAAAGAAAATTAAATAAATAAAAGTAGTCCATTTTTGTACCCCATAAGCACACCACATTTCATTCAGATCGAACCACTATATATACAAATTTGAATGCAGTATCGATTGACATTTTTTATATAATTAAATTTAAATTTCTTATGTTATTTTGCTCTACTTTCCTGCTATCTTTTAAATCAGTCTCTATGAGTACTTACCTGAAAATACAAAAAAATCCTTTTAGGCTCTGAGGTTCCCTTTCAACGACTTTAAAATAATTAATTCTTTAAGTTTGAATAAATAAAATAAATATTAATTTTTTTAAATTTTTATTTCACTTCGTTTCATGTGAAATATTTTTCCTTAAATATTCCAACTTCTTTTGTGCTTCTTTTAATTTTTTAGCGTTCCGAGCTACGTAATCTCTGCCGTAAATTCAGTAGAAAAGTGGATTTCTAATGCACGCGCCATAAAAACACAAATTTTATTTTTTATTTTTATTTTTTTTTTTTTTGCGAAAAAACAGCGACATAAAAAAACGCAAGTGAAACAAAGAAAATTGAGCTAAAAAAAAGTGCACAAAAAACAAATGGCAACCATTAAGTGTGCTCTTTTTTGTGTGTGTTTTGGACTAACAGGACTCACAGGACTCACGATTGCGTTTTGCGTAATGTGACGAAAGATTTCCTCGATCTTTTGCTTTTTGTTTGAGGATTTTCCGCGAAGTTCGTTGCATTTTTTACGCTCGCGTTTTATGCAATTTTGCGGCAGTTTTTTTCACATTTCGTTTTATTTTATTTTTTGACAGTTTTTATGAGACATCCCTTTGTGTCAGCCCTTTGTGGACTGGCGATTTTTTAGGCCGCTCTCGTCCTTTTCTACTTTTTTTAAGGTTTTGGGTTTATGAGCTGGTGGAACTTCTAGTTGCGTGCAAAACTGTTTTGAGTTTTCTAGTTTTTTAGACTGACACGCGGCGGTTGCGGCACTTTTTGTTTGCCAATTCGCGGAAACGACAACGCGATCGCATTTTTACGACTTACGTAATGTTACCAAGTCGCGACATGGCCAAGAGCAAATGCGAAGGTAGACGGCTAAGAAAAGAGGCGGCAGCTGTGTTGGACAATGTCCTGCAAACAGGCTGTAGCAAGAGATAGGTAGAGGCAGAAATAGAGACGGGAATACGTAACAATTGGCACTCCAGTTTTTGGCTTCCGGGGTGGCCCAAGTTCCTGCATTTCAGACTCAAACTCCAATTCAGCCGCAGGCGTAGCGGCTGCTGCAGCTCATCCATTGACTTTGTGTCAAATTGAGTTATTCAAATGTCAGACTATACACACACTCGCACACACACTCGCACACACACACATCCATTCAGGCACACACACTTGGGCAGATTTTGATAATAATGCGCTTGGTACATAATTCTCAATTGATATCCTGTTGCGTTGTTTTTACAAAATATTTACCTTTCTCATAATTGAAGTGTCTGTGCTGAGTGACGCTTCCATCCTTCCATCCTTTGGCATCCTGGCGTGCAATTTTTGCGCCATTTGTGCATGCTCCGCTACCCTCGCTCCCTTTCCTTTTCTCGCTCACACTCTCACACCCTCCCTCTCTCGCTCGCCTCCTCTCTCTTTCTACGCTCCTGCCTTTTCACGCTTCGTTGCGCGCTGTTGCCAGCGGCTTTGTGCAGTGTTGCCACCATTTCAGGGCACTGCACAGCTAAAACTACGCAACTTATAAAATGGCATAAATATAAAAATTTGAAATAAATAAATAAATAAATGTTGGTAAGCCCATAAAGTATTTAAAACTTTAATTAAATTTAATAACAGCTAGTCTACTAAAAATATCTATATGTCCTTAAAATGTTTTAGATTTTCCTTTGATTAAATACTTGATTAAATATAATAAAAATATATTTAAATATATTTATTTATTTATTTATTCTCAGACTATAGGAAAAATAAGTTAACTTTAATATTTATTACTATTGAACCATTTCAAGTACAGTGGAATCCGGTTATAACGACACTCAAGGGACCGACGATTTTACGTCGTTATATCCGGTAGACGCTTAAACCGAAACTAGCAAAGAAAAAAAAGCTTGGGACCAAACAGTCATCGAATTTTCGTCGCAATGACCGGACGGACGCTCTAAACGGAGTCGTTATAACCGGATTCCACTCACCATGAACTATGAATTTAACTATTAAAGTTTGCCGAAAATCTTGTACTTGAAATAATTATTTTATTTATTAATTTATTTTATTATACTTATTTAAATATATTATAATTAAACATTTCCAACATATTATTATATTTAATAAATATATTCAACCCACTTAAAACAGGCTAAATTTAGCTATAACTTGGCTAAACTGACAGCGCTGACCTTAGGGTAAATGGCTTCCAGCATCCTCGCACAGCGGAGGCACTGCACCCTGCTGCAGCTCTGTTCTTGCCCCTTGGTGGCTGCTCCTCAGTTGCTGCTGCTGCTGCTGATTATGTTGTCGAGTGTGCTGCACTTGCTAGTCACAGTCTCCCGTTGTTCGACTCCGTAAATGAAAAATACTCGACTGCATTTCTCGCTCGCCATTCACAAAACCCAAAAAAAAAAACACACAATAAATAGAAAAAGAGCAGAAAATACGCTGGAAAAAAGTGGCAGGAAATAATAGAACACAACTCTTAACAAATGTAGTCAAAAATCTGCACTAATTGTTGTCATTAAGGTTTTGGGCATTGCGTGTGGTCAACAGCCAAATGAAGTCACCAAAAACCAACCAAAGGCACTGAAAGTTGCATTGTCACCTTTGAGTGTTCCAAATTTCAGTTTTCTAAACATTCGGGGCACTTGAGGACCGCAGGTTGCCAGTCCGAGCTAAAAACTGGGTGGCATGCCACAAAAGGTTGGCCAATCATTTCCCTATTGATGCCAATTCATTGAGACATCAGCCAAAGTGCCATCGTGACATTTCCAACTGTTTGTCTTTTTTGCACTTTTGAATTTTGGCAAAACAGAACTCTAAACGAGTCAAGAGGCACAAAACAGAACGATTTCTTACTGTGTACTATCGAAAAAAAAAAAGATTCTTGTATTTACTGACTCTCTATGAGAGACCAAGCTCGAAATTGTAGCCCTTACCATCTCTGAAATCTGTTTGTTCATACGGACAGAGAGACAGTCAGACAGACAGGCGGACATGGCCATATCGACTCGGCTTGTGATGCTGATCAAGAATATATAAACTTTATGGGGTCTGCCAATATACTCTCTTTAAGTCGTTCATGAATTTTGTGACTGATTAAAAATATAATGAATAAAATTGGGAGAACAAATGTTAATTAAATATTTTAAGATCCCGTCCTATCGAGGTGTTGATGCATATTAAAATAATATCTTATATGAATGAATAATAGCGATGAACAAATAACTGTACAAAATATTACTTCAAAGGGGATAAATAAATATAAATATAAAAACAATATATGTACATACATATATAGCTCTTAAAACTCATGAAAATAGACATTTAGTACTAATGATAATTCTCCTCTTGATGCAAAGATCTCTAAAGATTTGTTTATAATTCTTAACTCCAGTATTTTTCACAACTCTGATCTTTCTAAGAAAATCGACCGTTTAGTCGAGTTACGCGACACTTAACTAGCTGCACACTCCGCCCACACTCAGCTCCGACTTAATCCCAGTTTAGCCCAGACTCCGGGCACACATGCAACTAATCCGGCAAGTCAAAGTTGGAGTCGAAATCCAAGTCAGAGATTGAGTGATCGGGTCAACTAAGTGGCATATCATTTGGCATCATCTCGATGCGTTTTCTCTACTGCTTTTTTTATACTCGTACTCTCTGTTTAGTTTTGCTTTTGGGATTTTCATGCAGTCCAAGTCAAAGGATGCGTTAAACTTGCAGAGGGAACGTGCCAAACGAGCCGAAAGTTTGCCAAAGGCTCAGACGGCGCTGCTGATATCTAAAAATCAGATAGATAAATTGCGGGTATTTGGCTGTGTGTGTGTGAGTGTGTGGGACAGGGTGACACGTGCAGCTGTGACTCACTGTGGCTCAGCTGTGACTGCTCTGCTCTGTCCACATATGGATGTGGTTCAGTCAACCCTTTCGAGTAGCAAATAAATTGGCATTATTACGCGCGCGGGAGCTCAGCGAAAATTGATTATTGACAAAAGTCGCATTAAGCGGCGTTTTATGTGCAGTTGCTGTTGATGCCCATTACAAAGGGTACAATGGGGTATATTGTGTCGAGTTTGGGCAGTCATACCTCTAAAGTTGCAGCAGAAGCTGCGCAACGCACTCCTTACTCAAGCAACCGCACCCAACTTAACTCGTACGAATAGGTTACAGTCTTTGACCTGCTTAGCTACACACTTCAAATGTTTAGCTCATCTAATGGGTAACTCATAGTCTTCACACTACCATGTGCTGTGGAGTTACTCCTTTGACGTCAGTCTGCCAAAATGAATGTGGATATTAAGGTTCTTGATGTGGTTGGCGTTGTCCTTGAAATCCTTTTTCCACGTTCTTCCTACGCCCTTACAACCACCAGCAGCGAGCGTGAAACTTTTGCGACAGCAGAAATCACTTTAATTTCCTTTGACTTGCATTAATGATGAGCCTCAATCTGAGTGCCAACTTTACTTTATTTGCGCATAATTGATCAAGTCTTAAGGTGTTTAATTCTCAGCTGTAGCGGGTTAAATGTAAAGTGGGAACTAAGGCGAAGGGGTTAAGTTAGAAGTGAGCGACTTTAAAATCCTTTTGCTTTAATTAAAAAGTGAGTCTTCAACTTGGAAGTGTAGTCACCCAATTTGGGGATTCTATAGATTAGTTATAGGTGTCTATCTCTCGTCTGTTGTTATCTTTGGGAACTGGGCTTCAAATAAGGAATGTCATTCTATAGTAAACTCCGAATGAACGTAGTATAAGTTTAATACCGATTTTTCTGAGACTAAATTTCTATTAATGCATTGAAGTCAAAGTTTATCTTAATTCAGCAAAATTATAGCAAAATCGTACCTGAACAGTCCCGGCTAAAATCCAGAATTTCAGCCATAGATTTTGGTATGAATTCAGTTGGCTATGTGTGTGTGTGTGTCTGTCTGTCTGTCTGTTTCTTCCAGTTCGTGCATCCCGCCCTTGTCGAGGCTACTGAGAGCCGCTTCTTTGCTCAACTAATTTGGTTTTAATCCTTTTTGCCAGATTTCAAGCCCACTAATCCGGCCGAGTTTTACGGCTGAAACGGGCTGCCAATGGCCAATGGCCAATGGCAAAATGGGAACAAAGGCGTCATCTATAAAATGACAATTGCAAACAACAATGACGACAATCGCGGCAAGGACAAACAGTAGTGTCAGTGCGAACCGTTAGCCTTTCGTGACCTGCACTCGACTCACTCCCTCTCAATCCTTTTGGTCCTAAAAGGGCACAGCCTCCTATTCATAATTAGTTGCAGGCAATTAAGACCGTCTCGCGGTCGCTTTACAAGGCTAAATTCCACAACTGTCGCGTTTGCCAGCTAAAAACTGTAGCAAGTCCGAGTACGAGTCCTGTCCCTGTCACTGTCCCTGTCCGTGGCCGTGTCCGAATCCGTTTCCATTTGCAATTTGTTTATTTTGAAAACAAGACGACACCCCTTTCCCTTGAGCCTATGAGGCGGGTCACTGATCCTCGCGATCCTCACGATCAACGGCTTAATCCTTTGACTTTCGTCGGGGCTTAGCGTGAAAATCGGGTACGTCGAGCGTCGAGCGTCGAGTTGCTTTTCCGGAAAGTGTGGCTTACTTTGGTTCCGCTATCCAAAGTTGGCAATTAACATTTGCACGGCTAAGCTGCTACAACTGCCACGCCCCGTTGTGGCACTTTCCCTCGAAGTCGGGGGCGCGTCAAGGGGAAAGGGTTTGCTTTTAATTCAGTGACTTTAGACGCGCCTACGTCGTCTTTCCTTTACTTTACTTAAAAAAAGGCAGTACAGGGTCTTTTCCTCCATTGCTCAAACTTGTAGCTTCATTGTGACACCCCTTTTGAACACCCTGTATATATTTGTCTGCTACAACTGACACGCCCCATTGTGGCACTTTCAAGGGGAACGGTTTGCTTTTAATTAAGTGACTTTAGACTCGCCTATGTCTTCTTTCCTTTACTTTACTTAAAAAAGGCAGTACAGGGTCTTTTCCTCCATTCCTCAAACTTGTAGCTTCATTGTGACACCCCTTTTGAACACCCTGTATATATTTGTCTGCTACAACTGACACGCCCCATTGTGGCACTTTCAAGGGGAACGGTTTGCTTTTAATTAAGTGACTTTAGACTCGCCTATGTCTTCTTTCCTTTACTTTACTTAAAAAAAGGCAGTACAGGGTCTTTTCCTCCATTCCTCAAACTTGTAGCTTCATTGTGACACCCCTTTTGAACACCCTGTATATATTTGTCTGCTACAACTGACACGCCCCATTGTGGCACTTTCAAGGGGAACGGTTTGCTTTTAATTAAGTGACTTTAGACTCGCCTATGTCTTCTTTCCTTTACTTTACTTAAAAAAAGGCAGTACAGGGTCTTTTCCTCCATTCCTCAAACTTGTAGCTTCATTGTGACACCCCTTTTGAACACCCTGTATATATTTGTCTGCTACAACTGACACGCCCCATTGTGGCACTTTCAAGGGGAACGGTTTGCTTTTAATTAAGTGACTTTAGACTCGCCTATGTCTTCTTTCCTTTACTTGACTTAAAAAAAGGCAGTACAGGGTCTTTTCCTCCATTCCTCAAACTTGTAGCTTCATTGTGACACCCCCTTTTGAACACCCTGTATATATTTGTCTGCTACAACTGACACGCCCCATTGTGGCACTTTCAAGGGGAACGGTTTGCTTTTAATTAAGTGACTTTAGACTCGCCTATGTCTTCTTTCCTTTACTTGACTTAAAAAAAGGCAGTACAGGGTCTTTTCCTCCATTCCTCAAACTTGTAGCATCATTGTAGCACCCCTTTTTAGCACCCTGTATATATTTGTGCAATGCATTTGGCTATTTCCAAATGCAATCAGATTGCTCGTTTATTAAATGTTGCGATTGTCGAGTCAAAGCCGCGTAATACCCCCAGGGCAAGCCAAAAAGGACGAAAAATCCTAAAACCCAAAAATCCAAAAACCCGAAAACCGAAAACCCAAAATACCAAAATACCAACGAAAAACGTGTGACGAGTGTCAAATTAATTAAAATGTCAGCAAAATATGTTCGATTGTTGTTTGACTGACTGTGTGTGGACCAGTGTGTGTGTGTGTGAGTGTGTGTGTGTGTGTGTGGAGATGGATGACAGTTCTTCTCCTGCTTTTGCTACTTGCCTCCTTGCCCAGAACTTTCCTGTCAAACTGCATTGACAATATTGGCATTCAGGCGGGTGCCTCGCCCTTAGCTGCCGGCTGGACCGGCACAGCGACAGGGGCGGGGGTTACCGTGGAGTGGGGGTAGAGGGGTACAGAGCGACCCTGTCCGAGAGATCTGTCGGTATGAATGTCCGGCGGGTGTCAGTCAGATAATACCCGTTGCGTTGTCATATTTTCAATTTCGATATTCGCACGACTGCCGGAATACCCGTCGACCCCTCATCCCTCTCACCCTCCCCCTCTCGCCAACCCCCTCTCCCATCCGACTCTCCCTCAATAGTTTTTGAGGGTTGTCGTTAATGTGCATTTGACATTTGTGAAATGAGAATCTGGGCAAATGATTCGGATTTATCGCAAATTTGTCGTGCGATTTGTGTAGATTTACATGAGTGGCAAATGCCAAGTGGCCACTTGAGGCTGCCAGCAGGAGCACACACACACACACACACACACACTCACACACACACTCAGCAGGACTAAGTCCTTGTCACCTCTCGAGAGCTGCCCAAAATGTGGGTCAACAAATCTCTCAACGGAGTCTTGAGAAATGTCAAGATTTCGCTCAACTTTCGACTGACTGAGTTTGCCAATTGTCTTTGTAATTATATTAATTATAATTCTGCACTTAATTAAATCAGAATTTCATGTTATTTGCATTTAAATGAGCTGACTAAAGCTGCTTAAATCAGAGAGCTATTTTTTTAGTTAACATATTTATAAATAATTGCCTTTTGCAACTCTTCCCACTTGTTTTTATTTGCTTGTGAATGTCATGATTTTATTTACATAGAAAAAATTAATAATTAACTTGATATATTCAAAAACTCTTTTTTTTTCAATAAAAGTCAAACTGAAGAAAATTTGCATAATTTAATAACTTTAAATCTATGGCAAGTTCAGCTTTATAGCTTTTGGCCTTAAAATCCAGTTTAATAAATTTCAAAGCCAACACGCTGAAAATAATAAATATTTTAGTAATTATTGAGGTTCATAAGAGTTTACAGAACATAAAACTCTTAAAACTAGAAGATTGTGTACAAAATAGCTCATCTATAATTCAGTAATTAATCTTAAAGTTGTTAGAACATCAATTTGGAAGTCATTTGTACTCTTAAAATTATAAACTGAATTCTAAGTTTATATGTACAGTGGAATCCGGTTATAACGACTCCGCTTAAAGCGTCCGTCCGGTCATTGCGACGAAATTCGATGACTTGTTTGGTCCCCATACAAGCTTTTTTCTCTTTGCTCGTTTCGGTTAAAGCGTCTACCGGGTATAACGACGTAAAATCGTCGGTCCCTTGAGTGTCGTAATAACCTGATTCCACTGTAAATTAGTTTTTTTTAAGTACATTTTTTATTTTAATGTTAGTTAAATTCATTAAAATTATATTTATATTACTTAGTTTTATATTTATTATTTAATTTAATTTGTAATCTAAATGTTCTAGTTTTAGTTCCGTTAAATAAAACGCTCTTTATGAAATTAGTCTAATAAAAAATTAATAAGAACTCTATTTAAAATACATTTTTAATATGTTAAATAACGTAGTTTTTATTTTTATTTTAATTAATAATAATTTGCTTTATACCTTTGTATGTTTTTATAGCTAAATTCCAGCTCAGAACATGTCGTAACTCCTTCCCTCGCAGGTAGAACTCTCAAAATTTGGATGGGTTTTCCCTCCTTCGCCTCCGCTGAGTGTGTGTAACTTTGCGTGTTGTTAAGCAAGTCATAAAAATTTGCAAAAAGCACAAACAAACAAACAAACAAACAAACAAGCAAACAAACGAGCAAACAAGAAAACAACAAAAGGCACGAAAGGATGCGGAAAGAAGGAGACTCGCGGCTAAGGAAATGAGGGCGTGGCATGTCATGGGCATGGGCATGGACAGGGGCGTGGGTGTTGTTGTCATGCATGAGTGAATCCTTCCTTTCTTCCTTTGCTGCCAGCCCAACATTTTCATCCATCTTTGGTTGTCCTTTTGGCGGAAAAAAAAGAGTACTTACAACTGCGAGTTTTCCTCCTTTTTTTGAAGCCGACGTCGGCGAGGCAAGTGTTCATATTCGCGGCTTCGGTATTCAACGG
The DNA here is from genome assembly GCA_018152125.1 of Drosophila dunni. Taxonomy (NCBI): domain Eukaryota; kingdom Metazoa; phylum Arthropoda; class Insecta; order Diptera; family Drosophilidae; genus Drosophila; species Drosophila dunni. Next base: position 1,669,631 of record JAECXC010000648.1, on the reverse strand, counting down.
GGTGTGCGAAGGAGTTGGCTTCCTTTGGCTTCCTCGTTGTCGGTTTTGCAATTGTTAGGTTTGCTGAATGCGCCATAAAAACGTCAACGGAATTCGCAATCGCAATCACCTATTGTTTTGTTTGAGTGTTGTTTCTTGTTGTTTTATCCATTGTTGTTGTACCTCTTCTTCTTCTTCTCCTTGTCCTGCTTCTTCTTCTACTTGCTGTTGTTGCAATGCAAACAAATGACAGCAGCAAGGACGTTGCTGACAAAGCCAAACGCGAAAATGTCAGCGCACAATTCAAGACCTTTAAAACGATTTCAGTTCCAAGGGGGTGCCAAGAGCTTTGAGCTAGCCCAGGGGCAGCGGAAAGGCAGCGGAGAGGGGGAAGTTGGGGAGTTGTGAAGGGGCAGACTTGCAGCCGGAAAGGATTATTTTGCCATGGGTCTGGCGGAGTAAATAAATCAACAAGAATGCATTGATAGCTTAGAGGGGAGAACGAAGCAACTTTTCTTTACTCTGTAATTTTAATTTAAAAATAATTAATAATAAATTAGTTAACTAAGTATTTAATAGGTGGTTTTGTTTTGAACTACAATTGTCTATAATTAATTTACATAAATGATTAACATATAGCATTTAATATATTATATTTAATATATTTAAGAAATAACTTCGAAAAGTAATACAAATTCCAGAATAATTGTTATTAATTATTAATGATTATTAATGTTATTATTTTTTTTAAACGTTTATTCAATATACAAGATTATTAAAATATTTCTAAAATAAAAAAATTAATTTATTGTTTCTTTGACATTGTCATTATTATCATCATTTTCATTATTATGATTGTTATTATTATTATTATTATTATTATTATTATTATTTTTATCATTATTATTATTATTATTATTATTATTATTATTATTATTATTATTATTATTATTATTATTATTATTATTATTATTATTATTATTATTATTATTATTTTTATCATTATTATTATTATAATTATCATTATATATTATTATTATTATAATTATTATTATTATCATTTTCATTATTATTATTATTATTATTATTATTATTATTATTATTATTATTATTATTATTATTATTATTATTATTATTATTATAATTATTATTATTACTATTATTATTATAATTATTATTATTATTATTATTTTTATTATTATCAGTATCATTATTACTACTATTCCCATTACAACTACTACCATTGCCATTATTACCATAATTTTTCATTTAACCCTTTTCCCTGCAGGTGATTCAAACTTTGTCTTTCGTCGTTTAGGCCAATTTCCCTGTTGTGCCCCCTAACTTGGCACTTGGCTCAAAGTGTTGGCGTTTTTCTGATTATTTGCCTCGTGTTTGACAAATAAAATGTCAAATTATTAACACAAACTTGTTCTTCTTGTTGATTTACTTTTCATTTGCTGTTCTCCTTTTTCTGTTGTCTGTTGTCGGTTTTCCGTTTGTTTTGTGCTTTGTTTTGTCGTTCCGTTTGGTTGCCCTACGAGAGTTTGCTTGTTTTAGGTTAAAGCCAAACACTTGCTTCACCCCGTAACCATACCCATGCCCACATCGACCCATTCCAGGGCCCAATTACAAGTAGAGCCCACTGGGAACATGTGTACAGGGTAAAAATCGCGACATATTGGCAATAAACAGCAGGTGGCGCTGACATTGCAAATGAATTACAACAACAACAACAGGAGCAGTAAAAAGTGCAGTTACACTTCCTACTCCTGTCCCTCTTCACTCTCCCACTGATCTCATAAAACACTGCTCCAGTTTTCTAACCAATTTTTAGTGCATCGTTCAGTTTTTTGTTCTCTCTGCTGTTTTATGATGCAAAAAAAAAAAAATGGAAACAAAAAAGAACCAAAAAACCAGAACTAGATCTTGAGGATTAGCAAAACAGTCGGAATCGGGGAACAGGGATCAGGGAGCTATAAACACGTCACCACCCGCCTCAATTAGTTTGAAATGCGTACGATAATCATTCTACGGATACGGAAATTTACACTTTTCCTGCATTTTATGAGAGTCTCAAAAAGAACAAAAAATAAAGAGAGCAAAAAAATACAAAACTAGAACTAGAAAAAAATTCTCTGGATTTTTATTGTGGCACATGCAAAAAAAAATCCAAAATCTATAAATCTAGAACACTGCACAGCGGGTCCAGGCTCGAGGTCCGAAGTCCTTAAAATGCTTGCGATGTCCTGTGAGGTTACGTAAGCGATTTCGGGTCGTTTTTACTGCTCTCGTTTTTACACATCTTAGGTAATTTGTAGATTTTTAGGCCAATTTTTTTGTTGCCCAGGATCACGCCTCAAACGCAAGTGAATGAAACAAAAACACGAGGGGAAAAAAACACTGAAATAAAAATGCAAATTATTACGCAAGTTCCAGTCCCGAGTTTGAGTTTGAGTTTTTCGTGGAAACTGCGGTGCATCTCTAGGTTTTTCTTCGTTTCTTTTTTATTTGACGCATTTTCGCACAATTTTGCAAATCTCGTCACGAGATTTATGACCCGTAGCCGCTTTGGTTCCGTGTTTGACCTGATCTATATTTTAATAAATATAAATAATTTTTATGATTTTTTTTAAACTAGCCCATAAAACACTGCTCGGCATTTGTTTCATTTTCTTCTATTTTTTTTTGTGTGCCGCTTTTGTTTGGTTTGTTCTGCTTTTTGGTGAAAAATTGTAGCGACTTTTTGCCCTGTTTTCAGCGTAATTGATCTGGCAGCTACCAAGAATCGATCTCGACCATTGAGTGCTCATCTTTTGTTGCCACCAAGAAAAAAAAAATATGAAAAGAATGAAAAAACGCATGTGGCACAAAAAACAGCACTAAAAATTGGTCAAAAAACTGGAGTACAATTTTTATATGGGCCATCATCGTTGCCTGTCATTGTCACTCGCCTCCGTTGTCTGTTGTCATCTGGGATTTGTTCTCGATTTGGTTTTTTTTTTGCCACCTTTTTAGAGCCACTTTTGTTTACGTTTTTATGCTCGATTTTTTTCTTTCACTTTTGCGGTAGAGGCACAAAAAAGTCACAACAGAGCAGTCAAGGGTCGTGGAAATTGGAAAATGTTAACAAATTAGGGCGTGATCATCAGCTGATGGTGGGCATAAAATGTAGTACTCTGTTTTGGGTTAGTAAAAGTTAAAAAAATAGAAAGAGTTGGAAAATTCTTCAGTGGAACTTTTTAGCCTTAAAAAAAAAAAATGTTGTGGTTTCCGTAGCGTGATAAAAAATTAACAAAAGTACGCCAAAAATAAAATAAAATAGTTTTTAAAATGTTAAAACATTTTTCTACCAAATTTATATTAACTATCAAGCTTTCTTTTACAGTGTAATAATCTTAAGTAATTTATTGTGTTTTGAGTATAAAACGTTTTATTTAAACGCAGGGATTTTAGTTTTAAAAATTTAATTTAAATTAGTATTTTAAGTTATAATGTTAATGTCAATTTAATAAGAATATTTATACTACTAAAAACTTTTTAAAATTTAACTTTAATTTTTTTTAATATATCTTTTGATTTGAATTAATATTAAAGTAATTTATTTTTCTTCTCGTGTCGACTGCTCATAGTCTGACAATAAATAAATAAATAAAGCCATTTAAAGTTGAGTAAAAAAGAATAAAACTAAAAATTCACTTAGCTTAATAATTTTTTGGGCTATATTCTAAACCTCTGCGACAATTTTAATAGTATAATTATAGTTTATAATAAAATAAAATACTTTTTATAATTTTAGAACATTTTTATACCAAATTTAAAATAATATTTAACCCTTTTATTACACAGGAATAAGCTTAAGTGATTTATTGCATTTAAAGGTAATAATTTGTAGGTTAAACATACGAATTTTAGTTTTAAAGGCATTTAAAATAATTTAATAAGCTTAATACTTTTTGAGCAGTATTTTATACCTTTGTGATAATTTTAATAGTATAATTTTAATTATAATTTATTTAAAAAATTAATATAATTGCTATAAAGTGTAATCAAACAATCAACTGTTAGTCAAGTAACCTACTCCAATTTTTATACGGCAATAAAACAATATGCAAATATTCAGTACTTCATCAACTGGTTCATAGCAAGCACTAAATCGCTCGTCATTAGCTTTATGCTACTATAATTTATGTGATCAATTTATGGCACACAACGATTTTCCTGCCAAACTTTATGGCTGGCAATAAATATAAATAAATTTTCCTGGAGTAGTTTTAGTTGTTGTTTTTTTATTTTCTTTTTGGCTTATTAAATGGGTTTGTGTATTTTAAACGATAACAGTTAATCAAGCATTTTTGGTTAAGTCAATATTTTTTTAGCGGTTTCTGTGCGTGTGTGTGTGTGTGTGGATGAGTGTCTCTGTGTGCGTGTTGACCAATAACCAACCACGGTTAACCAGACAAAAGGCCACAAAAATGCCACGAAAATCCCAAACTAAAAAGCACACAAACAACAACATGCCACACTCCAAGTGTGAGCGAGATAGCAGCTGGCAGCATGCGTGTGCAAAGGAGAGCGACAGAGAGGCAGAGAGACAGAGCGAAAGAGAGAGAGCTCCAAGCTGGGTTTGAGAGCAGCGCAAACTGCGCAGCGATGGCGCCCCAAATAAATACAAGGCAATTATGCATATGAGTTGACAACTTCCAGTTGTGGCAGGGGTTGTGTTGGGGTTGGGGGGGTAGGTGGGGCAGGTGGTTGCCCAACACTTGGTAAGTGTCAATAATGGCGCTGAAAACTCTTTAACTCTGTGCTGTTGTTGTTGTTGCTGTGACCATCCAAACCACCACCCTTCGAGAGCTCTGCGCTGTCTCTCTCGCACACCCTACCTCACCCTACCTCACCCTTTCACCCTCTCTCTCTCTCTCTCTGTTCTCGCTCTCTCTCATACCACAGCGCTCTCCCTCTCTCTTTCTCTCTCTCTCTTACTGTCTCTGTCTCACCCATTTGCCGATAAAGTTACGACGACTTTGGCCAAAAATACAAACCAACAAACCGCGTTTTGATTTGCAACCCTTAAAAAGCTCTAAGACAGCCACCGGAATAACCAGAGAAAAACCAAACCAAAAAGTGGGTGGAAAGTCGGTTTCGCTGCCACTCGCTACAGTTGTTGTTGCTGTCAAAGCCAAAGCCAAAGCCAAACTAGTTTTGTGGCAGCCCAACGCGGCAGCGACTACGACAACAAAACGTGAGAGGAGCAAAAAGGACAGTGGAAAGGGGTGTGCGAAGGGCAAGCGACTACCCCTTCTGCATGGGTTCTGTTACCTCTGCTGCTGTCGCTGTCGCTGCCGCTGCCACTGGCGCTGCCGCTTGTAAGCATTAAAGGCGCAGAAAAAATAAATATCGGCAAACAACGACGCAACTGCACATTTCCAAGACGACGCGCTCTCTGCTCTTCGCTCAACGTTCACCGCTCTCCATTCTCCTCTCTTCGCTCACCGCTCTGCTGAGCACTTCCAGGCTGTGCGCTCTCAGCGCGCGCAAAAAAAATAAACCAAGAAATGCAAAAAAAAAAGAAACGGAAAAAAAGAGTTGTCATGGAACCCACTGGGTTGCCAGGCAGTGGCGCTGTCGAATGGGGCTCAGTATTCGTGTATTTGTTGGACTTACTTCTGCTAGAATGTACCACATTTCTGAGCCATCAAGAGTTAAGACTGTTTAATAACTTTAATTAATTTATAAGAACATTTTTAAATTTTAAAATATTTACTTTTATAAAACTTAAATCACAAATAAAAAATGGCAAAATTTTATTTATTTTTTAATTGATTACTTATGTTACTGAGTACTTTACAGTACGTCACATTGCCGCTTGGCATATTTCAAGGGAATGATTAATTAGTTTAATCCTTTTAATCCTTTAGCTCAACACTTTTTTAACAAACAATACTTTTATTATAATAATACAATATTGACTATAGAATTTCAATCGTCTAAGTAAATTAGTATTTTAATGTTGTGCGTTTCCAAAGTCAATTTAATTTTAAATTATAAAATGAACTTTGGATGGAAGCGAAATAGTGGGGTATATAGGAACAAGACAGATTTTACTAATCATTCATATACTTTTTAATTCTTTTAATTTATAACATTAAATTAAAATCAGTAACGATCAAAAATGTAAAACATATTTCAATGATTTCAATTGATGATTATGCAAACGAGTTGACAAAACTCGTGAGTACTATAAAAAAGAACACACTATACTCTTGCAGAGAGTATGAAAATGCTTCTTCCACTGGTCGTGTGCTTGACCCCCTTCACTTGACCAGTGCGCCGCCACTGCCTGTAGGCAGAGATAAAAAATCGTGTGGACTGCAAGTGGTGCTTCATCAAACGCATTCCAAATATGCAAACTACACACAGCTCAGCTCCACCCCCACCCCCGTCCTCTGCACACCCCACTCCCTTCCCCACCCCTGGGCAACTCTGCTTATGCGCTACAGTTGTAACGGCTTTTGGCTACTGGTCAGCGATTCGTGACGTTGCGTTTTCAAACTAACGGGTTTTTATTCCATTTTGAATGCAAAAACTTCAAAATGGCCGCCAATTATATGAAATTTGATATTTTTACATTCGCTCTCCTCCTCTCTCTCGCGTGAGAAATAAAACTGGTTCCTGTTCCCGTTTCTGTTTCTGTTTCTGTTCCTGTTCTCTGCTCCTGTCAGTTATCGCAGATTTTGATATTCTACATTTTTCAACGGGGCGCAATCGCATTAACGGATTTCAGCTTTAATCTGTATATTGTCTACGCATTTGTCGAGTGCATCGCAGTCCACATAAATGGGGAGGGTCATGCCCTGTAGCGCCCTGTAGTGCCCTCGAGTGCTGAGTGTGTCGGGTGTGCTTAGTGTGTGGAGTGTGCTCTCTCCAATATTAGCATCATTTGCGCTAACAATATGATGTATCGTATCACATGACAAAAGCCGAAAGTTAGCCCTTCAGGGCGCGTGAAAGAGTGCGATAACTGAGAGAAAGGGACAGCTGCACAGCCATGCGGTGTTTACCCAGTCTACGGAGCTTTGGTGGTAAGTTTTTAACCATTTGTCGGTTTTATTTTTCACTAAAGTCTAGATCAGAAGCTGTACTAACTAAAGGATTAGTTTTGAAGGACTTTTTGGTAAGATTAGTAAATAAAACTTAAAATATTTCTTAAATTTAAGCTATATAACAAAATAAACCTTTTTTAATTTTTAAGAAAACTCAAATTTAAGCAAAAAAATAAGAAAAGAAAAACTTGATTTTTTTTTGAAAAATTTAAAAATAGCGTAAAAATTGGAAATCCAAAAGTTCAGTCAGTCTTAAGAAAATTTAAATAAAAAATTTATACATTTTTGAAAAATATTTTTTAGCCTACTAAAGTTAAGCATGATTTTTTAGGCAATTAATATAACAAGTTCTATAATAAATTAACAAAAAAATTATATACAATTTTTTAAAACAGAAGTTTACTAATGTAAATTAATTTTTTTTTTTAAGTTAATACTGTTCGCTCCAAATTTTACGGATGCTTTAAAAATTATATGCTAAAAAAATATAAAGAAAAGATATAATGAAGTATCATTTCCGCTCTATAGCCTAAAAAATCATTTACTTTTTATATTTTTTGTCTTTGTATTCTTTAAATTATTTAGAAAATTCAGCAGATCATTAATTTCTGTGCGATCCATTAGAAAATGTTCACTCTCCACAAGGATTACAAGTTGCTCCTTCGCCATTGTTCGTGTTTTACTTTATTTTATCCATATCTCATGCCCTCAATGACATGTCAACAACAACAATCATTAGTATTTCAACGATCTGCAGCTGTTAATTGTCGCGAGAGCAGCAGAAAGACGGAGACGGCGACGAAGAGAAAGAAAAAGAAAGGGAGTGAGAGCACGAGCAAAAAGCTACAGTGTATGCCTCTCTTTGTTTGTTGCTATTGGCATTTCTAAATACAAAACAAAATACAAATTGAGAAAGCATCAGCAGAAGATGCGAAGGAGCGGGGGAGATGACAATGCAAAGAATGCGTTGCGTCGACATGTGTCGACGTCTTAAAGAGAGCGCGCTGCGTGTAGCGCACATGGCAGCCGATGCGTCGGGAGCAGCAGCTGGAAGTATCGTGCCGAAGCAGTGGCGGAGGGAGCGCGCGCGAGTACTAAAGCGAAAGGGGGCGGGGGCATACATATATGTACGCGCAGCCAGCCAATGCTTGGGCGTCTGGTAAAACACCGTAGCACTAACACTAAGGTAAACATATTACACAAACTTGTGGGCACAGTTGTCGATGTTGTGGCCAGCACGAAGAGTCCCTACGTCTACGTCTATGTGTTCGTTAATGTGTGTGTGTGTGTGTGTGTATTGTGGGAGTGTCACCGCCAGCTGCCGCCGCAGTTGAGACAAAACAAAAAAAAATGTACTCATCTTCAAACCCACCACAGCTCTGCGCTCAAACTCTGCCGGCAGAGCCACCCCCAGAAAAGAACAAAAAAGAAAAAACACTCAAAATAAAAATACAAAAAAAAAAATGTTCCATGGAAATGCGGCCTCCAGTGGAAGTGTGGTGATTTTTATGCGCTCAATCGCAGTGCAAAGGACACTCACTGACTCTCACTCACTCACTCGCTCGCTTGCTCTGCTCACTTGCTCACTCAGTCACGCACAGCAGAGCTCATTCATAAAGAGCAAGCGGCAGCAACAACAACGCCAACAGCAGAAAAAAAATGTGTACCAAAGCTGCCTCAATTTTTTTGTTTTGTTTTGTTACATTTGCAACGCGGTGGTTGATCCTGGCAGCGCCAGCGTGTGCAGCAGCGGCAGCAGCTGAAGCAGAGTGACGTCAACGTCGGCAGTGGCAGTGGCAGTGGCAGTGGCAGCTTGCGCCAACCAAAACAACAAACCACAATTCACTTACAAGCGACGTTCGCGGTCGCTGCCAGCGTCAGCCACAGTCGACGTCGCAGCATTTTTAAAAATGGCTCTCAGATGTTGTCGCTGCTTTGTTTGTTCTTGTTTCTTTATGCTCTCCTTCTTCTGCCTCTCTGCGTTGGGGTCTCTATTCCACTGCGTCATTGGAAATTCGCTTAGCTGCGTCGCTACGTGCAGAGCTTTTAGTGTTGCCTAGTTAGCGGCGGCGTTTGGAGCAAGCGGAACGCACGCAACATTTTTTTTTTTTGCATTCAACTGATCGCGTTTGGGGCGGGGCCCAGTAGCCAGCAGCCAGTCGTGCATCTCGCTCCCGCTCATCGAGAACGAGCGCGAGCACGAGAGTGGGCATTGTCTCTCGGCAATGGACGTGCGTCTATTTATAAGCAACCCCTCATCAAGCAGCAGCAACAACAACAACTGCCACTGATCGTGCTGATAAAGTCGCGTGTGCTCAGTGGTCGTGACTCAAGGGCAGGCACTCGAGAGGGGCATGGTCATTGTTGTTGTCGCTTAACGGTGGTTGGCTGTTTCACATTATGGCAGTGCCCCCTTCCCCAAGGCGAGTGTGTGTGTGTGTTTGTGAGAGAGCGTGCGATTGAGTGAGAGAGGGTGCTGTGGTGATCATCGTTACAGTTGCCTGCACTTCATACTCACGCGTTCACTGGAATGGTTGTGGCAGCATACTTTTAGTGATCACTTTGATACTTTTATGCACATATTGGGACTGCTAACGGTATTGGCTCTCAAGGGCACTCCTTTTTAACACGGATTACATTTGTTAACCCTTTGTTGGGCATTAAATATTTTTAAAGGGATATACAAATTTTAAAACTTTAAATTAGTGACAAGAGTAAAAATATTTGAGAATAAATGTAAAATTCTTTCTATTTAAGGGTTTTTATTTTAATTTCCTGCCTACTCTCAATAATATTTGAAATTTGTTACAAGCAAAGTTTGGATTTTTTCGGAAATTAAAAGACTGATATAGAAAGAAATATAGATTTCATATAGATTGAAAATACTTTCACATAAACTTGTTGATGTGGGTGATACTTAAGATATTTTGTTCAACACTTGGCATTTACAGTAGATCACATTAATATTCGGCTTTTTATTTATTCAACTTTAAGTAATAAAAAAAAGCTATAATTCTAAATAGAATAAAAAAAAATATAATTATTTATTAAAGTTTAGCATGTTACCTTTTTTAATAATGTAAATAAGTTTAATAACATTCCAGTACATTTTTAAAAACAATTTGGCTCTTAGCTCTTTTAAGTTTATGTATTTTTTAAACCTTAGTAGTTTCTTAAATTTAATGTTATATATCTTTATATAATATAATGTGTTACTTTGGCACAAAATAAATTTTAAAATTTCGTGACTGAATCTAGAAGTATTTTCTTGTAATTTATTGGGTACTTTTGCTATAAAGAGTTAATCATAAAATAGTTTCAGTTGAATTTAAGTTATTTTTTTGGCTTATTTCTACTTGTTTATAAGTGAGTTTCCCATGTTTGCAGTTCTTACGATGGACTTCAGATACTTGAGCGACTTGATTTCAACTTTTATACCTAACTTTATTCTTAGCCCATAAAATATGTTTAGCTTAAGTGAGTTTAAAGAGAATAAATAACAAAATACAGTTGTTTCGGTCAATTAAAGACTCTGCGTTTCCTTTGGGCCAATTGAAATTGGCGATGGCTCGTTACAGTGATCACTCGTTACGCTTGACTCGCCGAAAATTCGCGATTTGCGTTGTTGATGCGGAATTCTCAGGCGAAGATAGAAGATAGTTTTATGACCGATTGCGGGTCGGTTAATCGCCCAAAATATTTGTTGGGCGTGCTGGATAATCCCCGCGATTGACTTTCATAAGTAAAGGATTAAGATCAGTCCCAAAGTATGCGGCGCTCTCGATCTTTGCCTGTGTTATAATTGACCTGTATGCGGTGCGTGTGCTACCTGTTCCCGTGACTTTCCCGGACGGGTTGTTACCTGGGCGTTACATTTTTAGCATAAACCAGAGCAGCAGAAAAAACGGTAATAAAAAAGGGTGGCTTAAATCGGCTACTGTAGCAGCTGTTAAGGCGGGGAACGTGGAACAGGTAGAACTTAAATTTTTGGATTTTTGACATTTTTGAATTTTTGTTACTTTTTTTTTGCGTGGCGAGGTACGTGCAAGTTTCCCGCCGCGCTCGATTCGCGTGCAACGTGCAACGCGTACAGCTTCTGTGCTGCTGGACTGGACTGGGCTGAGTACGCATTGGAGATCAGCGGGTGCTGAGCGAGGCACGCAAATGCCGTGGAAAGCGACAGGAGCGCAATGCACAGGAGCGCTGCGAATTCCAGCGAAAAAGGGCGAACGGCTAACGGCAAATGGCAAACGGCTAACGGCAAACAATGGAAATCAAAGCGTTTTAGCCGGTTGCCGTGACGTGTCCTTGTCGCACGCTACTAACCTGTGGCACCAACGCGCTGCTTGCCACCGCTTCCAGGCGCGTCCTTGCCAAACATTCCCGTCGCTTCCTCGCGCTCCTCTCACAGCAAGCGGCCGCACACGCATCACCAGCGACTGCGTCGTCGACAGCGCTGTCGGCAGCGCCAGCGACTGCGACATCGCAGTTTATTGGAAGTGTGCTCGTACTTTCCCTAGCTCCGCTGCCCCGCTGCGAGACGCGTTCTCGCAACATTTTGGTTGGCTCGAGCAGCATCTTGCCACTTGAGTGCCCCCACCCCTAATACCCCCACCCTCTGCCTTGCTCCTCTAGTGAGCGCGCTCTCTCTCTCACTCTTTACCACGAGAGTGGCCAGCCTCATTGTGGTTGCGCCCACCTTTCACTCACTCCCACTTCACTTCTCTTTCTCCACTCCCGTCCCCTCCTCGCTCCTGCGTCCGTCCCTACAATTTGTGTGTCTGTTTTGTGGCCTCGTTTTAACTTACTTGGTGCTCCGCAATTTTTTGGGTTGCCGCGAGTTTGATTTGTCGTCCTGCAAGCAGAGGCGTCGATACGAGTGGGTACTCTTAAGGGGGGTGCAGAGGGGCAAGCAGAAGGTTTTTACAATTTACTACACTTTCAGCACTGTTTTTAATAAAATAATAATAATAATAAATATGAAAGAGAGATTAACATTTTATCACAACTAATTGCATGTTTTTAAGAATTTTATTATTTTATTACAAAGTATCCTAAAATGTTTACTTATTACATGATCAATCACATATAAAATAGTTCTATAAGGCATAACGTCTTAAACAAACCAACAAAATAATTTATTAACAACAATATTTTATAAAACTAAAACCTTTTTTAATACAATTTCAATAAAGGGTTAATGAAATATAGTAACGAAAATAATGTAGCAATACAAATATTGAAGAATGGTTTTTAAAGCTTGAATATGAACTTAAAATAATTTAATGTTTATGTTGTTAAAATTTTAAGTTAATTATAAAAGGTTCAATTTTTTCCTTGAACCCTAAATTTTTAAAAAATATAACGTAGTAAATAAAATGAAGTTAATCCGTTTTCAAACGTTCTACTAAGTAAAGCAAAATTGTTTCCTTTCGAAATTTGCTTTGTTTTGATTTGCTTGTGAATAAATCACTTCCGCAGACTTAAAGGATTAAAGCTGAGATTAAGCGTTAATCGGGGAGTAGATCAAGGAAGGGCGTAAGCGATTAGGCAGGCAGCAAGCAGCAGCAGTAAATATTAATCGCATGATTATCATCATGATTAAACGCAGGCTACGAAAGTTAGTTGAACTTGCGACATTTCCGCTAAGCGATCACGTATCCTTTTGGCTTGGGACGCCACTGTCGCTTAGAGGGAGCCTCCCCACAAAATGGCGGCAGTTGCTACCTGTGGCTCGGAGAGGGTCTCGGTAAAGCGACTGTGACTGCGACTGCGACTGCGACTGGGACTATGACTACGACCATGGGGTGTCTACACGCGCGCAGTTGGAACTGTTGCATGCCGATGCTAAGGAAACCTACATTTCCAGCCAGCAACCGCCCGCGGAGCAAGCGAGTGAGCAAATCACTGACTTGCCACTGCCTGGTGTGAGTGACAGAGAGGGAGAGCGTGACTCAATGAGAGCAAGATGAGTTATTCCTCCTTTTTTCCTCTTTTTTTTCTTTGTTGTTGTATTTGTTGTTGTTTTTTTTCTGCATGAGTTTTTCATAAAATCCACAGACCGAGATTTTTTCTTCATTTTATTTTACTGCCTCCGCCTGCGCCTTTCCAGTGTGCTCAGTGCAGAAAGAGAGCGAGTGAGAGAGCGAGCGCACTTACGCTCTCGCGACGCGCTCTCACGGCACATTTTTATTTTCGCTTCCAACAATTTTTTTTTTTTTGCTGCCCTCTTCGCCTTTGGTGTTTCTATTTTTTTGTGTATGTTTTTTTTTTTTGCTTTCTCGTTTGTCGGTTTGACCGCGCGCCCCTGGCCACAAGTAGCAAAGGCAACAGCAACAAGAAGAGGAAGAAGAGCGCACGCCTCTGCCACTGCCTCTGCCGCTGCCACTGCCACTGCCGCTGTCGCTGCCTCAGTTTGCGACTTCCCTTATTTTCTTGTTGCTTTCGTGGCCGTGTTTTCTGTGTGCGCGAGTGTACACCGCAATGGAAAAATGGGAAATTTTTACTGTGGTTGTTGTTGTGGCAATGGTGGTTGCTTGATACCTGCCCCGGTCACCACCGCTGCACCCTTAGCCGCACACACACACACACACACACACACGCACACACATACAATAGGTAAGCGAACGAGCCAACCAAACCACGCAGCGACGTCCTTAACAATTGCCATGAGTGCGAGGGAGCGAGCGCGATGGGTAGCGTGTGTGCGTGAGCGAGCGCAGGCGAGCGTCGTCTGTGTCTTGCAGCAGCGCAACGGTGACGGTGACGGTGACGCCGACAGCGGCAGCGACGGCAGCGCATTCTACTTTAAATACTGGCAACGATCGCAGTTGAGAAACAGTTCACACAGCGACTTTAACGTGTCGAGAACGTAGCGACACAGCCACAGAGCCACAGAGCGATTGAGCGACAATTTCGCCGCGGCTTCAATCATTTTTTTTTCACTTCAAAACATTTACCGTTACTTGCGATAAATCGAACATAAACTGAAACATAAGAAAATATCGAATTTTGTTGAGTGAAAGAAGAAAACGAGAAAATATTTTGAACGGAAAAGTGCGAAAAGCGTGAAAAGCGGGCGCTTCTTCTTCTTTTTTTTTGGTTTGAGTTTTGGTGAAGTGACAACAACAACAACAAGCACAAGGATTACAACAAACATTGGATTACAAATCATTTTTTTTTTTGAGCACGTGCAAAACACACACACACTCGCAAACTCCCCCCACACACACAAACACACACATAGTTGACTATGCATTTGCCCGCTGGACCCACAATGGTGGCCAATACGAGCGCCCACACACAAGTGCTGGCAGCGGCCGCAGCCGCAGCGGCAGCAGCAGCAGTGGCCACAAATGCCAGTCAGGGCAACATCAGCACACACTCCGCCAGCAGCACGGGCAGCTCCACGCCGGACAACAACAACACGAGCAGCAGCAGCAACAATAACAACAACAGTAGCAGCAATAATAACAATACCAGCTCCAACTCCGCTTCCAATTCCACTTCCAACGGGAATGCAGCGAAAATGCCCAGCTCCATGACGGACATGTTCGCGAGTCTGCACGAAATGCTGCAGGAATATCACGGCGAATTGGCACAAACAGGTTCGCCGTCGATCCTCTGCAGTGCGCTGCCCAATCACTGGCGTTCCAACAAATCGCTGCCGGGTGCATTCAAAGTGATCGCCCTGGACGATGTGCCCGATGGTACACTGGTGTCCATCAAATGTGGCAACGATGAGAACTATTGCGGCGAATTGAGAAACTGCACAACAACGATGAAGAATCAGGTGGCCAAATTCAATGATCTGCGCTTCGTGGGACGTTCGGGGCGTGGCAAGTCCTTCACGCTGACCATCACCATTGCCACGTATCCGGTGCAGATTGCCAGCTACAGCAAAGCCATCAAAGTAACGGTCGACGGGCCGCGGGAGCCAAGAAGTAAGCAAAGTGAGTTTTTTAGTTTCCATTATGCGTTTTATGTTTTTCCAAAACCCCCCAAAAAAAAAATACAATCCCCTCCCCCAACCCTTCCAAAACTTTTACAAAAAAAAAAAAACTTTTATTTTTTATGAATTTTACTAATTTTGTTTCCTTTCTTTTGCGCTTCCTTTTGCTTCTTCAGGTTATGGCTATCCACATCCCGGCGCCTTCAATCCCTTCATGCTGAACCCCGCGTGGCTGGATGCCGCCTACATGACCTACGGCTATGCGGACTACTTCCGTCACCAGCAGGCCGCCGCCGCCGCTGCCGTACATCATCCCGCTCTCGCCAAGGCCGCCGGTTCACCCAACGGCAGCGCCAGCGGTGTTGTATCACCCGCCAATGTTGGTGGTCCCGTGCCCGTTTCCGTGTCTGCTCCTGCCCATGCGCCTGCTCATGCCTCTGCGCCCAGCGGTCAACCAGCTGACTTTCCGCCGACGGCCAGCGGTTTGCCGCCCTCCGCCATGATGCCCTCACCGCCCGGTGGCGCTCCAGCGGCCGCCTATGCCATGCCACAGTTTCCGTTCAATCATGTGGCCGCCGCCGCAGCTGCTGCAGCGCATCAGAGCCAAAAGGCCACACCACACGCCTTCCATCCGTACAATTTCGCCGCTGCGGCGGGTCTGCGTGCACGCAATGCCGCCGCCGCTGCACATCATGGTGGCAACGATGGTGCTCACATGAGCCCCGCCTCGTCGCGTCCCTCGAGCTCATCGCCAACGCCCATGCCCACAGCCATGGCCATGGCCATGACCACACCCACCCACGCACATGTGCTGCTCAAGCTTAACACTTCGATCGAAACGAGCTCCATACACGAACAATCCGCCTCGGATGCGGACTCCGAGGACGAGCAAATCGATGTGGTGAAATCGGAGTATGAATTGGACAAGTCCATCGATTCCACACGCAGTTCACCCACGCAACAGATCTCGGTACCGCTTCGCATGCGCTGTGATCTCAAGGCACCGTCGGCACTCAAACCGCTGTACCACGAATCCTCTGTGGCAGCAGCGGCGGCGGTGGCAGCGGCAGAGACTACACTGCCGGCGGCAACGAAGCTCAAGAATGCGGCCGTTCAACAGAAGACCGTGTGGAGACCCTACTAAACCCCCGCACACACACAACAAACACACACGCACACAGAGTGATAGGATGCAGATAGCAGGCGCAGAGCGGCAGCAACATTGTGATATAGTCATAAGAGCACCACAAAAAAAAAAAAAAAACAAAAAATAGGAAAAAAGTAGGAAAAATAAGGACTCCGGCCGGAAAACGGAGAGGGCAGCATGTACGGCAGAGGCAGCGGGAAAAGGCAAAGGAAAATCGGCAGCGGAAAATCAAGTGCGACGAGCTCCCTCATAATTTTATGCTCGATTCATAAAAACGTGCGTTGAGATCGTTCACACACACACACACACACACAACACACACACCGCACACCACTTAGCCCAAAAGTAAGCAAAACTAACGGTAGCAGCCTAAAAAATTCACAAATTTCAACGATCGCCACGCAGCGAACGCTATGGAAAATCTTAAGAAAAACCCGCCCAAAAAGCCGTCAAAAAATACCAAAAAAAGAAAAAATACCCCACTTTAGTTCAATTTTATGCTTTCATTTTTTTTTTTATTAATATTTTTTATTTTTATTTTTATTTCGTAACAAACGCAACTCTTGTCTTCGATAGTTTAAAAAATGTTTACCAAATTTATTTTTATTTTCTCATTTTTTTTTTCCATTACGCATTTGAATGCTGTCTTGTACATATTTCATATATCTTAAGTATTTTTTTTTTACTTGTGTAATAATGCGAATTTAGCTATTGATAATGTTTAAGTTTTTAGTCATGTAAGGCAAAATATGAGTAATGAAAAAACCACAATTTTTTTGTCTAGCTTTAAGTTTTAGCGCGAAAAAAATTAACAAACGAATTTCTGAAACCAAATAAAAAAAACAAAATCATACAAATCAAACAAAATATAAACAACACTATCTTTTTCTTCACGGAATTTCCCAACACACACTTTTTTTTTACAGTATCAAACAGCGAAATAACCCCGCAATCACTATCAATATGATACCATCCTTTATCTGATAGCAGCGGCCACAAAATACATTTCATGTTGAATATTTTCTATATTTTTAGCGTCTTTCTCTTATCTCTGAAGTATGCGGTTAGCCAAAATGTTTTAATAACCCCGTAGACCGGAATATTCCCCGATAAGAGAGTGGAGTGCGGAATATTGGAAAAGCCCAATTAAAAAATATAGAAACTTGGACGATAATTGCTGTCAATAATTCAGTAGTTTCTACAATAATTTGGAGGTGATTTATAGCTAAAGATAGTGATTAGGTACCAAACAAAGTTAAAACTTTTTCGAGTAAAAAAATACTAGCGGAAAAGTATTGTTTTGAAAAATTAAAAAAAAAAAATTTTATATAAAATCAACTTTATTTTATTTGGTTTATTTAACTGTCCTATATAACCTATAAAAAAATACTAGAAAACAGTATATTTTTTTTTGTTGCAAAAAAAATTCTCAAAATATTTAGCAAACAAATTTTCTAGCCTGTTAAAAACTTAATACAATTTTTTGGCATTCAAAATTAGTACAAAAAGTATTTTATTTTAGTATTTTTTTTTTTTTTGACTTCTTTGGACTTTTCAGTGCGATTTCCAGCCTTGAATTTGTTCCGCTGTTTGTCACCTCGATTTGAAACGCTGCAATGCCCAAAAGTGCTGAAATTGTCGCCTGGTGGTCTAACCCAACCAGAATTTTGGATGGTCTGTAAACCAATGCGGAAATTGAAGGTCGTTTGCTTGGTCCACAAAAATCGATAATGGCAATTAAAACGCATAATTATAGATTATGAGGTCGGGCCGGGGGTCTCAGGAAATCACAATCTCGACCAGAGAGTACTTCCTAGTTCAAGTCGTGCTGGTGGTCCCAGTAACCTCTCAATTTTTGGGCACCCAGAGAGTGTTCAAGGACAACGACTAGGGAATGCCTGCTGGACTAAAAGACGTGGCTATTAACCGCACCGATGGTGACAGGACTAAAATTGAGACGGAACACTCCGAACACAACTCAATTAGCTATAGTTCGGGTAGTACAGGTATAACCTTCAGTTAGAGCCGTCGGTTCGGGGTCGAGGAGAGCAAAAATATCGAATTGTTGCTGTGATAAATTTTAACTGTTGGAAAAGTTGTACTATAACTAAGATTTAGTGCACATTATTTGGATTATGGGATTTATAGAAAAATTCAAATAAATATTCTAAAAATGCTTAAGATTAAAATAATTATTATTTGATGGCCCTAAATTAAGAAATCACTCAACTAGTCTATCTACTTTTCTTTTCATTTAATGGTCCTACAAGTTTTAGATATTTTCCTTGAGTCTTGTGCAGATTTTCCCCTGTAAACAACTCGCTGGAAATTCATTTCGAAGTATCTGAATTTGGTATGCGACTATTTCATGTATTCTGCATTTAATCAATTGAAAATTTCTGCATTTTCCCAATGTGTTTTACACTTTTCAGCATGTTGTTATTTTTTTACAAGGTCTGTACTTTGGTTTGTGGATGTGGCAGGGGAAACGAGACTCATACACAGCGCGTAAAAGTCGAGCTATAAATAAGTAGATTTATATTCTATTTAAATGGAAAGAAAATTCAAGGAAAATTCTTAAGACAAGTGTTAATGGCTTTATACTTATACTAAAGTATTTGAAAGTGCCGTTTTGATTTAGGTACATATAAACTTTTCTCAGTGTATCGTTTTTTAGTAACAATTTTGTTGTTGTTGCTGAGTTTTGTAGCATTTTCATTGAGCGCCAAAATGCAGCGCTTGGAAAACTATTTGACTATTTAGCTTTGTTGTTGTTGTAGTTGTTGGTATTTATTGTATTTGTTGTTGTTGTTGTTGTTGTTGTTGTTGTTGTTGTCGTTGTTGCTCAGCAACCGCCGCGACTGAGGTTGACTGTGTGATTGTTGGTGGCGGTAAGCGAAAAACTGCGAAAGTCAAAAATGCCTACGCACACAAACAGATTCAGATACAGCTACAGCTACAGCTACAGATACAGATAGAAATACATCTGCAGCTATAGCTGCACATATTTGCGTATTCAGATACGAAAAACCGCGTGACGCGACGTGAAACAACAACAACAGCAACTGGGGGGAAAAGTGAAAAGAAATCAACTGAAAATATAAAAATGGCCAAAATGCATTGCAATGGAAAATGGTTGGCCAGAAATTACAAAGAGCGCATCAGTGAAAATTTGCGAGTCTCTGGTTAGAGTTGAGGTGCGGCACACACACACACACACACACACACCCTTCTCCCTCCTTCCTCCTCCCTTACGCGACTCATCACCCACGGCCATACAAATTACAAACGAAATGAGTGGAAGAGCGTCGAAGAAGAGAGCGTGAGTGGGAGAGAGAGAAAATGAATTGCAATCGCCTTTGTTCGTTTTAATACACTTATTTAAGCAGTTCGATTAGCTAAAGCGAAAAGTCTTACAAAAATGTATTCTAAAGACTATAATTGATTTATTTATTTGGCATTGGGAAGCAACTGTTGCAAACTGCCTGGCACCTAAGCTGTAGTAGCCTTGAAAGTAGCTATAACTTTAGATAAAAAATTTAGAACACTAAATGTTAACAAAATTTGAAAAATAAATATAAATAAATAAATAAATAAATATAAAAATAATATAAACAGTTATAACAAACAAACTATATTTCTTTAGTTTTATTAAGGAGTATTTGAATAAAGTTAGAAGTTTTGAAATGATTTAAAAATAAATTTTTAAAAGTTTAATAAAAATTGCACTTGAATCGCATATAAAGTTCAATATTTTATGTTTTGTTTTTTAAATACAACTTTGAAAACATACAAAAGCATGCAACAATTTTTTATATTTTAAGAAAATCCAGAAACTGTTTTTATTTTAGAAAAATTTAATTTATTTTATTTTTTTTTTTAGGATTTATTGATTAAATGTAGTTAAATAAAATGTTAATAAATTTTTATTTAGAAATATTTAAAACTAAATTTTTTTTAAATTTGTAATCTTTAAAAATATATAATATTTATATTTATTTATATTTATATATATGCTATATATATTTTTATAGTTTACAAATTTAAAAAAAAATGTAGTTTCAAATATTTCTAAATAAAAAATTTATTTACATTTACATTTATTTTATTTTATTTAGTTTTAATTTTTTTAATACAAAGCCTAGAGCATTAAAAGTTCGGTTTCAAATTTAATTACATTTTCCTTTGTTTTTTTTGTGCATTTTTGGTTTGATTTCTGCTTAATTTAGCGCTAATGAAATGCGACTGGAAACGTTGATTGCATGTGGCCTAGTCCTGCCCCCAACACAGCTTCCCTCCCCCTCCCTCTGTCCACTGCCATTTCCACCTGACAGCCCCATTTCCCAGCACCCTTTCTACATGAAAATGAAGTGCATTTGGTCACATGTCACGCAAGCAAAGTCAATTGTCTGGGCAACTTTAAAGCTGTCCGGTTTACAATTTAAATGCCAATGTTGGCGATTTGTAACTTGTCACTGAACGACAGACAAGTGTCTTTCATACCGAGAGAAAGAGAGAGAGAGAGAGA
Source organism: Drosophila dunni (assembly GCA_018152125.1). Lineage (NCBI taxonomy): Eukaryota > Metazoa > Arthropoda > Insecta > Diptera > Drosophilidae > Drosophila > Drosophila dunni. The sequence continues at coordinate 1,648,920 of JAECXC010000648.1, read as the reverse complement.
GAGAGGGCGAGAGTGGGGAAGAGACAGAGATACAGAGGAAAGCTGTTGCCACCTTTGGCAAGGCCTATGGATTCGCGGTTAGCCGATTGAGGGAGAAACTGTTTACTATCAATGATTAACCGTCATGAGTGTGTGTGTGTGTGCGTGTGTGTGTTGCTGTGTGTTCCATTCTAATGCGCTTAGATTGGATCTAAAAACTCGAGAGCCCAGCAAATTAGTCGCTTATTTCTATGGCGTAGGCATTGTAATCCCCAATAGCTGAGATTTGGTCTAACTTAGCTTAGCCAATGGAATGATATCAATACGAGCAAACAGTTCGTTCAATTCGTCATTCGATACTCTCGACAAACCCAACTAATCCCCCTAATACAACTTCCACAACAGTCAGCGCCAGAAGTCAGCGTCAACCCTCGAAGCTAACCTTGGAGATCCACTTAATTTCACAAATTAAAGTGCTGCGAAAAAATATATATATAAATTTTACGCTAATTAAATGACATTCAATTGGCACAATTCAGGGTTGAGCGATGAAAAAAATAATTTCTAAAGACTTTAACAGCTGAGCAAATTAGGGCTAACAACGAATTTTAAATGCGCTTTCCCGGGGCTTGGAAAAATCATAATTGGAATACATTTAAAAGTATGATAAGTACTTAAAACATAATGTAAATATTTTTTGTATTTTATATGTTATTTATACTGAAATTAAATATTGAAATTATTAAACAATAAACAATGTTCAGTTAGGATTACTCATAATTTGTTGAATAAAAACTGCTATTGTAGGCTAATAGTTATATTGAAATATATAAAATCAATTTATATCTTTACTAAATAGTTTTTTGAGTAGCCTATATATAGAAAAATACAGAAAAATTTAAATTTAACCAACAGTTTTTTTTTTTTTTTTATTCTATTTAAATATGTTGAGAAATCATTGGGGAAAACCTTTTCTAGACTGTATTCAATTATAGCTAAGTGAAGTTGAAAGAAAAAACTTTAAAAAATGTTACTATATTTTTAAGATTAAGATTATTTTAGAGTTTAAGAAAATGAAAGGTAATTTAAATTATTTACTTTTAATTAGTTACTTAATTTAAATCAAAAGTTTTTTTTTTGTTTTTAATTTTAGTTAAATATTCTTTTTCAATGCCAGGATCATCTTATAAGTTTTTTTAAGTTCAAGTTATTATTGTCTTATTAAAAAAAAATGAGTTATGTTTTTTTTACTAATAAAAATGCCATTTAAATATGTTTTTTACTAATACTTTATTAATTTTTTTTTATCAAATTTTTTAAAACAAATTAATAATTCCATAATAGTTAATATGAATATTTTTCAACACCATTTTTGTTCACATTATGCTAGAAATACACTTATTTTATATATACAAATATTAATTTATATAAAATATTTATATTTATTTTACGTTGAATTTTCACTTATTTGAAAATGCTTATTTATTTATTAGTAATTATTTTATATAGCATTATTTTAAGTTTACTTTGTATATTTATTTTTTTGATAAAATAAAAAATTAATTAACTATTTTTAACAGTTTTAGTCACCAACATTATTTTTAAAGTGTGAAAATTTGTAAGTTCTTCGAATTATAAAATACATGTTCTTATTTTTCTTAATTATTTACTTTATTAAGTGTTCTTTTGTTAAGTTTTTGGCCAAGTTTAAGCGACATAACCAATTTGTTGTTCATATTTAATGTAACAAGCTTAAATGAATGAGCGTTTGGCTTCTGGCTCGCAAACGAGTGCTGATTAACTGTTAACTGAACGACTGCCAACTTAATTAAACACTCAGCGCACAGCTTCAGCTTCTTCTTCTTCTGCTGCTGCCTTAACGGGTTGGCAGCCCCGGGGCTTTTACCGATTGAGAACCCTTTTGTCTGTCGCTTTGTTGGGTATTGTCAGCTTTGACTTTTGTCAAACGCTTGATTGACTTGCCGACTCAGTGACTGACTGATTGACTGCCTGATTGACGGCCTGAGTACACCGTACACGAGCTGTGTTGTTACCCATTCCCACTAGCAGTTCCACTTCCACTTCCTCATCCACTTGTTGTTGTCCTTGTTGACGCGCAACCGCATTTAATTTTTATTGAATTTATTAAGTGATTAAAAAGTTGTCAATATCAACGAGTCAGGATAGCAGTTGTTGTTGTTGCTGTTGTTGTTGCTGTTGTTGTTGTTGCCCATGTTGTTTGCTTTTGTTTGCCACATTGCCACAACAGTGAACAATTTGCACTGTTGTTGTTGTCGTTGCTGTTGTTGTTGGTTGGTCGCCGTACTTTGCTGCACAGTGTCCACTTTAATCCTTGCTGTGGTTGCAAAAAACTCCCCCTATCCCCTCTCGACTCCACCCTTTTTCACCGCTTTATGAACGCTGTGTAGAGATCGCTTTTTCAATATTTTCCAACAGCTTTTTCCTGCAAATTTATTAATGCCAAATTGTGTGTGAGCGAAAGTGTGTGTGTGTGTGTGCGAGTGTGACCTTTGTGGTTGCTGTGGATTATGCGGTTGGCTCACTTGTTGCAGATTGCTGCAGCCGCTGTGGCAACTCATTTGCAATGGAATTGAAACAAACTCGACAAACGCTACCTGTAAATGTCCCTACGTTTCCCTACCGTCCCACCCTCTCACTACCGTCCTACCGTCCACTGCTAAGCCAACAATTAGGCTGTAAAATTTGCGCGTCCTTGGCTTTAATTGCACATCCCGAAATCCAGTCGAGAAACACTCACTTTCGCACCACTTTCCTTTTGGCCAGTTGCACTCGACACTTGTCTCTCCACCCACGACTTTAACGGCTACAAGATTTACGACATGTGTGTGGGTGTGTGCGTGTGTGTGTACTGCTGTTGAGCACTGTTCGTGCCAGTTAACAATCTAGGGAGCATTTGGCTTGCGCTTACTCCACTCTCGAGCTTCCTTTGCGGTCAGTCAAATCAGCGAGTTGTTGATTTGGGATAAGAAAAGCTGGGAAATCTTGGGGGAAAACGTTTTCAAGGCTGTATACAATTATAACCGAAGTGGAAAGTGGAAGAAAAAAATATTAAAAATTTAACTACATTTTTGAGATTATTTTAGAGTTAATGAAAATTAATTTAAACTCTAGAAAAAATATTTACAAAATGTTTAACATATTTAATGGCTGGCCTTGAGACTCCAGATCTCATAAGCTATGGATGTTGCTTGCTGGACAGAATAAATACTTAAATTAGCACAAAAAAGACTTAAATTTTTTCCACAAAAAATACGAAAAGTTCAATTTATTGTTAACAATTAAGTGGAATCCGGTTATAACGACTCCGCTTTAAGCGTCCGTCCGGTCATTGCGACGGAAATTCGATGACTGTTTGGTCCCCATACAAGCTTTTTTTTCCTTGCTCGTTTCGGTTAAAGCGTCTACCGGGTATAACGACGTAAAATCGTCAGTCACTTGAGTGTCGTTATAACCGGATTCCACTGTACAAAATATTTTTAGTTTGTTTATTTGCTTGATTCCCAGTGCCTTTCATTTTATTAACTATGATTAAAATTAAATAAGGAAACGCTATAATAGAAACTTATTAAAAAACTTATTACTAAATTTAAAATTTATATGAACCAATTAATTAAAATTGCTTATTTTATGTAGTTCAATGAAGTAACTACCATATCCTAAGCTACTCTTAAGTCAACCCAAGTGCAGCGACTTGAACTTGAGTTAATATTCAGTGGAGCTCAGTAACAAGTTGTGAAATTCTTGCACTTCAACGGGAACTGAGTTCATTTGTCACCCGTTGGCTGATAAATTTTTGGGCAATTCGTTAAAACCCATTGCGCCATTGTGTAACAAACCAATTAGCAATCAAAATGAACTAACACATTGCTCCGCTGCACTGTGTGCTTACAGTCAGTCCTCTCTCCTCTTTTGCCTCTCCTTCTTGCTACATCCTGCTTGCAACAGAGCATCCTGCCACAGAGCATCCAATTCATCCACGTTGTCATTTCAGATGTGGAGCAATGCGCACTGTTGACATGTCGTCGACGAATTATGGCAAAAGGAGACTTAGCTTTTCACTCTTCACACTTTATTCTCCCTATCTCCATGTCTCCATCTCTCCCTCTCCCCCTCCTCTCCCCTTGCTTCGCTCAATGTCAATAGCAACCAAAAAGCTAGCTACGTTAAGAGTTAAATTTTCAGAATTCACAATTCACAAGATGGCAAAACCAATGTGGAGAGCTGCCAACTGACGATGAGGAAGGCTCCGAAGGAGGTGGGGACAAAAGGGCTGGGTGTGGGTGTGGCTGTAGGTGTAGGGCCTACACTGTAAGTTAGGATTGGCTGTTGAAATTCTTTGAAAGTGTGTCAAGAGTTTTGGTTTTAACTGAGTGTAACTTAGAGTGAAACTCTCTGGTAAGAAAACATTAACAAAGTTTTTTGAATTTGAGCCAGCTGGTATTATATTTGATATAGTAGTAGTATCAATGATCATGTTTGATATATATTTTATGCTTAACATAGCTCAGCTAATTGCATTAAAATTTTAATATATTTTGTTGGTTTTGTTAAATATGTCAAAAAAAAAAAAAAAAATGAAGAGCGTTAAATAATAAAAACTTTTCTGTGCAAATGTAATTTTTCGGTTTAAAAAAAATTTAAAATAAACTCCATTATTAATAAAAAATCTTGTGTATTTTATCTAAAGATAAATAAAAATATATTCTATAATTTACAACAGTTCAATTTTATTTAATTTTTGTATCCTATTGATCTAGTTCTTTAAGTAATTGTTTCATCCGATATCGTATTTAAATGAAATAAAAAATTTATGAAAAATTGTAATATAATATACAATTTTTTATTAAAGGAATTTTATTTGTGATTTTGATAAAGAAATATAGTTTTATAAAATTTACAACAGTAGCTGTTTATGGTATTAATAAATAATTATTTTTTATGTTTCTCTGAAATTTTTTTTTAATTTTTTTGAATTTTGTTTTTTTTTTTTCGAAATTAAAATAATAAATCTTTCTGCTCTGAATATAATATTGTTTTATATTATATTATACACTTGTATGTTCCATAACATTTCTATATAATTTAAGCTTTTAAGCTAGTTAATTATTTAATTTATATTATTTAAAAAAAAGTTATTTTAAAAATACATTGTTTAGGTAGGCTTTTTTTTTACAATTTAAGACTTTTAGAATCATTATGCTTCCTACATTAAATTTATATACCTAATACCTACTAATTTTGGTCAGTGTTGGGCGTGCCACGGTAGCCATGTTAACAAGCAGAAATCATGACAACGTTGTTGGCACTTGATGGTTCCGCACGGTCTGTTGATGCCACTCTGCATCTTTTCCTACCACGCCCCCTTTCCCTTTCGCCTACTCACCTCCCGCTTTACCCAGTTCATTAGGAGACGAATGCCGAAAAACAAAACCAAGAGAGGCAACCCTGGCCAGGGCTGGAGACTAGGGACCGACTGCCGCTGCCTAAAGTCAGCTTCTGTCTCACTGATTGCACTTATTAGTAGGATGCTACCTGAACTGGCATTGCAACGGTATTTAGAGGGCTGAAAGGGGGGCGTCGACATGGGCATGGTCAGGGGCGTAAGGGTGGGCGTGTTGCCAGTTTAAATGTTTAAACATTACATTTTTAATTTGATGGATCAACAGAATAAACGAATCGTAAGCGAGGCAACATCGAGCATTGAGGTAATTGGGAATTGGGTTTTAGGTTTGAGTTTGAGCTAGGGTTTGGGTTAGGGTTAGGAATGGGGATAGGGTTGGCGTTAGGGTTACTCGGTTTGGGTTACGATTTCTGTTTGGATTTACAACTCGGAGTTGTGACACTGGTTTCCTGCTCCAAGTTGATTGTCACAGCTTGTGGGAGTTGGAAATTTTTCCTCCTTTTTTTTGTTGGGTGTCATATTTGCCGAGATTTTTGCTAGGCAGTGCAGCTTTGTTGAATGTTGTGGCTTTCTGAAATGCACACTCAAAACTCAGTGCTCAGTACTCAGTACTCAGTACTCAATAACCGACACCGGCACTTGACGAAAACTCTTTGAATTTCACGGCAATTTAAAGTTTTCCAGAATTTGTTGCTGTTTGAAATTTAATTTTTGTTTAATGGAATTAAATTTTTACTTTTTGATCTGCTTTACTTGTGTATATAAGATTAAAGATTATTTCACAGAAGCAATCTAAAAACTAGTTGAATTTGGAGCGGCTTAAAACTATTAATTTTTAATGACAGTCCGTCAAATTCTCTTTAATGTCACTTAATAGTAAAATAAGGGTTATATAAAATAAACATAAAATAAAGATAAAATGTTCATTTAAATTTTAAATTAACGATTGACTAAAAATTGCATTTTATAAACATAAATGAACTGCAAAATATCAGACAAAGTTTAGTAGTTATTTGAGAAAACATTCGTCAAACTTTTACGTTTGTGTTAATGACTCTTAATTCAGAATCATATTTACTTATTTATTTTTTATTTTTTTTTATTAGACATATTAATTTTTTTAAAGTTTCAACCTTCCAAACTTAAAAACTTCTGTTAAAATCACTTAGACAAGGAGACCAATGAAAATGAACCAATGGAATCTTGTATGAAATTGTTATGATATGCTCCTTATTTTTTATACATCTTTTTGGCATTTAAACAATTATAATTTTCATTTATTTTATTTGATGTATTTAACATAAATTAATAATATTTTATTTTATTTATTTGTTGTATATCTGCTTACAGTGGGGTGCAAAAGTGTGTACTACATGTGAGTAAAATAACAGATAAAATCAAACCAAATTAATTTTATAATAATTATTGAACAATTATTGACAACTAAGCAATTTTACATTATTAGCATCGCAAAACTAAAAATACTCATATTGGATTTCGATATTTTTATATAATTTCTACTTAAACCAAATATATTTTAAAAATACTTTTAGGCATTTAAAGGGTTTTAATATACTTATTTATAATATTTTTTATATTCATATTTATTTTTATAATATTTATTTTCATATTTATTATCATTTATTTATTTATTATACTATTTTAAATAAATACCATTTTAGTCCAATTTAATTTTAAATAATTTATTTTTGATACTCATGGGTTGTATTTTTAAGGGTTTTGGAACACACACAATCCACTTGAAAACTCCACATAAAAACTGCAGCAATCTGTGTATTACTCGCAGCTGGAAATTGTTTCAGTAATTCTCAAATTGCATCTTAAGCTGCGATTCCTTTGGCTCCTGTTGGAGCTGCGTTTGGGTCCTTTTTGGGCACTTTCGGGTGCACTTGGGTTTATTGTTCGGCAGAGGTGATGCAAAGGGTGGATGGCGGAGGGAGGGGAGGGAGGGGGCGTGGCAGCTGCTTTGATGGCCAGTTAAGCCTGCACCGTTTGGTCGAGCGTTTTTCGCCCCATGCCAACCGAAATGGCCATTAATCATGTCATGTAATGCCGCCATAAATCCAACAACAATTTCAGCGTCTCCCCCATTTTGGGCTTAAGGGGGCAGGGCCGGGCTGGTGGGCGGGGTATGCCCACAGGCAGTCTCATGTGGACGGTGCTGCATTTTATTAAATGGCCAAATGAAAAGTCACGCTTATTGTCTGCCGTACAGTGCACACTCCGGACAATGGACAAGCGGAAGGTGGTGGGAGGGGTGAGGGGTGAGGGTGGAGTGTGGCTCATTGGCAGTGGGAGGCTTCTTGCATATTTGTGGCGCGCATTAAATTTGGCTGACAACGGCGCATGAAACATGGCCATCAATATGGCCACGTCAATGTGTCTCCATTGCCGTACGAGTGTGTACAAGTGTGTACATGTGTGTGTGCGTGGGTGTGTGTGTGTGTGTGTTTGGCTGTGGGCGTGCATGCAATCGCAATATGGCGACCGCAATGCTTCGGCATTTCCATTGACATTGCCATTGCCGAGGCAGCCAAAAAAAGAAAAGGAAAATTAAAAAATACAGAAAAAAATTGTAGAGAAATAAAAGTAGGCAAGATTGTTGCAGCACGGCAACACTGCTGGCCCGGCCATAATGCCACAACAACAACAACAACAGTAAACACAACATAAGCGACAACAATGGCAGCCAAAAATCAATTGAGTGCTAAAACCAGCAACAACAACAACAACAGCAACAATAACAACAACAACAACAACTACAACAACAAGTGCGATTGTCGTTAACGCTCAGACTGTAAAAATAAAAATGCGATTCGCCTTTTTGCAACAACTTTTTGAACCCTGTATGCAGTAAATACAACAGGGGTGTCATATTTATGTATTAAAATCTGTGCTTAGTGTGGAAAGTGTTGTTTTTTTTAATGAGTAATGCTAACGATATAGATTAAGGGTGTTTATTTCTAATCGTAATGGTTTTAAACGGGGTAAGTTGAGTATTTCATATAGCTGCCATGGACCTAAACAGTTGGAAAATATTTTGATAATAATTTGTTGTTAGTTTAGACATAGAAACAAGCTCTCAAAATATTTTAAGTGTTGGGAAAGTCAAAAATATGCTCTTGACTAATTAAGTACAATTTGTTAACTTTAATTTGTTGCTTTCTTAATTATTTAATAATTTATATATATAATGTTTATATATTTATACATGTTGATTGCTTCGCATAACTACAGGGTCTTCTATAGTCGCTTGTTGGTCAATTGTTGCCTTTACTACCAAATTTCTTTTCTGGTTTCCTTGTTAACAATTGTTGTTGTTGTTGTTGGCAACGCATTTGGAAGATTAAATAAAAAAGGTGCCAATTTATAGGAAGTTCATTAATGAAGTGTAGAGAAACTGTCTGAATTGGCTTTTATGTAGTTTAAGTAAACAAACGTAGTCAAAATATTTAATTTTTTTCTATACAAAAATTGTTTAACATATGTTGAAATAAAAGATAAGGATTTTTTGGGACTTTTTATATACAACACAATTAAGGTAAACTTAAAATTTTTAAGTATCAGGAAAAGTCGCAAGGAAAAACTGTTATTTTTGTTGCTAAATTTTACATTTTTTCAACATAAAATTATTGGAAAATTATAATTTTTTTGGATCATGTGATTCATTTTTTGACGGGAATTATCCAATCCTTGAATATGATGATTAGGTAAAAATAATTAAGTCACCAAATTATTTAAGGAAGTACGTTTTACAGAAATTAATCTACATTAATTTGAATATATTAAATTAAATATTAATGTATTTTTACTTTACATATATCATACATTTAACAGCCAGTTTCTCAACATTTGCTGGCATTATTACCATGGAATATTAAGGCAGTTAAAGTGTTTTTCAAATACAATTTCATTTAAAATCATTTGAAAATAATTTTTGTTTATTATTCACTGCTTTGAGAACTGTATTTAATTTTTTATTTTTTAGGGTTTCGAACGACAAACAATCCACATTGCTGGCATTATTATCATGTCAAAATTTATAAGCTTACATAACACAAAACATGACCAAGAATTCTCTTTAACTTACACATTTTTATTTGATCTATTTTACTGTGCAAATTTCCCTTAATTGGTGACAGTAAAAAGAACTTAATTATTTAAGTTATTTGCACTTGGCAACTACAAATGAACTTGATGCTGCTCTTAGCCAGGTCTTATAGTTGCCTAAAAGTGATACACTTAAAAAAAAAATAATAATAAAAAAACCTTTAAAAGTAAGCTAAACCAAAAAAATATTAATAATTATAATTTTATTGTATAATTTCGATAAAGTTCGTAACAAAAGTTGTTTTGTTTTCAAACAAATTTTACTAAATATAAAAATTTGGAACGCGTTGAGCTGAGAAGTGTTTTGAAAAAAATATTAAGCCAATGCAAATTATATGAAAGCTTAGAAAGGATACCAAAATTATTGTTTTATGTTTGGGAATTTATTTTATTTTATTTAAATACATCCCTTGTTATTTTTAAATCATTTTAAATAAATTTAGATTGCAGAAAACTCCATAGGCACAAAAAATAAACAAATTTGTAGGGTAAGGTTGCTCCTTGTTATTTTTTTCCAGTGCTGTTGAAGTCTGGTACTCAGTTACCCCCCGTTCGGTCCCCTCCCGTCCTGTCTCTGGTGTCTCTGCTGCTATTGTTGTTGAGTGACAGGCAGCGGCTAATGCACTTTTGCAACCGCAGCAACGTCGGCAACTTGAAGCCGTCAAATAAATTGTTCAAAAATGCAACTCAACTGCTGAAGGGGAAGGGAAGAACTGGGGGTAACAAGTCTGCGAGTGGTAGATGTGGGGGGTGACTGGGCAAGAGGGGGAACAGAGTCGCGATGGCCAGATTGCAGGGCAAACTTTTTGCGGACCACTCGTCGTATGCGCAATGCGCGCACGCTGCTAACGCTGCAAGCGGCGGCAAAAAAGAAAGCACTGTAACGGCGAATGAATGTCACTGCGAACATGAAACGACATGTGCACTTTATGGCGGCCAAGCGATGGACGCTATTGCCACAAAGAGTACCCCAGAGGGGAAGGGGTGGAAGGGGGGCTGGTGAGGGGATTGTGGCAACTGCTACGAGCCATGAAGCGACAAAATCAAATTGCGTTGCAACTGATTGCGCATTGGGTGGGCAGAAAAGGGGGACGGGTGTTCGATTGGCGGGGATTGGTATGGGAATGGGGGCAGCGACCTGTCAGGCACGGCGGCAGCTGTCACTTGGACAGTTGTACGAGGAGCGCGTCGAGAAAAGGCACAAAACAAACGAGTGAAATGAAGCAACACTAGCAACAAACAAACAACAACAGCAGCAGCAGCAGCAACAGGAGGAGGATCAGGAGGAGGATCAGGAGTTACAGTCGCGACACAACAACATGACGGGCAGTAGAGTGATGGGGTAGGCAGGGGCTTCCAGGGGGTGGAGGAGTTGATAACTGGGGTCAGTCAGCGTGCAGTTGCAATTTGCCAGACAAGCAAATGCCTTTTTTTCAGCCCTTTTTATTGCTGGGGGGAGTACAGCCATGACTTGACAAAAATGCAACGAAAGAGGAGTCTGGAGGGGGGCGTGGTGCCCTTGCACAGACTGACTTTGACTCTGGTCAGTCAGCTGGCAAATCAAGTCAAATTATAGTCAAAAACACACGAGTTATCCATTCGAAATTTACTTTTTGCTAATTGTTAACCTAAAATGTTTGCACCGCAGACGATGATGATGATGAAGCAACTTAGTTGGCCGTTAACACCGTTACCGTTTACCCTCCTCCCTGTCCCGGCCTGTCCCCCACTGCCCACACCCCCCCCCCCAAACAAACTGCGGTAAATAACTTTAAATGACAATCAGCACATGTGGCGTATGCGCAATCTGCCGACAGGCTTAATATGCTTAGTGCTCAGCTTAATGCCGAAATCTCTTCCAATGAAGCGTACAAAAAACTGCTCAAAAAAAGTATTTGTTTTTATCAATAAAAGTTTGGGAAATTATATAAATGAAATATCCATATAAATTTAATATAAAATTGAAGTTTTTATTTAATGTGGCAGCTGAAATGATGAGTGGACAACGGAAGCTCTTGTGGCAGGAGTAAAGGAAACATGAACTAACAAAACTAAAGAGAAAGAAAACATTCTAAATAATTAAATTATTAAATGACAAGAAAATTGTTAAGCACTATATTCAAAAGAATTGTTTTTAGACCACGTACTCTAAAAAAGAGTAGAGGGGTCTATTAGGTTTGTCAGAAGCGAAATGTGCGTAACAGGCAGAAGGAAGCGTTTCCGACCCCATAAAGTATATATATTCTTGATCAGCATCAACAGCCGCGTCGATATAGTGATGTCCGTCTGCCCGTCTGTCCGTCTGTCTGTCTGTCCGTCTGTCCGCTGTTCGTATGAACACCTGGATCGTCTAAACTATAAGAGCTAGAGACACCAAATTTGTTTAAGTTTATTTCAAATTTTTGCCACGCCCCCGCAAATTGTGAAAAACGACTTAAATTGGAAACGACTACAGCTACCAGGACCAAATTCACACAGTATGTGAGTGGTGCTATGGTTACTATCCTCACCAAACTTGATCTGGATCAGACAACTATAGCCTATGGTTCCCATAAGACAAATCGGAAAGCCTCTCATTCGAAAGAGTACTGGGTCTTTTACGGTCGGCTCACTCGACAGTAGCCTTTCTTACTTGTTATTATGATGCTTTTGTATGGCTAAATTGTTTTTACAGCTTATAATTGAATTGTTGTTTAGTTTTTCAATTAACTAACGCTATCAGAATTGTGCTTAAAATTTGTATATAAAAAAGAGACGTCTTTTGTCTTACCCCTTGAATAGAAATCAAAAAAATTTTATTATTAAAATAGTGATTTATTTTAATTGAATTTATTTATCTGCTGCTATTCAGCCTAACCTAAAACAAAAGGTTAGAACAGTTGAATATATAAAAATATATATTTTTAAAAATGTTTGAAAAATAAACTGACAAGTGACAAGTCTTGAGCTCAGAGTTTAGTCACAATATCTTTTTCTGGTACCCACTGTGTGCTGTTTAAATCTAGTATTAATTAAGGGGTTAATGCATGGCACTGGACTGTGCCGACAGCAGCTTGAGAAGCAGCATTGTTTAAGGCAAATAGTAAACCACTTTACGCAAGAACACACACATACCAACACACACACACACACACACACACACACACACCAACACACACAATGTCACAGTCACAGTCAGCCGGGGCTAGCCACAGACAAACTTCACTTGCAGTTGCAGTTTGCAGTTTGCTTTGCTGGCGGCTGTGGCTAAAACCCGAAGAAGGGTTGCGGGCCTACCACGCCCCCTGGCTCCCCTGCCCTTTCCCCTACTACTTCCCCACACGCTTTGTACTCATGTCCGCTTAGCAGCGCCATTTCACCATTGTGTTTACCAGTCCGTCTATTTGTCCCACTGTCCGTCGCTTGTCCGGCGTCTGCATGGATTATTTGCGCGAGTGAATATTAAATTTGAACCGCAACCGAACGAGCCGAGCCGCCAGCAACAGCAACAACAACAGCAGCAGGGGTAGAGGACGATAGGGAGGCAAAGGCAGGAAAGGGGGAAAGGCGTATTGCGTTTTTGTACCCTGGAAATGGGGAGCTAGGGTATATTGTTGTCAGCGTAAGGAATGGCAAAAGGAGAAGAGAGTAAAATGGGTGCCAAACGTTTCCCCTGATGAACTCAAACCCAGTTAGAAAAGGGTATTCAATAGTCGGCTTAAAAATCAAATACGTTTGCGAGTGGGTGCGTGTGGGCGTGGCTGGTTGGGGGCGTTGAGCCACGTTGCTGCTCTGGCCTGGCACGCAAGTTAACTTCCGCTGTTGCGGGCAGTTCGAGAGAGAAAGAGGGAGAGAGAGACAGAGAGCGATAGAGGGAGAGCGAACGCGTTTCTGTATTGGGCATTGCATCAGCATAAAGTCCAATTATTTGGCAGTAGGGTTACCATAAGCGTAGAAGCTGGGGAAGGGCTGAGGGAGGAGTCCCCGGAGACGGGGAAATACATGTTCGGTTTTCCAATTGTTTTTTGTTGCCCTTATTTTTGAAGCTGCTAATGTAGTGGCGTTGTTTGGCGGTTTTCGGTCAGACAGACAGCGGTACAGATTTCTTTTTTTTTTCGTGTTCCTCTCCATTTTTTAACTGTCTGATGTTTGGACTTTTTGCTGCATTTTTTAATAAATGCAAATTGTGGAACTTATAAGTCAAAAGTCGAACATGAAATGCATGAAAAAATTTGTGCAAGGAAATGCACAAAATATTGAACTTGATTTTGGAGAGCATTGAACAATTGAGTGTTTAAATTGTTTGAATCAAACTGGTGTAAAAACATTTCATATAATTTAATTTTAATATTAAAATGTCTAAAGTAAAATGTGGTTACAAAAAGCATATAAAATATTTAATTTTTTTTTTAAGTTAGCATATTGTGTGTGTAGCTAAATATATTTACATTGATTTAAAATGGTATTTTTAATATATTTATACCAAAATAAATAAATATATACCAAAATAAAGCGTCTAACTTGTTTAAAAAAGTATAAGAAATGTATGATTAGTTTTTAATTTTTTTTTTTATTATACTCAAAGAATTTGTTGTTAAAGTTTAAATTGAAGGCTTAAAAATAATAAATAAATAATAATAAATTTTACCTTTCTCACTAAAACATTTTAACATTACTTAAATTTGTATTCAAAAATAAGTAGATGGGCTAAAAAATATTTAAACCTCAAAGCGCTTTTAATAAAAAATATTTGAAATAAATATGACAAATTTATATTATTGCTTTAAATGTAAATAAATATAATAAAATACATTTAATTTTGCAATATATCATTTGTTTGCAGTTACAAAAAATTGTATTTACTTAATAAAAGTTCAATAAAAAAATAAGTTTATTTTCAGGGCTTTGTTTGTTATGAGAAATTTATATTAATTTACTCAATTTCAATACATTTTGTGTAAGGCAAAGCATGTGTGTGTGCGTGTGTGTGTGTGTGGATATCCCTTGGCTATTTACTTGAAACACACAAAGTACATATTAATATGCTTTTTAGATGGCATCACATATCGCGGCAAAAGGCGAAACTTATAAATATTTATGTATTTCCGGACTGGGCGAAATGTTTTCGGGGTGTCGATATAGGGTGAAACAACAATAACAACAACTATGAGTGGTAGATACACAAACACACACACACACACACGCACACTGGCTGTAATACACACACTTACATGCTGACTTACTTGTGTACTCGCATTTTCGGGAATGTATGTAAAGCATATTCAAGTGAGACAACAAACGCATCAGAGTCCTCAACGTGGTTGTCCTGCTGTACTCCTTCTCCCGCTCCTTTTGCCCGACTGGATTCGCGACCAAAGTAAATAAAAGCTGGCCTCACTCGCTACTGTTATCTTTTTTGGAAAATCGCTAACAATAAATAATTTATGTGCAGCGCAAATGATAATGAAAAACCACCCCGTGCATGGCCAATGGCTCGACTGTGATGTGATACCGAATGCTACACAGTGCCCAGCCCAGTCTACTACTACCCCCTGCACCCCTGCACCCCTGCACAAGGGGGGTTGCATCAGCCGTCGCTCGCGTTTTTCGCATTTCCGAAATGGTCTGTTTAAGGCGATTTTCCCAGGGCGGCGACGGCCAGTTGAGTGGCATTGAAATCAAAATCCAAATCGTACAACCACTTCAAACAGAAGACGGGCGTAGGGGTGGGGCAAAGAGTAGGGGCAGGGGCACGGGTAGCAACATGGAAATGGTTAACATTATCAGTCGTATGCAGACAGACACAAAACCGAGCGACCGACTACAAACGTCGCACTTATGATGAATTTTTCTGCCGCTCTCCGCCCCACACACCTCCCTCCCCTGACCCTCTGCGAAGTCAGCCTTAGATAACCAAACAATGGCGGCAGGATACAGGCCAAAGACACAAGGATACTTTAATGCGTTGCGGTGCGGGAAATGCAAAAATGTAAACCAAACCAGTGAAACAGTGGAAGGAGCGTTGATCAGGGTAGCAATGGGAGTTGGGGCACGGCAGAGGCTATGCTGAGTGCTATCATTAAAGTGTGTGTAAGGTGAGAAAGGGAGCGACGTGAGGGAAGGGAAGGGAAGAGTTGAGCGGCCATTGCCTGAATATATGTCAACTCTGCGAACTTAGAGACAAAATTGGGAACAAGGGATGCAAATGAGTTTAGGAAGATTGGTAGAAAAATTTTATTTAAGGTTTTAAGCCTCTCGACTAAGTCACTTTCTAAAGGTCTTAGGCGGTTCATAAACTGCATTTGAATGTGGAAGTTTATTGATAACTAAATAGTGATAATTTGTATGCTATTTAAAGTATTTATCATGCCATAAATAAACTACAGACTACAAATTATATTAATTATGGTAATTATGATATGATTATTATGATTCTAATGTATGATAATAAAAGTATATAAAGTGTTGAGTAGAAATATGCAACTTAACTTAACTTAATAATAACTTAACTGCAGCACAACTTAACACGCCGGACAAGCGACGGACAGTGGGACAAATAGACGGACTGGATTAATATCAAGTCAAATCTGACAAATTCTAAGCTGATAAATTTGAATTAATAGTAACAGATTGGAAAAATCCTTTTTATTTTCGTTTATTTTAAGAAGATTTGGCTTTTAAGATTAAAACATTATTTTGAAAAAAATATATTTCCTATTTTAAATGTTGATTAACTAAAATAATTTAATTCAATCCTTTTTTTAGTCTTAACTGCACTTAAACTACATTTAATTTATAGAAAAAGTACTGCTGTAAATAAATTTTAATCACTTCTATAAAGTATTTGCTTATTCCTATGTAAAATTATAAGCAAGTGGGTTGGATAGCAAGGCAAAATCAAAGCCAGCCAACTTTATGTTATTTATATTGATTTTTACGAAACTGCACTGAAATGTAAAGCCGTTTACACCACCACAGTGCCTGCTAAAATGTTATTATTGTCCAAGGCAAACGGTAAGCGGTTTAAGCCAAAAGCCCAAAGCCCAAAGCCCAAAGCCGAAAAAGCCATGTGTATTATAAGACTTGCTATATTGAGGTGCTAACAACAACAATAACAAATGTTACACAATTGTCTGGCCAAAACAATTGGCACATCTATGACTTCGTTTCGGGGGGGGATTATGGCAAATTTGGGAATGAGAAGTGCTATAAAGTGATCGCTTTTGCCAGGCGCCTGTCAATTTTTCCAATCATCAAGCCTAATGAAAATTCTAGTGCAACAACAGCAGCAATCAACAACAACAACAACAACAACTACAACGATAATAAATGAATGCAGAAAAGCAAAAACAAAACACAGTAGGGAAAAAAAGGAAAAAGGGAAAACTGAAAACCGAAAAGGAAAACGTTGCTAGCAATGGGGCCATAAAATTCTGACAATTTTCTGACAGCAAACATGCCAACACTCAAAAAATCATAGCATACTTTTTTGGGTGGGGCGCAATTGTTGGTTGGCACTGGTGGGATGGATAAGGGGCGTGGGCGTTGGGCAAAATGGTGAATTGTTAGCTGGCAGCTGGAGTTGCGGTGTGGCATGTTAAATATACGTCACAGCTAAAACGAGCACATGTCTAGCGCCAAAAGTTTCAAGGATATAGCCAACGCCGAACAGCAACAACAACAAGAACAGCAACAATAACACACGTTAAGTTGTTGGCAGCAGCGCTGAATTAGCCAGTGGCATAAAGGGGTTGCCCGCCAGTCAGTCAGTCAGTTAGTCCGTTAGTCTGTTAGTCAGTTAGTCTGTTGTCCTTGCCGGATCCTTGCACCGGGACGGTCTCTGCTCATATTTCAAACGTGGACAGGACACTGGACACTGGACATGACGACATTTTACTGGCACGACGACGACACTTATTGTTATTAGCACATCGGGCTAAGCGGTCTGCTCCGCTCAGACCATTGTCCACCGTCCACGGTCCACCGTCCACTGTCCACTGTCCGGTGGCCATTGTCTTTGCGTGCCCTGCTCTCTTGGTTACCAGAAATGTGTTAACCTTTTGGCGCGCGCACATTTCAAAAGCCAATTACATGCACTCTTAAGCGTGTAAAGTTTTGTAATATGATTTGTGTTGGCCGCTTTTGGGTCTCCAATGTCCTGCACACTCCACTTATCCTCACCTATCCACACCCCCCATCCACACACACACCTGTCCTTTTCATTTTTATGAGCTCACCTATGCCCGTGAGCATGCAAAATATTTTATACACTCACACGCACACAGAGCTTGGAATAAAGGTGCAAATCTATATGTATTCGAACATTCGATTGTGACTTGAGTTACCTTTTGTCTCGGACATCCTTAAGCACGTGTTTACATATAGTTAGTTAAAGTGGTAGTTTGCCCTGAAATGCCAATGCTAGGGAGTATAATTTAGACCCTGTAAATGGAGTAGGTTTGGAATATTGTATGCAAGTCAATGGTGAAAATAGTAATGTAACTTTATATTTTATTAGTTGAGTTAGTTTAAATTTAACAACATTAGTTAATGATAGGAGTTAAGGATAGGACTTGCTTATGGCAATACTCAGAGTAAGCTAAATGGAAAGGTCAATCTGGGCGGCATCGTTAGTTGACCTAGATGCCCATCAATAATGTAATGTAATGAAATATAATTAAAATAATAATAATGATTTTGATAATAATAGTGATAATGATAATGGTAATAATAATAATAATAATAATAATAATAATAATAATAATAATAATAATAATAATAATAATAATAATAATAATAATAATAATAATAATAATAATAATAATAATAATAATAATAATAATAATAATAATAATAATAATAATAACAATAATAATAATAATAATAATAATAATAATAATAATAATAATAATAATATTAATAATGATAATGATAATAATAATGATAATGCTAATGGTAATACTATTTTTATAGATATTAATTTTTTTTTATTATTATTTGGATCACAGGCTAGTGTCCTGCTACCTAACTTCATCTAGTCAGAAATGCAGCATTAATTATTTTTAAATGTAGATATTAATACCGTTAATGAAAATGCCAATACAATTAGTTGCGAAAATAATATGATAATAGTATAAATGCCATACATTTCTTAGCTTATAAACCTCAGGCAGCTTGCTCTGAGTGTGACATCAATTAGAGGGACTTTTAGTAGGCCTTGGCATTGCATTCTTTGTGATTTAGTTGTGTCACAATTTTTGATAATTTTGTTTTTCAGTTATATTTCATCGGCATACAGATCGGGTTACAAGCACGCTTCAAACTTTTAGAAATTCGCTTGGCGCTCGCAAAACTTTTCTGTTTCGGTCTAAAAATTCAAAACGCCCACAAGATAGCAATGGCGTCCAACAGCAGCAATAGCAATAGCAACAACAACAACACAGATAACAACACAAACACCTACAACAACATGAACACTAACACCACTACAAGCAACAACAACAACGACAACAATAACACGAACAACAACAACTTGAACAACAATAGAAGCAGCAGCAACAACTTGAACAACAGCAACAACATTAACAGAAGAAACAACAACTTGATCAACTTGAACAACAACTTGAACAACTTGAACAACAATTTGAGCATCAGCAACTTTCTGATGAACCGACGACGCCGCCAAAGACAATACATATTCGATTATATGCGAGGCATGGAGATGCCGATGATGTTGCCGTTGCCGATGCCAGTGCCGATGCCGATGGTGATGCCGACGATGATGACAACAGCAGAAGGAACAACAGCAGCAGCAGCAACGACGACAAGGATGAGAACACCAATGCCGATGCCGATGCCAATGCCAATGACGTTGCCAATGTTAACGCTAACGTTTACGGTACCATTGTTCAATCATATCGACAGATACGCTCGTCATCCACTGATGAGAGCAAGACGACAACTGGTCGCCGGCTGGGGCACAATGGGTAATGAGGGACAAGCTGGGGATGTGGGCAATATTGGGGATAATAATCATGTGGTTGGCATACCCAACGTTGCGCCAGCCAATCAAATGGCCCACATGGGCGGCGGTGATGCTGAATTAATATTTGAGGCGCCATTGGCACCACAGCATCGTGGTGCCGGCGATGGTGTACAGCAGCTGCAGCAGCATGCAGGTGCCGAGATACCAGATGCCGAGGCTGAGCCAGAACCGGAGCCACAACAGCGAGTGATACAGCCACCGCGACGGGAGACATTGGAGCAGCGACGCGAGCGGAGCGTACAGCAAATTTTGCGCCTCTGCGATTTCATACAACAGCAGTTGGCAACAATTGCGGCTCAGATCGAAGCCTACGAGAGGAAGCTGGCACAGCACAATGCACAATCGCCGTCGCCACCGGAGCCCGACGGCGATGTCATATAGAACACCAAAAGCAGCAGCAACAAGAACAGCGGACACAGCAGCAGAAAGGACAACAACAGCAGCAGGAACTCTTGGAAAGGAAAATGATCATGAAATGGGATTTGGATGCGGATTTGGACTTGGACTTGGAAGTAAAAATTATGTTGGCAATCGATGGGGAAATGAATTTTTAGTTGGGAACTGTAAGTGTAAGTGGAAATGGTTCTGGAACTGGAACTGGAAATGGAGCTGTGAGTGTAACTGCAGGAGCAGGGAATGCTGTTTTGGACACTACTGTGGCTGCGCTGTTCATTCTCATTACCAATTTAATCTCGGCATCATCTTTATTCGCACTAAATTCGCTAATTGTTGGCGTGTTTCATTTTGTTTGCACATTTTAATCAACAATTCTTCTTCTTTCAATCCAAAATTGCCTTCGAGTGCACGTGTTATCGTTGGACGCACAAATGAAGCAAGTAAAATGTATGCGCTTCAAGAATTTCCATCTTCGTTTTCATTTCAAAGGGGGAAACGGGCATTTTTTTTTAGCCTCTAGTGTGTAGATTTCTATAGCGACTTTTTATACCCTTGCAGAGGGTATAATGTTTTTGTCACGAAGTTTGTAACGCATTGAAGGAGGCGTTTCCGACACTATAAAGTATATATATTCTTGATTAGCATCAACAGCCGAGTCGATATAGCCATGTCCGTTTGTCTGTCCGTCTGCTTCTATGCGAACAAGTCTCTCAGTTTTAAAGCTATCTCAATGAAACTTGGTACAGATATGTGTTCTCTCTGCACGCAGATCATTTGTAAAAATCGGACAGATCGGATCACTATATCATATAGCTCCCATAGCAACAATCGGTCGAAATGCATGCAAATGTATGAACATTTTCGGTGTCTACTGACCGATTTCAACGAAATTTACGGAGAATCAATTTCTAATCGTGTCCCATCTGTTGACCAAATTTCATTTGAATCGGACTTCTATATCATATAGCTGCCATAGAAATAATTGGTGATTGAAACCAAATTAACGCAATATTCACAACTGCAAGGGTATTTAATCTTCGGCGAGCCGAAGATATCCGTTTTTTCTTGTTTTATTTTAATATAATATTATATATACATTTTTTTAAGTAAGAAATAGCTGTTAAGCTGGCCTTAAAAACCTTCAAGCTCTTTACAAATGTAATCCTACATTTAACTATAATTTTTGCGGAATGAAAATAGCTATTAAGTGCACGCTTTTGTCAGGCTACTTCTTAATTTATTTATTTTTTTTAATATAATAATTTAAATATTTTTTTTAAGTAAGAAATGCCTTTTAAGCTGGCCTTAAACACATTCAAGCTCTAGCTTACAATTGTAAGCCAACTTTTAATTATAATTTTAATGTGCTTTGTAGCCTATTGTTTATCGAATTTGGAAACACAGAGCTAAAGTTGCTGAATGCAAATTTGTGGTGTGAATGCATTTCGACTCTTTTGGGGGTATACTCGTACAAAATGACCCCTGCAGGGGTGTCAGGTTCGTTCACTCAGCTAAAAACCTTGGTGTCTCCGGTTCGAAAAGAGCTTCTTGGGACTTGTCGACTTGTTTACAAATGCATCGTTCATCCAGACTTGCCAATGCCTGGCAATGTAATTGTAAACCCCAATACACCCACACACACACACCCACACACACACCGATTTTACACCCACAAACTGAAGCCATTCAGCAATTTGTGTATTTCGTGCAAAATGTTCAAAAATTTCAAGAGTGCTAAAGAAATGACATGCAAATTAGTTTTGTTCAAATGACTGACAAGTTGTAAAAGCGCACGAACTATTTGGGCAGGGAGTGTGGAAGGGTGAGGCGAAGGGAAGTGAAAGGTAGACGAAAGTTGGGCGAAAAGGGGCAGGAGGCGGAGGAGGGCAAAAGTGCAGGGTAGTAAACGGCAGCACTGAACAATTTCCAATGAAAGGCAAAAGGGTTGTGTTGTATTTGTTTCAGAAACAGAGTGAAAATGCCGACAAATGCCGGGTATGAGTTTGAATTCGAGTCTAGAGGTTTGGGCCATAAAGCATTTGGGCCGTTGTAAGAACCATTTGCTTTTGGCCACACAATGCGAAGTGCATAAATAAACAAATTTTTGGCCGCGGCCAAAGGATGTACTTTTATGACGACTGCTCGCTTCTCACTCCTTTCAACTCCTTCGGCAGCCGCTTTTGACATTGAACTGCCGTTGGGCATGGAATTGGTAATAGCAACAACGAATGGCCATAGTAATAGTTTGAGTTTAGTGTGTTTAGCTGGGCCATAAACCTCTGACCCGGTTAACATATTGTTGGCTGACCAAAAGCAGCGACCGCTGCACAATGAACACAGTATACAGTGTACAGTGCTCAATGTAAGTACTCGCTCGTACGCTCGTACGTGTACTTGCCTCAATCCTTTTTTCTTGTGAGCGGCTACCTGCCAGCTCAATCGGGTCAACATTGTTAGCCCGGTCGATCGAGCGGCTTCGGGCCTGATCCCTTTTGTTAACGCTTCGCAGCTGGTGAGCGTTTAATTAGCTGCAAATTGAAGAATTTCGGTTGATTTTATTTACTTTCTGGCCAGCCACGCCCACACAACACCCAACACCCGACGCTCTACGCTCGAACCCTTTTGCTCCGCTCCCTCCGACCTCGCTCGACAAATATTTGACAATTTAATTAGTCTAAAATTGGGATTATCTCGACCATCTCATGTGTGTTGGTGTGTGTGTGTGTGTTGGTACACGCGTGTGTGTGTGTGAGAGAGTTAATTATATGCACTGATAAAAAGCTAATATTTAATTTGAATAAAAGTTTATGAGAAAGTTTTAACTTTTAGACTATTTATTTATAATATTTTTTGATTTAAAAAATTCCTAGATTTTTAGTGCAGTTTTTTAATTCCTTAGACTTAAATAAATTAGTACACAACATACAAAATTTATCTCCTTTTTTTCAGTGTATCCAGCCAATGTCCAAGGACGACATGTGCTGTTGCAGCTTGTGGTCGCCGTTGCCACATCATCAGCGTTTGCTTTTGATCCTTTGATCCTATTGGGGACTTAAGCAACCCCCCTAAATGCGGCATCCCCCGCTCACTACGCTCTCCCCCCCTTTGGGATTGATAACAGCGGCGGGTGAGCGGAAGGTTTTTAGACTGTTTGAGCTGCTGGCAAATTTTAATTAAAACACGCTGCTCTAGCTGTATTATTTTTCTCATTTTTTTGTTGTTTGTTGTGTTTCTTCGCTCTTTGACCTTTGACTTTGGTTTCTTTTTAAGCAACACGCCACCCAGCGCCCCACCCCCGACACCCAGCGATGTGGGCAAATTTTAATTAGCTTAGTTTGGGCCACAGTCCAAGCGGCCAAATCCTTTGACAACAGCTAGAACACACACGCCACATACACACATACACCCAGATCAAATCTATCTCCCTCCTGCCACTCTCTCCTTCCTCACTCTCCATTCGCTTTCACGCAGTGCGGTGGCAATTAAATAAGCTGCCAAAGAAGCTAGTGGTTCGCTGACTCCGTGGTGCAGTGGTGCCTTCCTTGCGGGGGTGTAGTAGTGAGTGAGTGGCTGGTAGGAGTGGGGAAGTTTGTTATTGGATGCGATCCAAACAATTGTTCTAGAGCGCTCAAAATAAAATCCAATAATTGAAAATCGGATTTCAACGAATCAAGTGACAAGAGTGCATAACTTCTCACACACACACACACTGCTAAACAACCACTCACACACTCTACGCAAACAACAACAAACGGGACAATGTCCAGATCGAGGTAATGTGACAATATGCCAATATCCGCATTGCAAACTACTCAAAATGAACACAAGAATACAAAAGGAAACTAAAACAAGTAAGAAAGGCTACAGACGAGCGAGCCGACCGTAAAAGACCCCGTACTCTTTCGTATGCGATTTTTCCGATATATCCGTACGCTATAGTTGTCCGATCCTGATCGAATTTGGTGAGGTTATGCTAAGCTGAAACCGAAAACACTTGGGAGCCGGATGGTAACCTCAACTGTCAAGAGAGGTTACCCACCGTACAAGAGTATGAGGATGAGGCAGCTAGAAAGAATCGGTCAGCAAGACGCCCTAATGTTAAAGTATCGAGACGCCCAAGCACCAAAGCCTCTAATAGTATCAAAGGCAAATCGGAGTAGCCAGCTGGTCCAGCAGCACCAAAATCCAAGCGTAACGATGCTGACGAGAACACTGATATAAGTAAGGGCAGCGGTTCCACTGGCTTTGATCGTGGTTTGGAGGCCGAAAAGATCTTGAACGTCTCGGATAACAATGGACGTCTGACATTCCTTATACAGTTCAAAGGCGTAGACCAGGCCGAAATGGTGTCCTCGACATTGGCCAACGTTGAAATTCCGCAAATGGTAATACGATTCTATGAGGAGCACCTCTCCTTTTACTCGGACAACGAAGATTAAGATCAAAATACGAAATAAATCAATCTAAAAATCAATTTTCATTTGCAATTTAAATGAGATTTCTCCGTATCATAAATTCCATGAATAAAACGCGTTCAAATAAACTGATTTCTAGAATTCCAAATTATTATTTAGCTCAATTGGGTTGCTAATAAAAATCACATTAAACATCAATCTATGAAAATAGACACCATTATCTTTATTATTTGATTTTGTTTCTTTAAATTGTGTAGAGCACTTGTTTACATTGTATTTTCTTATATTTACAATTTATGTTTAACTAAAATCGGTGGCTTAAATTTCCCATTATTCCCTTCCCTCCTATCTGCCTGTGTAGGATATTCAAGTAGTCATTGCAACTGGCACCACTAGCTCAACTGCTCCCCTTTTGCCTCCCCTCGCGATTCCAATTGCTTGCTTGTCCCCCGTTTTCCGCCTGCCCCTTTGTACTGCGCCCCCTGCTCCATGTTTGCCGCATGTTGCACGTACAACGCAACGGAAGCGCATGGCATCGAACATCAAACAACAAAATGACCAGCAACAACAAGAAAAACAACAACAAACAAACAAATTTCAATTCATTCACACCGTGCAACGCTCTTCTTCTTCTTGCTGCTGTTGTTGTTGCTGTCGAATGCCAAAAAATTAAGAAGAACAAAATGCGGCAATGGCCTAAAGGACATAAAGGATGCACAAGGACGTTACGCGGTGAGTGGCGTCAAAAAGGTTTTTATGCGTTTCTTTACGTTATCCATTGTTGTTGTTGTGTTTTTACTGCATGTTTTCTAAACAAACGAAACAACAAAAACAAAAACACAACAACAACAGCAACACAGCATAAACAACATGAATATAAGCGCCTGCACTTTTTGTCACTGCAATCTAAACCGTAATCCAATAAAATCGAATCGGCAGGAATGCCATACAAAGCCCCACCTCCCACTCGCCCCCTCTCGATTGCCACGCCCTCTTTGGACCCGTCTTCCCGACTTTGCGCAGTGCCAACCAGCGAGACACCGACGCACAAAAAGATTTGACAGTTCATTGTTTGTGCCGAGGACGAAAGACGAAAGACGCAACAAGCAGGACGAGCAGTGTAGTGCACTACACTGAGAAAAATCGGAAGGCTGATGGATGAAAGCTAAAAGCGTGCTAAAAATGGTTTAAGCTAATTGGATTTCTTGCATGTTTGGCACAACTACTTAAATCATTTTAATTAAATTTTTTTATATATACAGTGGAATCCGGTTATAACGACTCCGCTTAAAGCGTCCGTCCGGTCATTGCGACGAAAATTCGATGACTGTTTGGTCCCCATACAAGCTTTTTTTTCTTTGCTCGTTTCGGTTAAAGCGTCTACCGGGTATAACGACGTAAAATCGTCGGTCCCTTGAGTGTCGTTATAACCGGATTCTAAAGGATTTATAAAGAGATCTGACTAACCTTAAAATGCTGAGATTCATTACAACAGTTTCAAAAAATTTCCCTCAGTGTAGAGCGTTAAGGAGTCGAAGGGGGGAGTGGTGGTTGTATGCAGATTGCAGGACATGGTCTGTGGTACACGCAGTTGAAGCAGCAAAAATCGACGCGATGGCAACCAAAAACAGTTACCAGAAATCCGTTACAATGCGCCCGGGAAAACCATGGAAAGCCCCCAACGCCAAAATGAATAGACGGCAACAGCAACGGCAGCCCAAGTCAATTGAACAGTAGTCAGAGGGACGTAGGGGATAAAGGGGGAGAGAGGAGAGGAGGGTGATAGGATTCCCTGCTGAAACTCAACCCTCAATTCTCGGCCTAAAGTGCTGAAAGGCAAAACGAGCAAATTTCCAGATGCTGCTAGGCAGAATTGTTGCGAAATTGCTATTTGCACTCAATAACGCACACACACACACACTCACACACACACACACACACACACACACACACACTGGGATACCCACTCCTATTGAACCCGCAACCAGAACCGTTCAGGCCACAAGCACTGACCCAACTATATCGGATACCCGCAAAAAAATGTTCTATATGAAGCGGCGAAGAGCAGGATGGGTTAAGGGGGCGAGGGGCGGGAGGGTAGAGATGGCAGTGGATGGCATTGCAGGCTAGGCAGTTGGACAGTTGCAGCATGTTGCAGAAAACAGAAGCTGCTGCTGTTGCTAGCAAACAAAAAAAGAAAATCGTAAATAAACAACAAAAAGTGAAACAAAATTGTGCAGCAAAGAGCAAAAGGGCAAAGAGGAAAACTTAACGGAAAAAACAGCGGCAGAAAAATTTGATAAAGGAAAACATCGAAAAAGGAATTGAACGGCTGACAAAGCGCAATACTTGCTGGAGTTAAGGAACTAGTGTGGTCCAAGGGGTTGGCATTGCATTGGGACTGCAGGACACCGGATTGCTCCACAGTTTTGGCCTCCACGGGGATCGCGTTTTGTGCTCTTTCAACTTTGACATGCTCGAAGATAGATAGGAATTGACACAGGAAAGGTTGGAGGTCAAAAAAATATCATTTGCATTAAAAAAGTCAACAGTTGATGCATACTAAACTCTTCAAGCAGTAGGCTGACAGTGGCTCATGGTGCGGTTTCTTGCAATAATACTGATAAGATACATTAAAATATCGTGGGATTATTCAGTTCCTATGATTCAAATATCGCTGTGTTAACTGTCGTTGTGACAAATAATAATTGACATAAGGTTGTCCAAAAGTAGGTTTAAAGATTGATCATGAAGTAGATATAGTTACAGATGTAGATGTAGTTACAGATATTGCTTTAAATACCAGTACCAGTATAAAGTTATAGATACAGGTTGAGATACATTTATATAAACTTAAGTGTAGTAATGCAGATACATATACAATTATATAAACAGAAACTTGCACATTTAAAGACACAGACACACTTACATATACAGATTGAGATACTTTTGGAATGTCTAATAATGCAGATATATATATAAAACTATAGGTTCATTAAGATATGTAGATATGGAACATATACAACTATACTCGTATGTATAAATGTTGATATGTGGACAGGGATACATTTAAAAACAATGTTAAAGATACGGAAACAGATGCAGATACAGATACTGATTCAGATACAATTCCATACAAATACTTATGCAGACATGGATTTTGTTATACAGTAAGTGAATTATTCAAAGTTAGAGATATCTTGGAAACAATTAATAAGATTAACATCTAATAACAAATTGGGAAATTGGGAAATTCGTTACCTGAACAGGTACAAAAGTCAAGCGTTTAATGAATCGAAAAAATAGTTGCGAGTTTGTGTTGACTGATGAATGATTGAAAATTTATAAATAGAGAGAAAATCCTGATTTTGGAAACGGGATTTGTGGGCAAACAAAGTGCGCTGCGTGAGCTGCGAATTAAGGACAGTGAATTGCAGGGTATTCGAGTTACTAACGGGCATAAGCGTGCATTCAAATCAAATGTGTCCCGCCTCCTTCCTACGCTACGCCTTCGTCATGCTCTTATCTCTACTGCCCTGCTCTCCTGCTGTCCTGCTTTCCATGCTTCCCTCCCTGCCCCCGTCGTCCCTGGTCGCACCTTGTCCTGGTCGCGCGCACAGCACGCTTTAAGCGTATTTGCAAATGCACGCGACTCGCGCAGCGGCAACAGAGTTTGCCCACAGGGAGCTGCATCCACATTATGTCACATCCTGCATCCTGAATCCCGAATCCCGAATACCAAATTCAGAGTCCTGCCAAGTCCGGGACAACAAACGCAGGCATTCCAATGAAGCGAACATCGTAAAGCCGCAGGCGCATGCAGTGTTCGTAGAAAGTTGTAAACGCACCTATTTATCTATCCCGCTCTCGCAAGCAGTCTGTCTCTTTCGCACTCTCGTCCTCCCGCTTCGACTCTAACTCAGTGTTCGATACGTTCGATTGCAATTCGCGTGCGCTGCTCAGCGGGCGGCAATGTTATCCTGCTGTGACCGCCGAGACGAGCACAGAACGAGAGCGAGAGACAGTGATGAGCTGGAAGTGTGAGCGGGAGAGAAGGTGCTGACTGCGAGGCAGCTTCCGTGCACGCGCTTCGCAGCGAAAGGTGCAAGGATCCTGCTCAATTCGCTGACTCCTTGGACAGTTTAGTGTCGAGGACATGGCACAGCAGTTGGTCGATCGGCAGTTGCATTAGCCCGAAAAGGCAACCAAGGACAACGACGACAACGAGGACGACGGAACAAGGAAACAGCGGGATAGGCGGGTGTCTGCCCGGGGGGAGTAGTGGCGAATGCACGCGCGTGTCCTGCCGTCAGCGGCGCCACCTAGCGACAAACAGTCGAACTGCAAATGAACCGCATCAAATGTACTAATTTGCTAAATTTTAACGCCCGATTTACACTCATCAACACAAATGTCAATTTGTTTACTAGACGGGAGTAAACGGCTCTAATTGATGTGGACTCAACTTTAACAGTACTACCACTAAAATGGAACTGTTAGTTTAATGCTAGTTGTCAACACTGTAGAGTATAAGTGGGTTGAAGAAGAGAAACAAGAAACTACCAAAAGTTTTTACTCAAAGGTTTCTATTTGATTGATAGCTGATAAATATACGTTATTAAACAATCGACAGAGAGAGAGAGAGAGAAAGAGGCGGCTTTTCCGATCCCATAAAGTATATATATTCTTGATCAGCATCAACAGCCGAGTTGATATATCGATGCCCTTCTATTCGTCTGTTGGTCTGTATGAACACCGATGTGTCATAGACTAAAGCCACCAATATTTTCATTACTCCATACCTAAAATAAGCTACTAAACCCATAGTGACCAAATTCACATAATATTTATATGGCAGCATTATATTTGATTTGATCTGAATCAGAAAACTATATGCCATAGCTTGCATAGGACTATCGGACATACATGTGTAGGACTGGGGTCTTTCCTTCGAATGTATGTAATGTTTATGAGCTGTTTTAAAAATAAACTTATTGGTTTTATTGTTCATTGGTACCTATATACTATACTAGGTATAAACTCCAACTCCAAGTTAGTATAAAGCCCAAGTCAGCTGGCAGTAAAGAGCAATTAGTTAGCAAACTTATGTTGAAAGTAAACCAAATAAATTGATTGCAAATTACACACACAATTACACCCGCAAATACTTGAGGAACACTTCAGTTCGCTCTTGGCTTGGGTCTGTTTGGAGGTTTGGAGGTTTGGGAGCTGACAGTCCCAAAATGGGAACAAGCGGAAGCAAAGAGGATATTAACACATGTTGCCAGCGACGTTAATTGAGTTAGTGTCTCACACGACAAATGGGCTAGACATGTGAACGGGTGTGGTGGGGGCGAAAGGGAGGCGTTATGGGCGTGTCAGTCGAATGACCAGCGGCTACAAATGTCAGCTCGTTTTGCACAGCAGAAAAAGTAATTCTACAAAAGAGAAAAAGAAAATGGGGAGATGAGGAAAATGAAAAAGAGCTGCAACTGCTGCGCTGCGTTTGGCGAATCCTTTTGGCCAAAACATAAAAACTCAATTAGACTCATTACACGCCCAATTATATAATATGAAATAAAACGCAGGTCGATGACAAGACCCCACCCACTCCGCTCCTGACTCCCGTGGACTCCCATCGACTCCAACTCGTTCTTTATAACGTGCTCTTTC
This sequence comes from Drosophila dunni, assembly GCA_018152125.1. Lineage (NCBI taxonomy): Eukaryota > Metazoa > Arthropoda > Insecta > Diptera > Drosophilidae > Drosophila > Drosophila dunni. The sequence continues at coordinate 1,618,859 of JAECXC010000648.1, read as the reverse complement.
TATACTTGCATGTGGAAAACGATCCTTCATTTTCGTTTTACTCTTCACGGCTCAGTTGAGCTGTAAAATGGCAACTCGTAAATCGCTACTAACCCCCCGTTACCCCCGTTCCCCTCCGCCCCACCTCCCTGCCTCCCACGCCTTTGTCCAATAGGTGGACTTGATTCTGTAGCTGCTTCTGGTGCTGGCATTCATTGTTCTGCTTTGGCTTTTTCGCATTTTATGAGCTGGCCAACTTGCTACACCGAGTGGAGGGAGGGAGGGAGCAGGGGGAAAGGGAATCAGCAAGTGCCTGCCGGCATATAACGGTACTCAACTAAATTGCCAAAGCGTTGAACATTTTTCACCCGATGTGGGCCAATAAATATAACGAAACTACCAAAGTAACTAAACAACAGGACGACACTGGACACAGCACAGGCAGTATGGAGGGAGTAGGGGGCCGGCGAGCAACACAGCTGAGGGGGGCGTGGGAGTGTATACAACAAGTTGGCAAAAAATAAAAAGATCAAACGAATGCAGCAATTTTTCCATTCACTCACAACAAAACTGGTATACTCTACTGGGATGAAAGGCAGTAAAAGCTGGGAAAAAATATCACAATAAAAATAAAATAAAAATGAAAAAAATACTTTATTTATATTAAAGAAATGCGTTTGAAAATGGTAATACTTATTTTTAAGACAGTTTACTCTAAATAATTTCCAAATTGTTTTATGCATACGAGAAAGATCAACTATAATTTAATTTGTAACACAGTGGAATCCGGTTATAGCGACTCCGTTTAAAGCGTCCGTCCGGTCAGTGCGACGAAACTTCGATAACTTGTTTGGTCCCCATACAAGCTTTTTTTCTTTGCTCGTTTCGGTTAAAGGGTCTTCCGGGTATAGCGACGTAAAATCGTCGGTCCCTTGAGTGTCGTTATAACCGGACTCCACTGTATTTTAATTCATATATAGCTGGAAAATATTTTAGTACTAAACGTGATTTATTACTTTTTTATAAAAATATTGCAAAATTTATTTCTTTGCTGTAATCTTTTTGATATACCGTGAAAGCTCCCTTGGCCGGACAGCCCAAAGCAGATGTCCGCCTAAGAGAAATTATGCCAAAAAACTCTAAAATTCGTCCGGCTAAGGGAGCTGTCCGCGAGTTCAGCTTTCACTGTAGTTGTCTGCCTACTTTACAGTATTTGTTGTCTATTTAAATTGTATTCATTTTATTAACTCTACTTAACTTATTTTATTTTAACAAATTAAATTTATTTACTAAAGTTATTAGACATTGCTTCAGTTGTCGCTGCTTTGTAGTGTATTACTCGTGAGCAAGTCGAGTATGCAAAAAAGTCTTTGGCCATTGGATGCTGCTGGCTGTTGGTGATGTGACAACCACTCAGCCACCCAAACTACCCCTACCCCAAACCAACCCCACCCCAACACCCAAATCACTCAGCCCCAACCACCCAAACAGGCAAAGAGTTACAGTCACAGTCACATACACTCACACCCAAAAGTATATCCACAGCCGCGCCCACACACATTCGGTTAGCCATTTTTTAGTGCGGGCTAGTTGGTAGGTGGCCAAGTGGTGGACTGGGGGCTGGGGGCTACAGGGGATTGGCAATTCGTTCCACTGCTGCAGTTTGAGGAACTTTTTTGGGCTTGTTACACGACGGTCGGTTGGTCTCCACTTTTATGGCCACAGGCGGTATTTATATGGAGACAGAGCGCCGCCCTCAACAGTGCAGCAGATCCAATTCCAGTTTCCGTACCAGTTCCAGTTCCTTTTCACTGCCCAACTGTCCCGCCCTGCAGTCGCTTCTTTAGTGAGCGCCACTCGAGTTATGTTGGCAATTGAAAGTGGCAACTGTGTCAAGTGTTGCCTACTTGTCGTACATGGCCAACTGTGTGACTCGGTGTGACGATGACGTTGCCGGTACTTCTGTTGCCGGTACTTCTGGCTGCTGCTTCTGGTCGTGGTCCAATGCTGGCGATTTAAAAACGGAATTTTTTATTTCCCTCCACACAGAGCAGAGCCACTGTATTTATTTTTGCTTTCCACTTTTATTTTTAGTTGTTTTTTTTTTTTTTTTATATGTCTTTCAGTTTCTTGTTTTTTAGTGTCCCTTTTGGTCGTTACGGGAGGCAAAAGAATTATATTTTTTTTTTGCTTTATTTTGTTGCCAAACTTTTTCTCTGGATATGGAAGTGATTTCAATTTATGAACATGCCGCTGTCCACACACACACACCCACACACACTTACAGTCCTCACATTCACACATGGCATTACATTCATCCATCAGAGGCAACGGCAATGGCCATCTCCTGCTCCTTTTTCCTGCTACTGCATCAGTCGTCCTGGTTCTGGTACTGGTTCTGGTCCGCATCCTCCTTCTCATCCACAGCGTCTGTCTGGGGCAAGCACTGGACATGGGACATGCGTTTGGTCTGCTTTTAAAACGAATTTAAATTTTTCTATAATTGGTTCTAGGGGAAATTGCAGTTCTGAGTTCAACTTCCGTAACTTAATGAATTACCAAAAGTGTTTTACTTATGTACAAGCAGAATGCCCTGTGGCCATCTGAATGTACACCCACACACACACCCACACCCACGCACACACAAACTTGTCTCGTCTTTAACTCTTACCAAAAAGTTCTTACGGTTTTTAAGGCGTCACTTATTACACTCATCATTGAGTGGATTGAATATAATTAGCAAAGAATATTACACTGGAATCACTTATTCAAACCAATTCAATCCGTTTTAACCTTTTCGAGACGGATCAAGTTCCGAATCTGGACAAAAAGATACATATTGCATACTTAAAAATCCAGAAATCATCCTTTTATCCTGTTACATAAAATAGTTATATAAGTTTACATTGGCGATACCTATAAAGTTAATAAAAATTAAGAATTTAGGAAATTTTAGGACGTATTCTCCCAGTAGTCCCCAAAGGGTTAAGACATAAAACTTGTCAAAAATCTTGAGTTTTACGCATCTATGTGTTCTATGGTTAGTGCTGATATATTTCCTAAAGGTCCACTATATTTTGCTTAAAAGTCATGGACTTTTCATATCGAATATTCTTAGGTATTTCTTATTATAATTAAAGAACTTTTGTGGATCTGGAAGAAAGGGTTCATTTCATTAGGCAGCAATGTAACCTTAAACATTGGTTGCTATTCAATCAAATTTGTTGTGACACTCGTAATGCGGGAGTCCATTTAATATAAACAAACTTACAAATTTCGAGGCGTTAGCCACGCCCACACCGAGGCAAACACCCACGACGCGGCATGTCAAAAATATGAAGAAAATAGTTTAACGAAAATGGCATTAATTAAATTTTTAATATGGTTAATCCAAGGCGACTGTTGCCACTTAAGTTTTTCAATTAACCCGCCAGCGTCAAGGCAACAACCCTCGTCAGTGAGTGGTGCGAGTGGTGCGAGTAGTGCTGAAGGTAGTGCTGCTAGTGGTGTTATTTTCATATTCATACTGAATTAAACAGCGCGTGCGACAACATAATCAAACAGCACAGATCAGAGATGAAAGGGAGAGAGGGAGTGAGCAAGGGAAAGGGGAGACAGGGAGACAGGCAGACAGGGCACGGCAGCTACTCAAAAATGCCTCAAATTACACGAGCCTCTCATATTTGTCGCACAACTATTAAAACACATGCGGGTAGCGCCGCCTCCGCAGCTGCCCGACGACCGAGGGGGGGTTAGTGGGTGAGCCGAGTTGAGAAGCGCAGAGAAGGGCAGAGTATCGCCGAGTAGAGCTGAAGATGACGCGTGCCGTCAGCGGCATCTTTGCCTGACATTCGAGAATAGGCGCTGCTAACGGGGTGTGCGTGTGTGTGTAGTAGGGGTACTCCGTACACTTAAGACAAGTCACGAGCCAAAAGTCGCACTTAAGCGCTTTCTAATCTCCAAAGGGGCTGAAGGAGCTGAAGGAGCTATAAATATTTATGCTCGGGCGTATTTTTGGGCCTTGTCGCCTTTTAAATATGTGACAACAAACTGAAATTAAGCCAAGCACATTACTCACGCGCCAACGACTAGTAAATAGCAGCAGACAGTGACGGCGGGGGCAGCACGTGGTGGGACGGGGGGTGTGTGGTAGGACTGCCGTTTAAGGGGGTCGAGGGGTCATGTGATTTACAGTGGAGCTGTCGATTCTTCAGGCATTTAGCGTGCCTCATAAAAGCATCTCAAGAATGTTGTTAACAAAACAAATAGACGACGTGTCGGTGTCCTCCATAGGCGGAGAGGTGGAGAGGGGCGCGTGGCGGGGGTAGGGGTAGGCAAAGTGCTTGTGTGTGGCATTAAGTGATTACTTGATGGAGCCAAACGAAGACATCGGCACGAGTGGGTTAAAGACACCTCCATCAATTGATTAGTGCCTTATTTTAGGCATACGAGAGCAGAAAACTCTAAACTGAAATCGGAAAACTGAAAACAGCTAAATAAATCTGATAATTGTTCCCAAAACAGGAAAATATATATGAAAGCAATTTAAAGTTTGAATAATGTTCAAGAGGAGAGTATCTGGGGAGATATACAAGTTGTGTTAAATTGAAAGACTTGGCTAAGTACTTAAGACTGAAGAGTTTTCAGCACAATGAGTTTGAAGTTTAAACTAGGGAATCAACTGGATTATAGGCATTTAAATGGAAATTGATTTAAAGTAGGTAAAATTAAATTATATTTTCAACTTAAGGGACAGTTTAATGATTAATAATAACTAATGTATCAACCCTTTTAAGCATTTAAATGGAAATTAATTTTAATAGGTAAATTCATTTAAATTGACTTACAAAATATAAATAAAATTTTTACCTCAAGGAACAGTATGTTATTTATAATAAACCAAGTGGATTTTAAGCATTAAATGGAAACTAATATAAAAGATTTAAAATTAAGTTTATTGTTAAATAATAGTTAAATAATTCATGTAATGGCTTGAATTTGTTAGAAAATAAAAGGGAATATCCATGGAAAACTATGTGATAATAATCACAAAAATATACTTTTTAATTAAAACAATATTTTTTTTAAATTTTTCAATGTGAAATTAATGTAAAACACTCAAAATTTGTCGATATATCGGATAATACAACTTTAATTCAATCCTGCAATTGGGAGCCTACAACTTATAAATAAAAAAATATTTACAAAATAAATTTTCAACACATACTAATATCTAAAGCATTAAAAGTATTTCTTTTAGATTAACTAAAAAGAAAATAGTTGTAAAAACTCATTAAATGATCTCAAAATTATTTTTGATTTTAGCATTTTAAGCTACAGTTTATTTAAAATATATGAAAATAAAAAGTAGTTATCGTAGAGTTCTAAGATTCTTGTACTCCATTCGATGCCCAAGTCTGGCTCCCAAAAAGCAAACTAGGCAGGCAGCTGGGCAAACACATGTAAGTTAGTAAATTTGGTAAATTGAGCTAATTTCACACCTGTGCATTGGGGTGGAAAAGAGTGGCCAAAAGTAGGCGGGACTGTGGGGGGCGTGGGAGAAATGTGCGTTACAAAAGTGTCCATAAAATGGTTTCGCCAACTGCGAGCGAATTAATGCGAGGCAAAGGAGGTCGACTCCTTGGGGAAAGTCCGCACACACACACACACACAATCACACATAAAACACACTCACACACAAGTGAATCAAAAAGTCATTTGTGCGTGTTGTTAGGAGGCCGCCAGATTGGCGAACCAGTTTGTCCGGTCTGGATTTTGATCGGGCGCTGGGACGAAGTCTTTTTCCTCCGCTGGTAATGACAAATGTACACGCCCACCGCCCACTTTGCTGTCTGCCTTAGTGTGCGTGTGTGTGTGTGGCAAATAGTTAATGTGTCGTGTAAAGAGAACGCAAATCTCGAACCCTTTTTTGGGTGCGAAGCGAAGTGAAGGATTCAAGGATTGTCGCGCCTTTTGTTGCCCCATTATGCGGCATGGTCCAACTACTGTATGCTACACGGGGTGAGATGACATTATAGTTTTGTTTTAATGTTCCCATTCGGTTGTCGCTTTTCTCTATTCGCATTTTATGAGTTTATTACCAAAGCAAAGTAAATGACGCGACCACGACGGATCTGTGTATCTTGCGGATGTGAATGCAACCCTTGCTCAAAACTTCTACTCATTTCTTTTTGGCATTGTGTGAAACTGAAAATCTGTATGAATTATATTGCACACACACACACAGAGAGAGGCACACACATGTGTGTGTGCGCTACCTTCGTCTCCGGCCTCAAAGGCTTTGTGTTGTTTAATTAATTATGTAAACATAACTTTTGTCGAAACCCTTTTAACAACCCCGTTCCCTTACCCCCCTACCCCTCTCTGCTCAGCACTTCTCAGCCCATTGTTTTGGCCATCGCATCGACAGTTTTTTGTGGTGCCTTTTTCGTCGCGCATTTATGGAAATTAATTTGCAACTGAAATTGAAACCTAAACCGTGTCCATGTCTTCGGCCTCAATTGATAAATTAAGAGATTAACAGCCGCCACTGTACAACCGAACTTGGGCAACAGCACTACCAAATGGTCCACATGCAAACCCTTTTTTACAGTTCCTATTTTTTTTCATTTGGCTAAATGGGCGTTCCTAATGCTTGTATGTATTTCACTTTGAAGGTGACAAGCGTTTTCCAGTTTTCCCCCACTCCTAATTTTAATTGTATGTGCACACATTTCATTATTTCTTGGTTTTCCTCTATTGGGCATACTCGTAAGACTTGCAATACAAACTTGTAATAATAAGAATAAATAAATAAATAAATGAATGAACAAATAAATTTATAAATAAAACAAATAAGTAAATAAATAAATATAGAATTATAATAAATTAACAAATAAGTATATAAATAAATTAATTAATTAAGAAAATATTAACAAATAATTTAAAAAATAACTAAATAAATACATAACTAAATATAAAATAAACAAATAAATAAATAAAAAAATATTGAATTATAAATAAATGAATAAATAAGTAAATTTACAAATAAGTATTTTATTAATATATTAAATTAAAAATAAATAAATTTATAAGGAAATTAACAAATAATTAAATAAATAAATAAATAACCAAATAAATACATAATTAAATATAAAATAAATAAATATATAAATAAATAAATAATTTTATAAATAAATTAAGAAATTAATTAGTAATTTATTTAATAAATAAATAAATTATCCAATAAATAAATAATAAAAGTACTTTCAATATAATAGGTGACATTTAATTTAAAATAATTTACTTGGAGTCTCTGGAGTCTGCATAATTGAGTGGATTCCTCATTTACCTCAGGTGGCATTTAATAATATTTTCAATTTATAATTGGACCAAGGATTAATGGTGTCTACGTATTGTACTTAAACTATAAAATTTAATTTGGAATTCATTCTTAATGATTTTATAAGGAATATAAAAAAATATATAAAATATAAAAATAAATAAAAATATAAAAAAAATATAAAATAAGAAAAATATAGTATAAAAAGCCAATGAAACTGATTGAAATTTTTATGAATATTTGTATGACTGACTATAGGATGTTTTTAGATGAATTAGAATGATATTTTTGCATATTTTTAATACCTTATTAAACCTGCAGTTACTACAGCAAACTCAACGCTACATTCAACCAAAGAACTGAGTAAAAGAAGAGACAAATTGATTGCCAGGTTTCCCCGAAGCACATAGTTAAGCGAAACTAAGGGCTAATACCGCTTGGATGGCTAAGATGCTGTTCTTTTTGTTGTCTTGGCCTTGCCAGCTAGCCACAAAAGTTATACGATGGGACATAAAAATGCGGAAAGGCAACCACGACGGAACAAAATGTCAATAGACATAGATAGAGCTATGAATTCTAGACAAAACCAAACCGAGGCTCAACCGATTGACGCATGTTTGTATAACATTGCGACAAAAGGAAATCGAGGACAAGGCGAAGGGAAAAATATGGTAATGGTAAATGGAAAGGGGACTGGGAAGAGCACTGGTAATGGGCTGGTAACAAGGCCTGCCGAGTTGGCCTAATAACCGATATTTACATATCTCAACTGGCCAAACAATAACTAAGCCGCGTTTGCATATTTGCATAGGCAGGACATCAACGGGAAAAGGACAATGGACGACAGGACAACGGGCAACGCGAGGAGTTAAGAAAATGCCGCAGATTTCTAAGGATTTCAGCGGAAATATTGTCCTTTAACCAATGCAAAACTAGAGCACAACAAGTCGCAGAGGGTAAGAGGGAGAGGGAGAGAGGGTAAGTGTAGAGCAGAGCGGCACACATTGTGTGGGTGATAAAACCCGCTCGCTCCTTTCATTATATGGGCTGAAAACTAGAGCAATATGCGCAACTTTATATAATGCCCCGTTAGCGGACAAGTTACCTACACATCTATGCCTATTTTAAACCCAATCTCATTCTCATCCGAACAGATACGAGCCGATCCGTTGCAGTTCCGCGTAAAACAGAGAGCGGAAAGCGACCACGCAGCGGGTGAAATTGTGAAATGGAAAATTTGTGAAATGCTCTCCTTTTTCTTTTATATATTTTTTTTTTTGTTATATTTGAATTGCATCATAAAACCGAACAGTGAAACCGAACGGGCAAAAACGGGCGTCATAAAATGTCCTGTGAAGACGCAATGTTGCGAGCAGGCGTTCCCCGAAAAATCCTTTATGCAAATTGCGTTCGAAAGGTTGAGTCTCGACCTTGAGATACATTTCCATTGTTTTACAGAATACAAACGAACGGGCGAACGAACGAACGAATCAATTGCCAACCCAATTCTCAAATCTCATTTACCCTCAATACTCAACCCACAAAACACAATTCACAACCCACTTGGCCAGTTTTCTTTGCCTTTTCCATTTCCCATTTTCCATTCTCCATTTACCGACAACATTTTGTTGCCTTTACAATAAATTTTTGTGTCATTTGTCGCCCACCCAAAGACATTAACCCGTTCTCCTCCTTCCTGCCGCACTCTGCACTCCTCTCCTATCTCTTACCCCTTTCGCTCCTGCCCCTTGGTCGTTTCCGTTACGACTCTCGTTCGCACTCCTATTACCATTCCCATTAGCAGACAGGACAAATCACGCGCCGCGCTGTCAGCCAGAAATCGGGCGCGATGTCCTAGCTGAATGATAATGCAATATGTTGCATGATTTATGCTTGTTGCAACTTTGCCGACTCTCCCTGTAGCCAGACAGAGACGGCAAAAGAGAGTGCTACGCTAAAAAATTATAGGGAGAGGAGAAGAGAAGGGAACTTGCACCCTTTTTGCGGTACATACAATTTTGGTTTATATATTTTACTTGTATACCCTGTAAAGATAGTATATATAGTACAGTAAGTGAGTGAAAGAATCAGTGAGTAATTAAATTAAACTTGATAAGTAGTTGACTAAAGTTGTTAGCGAAGGAAAAGTTCACGATGTTTGAAATACTGAGATCAACCCAAAGCTAAGTTACGTTAAAAGAAGTTGGGTTAAGTACGCATTACGTGGTACGTAGGGTAAGGTAAGTAGTAATAGTTAGGAAACATTTTTAATCAAATTAATAATGAATTTATACTTATGTATATTTTATTTTATTCCTATTCCTATTTTATTTTCATTTACTAACCTGGAATTTAAAGCAAAAATCATGAAATTCCACATTTTTTTGTAATTAGAATCACCGCAGGGTGTATTTCATTTGAGCTTATATACCCTACAGGTTTTTTTTCTCATTCTATACTACTCCTGTTGCAATTTTGAAACATGCCGCATCGACTGCGGCCTTCATGCCACCCATTCCTATTCCCGTTCCACTTCCCCTTCCCATTGCGACAAATATTAACTTCAATAAATTTGACGCACACAGTCCAAATTATGAGTCAAAGATGAGTCCGAAAAGGGTTCGGCATCGGCTTCACTTCAAACATTTAATAATCAATGCCCCGTCACCCCCCTCGCCTCTTAGCTAACCCTCAGCCCACACTCCTCTGCCCTGAACCCTCCACAAAACCCTCAACCTCAACTTCAACCCGAACTCGTTCGTTGTTCGTCCTCAATTGCTTTGTCATGTTCACAAGTTGTCCTACAGGGTGTCGATGTTGTACTGAAAAATTAAGCATTACTCGAACCTATAATGAAATCTGAACGATACATAACAAAAAAATATAATAATGAAAGGTCACTCCAATCGCAGTGGTGTGTGTAGACTTTTTAACAAGACAATAAACTGTTGTGCGATAACAAAGTGTGAAATTTATAAAGAAATTTATAAAAAAAAATATTGAGACACATTTAATTATGTGAGTTATTGTAAATGTTTTAGAGTTTGTTCCATATCGACACATGAGTGCTGTAAAATTAAGTTGTGTGTGAATAAACTATTGGGACTGGGCAATTTTGATTTATAGAATGAAAATATAGGTTTAAGTACTTTAAAATAAAGTTTTTATAAAGTTTATTTTCAAAAACAAAAAGTAGAGAAATTCCTCATTAAATCGAAATTATAATTAGTCAATATTTTATAATTTTTTTAAATTAACCAGAGTCAATTTTGTTGATAGGTAAACTTAATAAACAATTCAAATTTATTTCTTTATAAGACTACTTAAATCCTCTTAAACAGATGGTATAATAGCTTAGTACCACCCAGTCTTTTTTAGTTTTTTCAGCTTAAATCTATTTAATCTTTTCTAGTTCCAAGTATTTAGCCCAATTTTACGCTATTTAGAAACTCTTATGTTCTAAGCCCTGTTTTAGAGCACAATCGAAATGGAATTAACTGTTGTGCGTTGGCATTGTTAGAGCGCTACATTGTTGCCAATAAATGAAATACAAAATATTTAAATATATATATATTTTTTTTTTACTTTTACATATGTATAAAGTTTTGTAATTTTTTAATTCACGGCAGAAACTGCAGCGGAAACGGTCAAACGGTGGCAGATTTGTTGTTGCCAAAGGGAATTGCAAATATTCTAAATTGCATTTTGTGCCTAAGCGTACACAAACACATAGCAACAAACACACATAAACACACACACACACGCACACACGCACACCATTCAACCATCATGTGTTGAATGAAAGGATTTAAAAACAAAAATGTGTAAAGCTTAAACAAAAATCAAAACAAAGCACAAATAGATTGAAATAAACTTGCAAATGTATCTGCATCTGCAACTGTATCTGTATCTCTGTATCTGCTGCTTTTTATTTTGCTATTTATTTATTTTACCAGACACGCGAGTTTTTTTTTATGGTTTTAAAATGATTTTTAACCCTGCAGGCGCGCGAGTTTGTTACCTCCCATTCTGTTTTTAAACCTTCATCCTTTTAGCCAACTCGCCCCGTTACATTACACATCTCTCAGCTGCCGTGCTTGCTGTGTGCCGTGCTTAACCGGAAACGGATGCGAATTGCATGCGTCACGTGACACACGAGCGCATGTCGACGTCCATGTTGTTGTTGCTGTTGTTGTTATTGTTGAGCGTTAAGCTTTTAGCAGCTCTACTCGATACTCGTTACTTGCGCTGCATACAGCATACAGCATACCACATGCCCCATGGCCCATTGCCACACGCCGCATGCCACATTTCAGCATGCCACAATGCAACATGGTGCTCCTTTCAGGCATCCAGCTTCCAGTTGCCATCCAACGATGCATTTTTATTTACTTTTCTGTCAAATGGCAAACTTCGCAACACGTTCGCATTTTAGTATTGATTATGCAGTTTGTTGTTGCAAATCTCTGCAGCATCAACGACAACAATGGCAACAACAACAACAACCACGTCAACTGTAAACTCAATAAATCTAAATTGCGCACAAAAATAATTGAATCACTAAACCATGAATGGAAAAAAGAATAAAACCCATCGAGAGAGAACAAGAGAGAGAGGCCGGCAAAGGGAAAGAAAGAGATAGAGAAGAGAAAGCTTTTTCCATTTTGCTGCAACGCTATTTTGTATAAAATTTTGATACCATATACATATATACATATATATATAGACACATATATACACTGACATTGCACACACATTGATAGCATCTTTTTATACACGTATTTATTTGCATTCATTTTGTTAGACTAACATTTTTATTTTCATTTTTTATTGGCACTAAATATGTGTTGTAGTTTTAGGGCAGATTTTTCCAGGTCGCTGCGCTACTTTGTGTCTTTCATTATGGGCACTGCCTAGAAATGGGAACTAGGGAAATTGCAGCTTTATGTGGGTAAATAACTTATATCTAAAGGACTTAAGAATGCAGTGTTTTAGAGACTACAATATTTGAAACAGCAAATGTTTGTTAGCAAACTAAAATTAACATTAAAAATTAATATTTAAAACAGAAAATTTTTGTTCACAAAATAAACTAAAATTATCAAAAATTTTGCACTAAAAATATTTTTTTAATAAGTTTTACCCCCTAAGAATATTTTTGAAAAGTAGGTAAGTCAAGGAAAATTGTTTTCGTTTGTGTGAAAAGATGGTTTTGTTAGACTTTATTGTATTGTATTTAAAAGAACCTTCTTAAATATAGTGTATATTTATTTGGCAATTTTAATGTGTGCCAAACATCAATTGTATCCATTATTTGGAACTCTTTCAATCAATATTTAATAAGTAAATTGTGCGATTGAAAATTTTGACTTGAGTAGTACATCTGACAACATTTTTAAACTGTTTTTTTTTTTAAATGTATGTATTAAACGGATTTAAAAATTGTGAATTATGTTTACCATTATTTTTATAAATATAGCTTTTACAATTTTCTGTTGCCAGTCTTATATATGCATGTATATAATTTATTAAGTTTTAGTACTCTCCGCTTTAAAATACTTTGTTCTCCCCAAAACTTGTGTAGTTTCTGTTCCTATAAAGCGTATGTGCTAGTCGCCTTTAAAAAACCCATTTCATATTTATTTTTATTTTTCAGAAATGTGTTACAAAATTTCCTTATGGTTTGTTTTATTTCAAATACTAAGCCAGCTTGATGCAGATAGAGTTGCTGGAAATTAAAAATGAAATACCATTTGAATGCCTAGGGTGACGCGTTGAGTTTGGTTGCAGTGCTGTGCGGAGTATGCATATTTTATTATTTGCTTAAAAACTTAAAAATTGCAAATAATTCAAAAAATCAAATAGAAAATTAAAAAAAAAAACGCGCGTCATAAAACCTGCGACAAACAATTCCAGACAGGTCACAGAAACCAAATCAACCCTATACAATTAAAAAATAAAGTAGTAAACTGATCCAATTCAATCCGATCTGATCCAAGTTGAACTGATCCCAGCTGATCCTTGACTCAGCTGGGGCGAATGTGTAACAAACTGAAAACATAATTTGCATCTTGTGTTTAAATTAAAAAAATGTGTTCAAATAAAAAAAAAGGCAAACGAGAGAAGTGAGAAGTGAGCTGAGAAAAGAGTAAATAAATAAATAAATCCTACTTAATGTCACAATCAATCCGTGGCAGGACAATAGCACGACAACACACACACACACGAGCTTGGAAAAAAAAGGAGTAAGGCTCTGGCCGTGGCCCGCGGGTTGGTTACAAAACTTTCACAAAGGACATAGGACACAATCAGGAGCCAGGAGACAGCAGACCCAGAGACGGACCTTCGTCGCGACGAGGGCTAAAGTTGCTGAAATCTGAACCCCTATTAGCGCGCATTTAACTGTTCATTTGAAAGTTTTATTTGGCGCGCTGATGCGTTAAATCAGCACAACAACAACATGAGTTAGGACAATAGCCGATGCCTCAGAGAGGGAGGCAAGCAACATACTCGCACTCGTACCACAGTGCCACAGTGGCAGCAACAGTGGCGAACGTCACACTGACACATAGGGTTGTCACTTTATTACGGTACCTTTTTGGAAAAGTGTACCAACTACTAAAATACTTTTTCTAAGCTGACTTTGAATTGGAATGTTGATTTTATGCATTAAATATGTGCCTAATCACTATGTATTATATAATACAATAAGAGCATATTGTCCTCTACGTTACTCTTGATTTTTAAGTTATTATAATTGTATTTTATAATCAGGTGTGCAATAATCAATCACTAGTTTTAAGATGTTTTCAGTTTTAAATGCAATTGTTTGGCTAAAAATTATTATCTTTTGTTTATTGAATTTTAAGCCTTAACTGCTTTTTGAAAATCAAAAGAAAACACGTTGTAGACTATGATTAATAATTTATAATAATTTTAATTTTTAATTATTTTTTAAGATTATTTTTTGGCATTTAACTTAGCTAAGAAAGTCTAATTAGTTTAATATATTTATTCAATTTATATACTATAGAAGAATCTGTGAGTCGAAGTGCCAAGTTTATCTAAATATGTACATATATGCAAAATGTACATGTTTGTATTTTTAAGAAAAATAAAAAACGTAGCACTGTCTTCAGCAATATTCCAAATATTGCAAGATTTTAAAACGAAATACTTATAAGAAATACTGAAAATACACGAATACTTTCAAAGTCTTTGAGCAAACGTACTTGTATATGTCTTCAGCAATATTCCAAATATTGCAAGATTTTAAAACGAAATACTTATAAGAAATACTGAAAATACACGAATACTTTCAAAGTCTTTGAGCAAACGTACTTGTATATGTACCAACGCATGAAATATGTACCCATTTACCCAAAAATGTACCGTAAACGGCACAGCACTTGGCCTCAGCTGGCACCGGCTCAGTCGCTACCGCTGTCGCTGCGGACGCCGCTGTCGCAGCCTCTGTTCGGAGGCAGTGACATGTATAATTTTAATCCAGCTGTAACATAAGTTTTTGATTTGACAAATGCTGGAAGCGAAACTCCGAAACTGCGAAACTATTTGACAGAAATTGAAATGTTGTTTTGTGGCCATGGTAACGTCAATCGAGGGTGGACCCAGAAGTTTAACAGTGTGATGCGTGATGCGTGTGTTGCGCGCCAGGATGCTTAGGCCAAGTGGCGCATGAGGATAGAGACAGGGACGGGGGTTATTTAAATTTCATTCGAAGCCCATACGCAAATATTCAGATACAATACGAAATAAAAAAGGGAATTGTTGTTAAAGAATAGAAAGGGTGGTGGCGCACACCCCTCGCCAATAAGGGGGTTGCATCATAAATATCTCAACATTAACATTAATTGCACTCCATGTCCTCAATGTGCTCGATGTCCTCTTGTGTGGGCCCACAAGAGCAGCATCCTGAGAAATTCAACGGCTGCTCCCGTTCTTCTACCCCCTCTCCCTTTCCTCCCCAACTGCTCGATCTACCCCCTTTACCGCTTTGGACTTGCTTTGTTGAGGGTGCCGCATTGGCCACAAAACGCAGCCACTGTTTTTCGATAGCTGGTCGCCCAGTGTCCCGGCTTTGATGTGATCTCCCCACAAGTACACTGAAAAAAATCAAAGCTTTGAACCGAGTATTTAAGAGTTATATATTTTGTGTTTAAAGTTACAAAATTTGAGCTAAATACTAATAATAAATATAATTTTTTTTTGTAAAAATGGAAACCAGTGCATAATTTTGTTACTTTTGAACCGACTAACAAATTTTTGAACCTACTGAATTTAAATTGACTTTAAGCCTGACTATTTAGTTTAAGTTATAAATGAAGCTTAGCTTTAATATAAACTACATGTGTTTGTTTTTTTAATTTATTAATTTTTTTTATTTGATTTTAATTTGTATTTTTATTTATTCCACATTTTTTGCCAGTGTACACATGGTTGTAACACGTAGTTTAGCCCGCCCTAGTATTGTGGCATTATTTCAATAATGAAGCCACTGCTGACTCGGTCGCATTCTTCTTCTTTCACTCGACTACCACATTCGCATCCACATCCATTTCCTCCACATTCACATTCGCATTGACCTCTGTACCTTCACCGCCTCCACATCCGATGGGCTTTTAAATTTTTTTCTTGTTTTGGTTTATTTTTTATTCGCCCACTGACAAAGCACGCGGAATGGCATGGGCCACAGCTGCGTCGATGTCGATGTCTGGCAGTGTTTTGAACCAGCCCTCTAAGCCCACCGAGTGAGTGGTGGGCACAAACTAATAAGTTGACGCATTAATTGGCTTAAAGGCATTCCCCGCATAGCTCATTCAGTCAACTCGGTTCAGTCACTCGACCAACTCACAAATTCATTCGGTATTGTTGTCTCGACTCCCCCGCTCAATCGGAAAGCGAAAGGGTTTGAGGTTGAGGTAGTTTCCTCACATTGTTTATGTGCCGGTCTTCTACAAATCTCAGCTAAAAATTAACAACAAACATCATTTGAAAGATGTTTTGTTTCCTAAAATTTTGAAACGAATTAAAATTGAACTAGAGCAAATTAAAATTAATAAATTTTACTTTCAGGATATATTTAAAATTTTGGTTTACGAGCAAATGTATTAATTTTTTTCATATTTGTAAAGAAATTAATTTTAAAATATCGATATTTTCTGTGAACTTAAGCTAAAGCTGTAATTTAAAAATTAAATAACATAATTCTTGGTTTATATAATTTTAAATAAATTTTTTTTGCAATATTTGCAAATTTTTTTAACATAATATTTTAAGTTTAAAAAATGATTTGTGCAGATATTGTTTATTATTTTCATTATAATTTGTATAGTAAATAATTATATGTTGTTAATGTGGCTTGAAAAATAATTAATTTGTTTTTTCATTGATGTTTTAACCATCTGCTTGTCAATCATTTTTCGCAATCGTGTTAGACCCTTTGTAAGTTCTATGTTCAAGGTCTTAAAAGATATGCCGCATATTAAACTCAACCACACACCGATATATACCACATGCACACACACACACATGTCAAAGGTTGCACCACTTTGTGGCATAAGTACGTGCCCAGAAAAGACTTGGGACTAATCAGCAGGCAGTGATCCATCCATATGGCATCTGAATGGATGGAATGGATGAATTGACGAAAAGAAGACAAGGACATTGATTTGAACTTAACGGCCTGATGACCGAGGGGGAGGTCAAAAGGTGGGCGTGGGAAGCAGCACAGGAGGGCAACAAGTTTTTGTCGCCTGATGGACACGTGTGCGATTTCTTCTTTCAAGCAAGATTTAAGCCGAGGCACGAGCAACCACCCACAAAAGCCGCGAGGCAAGTCCCCCACGCGTAGTAGTGGGTAAGAGTACGGTTACGGTAACGGGTGTGAGTGTGAGTACAAGTATGAGTGCGAGTATGAATACGAACATGCATGCATACGCATTGTTGTTATTGTTGTGCCAATTTTGAAGTAGTTGATGGTTCAGCTCTACGTGCCCGCTTATTGTTTGATGTGGATTTTAATTGAACTTAAGTTGATGTTGATGGTCGGATGGTTGAAATGGTTCAAATGCTTGGGATGGTTGGAATGCTACGTCTGGGGATAGAGTCGGGTAAGGGGGTTTGGGTATGCGGATGCTTAACAACGGGACCATCGACAACCGCAAATATTAAAAAACCAAAAAACACAACAACAATGAATGAATGAAGCACTGAGTGACTGAATGAATGAATGACGGACAGTGGGTGCTCGACTCGACAAATTGTGAATAAAAATGCGAATGCGAAAGCGAACAAAAACACGTTGCACTCATTAAAAAGGCAGACGGGACAGACGCCAGTTCCGTACGCAAAAGCGCATACACTGAAAGAAAGTATTTGGTTTTAAATATTTTGATTTTATCTTACTGAAAAAAGAATGAACGACGTAAAATCGTCGGTCCCTTGAGTGTCGTTATAACCGGATTTCACTGGTACTTCTAGTCTATGTAGACCTATAATAAACAAAACCCAAGTATCTTTCTTAGCTTGAAAATAAAATCTGTATTGAAGATCCCTTTTTCATCAGTGTATTATTTCGAATATGAGCCAAGTACACTATAATCGTATTCATATTCGCATTTCTACTCGTCTTCCTACTCGATGTTCACAACGCATATGTCACTCAATGAGGCTCAAAAGGGGTGGCTTGTTGGTTGTTTGCTTGTTTGCCAGTTTGCTTGTTGTTGTTGCTTTGTTGTTGCTGCTGTTACTCACTTGTCAGGGCTCATTGTTAATGACAGAACTTATTGCCGAACAATTGTGATTGCAGTGGCAGCCTTAATTTGAATTTGATAAACGATATCAGGCGTTGAAAAAAAAAACGCATTTCCCAAAAAACATTTTGGCTGTCCAAAGAAATCATACAGTTTTTCAGTTATCCGGTTTTCCATTCCAACAATTTCCTCATGTGGTTGCTTTTACCGGCATGTCAAAAAAAATGTGAAGAAAATTGAAGAAAATATTGAAAGATGAACCGTCATCAGGGCTGTCTTAAACAAATTGAGTTATGTGACATTCTCATCCCTATTATCCTTCTTAGACGTATCCCGTTTGCCGTATCCTGTGCAATTACCCGCGAGAAGTGAAACTTCTGTGCAAAGTAAATTTAATTTCCGAATACTTTTCTTCTCCTCTGGTTGTTGTTGTTTGCTTTTGCACTTATTATTTGTCCTCATCCATTTTGCGTATCCTTTACAATATCCTTGCCAAAGAGCATTAGCCAACAAAAAGGAAGAAGAAAAAAAAAACAATCTGACTTTGGTTATGCGGATTTAACTTGTGTGAATCGTTTGTTCCCCTGCCGGATGTGGTGACACTCTTATACATATATACTTGTATTCCCACTTAATCCATCCTCAGTCTCATCTTCAGTTTGGACAGCGCGCCAATTTCTATAAGATCAGAGCAGTTGTCACTTTTCAATTTCAGTGTGGCTCTTTGAACAGAACGTATCTCTGAGAAGGTTGACTTCCGAGTGGTATGAACTGTCGGATCAAAGATTTTGGACATGTTTGCACTAAAGAAAGTATTTTTTAAATTAAGCACAGCAAAGTAGAAGGACAAACAAAATATAATTGGCAACTAAACATTTTGTAAGTAAATTTGTAAGTTTTAACCTAATATTAACGTGATTAACTGCAACTGTTCTAATTATTCCTTTTTGCTAACAATTCATAATTAAAATTATTTTTTAATATTTTAAAAATAGTTTTTTATTAAAAGACTGACACTTTAGTTTGACTAAAATCAAAGACAGCTAGAGTTAAACTTGTAATAATAATTAAATTTTCGAAAAACTGATTTTTTTTTTTTGGGCTGCTTGCCGAACTTGTTCTTGGAGGTACGACCACGTGTCGTCGAGTCGGAGACAATTAAATAGACATCGGTCACGGTATCGGGGGCAACCCTGAGGCATTTGACTCAAACCTTCAACCTGATGACAATATTATTGTTAAATTGCAAAGCGCTCAAATCAAATTAACATGCGCTGTGCTTTTTTGTATCCATTGTTCTTGTTGTTGCCCAGTTGTTGTTGTAGTTGTTGTTGTCTTTTGGCCGCAGAAAAATGGTTGGCAATGTCGCTGCCAACCACAGCAGCAACCCCCAAAAGGCGGCAACGGCAACGGCAGCGGCAACCACATCCACATGGCCGCCAATGCCACCCCAAAAGAACCAGCTTAGCCCAGGGCTGGGCAGCAACGGCAGTGCCACCCAGCAAAGCGTCCAACCACCCAACCACCCAAACCACCCACCAGCTGTGACCGGCTGGCGGTGTTAATGACGCACAAGTGTGACACTTTTCTGGCGGCGTCATCAACGTCGCTCTATCTCTGCCTCTGCCACTGCCACTGCTTTGGCATCTGCGTCTGCGTTGACGTTAACGCCGACGCCGTCGCCGTCGCCGAAACACGCAACAAGAGCAAATTGTTACAATTGCTTTTGATACCCGTTACGGGAGGAAGTTGTGGTAGATTTTGGTAAGAAAAGTTTATGTGAATTATAATAAAATAAAAATAAAATTATATAATTTCTAAGTAAAGAAAAAATTAAATAAAATAAAATAAATTATTTATTGACTTAAGCAAATATTTAAGTCAACAAAATCTTATTAAATAATTGACTAACAGCAAATTTAGTAAGATCTAAAATATAGTTGAAAAAATTAATTGTAAGAACATGAATAATAAATAATTTATTGACTTAAGCAAATATTTAAGACAACAAGATCATATTAAGGAACTGACTAATAGCAAAATGGATAAGATCTAAAAAATAATTGAAATATTTAAATATAAACTAAATTGACATGATTTCTTACTCCACTCAGAAATAGATCAAACTTTTTACCAAAATTAAACAGATTTATTTTAAATGACAAACAGTGATGACAATTGGCTATATATAGTGAAAGGTATAACTGCTTAATAACTGTTAAATAAAAGGCTTCGAATATGCCCAAATGTAGGCAACTATTAAAGCAAACTGCACAAGTTAAGCTTAAATACATGGCTTTGTAACGGGTGCATCGTAGTCAAGAATCAATCACAGAGCTCATACTTGTTATCAGCGTATGTGTGTGTGTGTGTGTGTGCGTGTGTTTGGTAGCGACAACAACATGAACTGAGCATGAATAAATGAAAGCAGAAAATAAGTTGATTTTAATATGAAATTTCACGCTGTCTCCTTCCCTTTTTGGCTCATTTTGCAGTTGGCATCTTCCATGCCACTCACACTCACACACGTACTCGCTCTCTCTCTGTCTCTCTCTGATTCCAATGCTTTTCCTCTTTTGATTCTTCTTGGTCTTCAGCTTCCTCTACTTTTTTTTGGCGCGTTCTACGTTTCATTTCGACAACATGGAAAAAAGAAAATGCCGTTTAATTGAAAATTATCGCAACATGGTTGTCACGCAATTATTTCGCGTTATCACCGACCTCGAGCCCAGTTTTCCTACTTTTTTTTTTTTTTTTTTTGGCTGGGTGGGTGCGGGAGTTGGGGTCACGGGATGTTGAGACAACCCTCGGTGGCAACCCTGTCACCGACTTTGTATCATTTGTATTGTTGTTCGCATATTTCAGATCGCAGGCGTGTCAAATGCGTTTAAACAAGTGCAACAACAACAACAATGGCAACAAGGTAGGCGGAGGGTGGTTAGGGAGGACGTGGAGTGGGATGGACTACGTTGCGGGTTGGCGGTGAGTTGCACCACCAAAGCAACCACCTCGAACACCACCTGAGGTTGTCATAGCTGCCGCGATAATTTGCACATAAATTTGTTGATTGACAGAGGCACAAAGAACATAAAGTAGTACAACATGTATACACTACACACACACACACACACACTCACTCACACACCCTTCATATACTAAAGCGTGAAATTTTAATTGCCCTAAAGCCGAGTTTGCAATCAAAAATAATAAAAAATCAAAAGGAAAACGAAAACAGAATCAGAATCAAAAAAAAAAAAAAATGAAATAAAAAACAAGAGACCAACTGAGGTTAAGTACGACAGTTGGCAAATTGTGGGAGAAGGTCGGAACAATAACACCAGGGATGGGGGAGTTGTAGGGGGAGAAAGGTTGGCTAATATTAAATGCTGTATGACATGGGTCAAGCATGCTGTTAATTGAAGGTTAAAAGCATCTCGATTGCAGCTCGAATCGCATACCCCGAGAGCAATTACTAAAAAAACGAACGAATTTTGCAAGTTTTTTCTAACAGGGAGCAAGGAAAGCGGACTTAAAAATTTATATAATTTAGGGAATACAAATGCAAAAATTTGGATGTTTTAAATATATTTTGGGAATATTTTAAGAAGCTTTTGAAAGTTAACATCGTGATTTACTTTAAATAAGTTTTGAATTCAATCTCTAGCATAAACAGACCAGAACTAAACTTAAGCGATTCTTCCACTTATTTTTAAGATTCTTTTTTAGTTTTAATTCCTTCATAGTGGGCTTGATTTAGTTGTCCTTATACATGTCTATTAAGATCATAAATTCCACTGATTCATTCCTAAAACATTAACTAGTGACACAAGCAGACCACACAAATAAATGTGTAAACCAATACAACTTACCAAAAAAATGTATAAAAAAGGGTAAAATTCAGTGACAATGCACCGATTTCCTGTATATATGAAATGCTCATAGACAACTTGTTGTCTCAATCTCTGGAGACTTTGACTTTACGACTTATGACGCAGCAGTTTGAAATGCTAACCAGGCAGCCAACTAATTGACCCATTGATGGGTTTATTAAATACCCACCGTGGAAATGAGATAAACGAAAACATCAACAATAACAACTGGATGAATGCCACCTTTAATAACAACACTATCCAACTGAGAAAGGAACGAGGGAAGAATGAGCACCCAAACAAGCCACATAAACAAACACAGACGAGCTGAGGATTCCCCCTATGGAAAAGTCAACTACGAGTATTTAGTATATCAGAAACCCTGAAAAAGGCAGAGGAAACATTTAAGAAAAGGTGAGTTTTGGAGAATGGGCAATTGGAGGTGCAGTTGGAGTTGAAGGTGTAAGCGAAGCATTAATCAATCTCATCGAACAATAAGACAGTGTGGTATAAAAAGGGAATAAATTCTAGAGAACTGCAGCCCTGTAATGTTTTCATAAACCAATTTATATACAAACAATAAATCGCCGAGCACTAAAAAGATTTTTACTGAATGAAAGTGAAGCTGGGACCGAGAGACCCAGACTCAGACTGAGATTGAGATGGAGTCTGAAATCGAGTTGTCGAACAGGTTGGTAAGAAGAACAATAAAAGGGAAATGGAAATGGTCAGATATCTGTTCTTTGATACGGTTTTATTTCTGTTACTGGCCAGGATCATGGGGTGTGTTGGCTCAATCAATGCCAGCTCAAACAAGTGTTATGAATGATTTGATGTTTTTATTTGTCATTGCGACCTGCGACCTGCGACCTCAACAAACCGCACAAAGGGGGAAAAAACAACAACAACACTCGATGCAAGAAAAAATCTCCGATAATAGTTTTGATTTCACTTTTTTCTCCATGACTTCATTTGTTTCGTTGCACCAGACGAACTGGCGACGACCGCAGCTTGTGACATGATTTATGAATCGAAAACAGAGTTTACAAAAAAAAAAAAAAACAGAAATTAAAAATATTTCAAAGGCTGTCTGGAACTGTATGAGCATTGTCCTGGAGCTCGGGATTTCGGGATTTTGGTGTTAAGAAATGATGAAAAATGTTTGTATAAGCTGCTCCAAAAGACGGCTCCCGCTGGGAGGTCGCACACATTTGGAGCTAAACAAATAGCCAATGACCACAATGAACCACGCTCCCTGTCACAGTCACCGTGACAGACAACGTGTCGGAGCTACAGTCGGAGTCGGAGTTGGAGTTCTTGGTGTAGCTATCATAACCGGTTCCTCAGTCGCATATTAACGGCTTAATTGACCGCCGTGTGGCTATGGTTGTGGTCTCTCGTCCAAGTGTGTGTGAGTGACGCTGTGTGTGCTCTGTGGTCAGCCATCAACCTGGTCAGTCCTGAAACTTGCCAGTGATTCTCTTGTTGTCATAGATCAGCTTCATTTCTGCTACTACGCCATCAGTTTAGCTTATTTAAAGCTAACAAATATGAGATAGTTTAGCTACTGACTATGAAATGCCCGTCTCCGAAGTTTATTTAAGTTCTGGAATTTCTATTCCCAAACTCATGCGAATATTTTAACTAAAGCTACTTTAAAGGGCCTTCGATTTCAACATACCCTTTCTCCACATTTGTCGGGTATTAAAAGACAGCTACGAATAGGAGTTCAACGCCAAAAAAAAGCCACTTCCGCCTGCCGCGTCTGTGCCAAAAATTAGAAAATGAGCGAGAAATAGGGGATGGGAAACGATAGGGGATGAGGTAGCGGGGGCGTAAGCAATGCGCAAATTGCTCGCTTTTATTAAAAACACACAAAAAACAACAAAATAATCCAAAATTTTATAAGACAAACATAACGACAACTACACACACTTACAACTTCTTTAGTTTAGACAAAAAATAATGTGTTTTACTTGCACGCATTTTTTAATATTTTAAAAAATGTATTTGTACAATTTTAAAACGTTCTATAATTTTTTAAACTAGCTAAACAAGTTATAAACTCTATTTAAGTGTATTACTGGCGATATCAAGAGCAAAAAGAATCGTTGAAATCAGTCAATGGCCAGAACTTGACAGGGTAATTCAGCGAGCCGGGAATCACAGGGCAACCCCCAAAAAACAGAGGAATAAAAAAAAAATGAAAATCACCCACACAACATGCTTAGTTGTAGACCCAGATCCAACGCCATATTGACTACCAGAACGGCTAATCAATGGCCCACCATTTGTCTGGGTCAGCCCCCAATAAGTGAGGGCCTTTCCCCTTGTTGGGCATTCCCTGCTTATGGCCACATTAAATTGTCTTATAAAATGTATCTAGTGTAATGTTGATTTTTAATTTGATTTGAATGCAGAAATCTTCAATTTATTTTCAATTTGCTTCCGGTAGAAAAATGTATTCAGTTTGTAAGTCGGTAAAAAAATTGTCTCAAGACATATGCCAAGTTTTAAAACACTTTTAAGTTAAAATATATTGTTTTGCATTTAATTTAAAATGTTGGCATTCTTTTATGTAAGCCCAATGAAAATTTCAGAATCCTAGTTTCCATCTTACTTTCATTAATTAATTTTGTAATAAAACATTAATTGTCCAATGTAGTAGCCAAAGCTGAGGCTTCTGTTGCTTGTTTTGTGCCCAACTCATAGAAATGACTTAAACGGATTATTACATAAGATAAGACAAGCAAAACGTTTGTTAAAAAACGACGGACAAGAAGCCAAATGAAAGCAGAAAAAAGTACCAAATATCAAAGAGTACAATTGTTGGTATTTCTTTTTTATTTGTACTATTATTTTTGCCCAATCGACTGTTCAATATTCCCCATTGAAGTGGTCTTTTGCCTTCAGTCACTGAATCGAACGATTCACAAAAAAAAGAACCCATTTTCGTTTTACTCTTTCGAGGTGATTGCGCAAATTTATTGAACTATAATTGTTGGAGACGAAACGGAAAAAATACTTGTACGCAAACAAAAAGCATTAACATGAGAGTGCAGAGTGCAGAGTCCAGGGTCCAGTTGGTTTATGCCATAAAAATAAAACGAAACGAGCAAATAGACGGTTAAAGAAAATGACTAAATAAACGTTTAAATGGCTTGAAATTCACAGTGCTTAACTGTTTTTTATTTCCTCTGCTTTTTTTTTTTGCTATTGAAATCGGGACTCGGTTTGGCTGCATTTCAATTGCAGTTGAAAATATTTTGCTCCTTGGTCAGTTGACTACGAAGAATTTATCCTTTCGCTCGAATCCTTTTTTCACGCGAATTCAGCGTACAAAATCTCCGCAACTTTCTCAAACGGTTAATAGTACAAAAAAAGGAGTGAGCATAAAACTGAAAACGATAAAAAAAAAAGAGTTTGGCCGCGTGTTGGGAGCGTGTCAGGTAGTCAAAGCCGTAACAAAAAAGAAGCGAATCCTCGGAATGTCCTTGACTTCAGACTTGGCTCAGACCATTGCATAAAATTGCCTGTGGCCTGACGCAACGGACAATCGACCGTCGACAATGGACAGGTAGAACTTACCCAGAAGATGATTCAACTCTATGCAACCCGCAAAACCTCAGCACCGTACAAACGTACAACGGCTCTGACCATAAAATCCGCAGTATCCTTTTCTCTGCGCAGTTACAGGGAAACTATGGGAAATGCAGAAACTATCGAATTTTATTATGTTTGCTATAATATAATTGTTATTCGCAGAAACTGTGAACAAACGAATGGCAAATTCGGCAATCACTGTGAGAGTTCGGGAACGGACCGCAAAGGGGTACGGCTAATGGGGACTACGTAGGCTATGTTTCCTCAAATACTTGAACTCTGAAACATTTAAGCTTCGCCCCACAGTGGGATAGTGGGGAAAGCTTTATCGATTATAACTGTTCGTACCAGTGGTAAAAACCGTAGTGTGCTTTAAGTGCACTACTTAGTGGTCCCAAAATTCAATAAGATACAATAGAGGATAACTTGATGAAAAATGTATTAATTTTCCTATCCCTCTCCCTCTCTCTCTCTTCTTCTCTCACTATTTTTATTAGAAAACTAAACCTAAATGAAACTTCGATATTTGTGACTTTTTTTCAATAATCCCTTTGGGGGGTGGTTGCATCATAAAGCAATTGACTTTCTGACCGTACAACAGCCCACTAAACATTAACAAAACGATCGCTAAACCAAAAAAAAAAAACCAATAAAATAACGAGGAAAATTCGGCGAAAAAAATTGCAATTTAATGTGCGCAAAAAAGGGAGAAAAAAAAGGATTTGTCAGCAATCGAATTCGTGTGAATTACATTTTATGACAGGGTTATGGCTAGGGTTACGGCTAGGGTTAACCCTAAAAACGTAACCCTAAAAGCCGTACAGTCGCACAGCCGTACCTGACCAACGGCTTAATTATGTCATTTGCCGCGTAAGTCAAGGCTGCAAAGTCAATTGCTAAAAAAAAAAGGAGAAAAATAAAAAAAATGGGAAAAAACACATGTAATAAAACGATGACCGTATGCACATATGTACGCTATATTTAATATATACTGTACTCCCTATGTAAGCACTACAGAGAGAAAGAGAGAGAGAGAGACAGAGAGTTCTCTGCGCCCTTGTTGGGCGTGGCTCGCTCTGGTGACACTTGCCTCCGCAATATTGCGCTGACAGCAACGAGAAATAATAGCCCAACAATTTATACAATTTATGAGTTTGTGAGTGTGCGACAGCAGCAGCAGCAGCAGCAGCAACTAGAAGCGGGGATATTGGATAAAGGGTTAGCCAAAAAATGGGCATAATCGCTGAGGGAAATGGGGATAAAAGCAGAGAGAGGGAGAGAGAGAGGGAGAGTGGGAGAGACAGAAAGAGAGAGAGATAGAGAGCTGCAAAGAAATCAAAACAAGACTCATAAATTCGGCATGTCTAATGACAATTTCCTTCACTACACATAGATATTTTATGTGTGTGAGTATGTGTGTGCTTGTGTGTGTGCGAGGGATACAATTTTGAAATTTTTTTTGTTTATCGCTTTAGTATTTTTTCCATTTTAGACCCTGCTCCTGCAAAAAACACATGAGTCCCATAGGTTTATCAAAGAAAAGACAGAAAGAGACGTGGACGTCCTTATATGGCATATATATTCTTGATCAGCATAAGACGCCGAGTCGATTCTGATTTCAATCGGAATAATTGGTCGAAAAAAAGTCAAATAGTCAATAATTGATAGGATAAGTATCAATTAAGTTCCGCATATTCTAGTCTAGACCCTAATATGTACAGGGTCCTTAACAGTTATCACACTCGACTGCAGCATTTTCTGCAATTTTTTTTGATTGTGCTCACATAAAAATCGTTTGTTGTCGTTCATAACAAATTCTGGGACGTCCTGGACCGCAGAGCAATTTGAAAATTTGACATGGCTCCCGTTTCACACATGTTTATGCCAACGCCTCTCCGCCTTCTCCCTCCAGCCCCCCTATGGGCACACCCTTTGGATTTCCATATGGAGAAGTTTTCAGTTTCGAGCAGCTGACAAAAGTTATTCCATTTTGCAGCCTGGCTCAGTTGCAAAAGGACCAAATATCAACGGCGGCTGCATCCGCAATATAAATCAAAAGTGGCCCAAAAACAGTTGCAGCCTGTAAATTGGTAATTCAGAGAAACAGTTGTTGCCACACAGTGGCTAGCAGCTAAATGAAGCAATCAATGGCCGAGTGTTAAAGAATAGAGCGGAGTGTATAGAGAAAAGAGAAGTGAGAAGTGAGGAAAGAGAACTGAGAAGTGAGAACAAAACTGTAGCAGTTGCATTGTCTGAAGCCTTCTTTAGTTGCTCGTAATTGATGTGTTTCGTTGGCCAAATTATATTGGCCGATGATGTCACCACACACGGCGATGGTCAATGAAATGAGGGGGAGACGGGGGAGTAGGAGGAGGAGGAGGGGGCTACACAAAGTGGCTATAGCAAGGACCTTCGACCATTGTCGTTTCCTGTTCCTGTCCAGTACTCATTGTCCAACGGTGGCTCAGTCTTCCAGTCGTTTTACGATTATCTAACGCTGCCTCTGCTGGCCAGAGCCCAAAATAAACGGCCCAGATCCAGGTCCATTGTGGTCAAGGCACTTTAGGGCCCTTTAGCCGCTGCGTGGGTGGCCATTCAAGTTGTCACATTGCATTTAAGTCCCAATAAAAACGCATTTGATGTGCTTATGCCCCATTCTTATAATCATACCCATACCCATGCCCCATTCCCATTCCCTTTGCCCCTCTTCATTTTCCATTTTCATTTGCCCTTTTCCCATTTGGCTACTGGGCATCAAACAGATAATAGAAATCGAAATCGAAACTGAATCTGAATCTGAATTCGAAAGACGATTGAGATTCCAGCTTTTCAAATCAGGCTCGCAAAACCTAACGAAGCATATCCTTTGGCCGTACCCATGTCCCGCCCTTCGACAGCCCTTTTTTTAGTTCGCCAAGTCTTGTTTACCCAAACCATTAGCTGAAGAAGGAAAATAAACGAAACACACCAAAAATCCAGTAAACTGAAGTTTAGTCGACTGCAAATCACCCTGCTATACAGCTATTCCTATGGCTTTCTGCCAACTTTCTACTAGCCGGCTACACCCTCCCAGCTGGGCATATAAAAAAGGATTTCGCTGGACCTTTGCGGCCTCTGATCCTGACCAGCGATGGGACCATACAAAATGCAAAATGAAATAAAAATGAGCATAAAATTAAATGTGCTACATTGATGAATGACCTGTCCCATCCCCAGTTGCCCCTCCCACTCCCCTCTGCTCTGCTACTAGAACTAGTTTCGTTGTGTGCCCGGCAACTGGATCAACATTCAACGTTTAGTTTGATTTCATTTTGAATGTTTATTTTATTGCGTGGAAAATGACGCCAACGTGGCCAAGAAATGTCCACGTCGCCGCCTTATCGACGGCCACTTCCCCAAAATTGTAGTAATACCCCCAAGCCTCTGCCACCCCACCCCCCCAAACGGGATGAACTGCCTCAGCTGGGCGGGTCATTTGGCAGGCGACGTGGACACGGCTCCAGTCGCTTTTTATGACCGTTGATTCTATCGAAAATTTCGTACGCAATAAAATTCAAATATACTTGCGATAAAAATCAAATCTTGTTGGACATTTAAGCACACAAAACTTCCCCTTTGGACCCAGTCCCGTTGGGTCCTTTAGCCGTTTCTCCCTATACGAGTATCAGGTTCATTCCCATTGCGGCTGTTTTGGCTTTTTCAATTTTCTCTCTCGCGCTCGCTTTCTCCTGCACGTTGGCAACTCTGGCCATTGGTTTTTATTGTGCAACCTTATGGTGAAGACTCAACTGAGCGATCCTACTTATGTGTTATCTGGCATCAGGTGCGACTAATTAACAAGTTTGGAAGCTTTTTGAGGCGAAAGAAGTGGATTTTTAAACCTTAACTTCTGTTTAAATTAAATAAGATACAGTGGAATCCGGTTATAACAACTCCGCTTAAAGCGTCCGTCCGGTCATTGCGACGAAAATTCGATGATTTGTTTGGTCCCCACACAAGCTTTTTTTTCTTTGCTCGTTTCGGTTAAAGCATCTACCGGGTATAACGACGTAAAATCGTCGGTCCCTTTAGTGTCGTTATAACCGGATTCCACTGTATATAGATAATGGATAGAAAACAGTTTCAATTGTCAAAAAGGTTATCCATCAATGAAAGATAGGTCGTTAATTCTTACCACCTTTAGGATAAAATAAATCAAAATTATTTCAAGACTTAGTACTCTAAATGTTGATAAAATTGCATATACAGAAATGTAGGCTCAAGAAGGCTAGAACATTTGTCTGATTTCTTTTGAATTGCTGTATTGCAATCCATAAAACCTTGCTATCAAATCAGCTGTACCGAATGGAAAGTGAATTGAGTTGCAGTTGCAGTTGCAGTTGCGACAAAACAAATGCCGACACTTTTCTAAGAATGCGACCAACTGCGGTTACTGATACGACTAGGACGAGAGGACATGCAGACAGTGTAGATAGACAGCAGTTGGAAAAGGGAGCAGGGAGCAAGGAGCAAAGGTCGAGGTGGAATGAGTTAGGAGTAAAGGAGCTAACCAAATTCAGACGTACGACACAAATGAAGTGCTCTCTTGCCCGCCGCAGGACGGCAATGACAAATAAAACACCTACGAGTATAGCATGTAAGATAGAAGAGAGCGAAGAGTGAGAGAGACAGAGAGTAAGACAAGATAGCAGACTGAGCACTCAGCGTGTTGTCAAGCCAAAGAAGCAGTGCAGCTCAACCGGCTCCGTCTCGGAATGTTTTTGGCCATATTTTATTCTTTTGGCAAAAAGCGGAATGCCAAAAATGCCCGCAGCGAAACCCAAACAGTAGGAGCCCTAGTCCTATTTGTCCTGTAGGGTTGTCGTGCTGTCGGGGCTGTACGAGTACTGTTGCCGACTGCTTGTCGCTGCAGGGCAATTAGAACATTATCAGGCGGCAATAATCGGCTCGTTTGCACCCAAGTGTCGTCGCAGTCACTGCTGACATTGTGTAATAAAAGCGAGCAGCGATTGCTCCATAAACTAACAGAAATCTCTAAAGGAGGAAAGAGTGAGGGGACAGAGAGAGAGAGAGAGAGAGCGTATGTGGAAAAACAACAGGATATTTTGGCTATCAGCAGCGACATCTCTTCACAACTGTCCTTTGTTCGGCTCTGAGCCCGTTTCTGTTTCTGTTTCAGTTTTAGTTCAGTTCCAGTTCCGTAGGCGACATCAGGGCAATTGTGAGTGCATCTCTTAGATATGAGGACGACATCTATCCAAATGTTGCATGCACCGTCGTCGTCGTCGTCGTCGGCGGCGACAGTCGGCGATCAAAGTCGATTATCACAATTTTTGGGATTTGCCTTAAATCACGCACCGTGGCCAATATGTCCATTGTTGTTTATACCTGGCGTGTGTACAACTCAATTAAAATACCAGGAACACTTTGAGAGCCCTATCCCTATCCCTCTCTCTCTCTCTCTCTCTCTCCCTCTCTTCTTTTGCTGCTTTTTATCTTCAGTTTTAGGAAGTGTTTTCCTTCGTAGCGCTTCTGTGGTTTCTCCGCTCCCTAATCTCTTTAATTAATGATAATGCGCGCACAAAACTCGTAAATTTTACCAGCTCTCGACTGGTAAGAACACGAACAAATGAGTCTACACCCAGCACAGCACAGCACAAGCACACTTATTTCGCCAGCTTACTAGCAGTGTCCAGTGTCCAGTGTCCAGTGTTCAGTGTCCGGTGTCCAGTGTCCGGTGTCTTGTTTAGAAAGTGTAGTTTTAATTCTCCGTTTGTGTATAATCATGTGTGCTCAGAGAGCAAAGACTTGAACTTTAGCAAAACATCAGAGATCAAAACCATCATGATCTTCAGCCACTTAAAACATTGAAAATATACAAATTGGATAAGAAATTTAAATAACAGTGTTCATAGGCCTAATGTTTGATTTAGAATTTTATTTCAATTTTAAATATAATTTTATCACGGAAAACAAAGAATTCAATGAATTCAAAAACATTAATTTTTTTAAGATATTCAATTGTAAGTACGAAACTTGAAATATTTAATAGGAATTCTTGCAAAATACACAATATATTGGCTAAGGTATCTCATAGAAAGTAAGAAACCTTATTGAACTGAAGAACAAATCTGATATGACATATGATATATACATACGTAATTCTTTAAAAGTATAAATAATGGAAAAAAGACAGATCCTGAAAGTAACGATGCTAACGAGAACACTGATATAAGTAAGGGCAGCGGTTCCACTAGCTTTGATCGTGGTTTGGAGGTCGAAAAGATCTTAGACGTCTCGTCAGTTTAAAGGCGTAGACCAGGCCGAAAAGGTGCCCTCGACAGTGGCCAACGTTGAAATACCGCAAATGGTAATGCGATTCTATGACAAAACTCAAAATAAATCAATCTAAGAATCAATTTTCATTTGTAATTTAAATGTGCTTTCTCCGTATCATAAATTCTATAAATAAAACGCGTTTAATTAAACTGATTTCTGGAATTCCAAATTATTATTTAGCTCTATTGGGCTGCTACTAAAAATCACATTTCACCATTATCTTAATTATTTAATTTTGTTTCTTTAATTTCATTTAGAATAATTTAAAAATAAAATAGCCTTTACTAAAAAAGGTTTAGTCCAAAAAATAGTTAAAAATAAATTGTAAACTCACTTCGAATTACCCCAAAGGTAAGCGATTAGTCTTGACATGCGCGCAGCGACGCATCAAAAAAAAAG
The DNA here is from genome assembly GCA_018152125.1 of Drosophila dunni. NCBI lineage: Eukaryota > Metazoa > Arthropoda > Insecta > Diptera > Drosophilidae > Drosophila > Drosophila dunni. The sequence goes on along the minus strand of JAECXC010000648.1, from coordinate 1,586,556 downwards.
CCAAGAAACCACAATGTCAACCCTAACCCCAAGTTCGAACCCCAACCCACTGCTACCCCAAGGGACAGCACTGGTCAGGGGCTCAACACGCGCTGAGATGCAACCCTGGCGGATAGTTAAAGCAGCCATGATTCTTTTTTGGGGGGCGTTCAAAGGGAAGAGCGCAAGACAGGAATATAGACGGGGTTGGAGCTGCCAAAAAGGGTTACTGGACTGTCTGACAACCAGTAGTAGTTGTTGTTGTTGTTGCTGTTGTGCACGGTTTTTTTAAGAGCCAGGTCTACAGATGTCGCGCTGTTGGAAGAAGTAACTGTGTATGTGTCACATGGGTTAACTTTGCCATGTTTCAAGCTGTGTGAGTGTGTGTGATATCCTTGTTATTGTCCTTGCTGCTGTCGCTCTGTGCACTGTGACACTGCCAATTTGCATTTAACACCGAGTGTTAGCCACTGGGTGACAGGCATTAAATAATTAACTCGCCTTTAACATTCACAAGGCAAACAAGCAGACAACATAGAGTGGAGCAGAAGAGGAGAAACAGTAAGAGAGTGCAGAGTGGAGATAAAGTGTCAGCGATCTAAAATAATCCCAAATTACAGAGGTAAAGAAAACATTTTACATACACAAGTAGCAATTGAATTAAACCAATAATATTAACCGACAATCCGAACGAGAAGGAAAATGTGTTGAGGTGGGTAACAGTAAATGTGGTGTGGGAGCATTTACATATACATATAACAAACATTGCAAATAACAGCAGCACAACCAGAAGCACGCAAAAAATAGAAAACATTCACACAGGACTCCAATGGAATCGATGGCAAATCAAAGGTGAAAAGACGTGAAAAGCAAACAAACGTGCAACGAAGGCAATCGCTAAACATGCCCCATTGGTGTGTGTGTGTGTGTGTGAGTACACTGTTCGAAAAATAAACTGCTACTAAGAAGGTACCACCGCCACAGAGCTGTGGTTAAGAGCCTTATATATTAACATAACATTAACATTAACATTTACATTAACATTAACATTAACATTAACATTAACATTAACATTAACATTAACATAATAACACAGACTAAGCGAAGTAAAATCCAAGTATACTTTTATTATTATAAATCAAAAGATATTAATAAAAAATGTTGTTTACTCAGTTGGTGGAAATGGACTTAATTTACATAAGCTTAACATGAACAAGTGTTTATATAGAAAGGTAGTAACAAATTCATTTTAAAAGTTATTTTCAGCTAATTAGGATCAAAGACCAGCTTTAACAGTGTACTCGTATGTTATATGAAAAAATAAACTACTACCCTGATTTCTTGCAGTGTATCTCAACTAAAGCGCACATGACGTATTGGCACAACTACGGGCCACAATTCCCACATACACGTTCAGACTTTTCCCTCGCTTCGTTCTTACTGCGAGCTCATGTCATAGTCAGACTCCAAGTTGGAGATGGAGGAAGAGTAGGAGGGGGGAGACCGAATCCGGGCACAGATTCAGGTCCCAGCGCAGCGGCACTTGAAAGCCCGGCATATCTTGATTGTTTGCATGTAAATCTGCACAAAATCCCCAAAGTACCAATGGCAGCAGCTTCGACATCAGTAGAGCAAGCAAAGGATGCCAGGAATCAGGACTCAACGACAGCGGCAACTGCTCGGGGCCGTATTGTTACCGTTACCTGCTCGACAGTTGCACCTGATGACGATGACGATGATAATGATGGTAATGATGGCCTTGGATGCGCTATGGCCCACATCGCAATCCCCAATACTCAATCCCTCGCACAATTGAGCTGAGTGCCTCGGAGAGAATCGTCAATCTGTTCGGACCTGGTCAAGTGGGTTTGTCGCCTCTCTACCGCTTTCAGCCAGCTGGAATGCATGAATACGCTACTTAGTTTACATAAATTCAATTAATTATCAATTTTAAATACAATTAAATTATGAGTATTTTGGAATAGGTTCAATTTAAGTAAATTTCAAAAAATTTTTAAATATTTTTTATATAAAAATAATAGTTAATTTTTTATAATTATGTTAAGAAATTAAATTAAAAATACTGAGTAGTTTTCCACACCCGACGCAGCGGCTTTCGAGTGTTGAACTGGTCAAAACGCTGTTAGCCATAACTTGTTTGGCTCAGGTGAGTTTTCCTTTTCTTCTGGTCGACCAGTGCTCCTGCGTGGCATGGCCAATTTTCCGATTTTCTACGATTTTCCCATTGTTTTTTTTCCTGCTCTTCTCTTGTCTGCGTTTGTGTTGTGCACTTTAAGCTACTTGTTGGCCGGGAGAAAGGTGGACACGGGAATGACTACGGCATGACTAGTGGTAGGATGAGATTGTTGCTCTATCGTTTTTGGCTTACCTTTTGCTGACTTACCAAGGGGGTGATGGGCCAGAGGGGGCATAGCACCAAAGGCGAGACGCTTTTACTTAAACTGCATTTATTGGAATTTCACAATAAACTAACGACGCGCCATGGCAGGCACGTTTCACGTCAACGAAATTACGACAAGGACGAAAAGGACGACGATGGCATAGCAGTACAAAGGACATTGGCGATATGTGTGGGTAGGGGCGCGAAGGGAACAGGACGCCGCACATAGGCCAAAGCCAAACCCATGCATTTGCACAAGTTTACGGTTTTGGTTTTGTATACCCTGTAAGCCAGCAGCACACCAAATGGGTCATACAAGCTAGAAAGACGAAGGAAAGGAAAGTTTATTGCAGTCGAATTCTAAGTATTTCCAAACTCGTTCGTATAAACACGTGGATCTCAAGGACTATAAGAGCCAGCTACACCAAATTTGGAATGAAAATACATCAACTTCCCGAGCAGACAAAGTTTATTTCAAATTGATGTCACGGCCCCTACCGCCTCCGGCAAAAGGTAAATAAATTAGATCTGTGTGACCATTTTTACATATTTTATGTACGCTACCAATATACATATCCTCACCAAGTTTAATCGGCATCAGACAACTTTAGCCTATTGCTACAATAGGAAAAATCGGTTGAAAATTTCACATTTGTATGGAAAAACTGGCACTAGAAGGACTACGGGGTCTTTTACAGTTTTTTTACTTGTTTTAAACTAAATAATTTAATTAAAATATAATGGAGTAGCATATATTATCACAAGGTCTATAAAATGTATCTATTTTATTGACCTATATTTAAACCTTTATTTACTTAAAATTCCAATTTTACGATTCCAATGAGTATCTTATCGTCAAGGCATGTCCTTAGTGTCTTAATGTATGTTTTTTTTGCTGTTTTGTGCCTCTTTGTTTTATTCTTTTTGTTTTGTGCGCTCGTTTGCCAAAGGCGCGTCATATAAGGCGTATACTTGATGCACCCCAAACGGTAAAGGATGTAATTAAAAAACGGCAACAAAAAGCTGCACTGACAGCATGTAAACTTGCTGCACGACACCGACACTCGAAACGGGGCCCAGTCCCAAGCTGATTCGCAATACCTCAATAGCCTCGATGAATATAGTCCTTCCTACTTCCCTCGATGTTCGTTTCCATTCCCATACCCAAACCCATTCCCAATGCTTGCCACGGCGACGACTGAATCGATGAGCTTCGATAGGAGCGAGACAACACACTCACCCAAAGCAACGGCTGGCGATATCCATAGCTCAAAGCTAAATCTCTGCACAAACAGGATATATAGCTAGAGTCGAAGTCAAATCCCAGTCTCCCATCCCTATCCCCGATGCCCCAACATCCCACACCCTCCACAACAGTCAAGCCAAACTCTCAAGCGCCAAGCGTGCCGATGTCGATACCGCGTCTGTTCCAACTTGGTTTTGTAGTCAGTCAGCTTTTGTTCATCACTTTTTCTCTTTTCTCGTTTTTTGCCCCATTCCTTTGGTTGTTGTTGTGATTGTTGTTTCTATACCCTGTAGCGAAGGGTGTTTTAAATTTGTCACAATTATGTAACAGCGATTTTAGTGCAAAGCTTTCTAATCAGTCAGCACCTGACAAGTTCTAAGATTAACATGACCCTGTACAGGTGTTCAATCCAATTCAAAGAGCATTTCCTACTGCCACCGGGTATCTTAAAGTCGGTTGAACTCACCTATACACTTCGTTCCTTGTTTTACTCCTCATTGAGCTTCTTGCACATCCGCTTGCCCACTCCGCCCAACATCTTTCTACGGTCATGTGATTTTTTGCGGGTATTTTTTGTGATATTGAACCGGCTGCTGTTGGGTGCACTCAAGGGAAAGCCAAAGCTATCTGCTACTTGTTGTTGTTATCGTCTATTTTGTAGTTGTTGTTGTTGTAGCTAAGCTACTGCTGCCTTGACGTATTTGGTTTAGTGTGATTTGTATGCGTACTCCTATATAACTGCCACCCACTCCCCTCTCCAGCCACTGTCCTGCTTGTGTATGGAAGAAAGTGGAAGGCGTAGCAGAGGCGGAGTCGATTTGAGACGAGACGACTCGAACTGTGAGCCGGATTGCGATTTTACGAGCACACTCAAAAGCAAACAGCCAAAAGCTGCAGCTACTTGTGCACATCAAACGGAGCTGAAAGCGAAACACTTAGTCGAATCAACTGAATGGACCCGACAACAACCCGACAGACAAAGCAGATGAACTGACAACCGAGAATGGAGAAAATAGAATGGAGAATGGAGAACGGAGAACGGAGAACTTAAGGGGACACTAAGAACCATGCAGGTGTATGTGTGTGTGTGTGTTAACGGAAGCAAGTAAAGCCACTTTAGTAGGCCATTCAACAACATCGCATATATACACTTGCTTATAAGCACTTCAACTAAAGATTTTCAATTTCACATTTACGTATTATGATTTTGTGTCCAAGTTAAAGCGGAAACACAAGTCTAAAGTTTAAGGAAAATTTGCATAAAACTCGGGAAAAATAGCATTCACAAGTTGGTGAAACAAAAACCAAAAAAATCTGTCATAAATAGGTCTAAAGAAATTAATTTTATTCAATGAAATATGGTTAGTTTTAAAGTCTTAAAATTTTAATTTAGTTTTGGTAAGTTTAGGTACGTATATAAACTAAATTTATTTCAAATTAGTTTTCTATAACTGCCTAAATACAAATTATAATAAGTAGACAGACACTAAAACTGCTCAAATCTTGTTCACTTAATCTACAAAAGCTTTTTAACAATTATAAAAAAATTTAAATTATACATTCAGTTGTAATTTATTTGTTTTTTTAGAGTTGAGCTCTACGGATTTGCTTGGATGATAAAAGCCAGTAAGCCACAAAATATATTTAAAATCTTTGGGATAAAAACATCAGGCGAATGCTGATTTACATTCGCATTTGATTGCGTTTAAATAAAACAGTTGGGTGAGAGGGGTTACGAGTTATGGTTCTATGTAGGGACATGTGTGGAATAGGGAAGCGGGGGGATGGATAGTTGGGGGTTGAGTATATTAAAATGTTTGGGATTAAGGGAACTCTGTGGTTTTTTTGCACAGACTGAGGAAACTTGTTCTAATCAATCTTATCCAATCGTCCAGAGTGCAGAGTAGTACGCGACACAAACTTCTTTCCCTGGGATTTGTAGGTATCAGAGTCCAGATTGCGTTCCTTAAACCGATCCTTGATGTACTGAACACGAGCTGGATCAACGTTACTGCGACGTCTTAAGGGATTATAATATGGTACTTTGCGTAATGGCTGTTCTGGCATCTTTGATTGGGGCTGTGGCTTCTGTGTACCAATATTCTTCAAATTGTTATCCATTTGTGACTGATCCAATGGCACCAGAGCCGCACTATTGCATTGATCATTGGTCATGGACATATCAGAGTATCCCATTGGCAAATTGTTGCTGCGTGTCACCTTACCCTGCTCGGCCGGCAACTGTTCCAATGGGTTCAGACAAATACTATATTGCCTCATATACTTCATTTGGTTCTCATGGGTCGGGAACTCCATGCGAGCCAATTTGGAGTAACCCATTGGTAAATTGTTGTTAGTCTTGTTAATCGGCACCGATTTCATTGGTGGCATCTTAACAAGCTGGGTCAGATAGTTATCAGGCTTGGATTGCATTTTGGCCTGTTGCTCCTTCTTGACGGCATCGACCAAAGCAAGAGGTTGCAATTGCTTTGGATCTGCAGAGGGAAAAAGTTTAAGATGTGGGGAAGTACTAAAAAAATATAATAATAATGAAAATGATAATAATAATAATAATAATAATAATAATAATAATAATAATAATAATAATAATAATAATAATAATAATAATAATAATAATAATAATAATAATAATAATAATAATAATAATAATGAATGAAAAATGTAATAACAATAGTAATAAGCACACAGAATGCATTAAGCGTGAGTGCGGCTTAGAGTCCTATACTAATCCCAACTTATACTTATACTTATTCCAACCATTTAACCTCTAAGAACTTACGGTATAGTTATCTGACATGTGCTAGTTTTCAGTACATGGTACCATATATCTAAATCAGTAATTTTAGGTTGACAAAGCAAAATTATAGAAGAAATTACAGCTTGTTTTGCGAACGTACATACATTCTCATAGATTCATCCTATAATGCTGATCAAGAATGTATATATGTAAATGTGCAGATAACTATTTAATGAATGTTGAGATAGGATAACATTTCATGAGAAATGGTTCTATTTTTATCATTCATTACTTTTTAGAACCGCTTCACTGTACTGCATAATGATAAAAATAGTTATAAGTGTCAAGAAATTGTAGTATCCTAAGTAAACGTCTATGGAATCAATGATGTCCCCTACCTCCTCTTATATGGAGGCACACACTTATTATACCGTCTGCACAGGGTATACAAACAAACGATTAGTCGCAAAAGATATATGCACTTGTGTAGTATAAATCAGTGTTGTTGGCATGGTACTCACTGCAAGTCAAGGAGCGCTTCAGCTGTACAGCCTTCATGGGGGCTCTCAATTGCAGTTGACGCAACATCCTCTGTGGTGATATCGGAATATATTGTATGAGGGACTTCAATTCCGAGATTGCCACTTGAAAAATTTAGCGCAGTTGATATATCTGCCTTGTTTGTTGATGGTTGTATGTGTGTTAATTCACTTTTCTGTTGCAGTTCACAAATTTACTACTGTTGTTTCTAAGTTGATTTTTAGTTTTATTTTTCCTTAGTCCGAAAAAAATTGATGTAGTGCCAGAAAAAAAGTAGGAATGAAATGAAATGCTCGACAGACGAGTTTACCCTATGCCCGTTCTCTGACAAAACTCGTCTGAGTGCAATTTCAAAGCCTGCTCGTTCATGTTCAACCAAGACCCTAGGGTTATGCCTCCCTCTCACTCTATCTCTGTAGTTCTAGCTCTGTCTAGTGACTGTATAAAAAAAAAGGAAAAAAAAAAATTGCTGCATGCATATTTATAGTTCCGCTTGTTGACAAATATCGCGCTCTGTTGACTGACGGCCCGGCAAACGGAAGCTGCGCTGATTAGAAACCTAGTGCTGTCCACTCTAGATTCCGGTGCTGTTACCATTCCCCCCCAAAATCCCTTGGCAACCAAAACCTTATCCTAAAACAAAAAAAAATATTCTTTTGGCTTTAGCTTCAAAAATGCGCACACCACTTTACAAACAAATAAAACAACACACAAAAAATAGTGGCACCAAAAAAAAAGAGGCGGAACAACTAGAACGTTGCATCCGGTAACCAAAAAAAAAAAAAAATAAATAAAAAGAAATTTGACATTTCTATGTTCTGTGCACTTCTAACTAAGCCATAACTCAGCCCGAGTATATTGAGGTTTTTGTGTGAATATGTAACTTCACTTTAGACCTCTCAATGGACTCCATTCCATTTCAAAGCAGTGCCTGGATTAACCCAATGAAACTGACGGGTTTTTTCAGAGCATGATTATTTACTGTATTAAGTTTTTAACAATAATTCATTTTTCGTATCCTTGTCTTTAGAAATTTGTCTGAGATCCTACTAAAAATATTTTTTATTTAATGTTTTATTTTTTATTTTTGTTATAGTTGCATTTAATCACTTTTTGTTTTTTGTTTAAGATGTTGTATGCTATCTTAGCTTAAAACATTTTTAAGGATTTTTTATGTAAGGAATGCTGATCAAAAAGGCACAGCTAATTGTTAGTTCTTGGTCCTAGAAATCAGCTTGACTATTAATATATTACATATTTGTTTAGATTAATGCTTACAATTCAATCAAAGAAAATATTATTGAAATGTTTAGTTCCGTAGGGTTGGTATTAAAGTCATATATTTCCCATTTTTGTAGGTTAAAAATGTAATATAGATAAATAAACAAAGTAACATGTAGTATTCAATATTATTTAAATAAAACTTTTTATTTTATTTTCATTTATTGCAGTTATATACATTGCTTACTTGTTTATAAACAGATGCAACGGTAAGTGCATTTTGTAGTCGCGTATTGTCCTGCTCCACCTTTGAATATTTGCCTAAAATGTCCTGTTTGCTGCTGGCTCACCTGTTTGTCCTTTCCGTTCTGCTTTGCACTGTCTGCTCGGCTTTATACGCCCCTCATAAAAACAGGAGAGCCTTTGAAACGATTTGTTGATTTAGGCTCGCATATTTTAGTGATTGAAATATTGATGGGACTACACTAAGCCCGAGTGCTGCTGTGGTCCTTAAAGAGGTCCTGTTGGGCGAGCCTGGGGATCGTTGGCAGCGCCGGCGCTATGCTCAGCATTGTTCAGCAATTTAATGAACAATGCAGTTGTATTATTGGCAACGAAGCACGGCATACAATAAAAGCCAGCGCTTACCACTGCCCAGTGGCATTGTGTGCGGGTCTTAGCCAGGCCAAGATCGCTGTCTTGCTCAGCGGCACATGTGTGGCCAAATGCTTTCACATTAGCAAACCTATTAGCATTTGGCTAAGCTGCACTTAGGCTTAATGGAGGAGTATGTGAGGCAGTTCGCTAGACTGTTTGTCGGCAGAGCGGTCGAGAGGCTCAAATTCTGAGCCCTTTTATCGCTGGACGATCGTGCATGTCCTTTGTTTGCATCCTTAAACTCACATATCTGCACTTGCAACTCTGCAAGTGGGCATTGTGCAACCTCTGGCTCAGTCTTGGCACTTGTTCTAATCCCTTTTTGAAGATAAAAAAAACAACAACGATACAATGCACACGACAAAAGCACACCCGTCCACAATGGCAACAATACGAGGTAGTCACATAGCAGGAACGGTTACCTGAGAGAGCGGATTAACGATCAACGTTCGATCAAGCAGCGATCGGGCCATTGTTTGTGGCTTTTTTGTTTTGGCCAATTGATCCACTCAAGATAAATTAGGCCACAACATTTGTGTAAGCTTAGCCCAGGGGATTATCCTATAGATATACTTTGAAATGCTAGACAACATGTCTTCCGGTTGCTTATCACCTACCACTGTCCTGCTCTACCACTCCCCCTCTCAGTCCCTCTGCAAACCTATTTGGCATGAAGAACAGTAAATGTTTGTAATAATTTGCCAAGTGAAACTCGCTTTATTCAACTTGTTCTTTGTCGTTCCCGTTTATTGGTCGAGGGCTGGGCACATAAAAAGTTACAATACAAAAGTTTATTACAAAAATCCATGAAAATCAATGGAATGCGAGTAATAAAGAGCCCAACAACAACAACAACAACAACAACAAGAGCAGGAGCAGCAACAAGGAAAGCGGCAAACAACAATAAACAAGTTGGTGGGGAATGTTTCGTCATGTGGGGCAAGGGAAGATGCTGTGGCATATGTACGATAGGGGAGTGTAGTGGGCGGTGGGCGGAATTACTTGTTATTACTCTTGTTTGTTATTATTGTTGTAGAGTGCAATTATTAAAATAATGTCCACAGACCATTGAGTTCATAACGCGAATGAGGCCGCAATAAAATAAATAAATGAAGAGGAACTTGTCCTCAAATGAGGCATGCAAATGCTGCGATGACCAAGCCTCGACTGGAGACTCGACGGTTTGTGGCATTAACAAAAACAACAATAACAACAATAACTGAAATTCAACAGCCATATCATTGACAGCGTCAATGTCCTCGTAGCACTTTCAGTCGCTATTGAAATAAATTTTGTATTAAAATATGACTGTCAATCTCTTGTGGAATCTCTGGAACTGGAACAGAAAACGAAAACGAAACCGAAACTGGAGCTCAATGTTGTCTATTGAGTGCTGGATTCAGGGTTGGATTGGGGTTTGGGTTTGTGGAACTGTGATTGCTCGATTTGCTGTTGAGTCATATGAGCTGTGAAGCCAGCTGTTGGAGGACTTCGATTTAAAGATAATATCTAAGAATTGTTTGACCTTAAAGCAATATATATTTACTATTTATTTTATTAAACAGCTTTAATAAAACAGCTTTAATGTTATCCTTTGAATAAACAAAATGCTATTTAAAATACTCTTTTGATAAGAGAAATACATTTATTTAATGCTGAGCTCAAGTTTGTAATATTTTCTATTTAAGAGATTAAAACACAATTAGTTTTTAATCAACTTTAAAACTCTTTAGAAGTATTTAGTAGTCAATAGGGTTTAATTTATAAGCAAATTTAAATAAAGATTTTAAATAAATTTATTTTGCTACAATTCTGCAACTTTTTTTTTCATCTAACCGATGCTAACTCAATCTAAACTTGTTTTGCATTTAGTCTTTCAAAAAAACGATAAGGTAGAACTTTAAGAAGACAGAAGGATAAGGAGAGTGGGTGGCAGAGAGTGAGAAATAGACACCAAACACCGCACAACAAACGGCAAACACAGTGCACCGTGCACCATGCACCATGCACCACAACATACACCACACACCAAAACACAACACAAACATCAGCCCACACAAACACACGCACACGCACAAACACATACACACACACACACGCACACACCAACACACACGCGACACACTTGGTGATATGTTACGACCCCGGACAAAGTTAAGAAGTTCAAGTGTATAATTTCGTTACAATTGGGACAGTTTTAGTGCTTCGCCGGAACTCGCTGAGTGAACCGGAGTCGGTGGCGGGTAGGCCACCCCCATCCCCGCTCTACACCCTCTGCAGCCTATGATCCCGAGCTGTCTCTGAGTCCTCAGTCCTGAGTCCTTAGTCCTTGCTTGGACCGGGGCTGCAACTGTAACGCTTAAATGCGGTTTTGTGTTACACATGTGCGTCTAATTAGCGACTGTTTAACGACAACAAAAACACGAGCAGTTGGGGGATGAGTTTAAGGACGAGCGTGAGCGTGAGCGTGAGCGGGTCCTGTAACCGATACGCACCCGGTCCCAGACCCGGACCTGAACCGTGTCGAGGACTCGTAAACGAGCATGAAATTATTATCGAAATGCAATTAATATGTGAGACAAATGACGTGACTCTAAACTGTAAACTGTTAAGTGAAGACTAAAAATCCGTCTGATTTCGTGGTGTAAACACTTTTGACACTTGTCCTTTGCCCTTTTGCACTCTGCCTGCAAGTAGTTCTGGCACTTGAGCTAATTTAAAGCTAGATATAGCTAATTAGTCTGATACTAGCTTAGAAGATATAATATTGGTTAAGATTTATGCTTTAAAAAGCCATATAAATATTTAGAAATATTAAAAAAATAGAATTGTTGATACACTAGCTAATTTTTAGATAGATATCTGATTTTAGCTGTTAATTTACTTAAAATGCTGAAGCCACTTTCAGGTAATGACAACAAATTTTTTGAAAATAATTAATAGAAAAGACCATAAATAATTAAATAAATATTTTCAGCTCAATTGACGATTATGAAATCTCTAAAAAACTAGCTTCTTTCACACTTAGTACTGTCCGCACTGTTTACTGGTCCAGTTGCCCAACACTTGCTCCTGTCCCTGTCTACGTCCTTTAATATTTCCCATTGATATATTGCAATATGATAGTGCATCCCTGAAAGAATTCCCAGCCTCTTTCCCCCGAATTCCGGCGCCAGCATTGCCTCAAGTGGAACCGACACTTCCGTCAAGTAGGGAGATTCTCCAGGGACGAAGACGGACTTCATCGAATTACATAATCTGCGACCGGTGTGAAGAATTTTCCAGAACTCAAATACTTTGCATACACTATGTTATTTAACACACTTAGATGTGTCGCTACATTATACAAATGTGGAATGAAAATGGAAAGATAGCCCAAAGATGGAAATGGAATGGGAGGAGCAGATTGGCTTAGTTTTTGGGGTGCGAGAGGAAGAATCAAGCAAACTGTGTGGACAAATCCGCTTTGGAGCTTAAGGCGCATATAATTTGGACCCCGACCCCAAGTTTGATACTCTGATAAGTAAAAGTTGGCACTGTCCGTTTGATCCGCCAAGAAGACCCAACCCTTTTTATTTGTTTTAATATGTTCTCGCAAAAAAAACGGTGGAGTTGACAGTTTTTACTTAACATTTTAAATACTCTTTCTTTGATTTTCAATAGCATAAAATACTAACCATAGAAAGTTTAGTTACTGCATTTAGGGACTGAATTTGCTTTAAGATTGACATGAGATTTGTTTAATTAACAGACTAAACACTTAAACTTTTGAATGATAAACTTATACAAATATATTTAAAACGTAGCATATATTTTAAATGGCTTTGTATGTTTAAAACAAGTGTATATTTAATTCGTTGTGGATGGAAACCCTTTCTTCTTTCTTGCCTTTTCTGCAAATTGAGTCAACAGCCCATCGAGCAAGTTTCATATCGGAGTATTTAGGTTCGAGCCCGGACTCTACATCAATACCCACTTTGTTTTAATGCACGCTGATATGTGAGCCGCAGGGCTTAGCCCCAACACATACACTCACACACACACACACAGCCATTTACACATGTGTGACCATCTTTAGTGTATTAGTTGGGCGTGTGTGTGTGTGTGTGTGTCTGTGTTTTGCCCAACACAGCCCCCAAAAATTGGCCGAGACTCTTTTTTGTTGTTGGAAAACAGCCCCTTAATAGAGCTGACTTTGGGGTGTGGGGCTTGACATGTGTAAGGGAAAAGTTGGCAGGAAAAAGGAGTGGTCGGGAAGGGGGATGATGGAGACTTGAGGCTACTGTGCGGCAGACTTGGTGTTGATTTTTAACCGAATTGAGAAAAATTTGTTGGCTCAGATTCGGTGAAGCGTAGACCATAATCAACTTCAGTGGCCAGCAACTCAATTTATATTTTTGCTATAACTTGCAACAGCTGTGTGCATGTGTGTGTGTGTGTGTGTGTGTGTGTGTGTGTGTGTGTGTATTCTGCTATAAAATGAAATTGAAAAAGGATTTCCGTTTGTCGTCCCTTGGTCAGCAAAAGGCAACCAAAAATGCTATCTACGTCTGAAGGCGAACGGTCAAAGGTGTAAATTTTATTTGAATTATTCGCCAAGGGTAACAACAACAACAACAACAACAGTAACAGTAACAACAACAACAAATATTTGTATTTAGTTTTGTGACGTTACGTGGCCAGCATGCAATTTTCGCCACATTCGTTCAATTTGGCTTTTGAGTCTTTTAGAATTTTCTCATCTGGCATTGAATTGGTTTGATTTAGCTTCCGGTCATTTCATTTCCTCTTGCGACATTACCAAATCGACATACCAACTGTTACACACACACGGACTCAGACACATACATATGTAATTTCATATATAAATTCATATTAAATTCGGGGAATTGAAAAAATATTTAATAAACTTATGCAAATATCAACAGACAAATTTGTAGCAGAAGAAACACACTCGAAAGTAAACATAAATTGTAAATTAAAATTATTAAATTATTATTTACATACATAAATTATTTTGTGATCTTAAATATTTATTTTTCATTGAAGTATTATACATCTATCTACATCTATATATTTTAGTTTGAAACAATTTCCATCAAATTTAAACTAAGATATTTTATTTTTGGCTTCTAATCATATACAGAAAGGATCACAATTGTTACAACTTCCGATCACCGCCTATGGCTCGTTTAATCAGCACAAGTCTTATATGTCCTATGACAATGGACAGTGGGAAAGAGACAGCAAACAGTGAGAGGGAAAGAGGGAGAGAGAGGGAGTGAGTCCTTAGAGTCGTTTACTATTATTGGCAGCTGTGCCCAACAAATTGGTCACACGCGGCCACTTAGCACTTCAGGACGATGATGATAATGATGACGGCAAATCCATGCATCGTGGCAAATGTGGCAAGAAGGCAATGTGACAACGTGGCACTGTTGCAACGGCAGGGTGTCCTCGACCAGTGCAAATGAATACATCACTAACAAAACTACAAAACTCTCTTGCAGAGAATGTCATCAGAAAAAACGGAGAAAAATGTGCAAAATTTGGTCATAAACTGCGGCACGCAACAAAATGTGGCATGACAAATGCCTGGAGGCATTGCTTCATTACAGCACCGCACCGCACCGCATCGCACTCTGTGGCAATTAGCAACGCTCATCACATGGAGCCGTTATCAAAAGACCCAATTCGATACAATCCGATCGAGTCCCATCCGATCCGACTGAATGCGTGTGAGTAGTGAGTTGTGAGTACTGACTACTGGGAGTGAATGGTGAATAGGCATGAGTACCCGCTGTGGCCAAATGATTGCGGTCGATACACTCTGAGAAAACTGAGGTGACATTTTTGTCCTTAAAGCTAATAATGAGCATCATGATGATGATGATGACGATGATGGCGCAACGAATCAACTGCTTGGACTTCTCTTACCCTCTCTATCTCCCGTCTCACTCTCTAGCTACTTCCCCATCTCTGTCTAATTGTCTGTCGCGCAAGTGTGAAATCGTCGGGCAGTCAGCAGTCGATATAGCAACATTGTTCGACCAAATTGAATTTATCAGGCGAAAAATTGTAATTTTCATGCTCAACATGCTCCTGGGGCTCCTGCCTTCAAATTATTGTGCATCTTTCTGTAATAATGTGATCAATTTTGCCGTGCTTACAGGCATTTCTAAGGTGTCCTTCTTTATATTTCCGCTGCATGAAAAGTTATAAAAGTAAAAATTTATGATTTATAAAAGTCTAGACTAAGATTTGGCCACATGCAAAAAGTGTAAACCTATTTGAAAACATTTCTTGCAAGATAAAACTATCATTTTTTAAGAAAAAACTTTGAAAATAATTGTAAAATGTTTTTTTTTTATTTTAGTTTAGTATTGAAAATTTTAGCTTAAATGACTGGGAGTTTTTGAATAAAATATAATTGGCATAAACCAAGTAATGCTTTTGAATGAATTAGTGATCATTTTATATTTCAATTTTAAAAATAAGTGTTTTAACGCTACACATATTATTTTCTTATTTAAAAATAATCTTACTAATTGATTACAAAAGTTGAAGTTTAAATGAAGTTCAAATGTTTAACAACAAATACAACTGATGTTTGAAATTTAATTTTGAGTTTGTTAAATTTTTAAACGATTTAAAATACTTGCGTTAGTTTTATTTTAAGATTTGAAGTGTGCTTTTCAATAACATATTCATATATTTAATTTATATTTTAAATTTAAATTTTGAACAATAACGATGTTGGAGTTTTATTGTATTACATTTAAGTTTTTTTAATTTTTTTTAATCAAACTTTTAGATAAAATGTTTCTAGTTTTAAAGACTGGCTTTCTATACGTGTACCTTTTTTGTGAGTGTTTTTTCGACTATCTTCGTGGTCGCAGGACAATGTATTGCTGTAGACTGCTGTAGCCCCTGTTGGAGGTGTCTGCCTTCCGAGTGTCTCATTTGTCCAACATGTTTCCGGCAAAATGCTTCCACTTTGTGTCGCTTTAATCCCGCATTTCCAACAGACCTTTGTACGTGTGTGTGTGTGTGTGTGTGTGTGTGTGTGTGTGTGCGTGTGTGTTGGTTTTTTCTACTTTTTTTATTTGCATGCCAGCGCCTCGATAAAGTTTCAAAGCAGCAGAAGCAGAGTCAACAAAAAAAAACTTTGTCCTCAATGCGACTCGATGCGGTTGCCAAGCAGCGGAAACAGTGGACAGCAGGGAAGCAAAGCACGGCAGGGGGACGTAGGGGAGAGGGGAAGGGAAGAGGGTAGCGGAGAAGGGAATGAGGAGCAGGAGACATGGAAGGGGGAGGAAGACTGAAGAATAACTGCGTGCCGTGGCACTAATGCTCGGTCTCAGGTTGGCAATTACCGTCCCAGTGTTGCCTCTCTCTCTCTCGCTCTCCCTCTGTGTCTCATTCCAGCTCTCTTTCGGTCTTCCGCTCTCCCCCTGTCTTTTCTCTAACTGGAGCATTGTGCGACTTTGCCTGAAAACAGCTTCATTTTCATGCCAGGCGGTCGTGTCGGAACAAAAGGAGACGCCTCACGGCAATTTGCCCCTCCCAACTTACAGACGACCACTCCCTCCCCTTACGCCCCCCTGGCAACCCTCCGATCTGCTGCTAATCCGCTGCGCATGCGTCGTCGCCTTTTGGTCACTTCCGCGGTGAACCAATGCTGAGGCCAATCATGCGCACCCAGCGGTCAAGCGTTTGGTCAGTTCGCTTGGACATTGGGGTGCAGTCATACACTCACTCCCCACTCACTCACTTATTCATTCATTCATTCAGCGAGTCAGTCACACTGTGACATGGAGCTGGCCTATGTGCGTTTCCGCCCACTGGCAGCTGATTAGCAGACATCAGTGTGCTACAGTGAGTGCGATTAGTAATTGTATATTTATTATTTAATTTTTTTAGTAACATTTTGATATTGTTATTACTATAAATTAAATATTAAATATATAAGAATCATTTTTGAGTTTTCTTAAGAGCTAATTTGTATAGTAACTTTTACGAATATAAATAGAAATTTATTCATAGCCGGTATGTCTAAAAATTATTTATTTTGTATTATAACGAACCTCACATAATTTTTATAATTTTTAACATTTTTTCTTGAAACATTATCTTACTACAAATATAACTTCATGATGTATTCTTCATATACTTATGTCTATCTTGAGTTAATTGTCATCAGTGAACAAGGAAGTCATAAAGTTTCCTTTGTATAATTTTTTTCATAATTCTTTTTTTAATTATTTGAAGAAAAAAAATGTAAATAATTTTTAATAGTTTTTGGAATTTAATTGAATTTATTGACGCATCTTAGCTGATGCTGTTATGGCTTCTATTATCTCATTTCTTATTAATTGTCTGATTAAATGGCTAACAGAAAAAAAACCATAAAATATATTCAAAATATTTACAAAAATTTAAAAATTACTTTCCTTTGCTTCACAGCTGAAATGGAAACCGGTTGAGCACAAGGATAAGACTTAGAGTGTTTGCAAGCAAATTTACTATTAATTGTATTTGATTTACCTGTTAAAAAAGTAGTTTCTCTTTTATAATAAAAAATGTTCTACTTTGTCAACAGCTGCATCGATTCAGCAGGGAATCTGCTGTTTGCATCGTTTTTTAACTGATGTTGTCATTGTTTCTGTGTAATCAGTAATAATATGTAGATCGCATTGGGTAACTGCCTCATTATAAATGGGGCAGAGATCAGGTAGCGATAACAGTCACTTGAGGAAGGCGCGTTAAAAACAGCACCCGAAAAATAAACTGAAAACAAGAAAACAAAAAGTGAAAAGTGCAGTTCCAATTACAGTGCATTACACAACAACAACAACAACAACAAGGATAACAAGGATAACAAGGAGAGGCACAACAACAGTTGGCAGTGTCCGCTTGCAACCCAAGCTGATTACTGAGTGTTTGTGTTGTTGTTGTTGCTGCTGGTGTTGGTGCCGCCTTGTGTCAAAACATCCTAGATCCTCCGAGTTCCAGTTAAAAACAAATGAGCGCCTTGATTAAGTAATAGTTTGAGGCACACAACACAACAGGATTCTGCTCAAATTTATGCCGAGTGCTGTAACTCAGTTCTTAGTAGAGAACTCAACTGGTCCTCTTATCCCTGTGCCCATTCCAACGCTTAGGCGCCATCACACTTGTTACAGGAATTTTGCTGCATGTCCTGCGCCAGTTTGACAACTCAATTGCAAAGTACTTCTCATTAATTCCGGGCCATGTCAGCCAACTGCTGTTTGGTTTCTGGGCCCAAACATAAATCAGATTTCCTCATTGCACATGTCAAGTGGCGCCTACGTTCATCCATTGTCCAAGGCGTCGGGAATTCAAGACATCCGCCGCAAAATGTTACCACTTTAAGCTCAGTTCTTGTAGCCAACTTTAAACTCTTGCCATCCTCTTAACCCCTTCACTCGACGCCTTCATTAGCCTAAAGCAACAATGTCACACTGTAAACACGCAAACAGCCAACAATAATAATATTTTACACGGACAAACACGGTGTCGGGAAACCGGGAAAAAAGGGAATTTTGGCATAACCCCACTGAAGGTGTCAAATTGTTAGCACTGACAACAGAAATTATTTTACCCCATTTTATTTATTTATTTTACTTATTTTTCTTGTCAACTGTCTAACAAAGCTGACAAAAAAATTGGTTAAACAATGCAAGCAAATGTCAATCAAATCAAAATTTAAATGCAAAGCAGACAGCGATTGGACGTGGAAAATTTTAAATTATGTTTTAAATATTAAAAAAAAAAAAAAAAAATTAAATATATCAAGGCTACAGTTGAGCCGACTTTCAAAGACCCCTTACTGCTTTTAGTCCGATCCGGACCAAACTTGGCGAGGATAGTTATAACAGTATCATACAGCTACAATGTGAATTTATAAATTAATTATTACTAAATAAATATATTGATTTCGATGTACAAAGCAGACTATTGTCAGGCTTATAAAAACACTTATTCGTGCTTATTAAATTAAAAATATTATTATGCAATAAATTTGACTCTTTATCAAATTTACTTAATTCAAAATTTGTTGGCTATTCCAAGCTATAGCTCCTTCTTTGATATCAGTTTGTTTAAATTAAATTTTGGATTTGAGGTCTACTGAAAGTTCTGTTCGCTTCGTATTACAGCTGGAATATACAAATTCCCAGTTGAATTCTTAGGCGAAAAGAAATCCACAGTAAGATACAGCAGAATTTACAAGAGCCTAGTTTGTTAATGTTAATGCTAAATAATTTTTGTGCTGCGACCTGCTGATCTTTCTGTTTGCCTGGTATTTCAGCAAGAATTAATAACAATTTTGGGCACTGCAGATAAAGCAAAAAATCCGCGAAAGGCCGAAATCAAAGAATTCTTTGTGTGAAACACCAGGCGATCAGAATCAGCAGCAAGCGACAGAATTTAATTGAAGAGCAATTAAATTATTGATAATGTCAATGTTAATGTTAATGCAATGTTAACCCACTGTTAACCTACTGTAAACTCACTGTTAACCCACTGTTAACTCACTGTTAACCCACTGTTAACTCACTGTTAACTCACTGTTAACTCACTGTTAACTCACTGTTAACCCAATGTTAACTCACTGTTAACACACTGTTAACGCAATGTTAACGCGCTGTTAACGCACTGTTAACGCACTGTTAACGCACTGTTAACGCGCTGTTAACGCACTGTTAACGCGCTGTTAACGCACTGTTAACACTCTGTTAACGCACTGTTAACACTCTGTTAACGCGCTGTTAACGCACTGTTAACGCGCTGTTAATGTTAACTAACAGCAAATGTTAATGTTAAATAACAGCAAATGTTAATGTTAACTAACAGCCAATGTTAATGTTAACTAACAGCCAATGTTAACTAACAGCAAATGTTAATGTTAACTAACAGCCAATGTTAACTAACAGCAAATGTTAATGTTAATTAACAGATTATGTTATGTTAAATAGCAGCACATGTTAATGCTCAGTAACAGCGCATGTTAATGCAAAATAATTTTTGCATTTCGACCTGCTGATCTTTCTGTTCGCCTGGTATTTCAGCTCGAATTACTAACGATTTTGGGCACTGCAGATCGCAGCGGTCAAGCAAAAAAAAATCCGCGAAAGGACAAAATCTAAAATTTCTTTGTGTGAAACACCAGGCGATCAGAATCAGCAGCAAGCGACAGACTGTAATTTTAATTCAATTACAGGGAGTAGTGTGCGGGAGCATACGTAAACAGTACACAACAAGTGCTCCTTATTAGCGCCACAGACGGCAGCGAACAGACACACAAAACGGTCGTATGTTCACACTAACAGCAGCAGAGATCTCTAAGCGCAATTAGCGCAGAGAGTGGGAGTCTGCTTAAGCTAGTTAATAAATTGTTAATTATTTTGTAGCGTTTATAAATTATTTAGTCAATTTGATTGAATCTTGATCTGAATGTGAGTATTTTTGTGCTCGTAAATGACCCAAATTGTCGATAGTAGCTGCTAGACATGGGTAAATGCTAATTGGCAGTGTTGGAAAATGCCAGCAGGGCCATTATGTTTCTGACAAACTTAATAGACACCTCAACAGGGTCAAAAAGAATCAACTGTATGAAGATTCCCAGAAGAGCTTCCATAAATTGCATAAAAATAAGGAAGATATTTTGGTTGTAAGTTGCTATTGTTTTATTGTGATTTGTTAGTTATTGTTTTAAAAAAAGAGTGTAGTTCAGTGTAGTCTAATCTATATGCTAAATATGTCTGTACTGCAGTGTTTAGAGTTGTGGAAAAAAAAACAACAACAAGAGCTTTATTTTCCTTTGCTGTGCTGGGCTTGTAAACAAATGTTAATTAGTGTTGGGTTGGCGTTGGTTTAATTAGTTAACATGCGAGTGATGTGATTTGTTAGTTAGTCAGTCAGTGAATGCGTAAGGCAGCTGGAAGCTGTTGAAGTTAATTGCATTGCTCGCGCAAGAATGCTTTTGCCACAGGGGAGAGAGGGGAGAGGGAAGAGAGAGAGAGTGAGGGGGGCGTGGAGCATGCTGCGCATCCGGCGATTGTTGACACAACACAAATCAGCGAGGAGAGAATGAGAGAGAGAGGTGAGAATGAATCTAATAAGGCTTCACAGTGAATACTCGAATGCTTGTTTGAGTGTTCTGAGTGTTGAATGGGTGTGAATGGAAAAAAAACTATTCGTATGAAAGGGGCGAGTGAATTCGATTAAAATTACATTTTTTTTTTTTTTCATTTCATTACATTTCATTTTATTATTTTGATTTTGATTTTTTGCCGCCTGCTGCTGGCCTTTGTGACCCGGATGCTGGACGCAGTAGCAAAGGCCAAAGAGCGAGTTCGAAGTGAGTACAGGGTAGACAGTACCCCATACCCCCGTCGAACTCTGTACCAAGTGCACAGTAAGGGCCACACAGCGTGAATCCTTTTGATTGTGCATGAATTTGCAACTTGTGCATTGCATTTAATTTTATTTAGTTTCATTTGCCAATCGCCGGTGAACAGCGCTCCGTTCCGCTCCGCTCGAGTCAGCTTTTTATTTTGTCCTTTCAGCTCTCTTTTTATTTGATTGTAGCGACCCCTTTCAGCAGCCAACTGGCAACAGTACGTTTTCCCGCCGTGTCCTTCACACGCCTCGCGCCACAGGCACTCTGCTCAGCTCCGTTTCGCGAGGACGAGAACGAGAACGAGAACGGAAGCAAAGCTGGCCACGTTTGTGGGCCCACATACCCGGCCACAAACCGAGGTCTACCAAAGCAACCCCGAAACGTCATCATCAACATCCTCATAGTCATAGTCTCAGGCTCAGTCTCAGTCTCTCAGTTCTCAGTGCTCAGTTCTCGTCCTTGTCGTCATCAAAAAGGACACTTGACGGGAACAACAAAAACCGTTGAGTCTGCGTTTGCTATTTATTTCTATTTGCAACATTCAGTCAGTCATTCAACGCTCAGCTTTCAGTGTTTACAGAGTTGTGTTCATGTTCATGCCTTCGTGCCTTTGTACCTTCCTTCGTGGCATGCCCCCTTTTTTCAATGAGTGCGCTCCTCACATAAACGTCCTGCCGCTGTGCGCCTGATTATCCTTTCAATTAAATTGTAGCGTAACATTTTCCACGTCGTTGACAATAGCTAAATACAACAGCTTTGCTTGAAAGTAGAGACCAACTTACACGTTCGCTTGAAAGGGGCAACGACAGCGAGGCAGAGACGCAGACACCGCGACTGAGAGGGACAGAGTCAGAGCTAGCAGAGACAGGACAGCAACAGAGACAGGGAGACTTAATTCAGGCCAACGTTTGCCCATTGTGTGTGTGTGTATAAGTGTGTGTGTGTGTTCGCACTGCTGTTGATTCCACTAATGGCCAGAAACACACTCTCAACTCAGTGGCCACAGCTCCGTTTCACTTGAAGGAAAATTTAGAGATAGAAGAGATACATAGATACATAGAGAAAGATACATGGAAGCTAAACCATATTTAAACACTCTAAAGAAAGATCGTTAAATTATTAAATATTATTACTAATTAAATACATTTCTAGGCATATTTTTGGACAGCAAAAAGTTATAAATTCTTTAATAAAGTAAGTATTTTATTTAGTAATGTACAGTAAGGAATTTTGTAGTATATTTATTTCTAGCAAGTTTCTTAATAAAATGGTTAAAAAAATGTCCTAAAGATTTAAGATAGAGTAGATTAAGATAAAGTAGATTAAGATAGAGTAGATTAAGATAGAGTAAAAATTAATTAATCATTTATTCCCATAAGAAATATACGATTATACTTAAAGTAACCCATATCTTTTTATGACAAAAACTAAGAAACTCATTTAATATCCAAATTATTATCATATATTAAGATTCCATCGTACACATCGTACGTTACTTCTATTATATTCAGATTGAACATGTTTTTCACGTGTTGAATTGGTGACTCCCGTTAAAATGGGATTTTGGACCTGATAAAACTCTGAACTGGTTGGCAGCTACATAAAATAAAAATCAACACGCATTTTTTTGATTTTTTGATGAGCCTGCCTGTTGTACACCCTCCCCTGTCCCGCCCCAGTGCCCTCCTCCCACAATTCCGCTCCTCATTCCCGATTCCCAATTTCAGCCCCGTTCCATCCCTAGCCCCGATTGGCGCCCCTGCAGCTTTGCCACTAAATAAATAGACACAGCACACGACAGTAAACTTATTCATAATACATGAGTTTAGCTAAGGACTCGTTGTGCTGTTGGGGCGTGGCAGCTTGGCGCTTGACAATCAGTCAAATGTAAAAATAAATAAATAAATCCTAAAAAATAAACATAAAAAAGAAGGAAAGGAAAATCAGAAGAGCTGCATGTTAGTGTTTGTGATTCTGAATCCGATTTGTATTCAATCTCTGATTTTGATTGTGTCGTATATTGGGAGCAACACGGTCGTAAAGGTCCTGTTCCAGATTATCTAAGCACCAGGAGCATTGGCCTCGGAAGTGCCAGCAAATATTTGTGTTTCCCCTTTACTGGCACCGTCTACTTTCTGCATTAACTCATAATATCTATGTATCTTTTATAAATTATAAGCTCCAAATCTTAATAAAATCTTATAGTTTATCCCAGATAAAGATAGATTTGATAATTCTTCTCTGCAGTTATTAAACTGTACCAAGAGTTGTTCTATAGTTTATTTAGCTACAGTAGTTTGTTTTAAAGGATACGCTGGATGTGTCCAGTGATCTGTGGACGCTGAAGGGTCTATCTGATGCAGTGAGGCCTGATGCATCCAAGTGTTTAATTTGTCAAATAGGCACCAGCTCATCAGGGCCCAAAGAGCAATGGGCAAACAAACTCTTAATGGGTAGGCTGACTAATGAATGAACGAATGAATAACGAATATTTCAAATACTCGTGTGTACATCTGTTTAGCATACACTTTCCAGACCCTGTACTCTAAAAGTGCAGAAGGGTGTATAGGGTTTGTTAGATAATAGTGTGTTGGTAGGCTGAATTAGCCGTGGTCACCATCAGCAGTCGTGTCGATATAGCAATGTCCGTCTGAGTGTCCGCCCATCTGTATGAACATCCCACTAGGACTAAGTAAGTCCATGCGTTACTGGGACTTTTAAAGTCAGCCAGATCGATTATATGCTTTTCTGCTAGTTTCTGCTGTGATTTGCCAATCGTACAGTGAGTATTGGCTATTGGCTATTGAGTGTGGAGCGTTGAGTGTTGAGAAGCCGCCAAAACAAATACAAATGCAAAATCAGAGGCAAACCAACGGAGTGAACAAACAAACCAATGTCCAATTCTAGTTGTAGTTATACTTTTTTTTGCTCTCTTTTTTTTCACCGAGTTTGTGCATTTCCGTTCACGAAAAATCAAAAAAAAAGGAAATTTGGGAAAGCGGCGCTTATCGTCAAAGCAGCATCAAACGCTGGTGAGGGAAAACGGAATGGAGCAAGAGAGAGAAAGAGAGAGAGAGCTATTAAGAAGCAGAGATAGAGAGAGAGAGAGAGGGGTGTTGTTTACGGCGGTTCATTGCTTTTGACATGTGATATGGGCGGGGTGAAAAACTGTCGAGGCATCACCTTTAAACAAAATTCAATCAGCAGCAATTATGTCGCATGTAATTCCTCCAAAGGTCTAAGGGTAAGCTAAAGGTATGCACGTATATCTGCTTGATCTGCGCACGACGATTGCATTACACCAACGAGAGTGATTCCGATCGCGATAACAGGCGATTGCCATCGGGGCAAAAAGGAAGCAGTTCGCTCGGATTAGTCCTTGTTTTCATAACATTTATGAATGGAAATCGACACGGAACAGCAGCATTCGAGAGTCCATTCCAAACACTGATTCTTATCACACGGCTTAGTTGCTCAATATTAGTATAGCTAGGATATATTGCACTATTTACGCAATTGTCATTATGGGTTTATCTATCTATTGAAATTTGAAGTCCTAATTGAAATATGTAAAAGTAACTTTGTTTACAGGGCACGGCAACGATCGGCATTTGACATACACAATCCGAAAATTGTAAGAGAACTAATGCTCCTAAATATACTTTAAAATTACTATAAAGACAAATTTTATTATTCATTTATTAAGAAACTATTATTTAAAAGTATAAATTATTATCACCATTTATGTGAAAAAAATTAAAAAATTTTGAAAATGTATAGAACACCATAAGGTCCAGTGTTTTGAATATGTTCAATGTTCATCTTTCTATCATTTGATCTAATCCCTAATCAAAAGTCGGGCAAAAGTGCTTCTTCACCTTTTAACACCCTCTAGCATTAATTAATAACGTTGTTAAAATGTACTATTGTTAATAAATAGCTAGATTTCTAAACAGCACAGTTACGTTAAATAATGTACCATTTCTGCAACAATGTACCGAAGTTGGTAGCCTTTTTTCCATTTCCGTATCTTCACTCTCCACTCGTTAGAACACTGTACTAACTGCAAGAAGCGGGCTCTAGCGGCAAAAGAGCGAACTACCCATGGCGATCTGCAGAAGCTGTAAACTGCTTGCGAAAGGAGGAACTGCAACTGCTTACTCAATTGTGTATCCAATTGAACTTCAACTGCTTTACTTCATACTACGCATGCCAATTAGCATTAACTTTAAACTGCTTGCTTACACAGCTTGCGTATCCAATTGGACTTCAACTGCTGAACACTGCTTGCGAAAGGATGAAACTGCTTTCCAGAACATCCAATTGGACTTAACTGCTTGACTACACTACCGCAAATGCTGCGAGCTACCAACAGATGGCGCTTTGTTTAGTTGCACACACGCAGCAAGAGATGGCGCCGTGCATAGTTGCACACATGCAGCAAGAGATGGCGCCTTGCATAGTTGCACACATGCAGCAAGAGATGGCGGCAGCTCACAATTTATTTGTTTTCTATACAAATTTACTTCATTGGCGCCTTATTAACTAACCAAACAAACTCCCAACCGAGTAAAAAGATGAATTTATATTTATGTATATTTCGTAACAAATCGAAAATTGTTTTTATTACTTTCTGATCAAAATCATACAACGTTGTCAATTCGTTTTTGTTAGTTGTCGTTTTTTGTATTTTTGTTTTGTATTTTTTTTTTGTTTTCTTTCTTTTTCGTTTTTATCGCATTATAATAATGTGTTTCTTTATCTGTTTGGTTTTTGTTTTTGTTTTTGGGTTTCTTTAATAGTAATTTATAATTATAATAATTTATATAATAATATTTGTATAATATTACTTGGTAATTTATTAATTCTCAATATGCTCCGCTCTGCTCACACTGCACTGCATCAATCAGTCATCAATCGACCTTAAATGCTGATTGAACCGAATGACCCCTATAACCTTTTATGATTAACCATATACCTTTTATCCATATACCATTTATCATTTATCTTGCCTATATCAATGAGCGCTTTCTGCACTTAATTGCTTTCAATGTTTTCCTTTCTCTTCCTACTTTGATGCATATGATTTTCCTTTCTTTCTTTT
This sequence comes from Drosophila dunni, assembly GCA_018152125.1. NCBI lineage: Eukaryota > Metazoa > Arthropoda > Insecta > Diptera > Drosophilidae > Drosophila > Drosophila dunni. The sequence goes on along the minus strand of JAECXC010000648.1, from coordinate 1,560,223 downwards.
CTTTCTCTTCTTTCTTTTATTTTCTTTGCGTTTTCTTTGCCATTTATTTGTTATGTTATGTGTAATGCGACATACGCTCGACTGCAATATTTGTAGCAAGTAAAATTAACTAATTGTAAAATAGGTGTATTTGTTTATATGTGTGTGTGTGTGGGTGTGGGTGTAGGTTTTCCAATGTGTGTGTGTGTGTGTGTGGTGTGTATGTTATTTACAAGTCAAAGTAGATGTGTTTTGTGTGCGTGTTGTTGCCTTTGTTAGTGTCTGTGTGTGTGTATGAATGTGTGTGTGGGGGTATTCTTAAGTTTAAATTTCTCTATTGGATCTTAGCATTTCACTTCCATTTACTGTATAATATTATGTGTATTAGTATTAGTATTATAATTATTATTGTTATTAATATTTGTATGTATTATGCATATACTCTGTGTACGTTTGTTTTGCCTTTACGTGTGGTATGCTGCGCACTCGCCTATATATAAGAATATGTTTTGTGATCCTGAAAATGATGTATGCTGTAACGGTAGTCGATCAGTTTTCCGGCCTTTCCTTTCTGTCACATTTCACTGCTTTGCTTTCCATTGCTTTTCTTAAATATTTTGTATTTTATTTTTTACTTTTAACTTTATTTTAGTTCATAGACTTTGCTCTTTTCCCATTGAATTCTTTTCTTGGTTTTGGTTTCTGGTTTCTGGTTTCAAACTTGTGTGTAGCTGTCTGTGTATAATTTATTACTTACACTGCTAAAAATTCACGTTTATATCCTTAATATAGGGGCTGCACATATATATGTTTACTGCCATGTATATTGTATATAGAGTTTTGCCTTTCTTATCATTTTGGGTTTGCTTCTTCGTTTCATTTAGTATAGACTAAAAATCCTCTTGTTGTCCATGTGTGTGTGTGTGTGTGTGTGTGCTGCACACATATACACACTGTGTAACACACACACACACACGATGTACTCTGCTCCCGATTGCCACTCCGGATGCCACTTCTAGTTATTCTGCTAAATATTGTGTTTAAATAACTTGTATTTGTTTATTTTGTTGCCTTTCCTTCTTTCCTTCTTCAATTATTTATGCTCGATTTTGACCATTACCATTCGCTGCCTATACGTAATAAATTGATTTTTGTATTGCAATTTGTTGAAATAATTTAAATCGTAATTTACTTGTATGGGCCTTAAGTTTAAGTACTTTACGTTCTCGATTTTGTTTTTGTTTTTGTTTTTGTTTTTGGTGTCACTCATTGAAAATTTATAAACTGAGGACGTTTCATGCTGCTCCATATGTATATATATAAATATATATATACATACACATGCATATATGTATACATATACATATACATAAATATATAGCTTCAAATTAAAGCTTTATTAACCATGCTCGCGTTTTGTTTTCGTATTAACAAAATTAAACGTTTCGTAATAATTCGTACTCAAGAGTTACATAAATTTAAATTTATATGAATTCATAGTTCGTGTTGTTATTATTATAATTATTGGTATTATCATTGTCGTTATAACTAGTTAAATTCCATTTAAAAAAAAAGTATCTTTCTATATATATATGAAATACATACATATATATATACATATATATGTATATTCAACATACACTAATACGAGCTGCCAACGTTCTTAGCGCGCAATTTGACCTAGTTTATGTATATGGAATTTGTTAGTTATTAATTAGTTAATTAAATTAATTCAAGTTTTTTTGTATATGCTTATCAGAATTAAGTATAAATTAGAGATACCCTTACTGCCTAGTTGTAAATACAAACTATTTAGTATTATTTACTTATGTATGCTTTTCTGTGTTTTTTGTCCTCCTTTCTATCCTTTTTATCCTTTTTATCCTCCTTTCATTTTATTTCTTTAGCTTTGTATTCTGTTTTCTGCTTGTGTTTTCTTCTTTCTTCTGGCGGCATTAAGTACGAGTATGTGTGTGTGTGAATGAAACAGGTGAGAAAAGAGAGCGAAAGAGTGTGTGCGAGGAGATCCTGGCAGGATCAACCCAACTGCATCAGCTTCGACTACACGAAGAAGAAGACGAATGGGGGAGAAGTATACGATCGGGAGAATCAGAAGTAGACTCGGAATCTGAAGGGGGGAGAAACACAACCAGAGAAGTTCTCTGAGAGATGATCAAGTTTAGATTTAGATTTTGGTTTTTTTTTTTTTTTTTTTTTTTTTTTTTGGGATCGAGGGATCAGTTAGCGAAGAAATTGTTGGATATGTGTGTGTTGTTGTCGTTTTTTTCTTTCTTTTTTTATTTTTTTTTTTTGTTTTTTATTTTTTTTTTTTACTGAACAATTCTCTGGTGCGTGGGAAATGAAGCGAAAGGAACTGAGTTTGGAAACATGATCTTCGAGATACTCGTATTCTCAGACATTTACTTAATTTTGGATTTGGATAATTGATAAAATTGCTTTTCGGTTGTCCCATGATTCGCTTAATTCAATATGTTTTTCTATACTCGTATTTGTTTGTTTTCTCAAAACTTCTCGTTTCAATTTGTCGGGTAAAAAATGTGCAATTGCTTTCAAAATGCTCGACTTTTGTTGTTTATATATTAGTTTGTGGGTTAGTACATAAGCGAGAATATGTATGTGTATGTATGTAGGTATGTATGTACTATATAATAGTTATTTATTACCTATGTAAATGTGTATAATTGGGGCTTCATGGGATTATTTCAATGGTATTCTCATTTACTTTACTTTATTTTATTTTATTTTAATATTTTTCTCATATTTTTCTTTGTTTGTTTTTTTGTTTTGTTGCTGCTTTTAAAATCTTTGTTTTTACTTCAGTTCTTTTTGAATTACATTTTTTTTTTTTTGGTTTTGGTTTTTGTGTAGATTTGCTGTTGTTGTTGTTGCTGTTGCTTTATGCTGCTTCTTCCTGTTGTCCATGTTGTTTGCCATTCAGTATAAATATCCTCGTTAATGCAATATTTAAGAATCCTCATTTAATATCCATTATTAATTTTGTAATCAAAATTCCTCTAGTTGAAGGCAATCGGCGAATATATTTGAAATTATTTATGCAATTATTTTACATACATTTTTTTTGTTTTCATTTTATTCGTAAGTGTTATTATAATTATTATGAATATTATTATTATTATTACTTAAGGTTTTCCTCATCTAGTTGTGACTAAACTTAAGAACTGCGGAAAACAATTCAAAATTCGACAAAAAAAAAAACAGATTTTTATATTTCCTTTATGGTTCTCGAATTTTAACACGATTTTTGTCTGCATCAAAAGTCATCTGAATCTGGAAAACTTAGGTGTAATTTTGCTGAACATTTTCGTCTTTTATCTTGCTGCTAATTACGATCTAGTTCGTTATAAAATACATATATCGTATCATATATCGTGTACTCACTGTATATGTATTTGTATATGTATAAGTATAATTCTTGTAGTATAAGTATAAGTATAAGTGTAAGTATAAGTATAAGTTCATATAAGTATATAAGGTCAAGTATAATAATAAGTTATGTACAATTGTATGTGTGTCCGTCTTACTTAGGTGTTAATTAAAAGTCATGCTTACGCTTAAAATACATTTCTAATTATTGTTAGTAAAAAAAATTGTTTTCCAATATATTTTGTTTTTTGGGCACTATTTATGTACATTGTTAGTTTAAATTGTTTTTATATAATTCGAAAATCACTTTAAGGCAGTTTTCTTATATTTCAAAATTGTTGTGCTAACGAGAAAGGAACTACATTCTTTTTGTTTTTTCATTTAATTCATTTAATTTTACTAACTTTCTTTCACTAAAATATAACCCAACTGAACACAATTAAACTAGACTTATACGTACAGGGAAAGTTGAAAGAAAATCCCGAACTTTAAACTTGCCAACTGTTTTCTTGGGACAATGAATGAATGAAATCCAATAACTCAAACCCACATAACAATGTCTACATATATATGAAAGTTGAGGACATGAGATCCTTGGATGCATTTTAGGAACTACTTTGCGCCTGCAGCTAACTGCGAATAATCGAAATAATAAACGAAATCCTTGATGAAGTTAGCCAAAAGTTGGAAGACAAAAGAAACTCGAAGCAAGTTTCAATAGGGGAAACTAAAGTAGTTTGAGATACAGATAGTTTTCGGAGATACAGATGCATGTGCTGGTACGAATAGTGTGTATGGTGTGTGTTAACGGTGCAAGTTAACGGTTAACGGTTAAAGTATAGTACACACAAATATTGCCATTGGCTTTTCCCTTCCTCTCTTCCTTTCTTTCCTCAAATTGTTTTTGGGTTTTGCAAATTTACTAATTATTGTCTGCTATTTATTCACACATAGTACATACACATACACATACACATACACGTACACATAGACAAACACACACAGACACACACTCACTCGCATACATACACCTGAACAAACTGAACCCAAGAAAAGCCCGAACCCAAAAGAGAAACGGTTTCCGTACCCCAACAGAAAGAACTCGAACTGATTAACTAACACCTGGATAATTAATTAACTAAGCATTAGACTAAGTGAACTGAGAATTGCATACACACGCCTACACAATATTCAATTTACTTTTTTTTAGTTTTTCATTTAAATATTCAGCAATTTTTACTTGAATTTTACTTTCGATTTCGCTTTCGATTTCGATTTCAATGTTTATGCATTGTATATAAGTAAGTATTGTATATTGTTTAATTTAATATGTTTTGCAGATTTTTCGTTTCGTTTTTATTTTCTTTATATTACTTGTTGAATATTTTATTTAATTTGTCTGAGAATGTGAATTGGCAGTTTCAGATTTTCATGTATTCAGAATTTGTAATTACCTTTTTTATTTATACAATTTCGATCTCGATTTCGACTTCAATTAGTTTACATTAAAAAACGTTTTGTTCTAATAAAAATGTTTTGCACTATTTGCATTACTATAATAATCATTTTTTGTTTATTACTATTACTATTGTAATGCTTCAAAAGTTGAACTAAATTTTATTGCAATTCATTTGATTTCCATTGTCTAATAATTTGAATTGATTTTATTCAAAATATAAGTTGAGAAAATTTCACCAATGTACTTCAATTGACCTTCTATTGCTGTCTGGCGATGTGTTGAGTAACGGAATATGTAGCATAGGAGAGTGTTGGACAGTGTAGAAAGTGTAAAGAAGAAAAAAGTGTGTTAAGAGTGTTAAGAGCACTCCAATCTCACCATATCAATCTGAAAATAAAATAAAACTCAAGAAACAATGATATGTATTCGATTTATTGCCGAATAAACAAGTAAAATAATATTTAAAAAAATGTTAAAATAAAAATAATTAATTAAATAATAGTAAAGTGTAAAACTAATGGGTTTAAAGTTTAAACTAAACTATGCAACGACATACAGAAATGACATAGGACACATAAGTACATACTACATAAGTAAGATTCATAAAATACATCAAGTCAAAGCGAATTACATCGCATTGAATCGAACAAAACAAAACAAAAGATACTTGATTGAGTGTGAGATTCAGAGAGCACCCTGTGCACATATATACATACGTATATACATATATATATATATATATAGAAGTACGGCAACATACATACATATATGCTCATTGATATAAGTAGTTAGATAGGTTGAGAAAGGGTTTCGTTGTCACAATTATTGCTCGAATTGCCATATAAAGAACACACCCAAAATGCAGGAAAAGCAAAGATACAGATACATATATATATATATATGTATATTGGTGTGTGAACTTCATCTGGAGGCAACTGTGAAAAGTCACTCGATAGGGAGATTGGCGAAAGTCCAAATATTCTGCTTACTGCTTCTAAAAGGGATTTATTTTTTGTTTTCATGTTTTTTTTTTCATCTAGTTATGAAATGTTCTCATGCTTATGTACTTAGTAGTATTTATTTTACTCGTAATTAATACAGTTTGTAATTTATTTGTATATTTTATTTTTAGTTTTGCTTTTGTCATCATTATCATTTTCTTGTTCTTGTTCTTGGATCGTAGTAAATATTGCGGCAAACACTTTGAAAAATAAAGTTTTGCATTGGAAAAAAAGAACATGATACGAATATGAAGTTCGATAGTCGATGAGTCGAGAGTCGATACTCGAGTCTCGATAACCGATCACCGTTACTCGCCATCGATAAGTTACGATATTTTACAATTGCTTTTAGTTCAAGTTTTCATATGCCTTGCTGAACCCTGTACCTCTAAGTTATGTAAGTATGCATGTATTGTGTGTAAGTATTATGAGCTGAGTTCATATACAGTTAGATAGATAGATATTCCTTTCGTTTTCTTCACTTCTTCTTCTTCTTCTTCTTCTGGGGCTATCCTCATATAGACAGACCGTACATACGTATTGCACTAACACTAACAACTAATGGCAATATCCTTGTATTATGCATAGCATTTCCTTTATTACCCATACATAAGTAATTATGTTTTTATTCACTGTTTCTTTTCATTACTTTCTTTTGTTTTTCTCCGTAAAATTACATTAAATATCAATTATCTTTGAGTATTCACTATTTCCTTTCATTTGTATCTATATTATATGATTTTTACATGTTTCTTCTTTCAGTATTGCATAGATTCAGTTATTATTAGTTCGCTTAAAAAAAAAAAAAAAAAAAAAAAAAAACCTCAAACAAACTAATTTTTTTGTTGTTTTCCCATTTTTTACTTTTTTTCTCATTCGATTTATCAGTTGTCAGTTTCTTGCTAGAGCAAGTGCTGTCATTAAGTTCTGTTTTCACTAGGTTTTTAGGCTTACATATATTTGGCTATAAGCAGTTAAAAAAAATACGCTAAAATTACTTGTTATCGTTATCGTAATCGTTATCGTAATAATTATCGTTATTGTTATAATTATTGTGTTTTCCCTACAAATAGGTTTCATTTTCTTTTTATTTTTATTTTCCCAATTACTTTGTTGGCTAAAATCTAATGCGTCTTTGAATATGCTGTCATGAATAAAGAATCGAAAATAAAAAACAAATAACTAACAATAAATTAAAATAAATAAGTAAACCGTTAAAATATACAAACAATTCGCTGCTGCAGTGAGATAGCAAGTGACCCCATTCAAGTGTCCTGCGGTGTGAGAAGAATCGCCTTATGTGTCTATAGAGGGTGGTTTAATCAGTGTTGGCATTGCAGCTGCTGTCGCGAGGTGCGATCTACAAGTACGAGTCTTTTACTACATATGTTTGAGTGTTTTTTTTTTAAATTTATTTATTTTTTAACTGTTTAGCTGGCAGTGATAATTATTTATTGGCTTGGCTTCTTTGGTTGTAACCGATCGTCCTTTTGTTCATGCAGAGAGAGGAACAGTGAGAGAGCCAAAGAGTGGCTGAGAGTTGCTTGAAGCTGAACAGAACTAAGGATCGATTTTGTATATATTTTTATTTTTATTTACTTTTCTTGGATAAGTTGAGAAGAAAACTTTTGAGGCGTTTTGTGACTTTTATTGGTCCTTTTGCAGTTGATATTTGATGTGTGAACGAGTTTTGTGTCGAGTGAGTCTCGTGAGTGTGTACTCGTATCAACCAGAAAATTCCCAATGTTTTGGTTGGGAACAAACTATAAGTGAATTATAATGAAATGCTCTTATCAAATAAAGTGCGCTTCAAAAAGTTTTCTGGACGGATATTACAATTTGTAGCACAAGATGTTGTGGTCAATTCGATGTGAATGAGAAATTCTAAGATTTATTTTGTATTTTCTGATGAATTGTACTCACTGCAGATGATGACTTCAACTAGCCTTCTCTCTCTCTCTCCCGCTCTCTCTCTATCCCGCTCTCACCATCTTTCTGTCGGGTAGCTGCAATGCCAACGAGTGAGTGGACAAAAGTAAGCATAGGTGTAGGTGTTTCTAATTACTTGGGTGGAGGTGTCATTTTTAGTGGCAAATTATTTTCAGTTTTCTATCTGCTTGTTCTATAGTGCGGAATAATTATATATACATAATTTGATCGCATTATTTTCATTGATTTTTTAGGGGAGTATTGTAAACTATTTTCTTGGTTTAATTCAATTGCTGCTGAGCTTCAAATTGCTTCAAATTGTTTCAAATTGTTTGAAATTGCTTCAATTTGTTTATGTTTTTAGTTCATTTCCTTTTTGGTTTTTTTATTCAAGTTTTTTTTTTAACAAACATGAGTAATAATAATATGGAAACTAGCTTCCGCTTTCGTATCCGTTGCCATCGAATCTAGTATTTATGCAATTTAAAATATGTTTCATGAGTGTGTCTTCCATCGGTCTGTAATTTGTTGTTATTATTATAATGATTATATAATGATGCTCGCTATATTTTGACCTAATTAAACTATGTATGTATGTATGTAGTATGTATGCATCCTTGTTTGTATGTAGGTATGTTTTCGTTCTTGTAAATGTAATAATCCTCGGCTTTTGAATTCATTTAGTTTTGTTTTGTTTTGTGGTATTTTATGCGTATTTCTTGTAGTATCTTTGTATTTTTTGTTTGTTTTATAATTTACTGAACTGTCGCTGATATTTACTGATATTTGTGTTCTTCTTTACATTTAGTTTAGTATGAATTTCATTAATTTTATTTGAGTACGATTTCTGTTTTTTATTCTTGCTTTTTTGTCTCTTCTTCTTGAATACAAAATTGGTATTTTTTGTGTTCTCGTTTTTTGTATTATTATTTATATAGTATGTATATATAATTGTTGTTGTTGTTGTTTTTTAGAGCGTAATACAAATGCTTAGAGTTAGACAAAAAAAAAGTGTTGTTTATTTCCATATACTTATGTATATATGCATTTATGTATACGCACACCATATACCTGTATATAAGTGTATATATATGTGTATATATACATTACATATATGTAGGATATTTAGAATTATTTATATGCTGCACTTAGTTAACCTACATTTGAATACATGAACACTTCAAGATATTATTATCATAATTATTATAATTATTATTATGTTTTAGTTAATTTTATTATAATTATAATAAGTGATTTTTAATTGAATTGAATTTAATTTAATTAAATTTTTGTTTTTGCCTGCTTTTTTTTTTTTGTAATATTTTTTGTTTCGCTATTCGCTTTTCGCTTGCTCCTTCCCTTCTTTCACTACATTTTTTTGCTTTTTCTCGATTTACTTCGGTTTTCTTTTCTTTTCTTTTCTTTCTGCTCTTAAGTTTCCATCATATTTCGCTAGATGACAAATATCTCTTCGTTGCAGCTTCTCTTCCTCCTCTCCTTGTTGCTGTTGTTGTTGCTTCTTCTTGCTGCTCTTTCGATGTTGTTGTTGTTGTTGGTGCTTTAGAGTGCTTGATGCTGATGTTGTTGTTGTTGTCGTTAATACAGAAATGCAATTATACGCGGGCGTCGTCTCGACTTCGTTGATGTTTTGTTGTGTTGCTGCATGACAAGCAAAGTGCGGTATGTGTGTGTGTGAGAGTGTGTGTGTGTACTGGCTACGTGGGCGTATGAGTAATGCGTGGTGCGAGTATGCGTGTCTGTCTGTCTCTGTGTGTGTGTGTTTTCTTCGTGTTTCTTCGTGTTTCTTTGTGTTTCCTTGTGTGTATGCGTATGAGTAGAGAGTTAAAGAGTTTCGTTCCATTCCATTTCATTCCTTTGCCTTCATTTCCATTGTCTTCTTCTGTTTGCTGTTCACACACTTTGTTCTTGTCCTTGGGCAACGTCTATTTTCATAACTTCATGACTTGAATCCTTGGGACACGCCCACAGAACGCAGTCGCTACGTGCATCTGTTTGCTGTGTCCTGTGGCTGCAGCGGCAATTGCATGTTGCTGCTACCTCCACCCTCTCCTTGTCCTGCTGCTTCGCATGATTGGTCTTTCCTTTAAATCTTTATCATTATCCCTTTTGCATTTAATATTCGTTGGTTGTTTTGTTGGCCTTGCTTCTGATCCTTTCAGTCCGCTTGATTTCGTTGTGTGTACTTTTCTATTGATACTCTAGTGTTGTTATCGTGATCGTTATCGTTATCGTTATCGTTATCGTTATCGAGCTGTCTCTGTACTTAACTCTCTGGCATGTTTTCGTTTTGCGGCTGATTTGAAAATGATTTCGATGTGTTAGCATTGACGATAGTTTTTTTGGTTGTATTTGTAAGATACGTTTTTTATCAGTTTTATTTTGAACTTATGAAGCGGCTGCTGCTGTTGCTGTTGTTACTGTTATTTGTTGTACTAAATAGTTGAAAGTTGTTGTTGTTGTTGTTGTTGTTTCATTTATATGGAGACGACATATTGCATTTTGTATTGTTTCTAATACTCCCAATATCATGCATCCTGTATTTCACCTTTCAATCCAGGCACCCTGTGGTGTTGGTTATGTCCTAAACGATTCGCTAAATCCTGTACAACATCACGAAATATAACTGTATCTATATTTTCACCTAGTAAATACAACAAAAACCAATCGCCCATCTTGGAACGACGAACGATTATTTCAATAGCGTCACGACGCACTAACCTGAGTATTCGTACAAATCAGACGGGGAAGAGGAAGAGAACAGAAAATAATTATATATAAATATCGGGCTTGAAAGTACTTAGGTTTTAAACGCATTGGCTTGTTTGCTAGACTTACCTAAATCTCATTCGAAATAAATAGACCCTCATTCGAGGCGAGAATATAATAACCACCCTGTATATTAGCGTTAATAATGTGAGTAACGTTAATAATATAAACCAAAACCAAAGGAATATGTAAATTTTCTCATTAACAACATTTAATGGTAAAATGCAAATGGCGTCGTGCTTCTCCACCTATAAAAACGAAATGATAAATATATCAAAAATTAATCATAACCATATACAATATATTAATATATCAGATTAGTCAGAGTGATGCCACTCACCTCCCCACTTGAACCATATTTAAAAAATGTACATTTGGTCATTCTGGGAAATATGTAAATCATCGGATCCATGCGATCTTCCTGATCGGTCTCCATATAATCTATCACATCCAAGCCAAATGTCATAAATTCGCCATCGAAAAATCGATTCATAAGAAACATTTGACCTGACAAATACAACAAAAATTTTATACATATAGTATATATATATATCGGTTATAAGTACGATATATACACAGACGTAGTATACGTTGTGTGGTCAATGTTTATCTAAAAAGAGATTAATTGACAGCTCTAATTTATGGGTTCATTGCTGCCTTACACGCACACTCATGTTCGCACATTTATATACATGCATGTGTCTATATGTGTTAATAAGTGTCTTCGTGTGTGTATGTGTGTGAGAGTGAGTGTGTGTGTATTCTTGTGCTTGTGCGATCATGGGTGTGCGTGTAAGTAAGTATGATCTCAGAGAAATGTGTTATTGTTAAAAATCTTGTAATGATTTTTGAAATGAATGAATGACCCAATCCAAAACCAAATTTTTTTAGCATAGTCATCTGTAATTGAACAATTTGTCTATTTAAAGCAAATACTTATTTATTTATCCTGTTCTGTACATTTCAATTTAATTCCCAGAAAGACACAATCAATGAGATAATCTATCTTATGGTTTAACCAAAAGTTTCCTAAGAAGCAACGCCAAATAAATTAAGTCGCGAAATGATTATGTTGTAAAGCGTTCCCCTCAAATAATAAATAAAATTAAAGTTAGTTCAAGTACACATTTTAGCTAAAAGATAAATTACAAAATACACTCAAAGAAAACTAAATAATTGAAGTACTTAAAATAATGCAAATAAGTCCTTGAGTTCGTAGATAAATTCGTTAGTTTAAGTGTTCAAAAATAAGTAAATAATTTCATGAGATCTTGGATAAATTTGCTAATTTATGTATTCAAAGTTAGGTAAATAATTTGTTGAGATATCTAAATATATTCAAGAGATCCCAAATGATTTCGCTAATTTTAGTATTTAAAAAAATTAAGTAAATAACTTCTTGACATCTGTGATAAATGCGCCAATATAAATGTTCAAAATGATTTAAATAATTTCTGCGATGTCTAAGAATATTTAATGCGTTGATTGTCGAGTAGGTTAATGACAAGTTATTGACTGATGTAAAAAGCGTAATTATTAGCATTAGTTGGATATGTATATAAATATAGTTTTAGTTTAGTTTTCAATCCCAAAATGATTTTTGTTAGTCTCTGCGTATTTGTTATCCAGGGAATTCCTAGTTGGGCCAATCAAACGTCAAGATTCAATTAGTAGAGTAGACTCTGCAGCTGGAATCTGTGCATCTCTCCAAACAATCTGAATTAGTCGGTTCGATAATTGTTTATTTTTTTATTTCATTTGCTTTTTTCTCTCTTTTTTTTTTATGTATTCTGACAGTTAATTATTTTGTCAGAAATCAGATTTCAGCACACGCGTCGCAAATTGAAGTCAGGAATCCGAAATGCGATGAGTAAAATTTTGGGATTTTGTTTATTTTGATGCGGTTCGGCTGCTGGTTCGGTTAGTCGATAAAAATTCGTCATTGATTTTTCCACGGAAAAGTGAGTGAGTCTATTTAACGTATACATATTACGTATACGCACCGTATTCGTATATACTATGACTATGGCTATTGTGTTATGGTTAACCCCAAAAATGTTTATTCAATTGTCTTGCAACTGGAACAGTTCCCTGCACCTGCAACTGCATTGTCATCGTCTTCAGCATCATCATCATGATAATGATCATGAGTTCATGAGACGATGAGTCGATGGGACGATGATCATATGAATATGATCCATTAGGATGATTATGAGATGGGTACTCACCTATCACATTTATCAGGGCGAGCAGCTCACACACGTAGTATCTGTACGCCCACCAATTGTGATATCTGAAATGTTGTTAAAATGTTTGAATAATTTGTGGTAATTAAATATGCTGCGATTGACTTACCTTAAATTTTCCCATAAATAATCTAAAAGTAATTTCTTTTTTTGTTTTTTCTCGGCTTCGGAACAAATGCCTATATCTAAGTCCATGATGAGCGCATGAATCTTGCCACCCTCCCAAGATTTCCACAGCCATCTTGGTGTGTAAAATAAGATTGCCTGTAAAATAAGAGAAACGAGAGAGTGTGAGATGGATAGACCTGTGTGTGCGTGTGTGTGTGTGTGTGTGTGTGTAAAGGTGGGAGTGTGGGCGACTGCCTGTCGCATTGAAATTGTCGTAAAAGCGCTTTTAATTTGACATGTGACAATAGCCAGCTGTTTTTACGGTACATAATTCCAGTTAGAGCAATGCCAAAGGCATTATATTTACTTAAGATCGCCTTTGGATGACCTTCCTGAACACGATCTCATGCATTATAACCGATTTGCTAATTTCAGTCCATGAATCCAACTGTCTGTCCGTCTGTCCCTCTATCTGCCTGTCTTTTTGTCTATATTTATAGACGTGTCATCAAAACAATTAGCCGTGATCCATTAGCAGAACACAAGCAAATCATGCGATGCGTTAAATAAATTAAAAAAATTTTAAGCACACAGATACATAAAGCTTTATATATATAATATATATCTATACATTCTTAGCACACGAGCAAAACAAAGGGAAAAACAGACAGACAGTAGCAAAGACTTAAATCTTGCCCAATTATATGGATCTTTGTCAGTCTTGTGGTATTTATGTCTGCTCTGATGACAAATTAATAATAACTTGTATCGTAAATTTGACACTATATTGTGCAAATGTTGTTTACTTTGGCACCAACCACATCTGTGTTCTCTCCACCATGATGTGGGCAGGTGCTAATCCCCACCCAGAACAGTCTGACACCGGGCTTAGCACATCTCCCCACATCTAATGCCTCTCGAGGTGAGAGTTCAGTTTGTTTTACTTGGCGCCCAAATGGCGGCTGTCTGCGCCAATTTCATTCTGCACAGTCTCCCCCGGCGCAGTCCATGCATTTAAAACTATTTGCCCATTAGGTACAAAGCTCAAAAAGGGTGTGATTGGGTTGTCAGAAAGTTTCTGTTTGAGCATTTCAGTGGGGACGAAAGAGGGAACATTTCTGAGGTCTGCTTATGTGTTAAAATGTTTTTAAACTAAAACATATTTCTTCTTTTTAAGTAAATAATTATATACAGTGGAATCCGGTTATAACGACACTCAAGGGACCGACAATTGTACGTCGTTATACCCGGTAGACGCTTTAACCGAAATGAGCAAAGAGAAAAAAGCTTGTATGGGGACCAAAGAAGTCATCGAATTTCGTCGCAATGACCGGACGGACGCTTTAAGCGGAGTCGTTATAACCGGATTCCACTGTATTAAGTACTTATAATATTTTAGGCATTTCTTTAATTGAACTCTTGACTAATTCTAACCTTATGGCTTTGACTAAGCTTACTGAAGCACTTACACCATTAAAAGATGAGAACAGTTTCCTTCTCTGTCCTTAACTTGACTTGCTTACAAGTGCAGGGTGTTTTACAGTCGTAATAACCCTACTGTAATATTTGCTAATAGTTTTAATTTTTGATTTAGGCATTTAGTAACTACAAGAGGCCTCAGCTATGCGATGAAAACTCAAACGTCACCACACGCGCAGTGCCAATTGGCAGAATGGGAAATTGGCAATGGAAATCGAAAGGGAAATACGTAAGAAAGGAGGGTAGGGGTAGGGGTGGGGTAAGGGAAGTGTTGGGGGCGGTGTCTTACTAGTGAGGGATGAACGTGCTTTGTTGCCACGAAATTTCGCATTATTTTGCGTTGCCTGTTGCAACAATACAAGTTTAGAATTAAAATTGGCGTCGCCGCATAGTTTTATGGCCAGCCAACATCTGTGGCACATTGTACGGCCTGCTGACGGCAACAAGAGCAACAGCAGCAGCAGCAGCAACAGCAACAACAATAACAACATCAAGAACAATATCAACAATAACAATAACAAAACAAATGGACAAGTGATGTGCTCACAGCTTGCAACGCCTTGCCGGAAGTCAAATGATGCGTTTGATGTGCTTTTGGCCTTATGCGAGTTTTTGTGTTTAACCTCAGTTCGTTTCGTTTTGGGCCAACAGCGCTTGGCACTTGGGCACTTCCCTTATGGGCTTTTGCGCCCTTTTCTATAACATTTTCCTAGCTGCATCTCACTCGCTCCTGCCCCACCAAATGCCACAGAAATATTTTTAGGCATCTCTGTCTATGTCTCGGCCTTGCAAATTGGCTTGGCGCGACTATATGCAACAGTAATAAGAACAACAACCAAAATCTTTGTGGGTGCTGGCCAAAGGGCAAACAGGGGTCCAAGGGGCGTGCAGAGAGAGGGGGGGACGCATATGTGTGCGTATGAAAAGCAATTTGGCAAGCGTTCAAATTGCCATAAAAACATCGCATAAATGCAACTGCAATCAAAGCAAAATGAAGTAAAAGCCAACAACAGCCGCTGCCTTTCTGCCCTCATCGCTCTGCACCCCCTTAGCCCATGAATGTGCACCAGTCTATAGTTAACACAAAAGACTTGCACTGCCACTGCACAGTGGGCAAATAGACGGCAAACACACAACACAAACAAAACACAATTCCCAAGGTGTTGTAGCCAAGGAATAATATTGTTGTTAACTGAAATTAGCAGTGACAGTTTGTTATTACATTATAGATCGGGTATATGCATGAGTTGTGGGTGCATTAAATTTAAATGCTTTAAGCATGTACCACATAAATGTAGCTATTAAATGCAGTTCTATATTCTGTTTAAACTATTAAAAACAATTAAATAATAATGTATTTGATTGTATTTTTGTAGAAACAGACAGTTGGTTTTCTTTTTTGAATATTCGTAGTCTTGGTTTGCTCTTAAAAATATCACAACTATTTGATAATTTCATTTTTATTGAATGGGAATGTTTTCTAACTAGCAAAAACTGTTATTAATTGAATATTAAAATATTAAAAAGAGATTATTTTTTCAATTTATGTATTATTTTGTAGTAAACTCGTGCTTAGTCATCAGCTTGGAGTTTTTATAATAGTGCTTTGATTATCCATTAAAATCGATTTCCATTATTTATTTTTTTATTATATAAAAAATTAAATTGTTTAAAGTTTGTTGATGTGTTGGTCTTGCTTTGCTTTTTTAACAAATGAAAATTATTAATTCCTCAAACTAAACTAAGATCAACAACTGCCCAATCGACGCTAATCAGTGTAGTCACATACTAACTATATTTGTATACTGTAAATCGGGAATTGAAAAGCGCATTTGCTGAACTCAAGCATGAACCTGGCTCATTTTCTCCATTCTCCATTCTCCATTTAAATCCAAATCTCGAAACGCAATAATAGAAATAGAAATAAAATTGAGAATGGGAATGAGAATGGGTTTTGTTAATTGCACTCGTTTAAAAATATATATATATATTCGATGTATTTTACTCCAGAACGACTCACTCGCATGGCAAACACTGAACACTGAATGCACTGAAAACGCCTCGTAGAGACACTAAAAATACGAGGCCTTCAGAATGCCCATATCTCATGCTCATAAAAGAGTCGTGTAATAAATATATTTGCCAGGCAAACTTCTAAAATATCACTTGTGCAGCTCGTTTCACACACTCCATAAAACTATTTTTGGAAAAGTCTCGGAAAATCTGTGTATTGTTCAGTTTAGACAAATGATTTCGAATAATAAAAATACATCGAATTTATCCCATTTCATACCACTGTGCGCTTTTAATAGCTGCCGATAGAAGGGATGGCAAAATAAGGGAATTATTTGCATTTGCAATTAGGAAAAAGATCCACACGCCTTCTGGCCCAAGAAATGAAAGTACAAACAGTCAAACAGCCCAAAGGCAACGTGTGGGCGGTCTGCCCGAAAGTTGAAAACCAACGTCCATGTGGCAGGTTCCGTGTTGCATGCTCGCGCCCTAACGGCTACACTGGCAAAAATAATTGTGGCATGATTTTACTTTTTTGACTTAAAGGAAAATTCCTATGTTGAATACACTTACTTAAAAATGTATAAAATAATGATTTTGCGTAATAAACTTACATACACCTTTGAACTATTATAATTTTTTAATAATTTAAAATTATTTAATAAAAAAAAAAGTAAATAAATAAAATTAGATTACGTGATGTTAAAAAAAAAAATTGGTATAAATGTATGCATAATAAACTAATTCCAACATCTAATAATTAAAATAATCCCAATAAATAATTAATTATTTTCCTATTTAAGTACAACTTTTATGACATTATGAACGACTTGTTTTTTAAGATTGTCACTAATTAGAGACTGTTCACTTGTAATATATTAAAAATAAAATTGCAAATAAAACTAGAACTCGGTTATGAACCCACAAGCTTGTAAATAATTATAATCTAGACTTGGTGTAATTAATTATTAACGAAATAAGTCACAAGTACGATTTTTTATTTGAATTTTTTATTTTTTAGAAAGACTTTTACAGAGTTAACATCTCGCTTTGCTAAGATAAAAATAAAAAATAAATTAATAAAAGCATATTAAAATTGATACAACTTGCTAGACTGGTTTTTATTAACCAGAGCTTAAACACATATATATCCAATTATTTAACGCTTACTTAAAAATTAAAAAACATATATAAAATATATGCATTTGTATGAAAACCAGGAATTGTTCTGGGTCCCAAAAGTAGCTTTGATTTCTCAGTGTAGTGCGAACATAAATACAAACACATAAGTCAAATAAATAAACACATGTCCATGCAACTCTGTCGGGGAGTTTAGACGTCGTCGTCGTCGTCGGCGTCATGCTGCCAACGAGTCTCCCTCGCGCAAACGATCTCCACTGCCTATGTCTAAACCCCATTCCATCCCAACTTATCCCGTGCTATGCCATCCCATTGGAACACAACGTATCCCTCTCCTATTCTTTTGGGTGTGGATTTTTGTTTCGGTATTCCGCTGGCATTTGGCCAGAATTATTATTTTTTCACTTTTATGTTTGTCTGTGTCTTTTCAATAAATATCCAGATATCCAGCTAGGCCAAAAGAACATTTCAGATTTTTGACATATCTGAGCTGAGGGGGGCAGAAATGCTTGATCGATATGTTCCGATCTGATCGGTTCCAATCCATTTTGTAGATGCCAAAAAGGGGTCGCGAATGGGGTTCGTGATCATGATGGCCTGTTGCAAGCAATTTCGCTTTTAAATTTTTATAGCTGCATTGTCCAAGTTAATGGTCTGGCCATTAGCGAACACGATCAATCGTCGATCAGCAGATGATTGATCCCCAGTTGCTCAACCTCCCTCCCCTCCCGGTACTCTAACAATACCTGCATCAAGGTCCTGAAATTTGTACACCCAGCGAACCGTTAGTCGCTGCTATTTTTGGACCAATGTGGCTAACAAGAGTCTTGTTCCAGGTGTACTATATACGACTAGATGCTGTCCAACGATTTATGACATTTCATGTTTCTACCCATATCATTTATGATCGTTTTCTTAAATTATTTATTTTCTTCGACAGACGTGTTGTTTCCCTAGATATATGTATTTATATATTTCTGTATATACCCAATATCGCAGATGCTTTATATACTTCATCGATGCATTGTATTCGATTTCAGGTCGC
This sequence comes from Drosophila dunni, assembly GCA_018152125.1. NCBI lineage: Eukaryota > Metazoa > Arthropoda > Insecta > Diptera > Drosophilidae > Drosophila > Drosophila dunni. The sequence continues at coordinate 1,541,632 of JAECXC010000648.1, read as the reverse complement.
ATCCGTCGCACACGTCGCTTTTATTAATAAATCCACAAATTAAGCAGAATGGAAATGTGTAAATTATAGAAACGGCGTCTACGCGTCATTAAGCAGGGAGAATACCATAATAAATGTATTTATAGGTATTTGGGTGACTATATGACGGCGACGTCTATAATCGCCACTGTGACACTAACCGAGAAACGCGACGAGCCATACCCGAATCCGCAGCATAGCCCTACCTCCACTCCCTCTCTCTCTCTCTAACCCACTTCTCGCCCTCCCATTGCCCAGAGAGTGGGAGAGAGAGAGAGAGAGAGAAGCCAACGAGTGGTGACTGTGACAAAAGTGTGATAAAAATATACATTTAATATTTGTACATTGTTAGCGGGAAGATATATTATTGTGTAATCATGCATCACCCCTCGACGCGATCCGACACACACTCGGGTGTCATCGGGTCTAACAAACGAGCACAACAACGTCATCGTCATGCAAACGAGAGAATTATGTGATCAGGTAAAATACAGTCGAGTGTTTGAGATCATTTGGGCAGATTAGTTGAAGAATTAGTTGATTATTTGGGAATTACATTCGATAACAATATCGACATTTGAGAAAATTCCCCCAGTAATACTATAAAAACCTGGAAAAGGGAACGTGGGTATTAAAAATCACTTGGATGGATTAGCGGGGCTTACGAATTATTTAGGAGACGCATTCGATAACAATACAAAATGGAGGGAAGAGAATTAAGGAAACAAATATTGCAGTGTATCATCAAAGGCCATGCTAGTGACGAAACTGAAACTTAGCTTTGTAAGCTGGGGTTTTAGTAACCTCACAGGTTCGAGTTAGCCAAATGGATGGCATTACTGCTTGATTCTGTGGGATCCCTCCTTATGAAATGTTTTAATACTTGTCAATTTGTATTAAAATTCGTTTTAGTTTCTTGGAAATATGGGGAAATGTTTGGGAATAAAAACTTAAGTTCCGGATAGATAAAGCTAGCTAAAAATCTTAATAAATAAATGGGTTTCTGATATTAATTATACATTCTTTGAGAAACTCTTTATAGGGTAAGTTAAACTATATATTGTAGGCTTTGCTGCAAGAAAATGTAGTCTTGGTTGTTGGCTTAGTTTCCATTAGTACCTTATCACAAAGAAACATTTTATAAAGATATAGGTGATCACTGATAGGTTCAAATTTTTAAAGTATTTTGAGTTGTGAGTTCGAATGAATCAAACTTACAATCAAAATCAATTATATAGTGTTAGATATTAAACATGTTTGATTTAAAGCTAGCTTCGAAATTAAAAAAAAACAATGTACAACAAAGATATTGGGATTTTATGAATATTAAAATATCAAACCAAAAGACCTAAAAGAATTCATAGAATTTCTTACTAGCCTGGCCTAGCAGGCCTGTAGACAGCACTTAGCCCCACAATTCCGATAAGATTAGGACATAAAAGAGAGCGATTGCAGGGAAACATCTGAGAAAATTGACGGTGTCTGTTTGTGTGTGATGCCGTCGACGCATTACGTATTTGTACAACTGGGTGTGTGTGTCAGTGTGTGTGTGCACACACTTGTATGTACGTCACAACAAAGTGAAACTATCGGCGCAGTCAACTGTTGTTGGCCTTGAGTGTGCGTAAGTGAAATGTTCGCAACATCAGCAACAATTTGTGCTTTACGGACATGTTTAAACATTTTCATTGGCTATGGCCATTCAAATTGTTGGCGTTTCAAAGGCCAACAGCGGCAACAACAACACCAACAACATCAACCAATAATAACAATAACAACTACAACAAAAAGTAGCACAAATATTTGGAAATTTAAAATTTGTATTGAAAAGAAAAACGAACGCATATCTAGGTATATATGTATGTGTGTTTGTATATCGGACATATAGTACAATATGTATGTCTGTAGCACAATGGGTCTCAGGCAACAAAGTGCCTCATTTTGTAGCATGTGCGTGTGTGTGTGAGTGTGTGCACACTGAAACACTCTTAATTACTTAATCCATCAAATTGCTCTGTTCGCCGCACGACAATAAACTTATCTGCGGCATGTAATTATATGCAGACAGGCGTTGACCGATATATAGTCAAGGAATTGTGTCTTGGAGTGCAGCAGAGTACGGGGGAATTTACGCTGGTGACGAAAGCAGAGCAGGAATGCAACTGCGCCACTTATACAGTTAAACCCAAACATAAAAAGTCTGTTTAAATTCCAGATTTCACATAAAACTTATGTTTTTTAATTTGCAATTTTTCAACTGAAATTTACTTAGCTTAAGAGCCAAAATTAATGGGGAATTTCCTTAGTAACAAATGTACGAAATATCGAAATATGTTTAAATAAATGTACTATCAAAGGGACAATACTACAAGACCTAAAAGACTTCATGGGACACTGAGTATTCTAGGCCGATGCATAAAATTAATAATACTGTCAGTTTCTTAATCAGCTTAAAATATGTAATTGCTTCGGTATCCTAATGAAATAATTTTTTAAATATTTTTACTTAATTTATTATGATTTTTTAAATTTTATGGCCTTTCTACGTTGTCCAAATTATTAATAATTCAACTGCAAAGAAGGCTCAGTTTTTTAATGTCAAACCTGAACTTCTGTGTATGCGATTTGAGTTAAGTAAAGTGATAAACAATATTCTTAAATAATTATAACATTATTTGCAATCATTTTATAATTTTTTCCTTAATCTCTTTCCAACTGAATTGAGTTACCAGCTAGTACTAAACAAACAGTTGGTATTAGAGCGGATGCGAATTTGTATTGTTGCTAAGTAATCAACAATTCCTCTGAAATTCATGGCTTTCTCTATTGCTTTATTCAAATTTATAATTTATATATTTTTTTTTATGCTTTCCTTCCTCCACAGTTCAAAGTACAAACTATCAATAGGCAAATACACATATAAAGTATAAAGATAAATCACTTTCCATACGCGCGTAAATTGTTATTAGTTGCAACACTTTTCCTGCTGCGATTTATTATTTATGCGGGGGTAACTCACCTGAAAAAATAGGCAAAAGCACACCCACTGATAGTATTTGTAATGCTTCTTATCGGCGGGATCGCCATCGGAATTACCAATACCCGGGTATGGAACCGAAACGCCTTGCTTTTTCAAAAATAAACTCTTGAGCGTATACGTCGATTGTATCCAACAATATGTGTTGAGTACATCCTCTGGAATATCTTTAGTGTGTACACAATCAATTGGATTACCCACATATTGGCGTGTGGTTATAATTAGCGAGAATGACATCAGAATCATCACAGTTATTGAGTAGTGAAGGCGGAATACTATCGAATCGGTATTAACGTGACTGACCTTTACAAGGTTTTTCAATCCACGAAATATATCTAACATGGTTTGTTAAACAGAGCGCGCGGAGTGTTTTACCAAGTCTCAATTGGTATCTTCTCTCTCTCTCTCTCTCTCTCTCTTCTCTCTCTCTCTCTCGCTCTTCAGTCGGTCTGCAGTTGTGTGTGTATGCGTGTGTGGGTGTCTGTGTGTGTGTGAGTATCTTTCGAGTACACTTTCTTTAAGTATACAAGACTATCTCAGCCAAGCTATCGATGGGATTGGAGTTCTTTCTTTTTCGCGGCAAGCCCATCATCGGCAGCTGATGATCAGCTGATTTGGCCCGATACTCAACATTGGTCGGAACTGTTAACTGGTTGGACAGTTGGTCTGTTGTGGTCTTTTTGAACTGACTGCAGTGATTGGATCGACACTTGTTTGTTATGCGTTTCCCTTTCACCGAACTTGGCATTTTTAGCTGAATTCTTGAATTGATTTTTTTTTTGTTTTCTTCCTGGGAATTCTCTGCTCTTCTTGTCGTTTTATTTTATTTTCTTTTTCGTTGTAGTTTTAGACTATTGTTTAAGATTAATTTTAGCTTGATCACCACCGATCAGCATTTAAGCATTGCCTGTCTGGCTGTCACGACGACACGTAATAAATAATTAAATCGAATTTGATATGATTGGAAAAACGTGCGAAATTTGTTTAATATTTTCACAAAGCTCTCTCGCGTCTCAGTTTTGTTTATTGAAAAGCAATTGGAAACAGTTCAACTCTCTATGCTACAATGTAGAAATATTTTGTTTAGCGGCAAGCATTGAAATTTCGTAACAAAACAAAACAAATAAAAAAAAAAACAAAAAACGCGCTGAGCATATAAATAAAATGTGGCATTAAATGGGCTTTCCAGATATAGTTCTACTTGTACTTCTAGTTTGTATTGGCTAAGGTTTGCCCTACCGTCCCTGCTGCCCCTCCTGCACCCTCCACCCCAACTACACCATCCATCTATCTATCTTTCCATCCATCTATATACATATGTATGTTAATAAATTTATGCTCAGACGCAGCTGGGGCTGCTACCAAATGAACATCACAATGTACAGTAAAATTAAAAATTGCAATGTTTATAAACAAATTGCCGGGTCTGAAGGCATAATAAAATTAACAAAAAAAAAAAAAAATGAAAATAAATGAAAAAAAAAGAGGAAAATCTACGTCTATGCGTCTAGATGTTGCGTATACGCACACGTGGCCCAATAAACCAAGCAAAGTCAATGGCAAAGGCTTCACAATAATTAACGCGCCATCAAATGTTGTGGAAGAGATGATCGATGTTGGCTACAAACTACAAACTACAAACTACCAACTGTAAAGTGAAGACTCCATTGAGCGCACTGAGCTGCCGATAGATAAATCGACATGTAAATATATAGTCTATAGTATGTTGATCATAGATTTTATTTCGCTGATCGCAACTGATTTCAACTCAAGGCCCCAAAAGTTTCGTAAGCTGACAGCAAATCGCATAAGTTTTATTCTCGCTTCTTGTTTGTATTTGTATCTGTATCTGTATCTCACTATATGTATCTGAGTTTGTGTTTAATTTGTAATTTGTTGTTGGCTGTTCCACCCCGTTGTTGTTTATAATTTGATACGATTTTAGTATCGGCTACTACCACTGCACTTGACATTTCAACAAATATTTTTGGAGCGAGGGCATTTGGAAATATGCCAAGCATGCTCCAATGATAATGCCCATGCCCAGTTATCCCAAAAGTTTTCAAATTCCCCAATTTTCGGAAATCTACAAAATAATTTGTTTGTTGTCGCTACGCATGCCTAATTAAGTTAAACGAATTCTAATTTCTCCCATGCTCTTTATAGTGTTTGTTCCACTTTTCCACTCCCTTTGCTCCACTAGAATGGGAAGAGAATGGAGGCAGAGAGAAAGGGGATTGGGTGTGTGTGAGAGGCAAAGAGGGACGCTAACAATGCGAGTCTAAATTTAAATACACGCATCTATAATTATGATTTCAAATTGTGCGGAAGAAAACAAAATATGAACAGCAACAACAACTAGAAGAAGAGCCGCTATCAAATAGGAATCCCAGAGCTCGGCATCTCCCCCAATGACTAATTGGGTTTTCCTCGCCGCCTGACAAATGGGCAATGAGCAATGAAAAATCACAAGAAAAATGAGCAGAAAAACCAAAGAACCAAAAAAATAAATTTGCTTGAATTTCAGCAAATATGAAAGCGAAAAATTAATAAATATTAATTTAAAATATATAAACGGAAATTGCACTGACAGCGCCTTTCGTTCAAGTCAAAAATTGAGTTGAAATTCTCAAACCGAACAATTTTTATATATTTTGATTTTTGCAAATTAATCAGCAAGTTTTCAAAAATATTTTTATTATTTGCATTTATTTGTTCTACAGACTTAAATTTTGAAGAAGGCTGAAATTAATTCCCATTGCTTCATAAACATTTTATATTATTACAAATACTTTGTTATACTGCGGTTCTGTTATTTATATGGATTTGTCATGCGGGTTTTGCACCTAAGCTCCTGTTGTCAGATATTTTTCGCTTGCGGTTGCGTGGCATTCAATAAAAAATAAAAAAAAAGTAACAAAAAATAAATAAAATAAATAAATAAAAAAAAAAAACAGAGTGATTTTGAAATAGCGCTGAGGACGTGGAAATAAAAATATGAAAGCCAAAGACGAGCAGACAGTTTGAGGTTGATAAGATTAAGTTCTTAAAGAATACCATATGCGCATATATCTGAATACTATGATGTGAATGTATATTTATATATGCATGTATATATAGACACGTTTGAGTATCTTTGAATATGTCGATCTTTGGCAAATGGAGAATAGATCAAAAGACTGCCAGCAGCTTGAACAGCTTGAAGTTAAACAAAGTTTTCCACAAAATATACAAAAAAATAAAATCTTAAGTATCAATATCAAATTATGATACTACCCAATGTAACAACGTGGACTTTTAATGGAACTTAGTTTCGGATAATTTTTAAAGTTTCTTCTAAGTAACGGTACCAACATCAGCAGCTACAAAAACAACCCTGTACCAAATCATTGAGTTATCACTCTCGATATAAATGCATGTAATTAACTCATTACAAATTATTGTTAGTTTTAGTTTATAAAAACTGCAGGGGGTGGGAGGGGGCTGCGTGCGGGGGCCGGTGAGGAGTGTGCCCAAAACAAATGAGTTGAGTATTAAAACACTTTCAACGCTTTTACAAACAAGAGACCAGAACCTAATTTATCATTCCAAACAAAGTGTGAATGATATAAAACAACAACAACAGCAACAACAGCATCGAGAAGAACAGCTACGTCGACGTAGACGCAGACGTATACGCTTACGCTGACTGTGACGTCGACGCCGACGTCGACGCCAGTAGAAGATATAAAAATAAAATGAAAAATTAAAATTTGTGTACGTAAAAACGTTTCGACAATCACTGAGATCTGCCAAAGGCAAAAAAAAAACAACAAAAAAATGTTCTGTTTTGCGAATGTATTGAATGAGGTGGGAGTGGCCGTTTCGAAGGCGGAAAACCGTGGGTGATTGAACACCAAGCAATGTAGTTCTCCTTACATTTCATCTGTCTTCTCGACTCCTGGGCATCGCATCATGTGCACCGCAAACCAAACAATCTACTCTCGACCTGCAGATACCCGTTACTGCTTTCACTTTAGATTGCTACACTTTTAGCGCAAGAAAACTGTTGCCTACTTTTGGGTGAATATGAATTGACTAACAAGACTCTGCTTAATCAAAGCAGACTCCTGAGACTCTATTGTCTATGCCGTTCAACACTTTAAATGACACTTGCTCCACTTTTCCTATTGAAATATATTTTACTGATTTGAATATACCCGAACTGTAGAACCAACGGGTATACAGCAGAACCAAATATATATTGCAAAAATAAAAACAAAAGCCATGTGAATTTTTGGACTTGTGGATTGTGAATGTGAAACTGTTGCCACGACCACCTCGCATCATAAACACATGGCCGGGTCCATTTGGCCAGTTCGTTTATTTACTTTGTAGAGTTAATTATGATGGAGCGTTGGCCAGATCGGTGGGAATATCAAACGATTATGACTACGCCTACAACTACAGCTAAAACTGCGATTTCCAAGCTTTATAGCTAGCCTTTTCTGAGACTTTTTTTTTGTGTGAAAATATCAAACATATTCGGCAACGAGTGAATATAGCCCAAGTATTTAATATTCATACGATCGCATTCGTCACTCGCGTTGCGGGCGCGTACAGGCACGAGGCCTGCGGACGGCTGCATCACGTGCTCAAAGGACTTTTTTCACATTTTTCGATAGCACAGCACAGCAAAACACATGTGAAATCCAAAAAAAAAAAAGCGAAAAAAAAAACACACACGCACTCTTAATAAACGAATGCACACACCGAACGAGGACGTCGACAGAAAAATACAAAAAAAAGAATGAAAATTTTGAAAAAATTCAAAAAAATAAACAGAGGTATTGCCGACGCGTCTGGCACTACGCCGATTTATAATGGTCGTCGTTCCGGTTCTTGACTTTTCGATACTCGCTTTCGCTACACGACGTGTTCGTTGTTCGACTGTTGGCTTTTCTTGTTTGGCTGTTTTTGGCTAGTTCGGCTGTTTTGGCTGCTTTGGCTGTTTTGGCTGTTTAATGGCTGTTGGTTCGAGATCACAGCAGGAAAAACGCGCGCGCGTTCGCCTCGCCAACCTAAAAGACACTGCGGAAATGGCCCCAATGCTGGCCCGGCCAGGTCTGCTGCTGGCCAAAAACTCTCTCTCTCTCACTCTATCCCTCTCATTTTCTCTGTCTCTCTGTCGCGCTCCAACAGATCTCTGTAAATATTTTGCCTCGCCTGTGGCTCGCTCTCACTCTACTGTTCACGCGCTCTTTCCATCTATCTATTTAGCTCTTTGTCTCTCGCCATCTATTTATTCTCTGCCTAGTTCTTTCTCTTTTTCTTTCTCTCTCGCTCTCTCTCAAGCTTTCTCTTTCCATCTGACCATCTCATTTGCGAGCTACACACACTTCCGGCTTGTTGATGTCTCTGTCTCAATGCTGTTGTGTGTTGCATTTGGCGGTCGGCTGTTTTCTTGTCTGATTATGCTGCCGTACATGTGTGTGTGTGTGTGTTTGTATGAGAGCTGTTGCTTGTTGTGTATGTTGTTGGCTTTCAAACAACAATGAACCGACGACAACGTTCAATACACTCAACACTCATCATTGTAGTTGTGACTGTTGCAACAATCTGTGGCTGGCAGTCCAGCAGCCCAAAACAACACATCTGCCACACTACACACACACAGACACAACACACAACACACTACACACCAAACACACCACACTCAGTCACACACAACCATGGACTTTTGCAGCCCTAGCTCCATTTCCATGGAGATTGGCAGAACGCCTAACCGAATGCCGCAAATGCCGGGCTCGCAGACCCTTCAGAGGCACAGTGGTACAAGGTTAATTAGCAATATAAACAAATATTATTTTGGCTTACTAAATAAATAAAGCAAAATTTTGATAGATGAAAAGGAAGCTATAATTACCGTATAATAAATTAAAGCAAATTAATTTATTCAACTATTTTTCTATTGATTTTATCAGTCAGCTTAGGTATGTATGCATACATACAAATATTTTAGATAAATTAGATCATAATTGGTTAAATTGAAATAGTCATTAAGAAAAACTACCTCTTATTTCATAAGGCTCGTTCTAATTAATATTTGTCTTATAATTTCAGTTCAGTTAAATTCATTAATTTGTTAAAGTACTAATTTAAATTTTAACTAATAATAATTAATTGGAGATTATAAAATTAAATATAATAATAATTCTTAAAAAAGGTTTTCACATATTTGTTATTAATTTGAAATTTATTATAAAAAAATAAATGTTTAAAATGAAAGAAATAAATCTTTAAGCGAACCTACTCTATTTAATGAACCCACAAAGATTTTGAATAGAGTCGCTATTCGCATCAGCTTGAGCCCACTGTGCTTGGACCAAACTATTTACATGATGCTCATATTTATTTCGCGTACTCACGAGACGTCCGCAACTATCACAGAAATCAAAATAAAAACTCGAAAAAAAAGCACTGAATGCAAATAGAAGAGGCGAAGAGACGCGAGGCGAGAGGTGAAGGGGGCGTGGCTAGTGATGGTATGGGCAGTACGTGACGCAAAGTTTGCTTGCATTGTTGTCCAGCTGTTTGTCTACTTGCCTCCTTGTTGCTTGTGCGATTTCCGCTCATTATTGCTGCAATCATGCAGACAAAGGCTTCTCGCACAGGACATGGGCCATGTTATATGGGCATAGAATTTATGCGTGTTTTGATTTTTGCACCCCGACACCACATGGAGCATATCAATAGGGTCTGCGAGCTGACAGTTGCCAGCTGCACAACTTCGGGAGTTATGGAAATAAAAACTGTCTGGCATCCATTGGCGATTTGATTAAGTTGTCATTTGTCGCAACACAAAATGTCGCTATGATGGACATCTGCCGCAGCGTCTCCTGCCCTTCCCTGCCACCCCTTCTTCCGAGTATTATGAATACTGAATGGTCCATGGTTTAAATGGCTGAAATACTTCAGGCCGCATTGAAGGCTGCCCATTAAAATTCAATTGGTTTGGGTCTACGTGAGTTGCCTCACCAAAAACAATAGAAGAATCTTAGTGCATAATTTGTCCATTAAGACGAAATTCTTTTTGGCCAATTTTTAGTTCTGCTTTTGGTACGACTGGACTCTAAGTGCAGTTGCAGGCGGCGCGACGTCTGTGCCGGAAAAAGTGTTGGCTCATTAATGCACAAAATAGACAAATTCGGATATGGACAGACGGTTTGTAAAATAAATATGTACATAACACTCTGTTGTTTGGGCCCTGCGCCAAATCTTGCATTATTTTTAATGCCCAACGAATCAGGAAGTGATAAGAATTGAAGTGAAGTGAAGAAAGGCGGCCACCAAAAATCTCTTTTGTCAGCTTATTATGTCCTCCAAGCTAACCTTGGAGTGGTTAAAAATTTCCAAGCTGCAGACTTTTAAGAGACTAGGAGTATTCTTTGATAGTTGTCAGTTTTAAATAGAGGAGTTTGTTCTTCTTATATTCAGATATTTTAAGATTCAAAACTAGCAATTAATTTTTCGAATAATCTAAAATTTTTAAAATTTTTTTCACACACTCTTAATTAAGTAGAATTAAAGTTGTATCTAAACTTTATCAGAAAAGTGTTCAAAGTTTGATATACAAATATTTAAAAATACTCATTTCAAATTAATAAGCTTTGGCTTTTATTGAAAGTGTCAATAACTAATTCAAATTAAGAATAATATGTAAATTTAGTGTAGTTCCTATAAAACTTTAGACCACGCGTTCGAGTAAATTAAAATTCAATTCCGTAGAGAAATTTAAATAGCAAAGGAAGTCACGGAAACTGAGAACATAAAAACATGTTAAGTATTTATAAGGAACCAAAGAAATCTTCATGGTTTTCCACTGAACGATCTCTTGGCTACCTGGGGTTAACTTTATATATGTTCTGGATACTCTTCACTCTTAAGTTTGCCTTGGTGTTTGTAATGGATATTTTGCGTTTTATGACCGCCACACAAACAAGAGTTTTGAGCATAAAAAATGAAAATGTAATTAAAAAAATTAAAAAAATAAAACCGCACACGCAGATTTTACGGTTGACGGATGCTTTGATTCGCTCCGATCCGGTCGAAATGTCAAATGGTTGCGTCAGTTGTTATTGCGATCAAGAAGAAATATGATTTGTTAAATAGGATATTATAATTTAACGACATGCTTTGCTGGGTATTCCCCAGAGAGCCGTGTTAGATACGCGTCCCAATGATTTTGGCCACACACAAGATGCCTCGTAAATCTCAAGAATTTTCCTTTGCTTTTTCGTTTTCTCTCTTGTTTTTTATTCTTTTTGTGTATTTTTCTGAGGCGCCTTTGTCCCCAGTTCTTACACCGCCCACTAGTTGTGATCAGGCTGCGTTAATAAATTAATACATGATACGAATATCAGGCAGATCGTGCATCAAATTGATAAAAGACGCTTAAATTAACACAGCCCCAAGAAAGAGCACTTCAAATAATTAACTAAGGCTCTCCAGTGCACCCAACCACCCTCCTTCCCCTACCTTCCCTGCTGCTCCTCCCCTCTCATCAGACAGTTTTTCTGTGTATGCCCCATCGGTAAAGTTTAAACGGGGTCAAGCGGTTGCATTCCCCGTTTTCTTTATTTTTTTTTTTTTTTTTTTACCGAAAATAGCACAGACATACAAATATAATAATATCAGACAGTAGAGTGAGTGTAGAGTAGGAGCTGCTGAAACAGTGGCAAGGGGTTAGCGGCTCGTGGAGGTGCGCTGCATGCAGTTACAGAAAAAAAATTGATAAGTTTTGTTGCGGGTGCTCCAAAAATAGTTGCGCCGTCATCGGTTCATTTTCCGGTTGTTACACTGACAGAAATTGGATGCTCAAATTCATTTTGTTTTACACTACTCTTACAATTTCAATTCTAGTAATATTTCTAAAAACTTTCCTCAAAATTGAATGCTTAAAAAATGTTTTTTTTATTCTTCTGGAACTTAAAAATATTAAACTAGAAAATTTTCGACTTTATTTTTTATTTTCAGGATATATTTTTTTTTTTTTTATTTCTAATATTAATATGGTTTAATTAAAATCCACTGTTCTCTATTCTGTTTGGCTTTCTTTCAGCTCCACACTTTTACTTTTCTCTCAGTGTGCCCAGCAACCACAAATAGTGGTGGAATTCAAATCTCAGGCTTTGACTGGCAAACTGACTAGAACTGAGTTATGAAAAGCTATCACGTAGGGCGTAATGGATTCATCTGCATGCGCATCTAATGTCTATGGCGCATTAATCCATAATCATCATCATTATCAACACAAATATTAGGAGAGCTTTCGGCGCCACTTCAAAACAAAAGGCAAGGGACTCCCAAGCGGTTTGATTCTATGGCCAGACGTGTTTACTTGTTCCCTGTCCCACTGTCTCCCTGATGCAGACACCTGCAACAGACAGTTGCTTGCATTACAGGGCAGGAAGGGGGAGTAGCTGAAAGGGGGAAGTGACAATCACCAAAGCAGATGTTTCAGCAGCTCTAGGTAGAAATATTCTTGCTTGGCTTAGGTCAAACAAGAAAGAACAGTACAGTCGAGCACGCCCGACCGTATAATACTCTCTGCATTTTAATCCCGATATTATTATTAAAATCGGTATCAAGATATTACAATATCTAGTACTTGCATTAAAACACATTGAAAAGAGTATAACAAAAATAATCTAAACATTATCACACATACACCTGTTTGTATGTATGCGAATACACATACGTTTAAGAATATATGATGCATATATGTATGTATGTGTGTATTCGGCGTGGCCAGCGACTGCGGCCAGAGCTGTCGCCACACAAGCAGCGAAAACGTTTCTGCCTCGCTTGCACTCATTAGTGATATTGCGTTCAATTATCAATATTGTAACGCTTCTAGTTTTCTTGTTTGTAGTCCGATTTTAATGCACCTTTCAGGAATAGTTTTATATAGTTAGCCTCTACTCGAATTATACAATTACAATGCTGTACTACATGAACAAATGCGTAAAAAATTCAGAATTATTTGTATGAATTGTGGGAAAAAGGGGCGTGGCAGTCCAAAATTTCAAATGCCAATGCATTTGCGCTGTCGCTAGGAACCTCCATACCAGAATTGGTGATCCTAGGTGCCATGGTTACTGAGATATTCGCCGAAAACACCGATTTTTTTCCGAGGTGTGTCTAGTTTTTTGCTCATTGTGGGCGAATGGGGCGTGGCATCGAAAAAAAAAAGATTCTTGTATTGACTGACTAAATATGTGATCGATTGACACCAAGCCCGAACTTGTAGCTCTTACCATCTCTGAAATCTGTTTGTTCATACGGACAGACGGACAGACAGACGGACAGACGGACAGACGGACATGGCTATATCGACTCGGCTTGTGATGCTGATCAAGAATATATATACTTTATGGGGTCTGCCACGCCTCCTTCTGCCTGTTACATACTTTTGCACAAACCCAATATACTCTTGCAGAGAGTATAAAAATAATCATTAAGGTCGTGGGACATATATGGAATTTTGTTTTTAAATTATTTAGAAGCAAATATATAGAGCCTGAAATTACCGCAAAATTTTGCTCTTATTTTATAAACTCATTTTAAAAGTCGTTAAAAATATGATGTATATTTTTAAAAATTATGGAAAATTCTTAAACTAATTGTTGCAGACTCATAATTATTCCCATAAATAGTTGACTTTTCATTTCGTTTTAAATATATTTAAAATAAACCACAAAAGCAAATTCCTTTAAAGTTTCCAATCACACATAAAAATAAGCTTTTCCAAATTTTATTTACAACCAAGAAAAAGCATTCTATTGAAGACAAGAACTTTTAGAGCTTAAAAGTTTGAGAACTTTACAGAAAGTTTTTCTTTGGTTGTGCCACGGAATAATTTTCTTACAAGAAGCTTTTGTGCTTTTGCAGCTTTCCCCAGTAACGAACAATTTACAAAGCATCCTTAAGGTATTAAAGCTTTTATGAGCTTTCTAGCGCTTCGTTTGAAAGCACAATGTATTCGTTGTATTCAATAAATTGATAACGTATAAATATAAAGTTTTTAGATTTTGAAACTTACCTGAAAAAATAGTGTAAACGCTACCCATTGATAATATTTTGTGTGCTTTATTGTTAGAGGGCCACGCCCCTGTGAATTATGAATTCCAGGAAAAGGCACCTCGGAACCTTGCTTTTTCATGAACGCATCCACAACTGTATACGTTGAGTGTATCCAACAATATGTGTTGAGAACATCTTCGGGAATGTCTCTGTAGGAATAATGGATTTAAAAACCAATTAAATAAATATTTATATATTATTTTAATTTAAAATGTATCTTAATTAAATTTAAAGGCCTCCTTACCTTGTGTGTACACAGTCTATGGGATTTCCTACGTATTGCCGCGTTGTCACAGCAATCGAGAATGTGATCAGTAAAATAACCGTTGCGTTTGTGTGCAGGCGAAAAACAGGTGAATCGATTTTGACATGAGACACCTGTTATCGGTTATCGAAGCGCGATATCGGGATCAGAGGTGTGTGTGTAGAAGAGAATGTTGTCGTTGGATTTGTTCAGGGCGTATGCGAAGAAAGAGAACATTATTATTAAGCGAATTGGCAGTGGGGGGTTGAGGGCTCAGAAATATTGGGTGGGGGGTATGAATCGAAAAAAGTTTCAATGCAAAACTGTTATACAAATTCACTAAGTATGTCTGTCTTTCATTAAAAAAATTAGTTGTTCTTATTTTTTTGGTTTTTGTGCTTAATATTTGAGTATTAGAAGTATGTACATTTACATATATTTTTTTGTCTTTGTATTTTATTTTGTAATAATGAAAAAATTGAATTCCTTTCACGATTTGCCTTACAATTAACTGACTTACAAATAAACAAATTGAGGAAAAGACTTTCGCTATACGTACAGTTTTCATATATGTACTTAACATTTGCTGATCTGAGCTGGGCACACAGGAAACAGCACCCACTTTGAACAAGTACTCAACAAATGCGACCATCATCGCTCATTTACTTTGATTGTTTATCGAATAGCAAATACTAAAATAATTTTTATTGACTTTTTTTTGTGGTAACTGTTCAATTTGGGGTCGTTTGGCAATTTAGTTAAATTACAAAATAAATACAAATTGCAATTCAGAGTTTTTCGAATTGATTTCGGATTTAAAATTATTTTTTTTTTTAAGTATAGTAAGGTGTCACAGCAATCTGATTTGATCAGGCCTGGCACTATCATTTCTGCCATTACAAAACGTAACAAAATGATACGAAAATCGATTAATCGAAACATAAACGAAAACGGAAACGATAACATAATTTTGGTGTGGAGTGTGAAACGAATTTACGAGTATGTTGACTAGCAATTGATTCAAACTGCTGGGAATGCAAATTTAAGTATTAACGAGAATGAGGGGCGGCCACTGAAGTGAGGTGAAGTGAGTTGATGGCATTAAGAGAGAGACAGGGAGAGAGAAAGTAAGACAGAGAGCAAGAGGAAGAGTAGGTTTTGTCGAGTTATCGATATCGATTGCCAATAAATGCTGCACTTCAGTACGGCCGCCTTCTTAATGGACTGAAAAACCAATTGAAGCTTTCACAATTCATATGAGTATTGTTTTAACTGAATTTTCAGAGTTTTGAGTTTTGAGTTGGAATAAGATTTTAGATTTTGTGCTCGAATTGGAGTTTGTTCGTAACGATGACCACCTAATCGATATTTTATAAAATGGATTCACGTTTTAGTTTCTTTTCGACTGACTATGAAAAAGGGTTTAAAAAAGATCAACGAATAACAACGAATAAACGAAATGAATAAATCATTTTGTGAAACAGTCTGGTCACACCCATGAAATTTCGATAATGGCTTCATCAATTTATTCAAATTGAATGCACAGATTTGTTATGGTGGTTGGTGGTTTTGCATTAGTATTGGTTTTGTTTTTTGGGATAAGTTTTAGTAGTTTTTTAGTTTAAGTTTTTAGTTGTTGCATGTTGCATGTTGCATGTTGCTTTGTTTGGTGGAATAAGTGAAATGTGGTCGTCAGAGTGTTACAAAACAAATTTCTTGATTGGGCTTGGCTATTTTTGTAGCTGAGGTGAATTGTGACCTGAGCGGTGGTGAATTTTGTATTTCAAGTTGCTTCAAAGTGATCAAAGTCTAACCCGGTGAATGGTGAACATGTGATCAGTGATCAGTGATCAGTGAACGAATTGTGATCGTTATCATGGTGAGTTTTGGCTTTTGAGCGTGGTGAATTGTGGGTGTGGTGGTTTGTGGTGGCTTTGGTGGTACTGGTGGTTGTTGTGATTGTGATTGTGGCACAGTGAGCAATAAAAATTTGTGTGCAACAGCTGAAAGCTGTGCATGTAAATGTGAGAAAATTGCGAGAGAGAGAGAGATAAGAGACTTGAGAGAGATAGAGAGATATATAGATTGAGAGTGAGTGAGATTGAAAGTGTTGTATATTAAAATAAATATTTCGAAAAATTAAAAACATATACATATACTTATAGTAGTAAATAGTAGATGGTGTGAACAACTAGATGAATTTGAATTGAATGAAGAAAAATGTACGAATAGATTTCAAGTAAAGTGTAAATTTTTTGGTACATTAATTCTAAAAAAATCCAACACAATACAAGTAAGAGTAAGACATATAGATAGACATATACATATATTGTATATATTTGTAAAGAGATATAGATAGATAGATATAAGTTTCGTTAGCAAACTCTCTTTCTTGGCCCAATGACTTAGCTTAAATATAAGTTTAATTTATTTTTTTCTAAAATTTTTTAATTAGTTCGCCTGCAGTTCAAGGCGTTACAGACCACTTTAACCTATTTAATCACAGTTTTGTCTATTAACCACAAGGATTAATCTGAAACGCCTTGATCTGCTCAGCTTCCACTAGAGTATAAAAATATAGTTTTAAATAAGCTTTTCTTGACATTTTTAAGCAGGGATTTACTGCTAACCGTACACTTCGATTTTTGGTATTTTTCCCCCTTTTGTTCGATTTATTTCTATAGAGTTATTTGGTCTAATAGCGCAACGTAAACTGAAAGCCAGATTTAAATCTCGTTTGGGCAATCTAGCTTATACTTTTGTTTATGTTGTTGTACTTGTTGTAGCAGTATATCGGTGTCGGTATCGGTATCGGTGTCGGATCGGTATCGGTATCGGTTATGTGTGCTGCTGGCGGCCTGGTTTGTAGCTTTGTTTGGTTTGTATTTACGTGTTTAGCTGACTTTGGTGTTGCTATACTTGGTTGGTTTTTAGCATTTTATATGGGGAATACTTTAAATGCATTCGGTATTTTTTTGGTATTTTCTTGGTATTTTCGGTTATATTAAAGGTATAAATGGGCGAAAAATACACATACGTACAAGTTAATAAAACATAGATCGTTTATAAATATATATTTGCTTTATATTCGGTTTGGTCAGTTAACGGTTTGGTATTTTGGCTTATTTTGCTTGGTATTTTTTTGGTGATTTGGATTAGTTTTAGTTTTGACCTTGGTTTTGGCTTTGGCTTAGCTTGGGTGAGAATTAGTGATTGCGTGATTGAGTGACTGCGTGATATATATATATAAAGTTACTGTGACAATTGGTGATTGAGTGATTGAGTGAGTGATTGAGAGAGAAAGTTTATTATTTTTATATCAAATTTCGTGTTTAGTTAATCAATTTGTTTATCAAAATATTGTAAATTATATATATTATGAATTAGTTTAATTTGTTGTTTACCTTTCATTAATTTTCATTGCTAACTTTTCTTTCTTTTTCTGTTTCTTTTCTTGTTGTTTTTCTGATAAAGTAAAAGTGACGTGACGAGTACAAAAAAAAAAAGAGTTATTGCTGTTGTTGTGATATCTAACGAATACGCTGTGATTATTTTTGGTATTTGTAGTATTTTTATTTTTTAGATTTTACTGAACGTCGAGAGCGTGTGTTACTTGGCCATTCCACAGTGAGAGAAATAGAGAGGATACAGAGTAACGAGTGACGAGTAACGAGTAACGAGTGGCGAGTGAGAGAGAGGTGAGTGAGTGAGAGAGTAAGTGATTGTGATCAGCTAACGAGTGAGCGCACTTAGCGAGTGTTTTGTAAATGAGAGTGTAAGACACAAAGTGAGAGAGAAAGAGAAAGGAGTGGAGAGTGGAGTGTGGCGAGTGGAGAGTGGAGTGTGGCGAGTGGAGTGTGTATGGTGGTAACACTGGTCAAACACAAGATATTGGGAGAGGATTGCGAGTGTGTCTGAATAGCAATTGCGAGTGTGATTGATTTATTGATTGATTCATTGATTGATTGCAAGTAAACTAAGTTTAGCTGTGTGCGGTATATATTTAGTATTTTTGTTTTTGAGTGTTATGCTAAAAGTTAGTATTATTATTTTCTAGCTGGTGTATTGAATGTTGAACATTTTTATTTTGCTCTTTTTGCATTTTTACTTTTTTGTTTTAACGTGTTTACTGCTGTTCCTGTTGTTGTTCATTTTGGTTTATGTATTTCTTTTTTTTTTTTTTGGGTATTTTCATTTAATTAGGTGATTTTGATTGTTTTGTTGTGTGTTTTCTTTTTCTAGATATTTTTTTTTCGTGGCAGCCAGTATTGATTTTCATCACAATTTGCAGATTTGAATTGGTATTTTTTTTTCTTTTTTTTTGAAAGGTGAGGAATTGTTTCGGATTTAGTTTTCAACTTTGATTAGTAGCAATTTTAATAGATCATAATTTATGTAAAGCGTTTATAAAATGTTTTTGTTTTCGGTTGTTTTCTTGTATGTCATTGTAAGCACATTCGAGGGCGCACTGTATGAGAACGAGATGGATGAACTCTGAACTGAAAGCGTCTTCCAGCAATCAGATAAACAGAATAAAAAAACTGTAACTGTAACTGAAACTGAAACTAAGATAAATAAAAATGCGATACAAAATCAAATCAAGCGGGCAAAGTAATGCAAAAGGCAAAATTCAACTGAAGTGTATTAAAGTTCTCAGGTCCGAATTCCCATACACCCAGAGATACAGCCACTTCTCCAAGTGTGTGTAGTGGTGTAGAGTTGTATGTGTGTGTGGGTGTGTGGGTGTGTGGGTGTGTAACTGACTGACTTACGCTTACGGGTTGATTAACAAAATGGCTTTTTCCCCGACTGACTAAAACTGAAACTGAGACTGAAACTGAGACTGACTTATGCCCAGTAACCATAACAATGAATTTTATGCTTGCCACATTCAACTGAACTAGGAAACAGAGCAACTGCTGCAATAACTGGCAAACTGGCTAACAGGCTGGTTGGGATGGCTGACTGGCTCACTGGCTAAGAGGAGACTTGCTGCTCGTTTCTGCTATTAGAACAACATTGGCAATATATTTGGGCAATAAAAATAAGCTTTGTTACAATACGGCTCGCTGACTTAGCCGCTGTACTCTCTCTCCCTGTCTCTGTCGAGTGTCCTGTGAGTGCCTTAAGCGTCATACATGATGTTGCTGCCACAGACTGCCACTGCCAGTGCCAGTGCCACAGTTGTTATTATTATTATGGGTGCTGGTGCTGGTGCTTGCCACTTACGCCTCATTAGGATGCGTCTAAGAACTCTTGCAGCAATTCAATAATAAATTGAAGCCCCAAGCAGAAAGCGCCAAGTGC
This sequence comes from Drosophila dunni, assembly GCA_018152125.1. NCBI lineage: Eukaryota > Metazoa > Arthropoda > Insecta > Diptera > Drosophilidae > Drosophila > Drosophila dunni. The sequence continues at coordinate 1,521,902 of JAECXC010000648.1, read as the reverse complement.
CAAGTGGCAAGTGGCAAACAGCGATTGCTTCTGGCTAATATATGTTTATATAGTATATAGATATGTATACACTGCTCGAAAGCGCTGGTAAACAAGTAAAAAAAAATTCTTAGCACTGCAAAAAATTCCACAAAATATTGTGAAATTAATATTGAGATTAACAAATGTTTTTAAAAATTTTTTTTTGGCTTAAAGGAAGCCAAGACACTAAAAATATTTCTACTTGGTATGTAACATTTTGCTATAATTTCCTGCAATTTTAGACAGCAGGAAAAAACCTTAATATTTCTATTGCCCAAGGCTGGCATTTTGAAGTTTAAATTATGAAATTTCCATCCTATTTCAACAGTGTAGCTATGCCAGCTCTCATAGGTCTTAACTTTCGAACATAGAAATCTGAAAACTTGTAAGCTTCAAATAAAATTTGTAAGTCGGAAGGAAGAAACTAAAATTATTATGATATATAATAACAATTGTAGCTTTTCTATGTGTTGTATGCATGTATATATATTGTTTGCGTGCGTGTGTGTGTGTGTGTAGTTAATATAAATTGAGACAGAGATTATCGAGCAACAAACTTGGATGAGCAGTAGTAGGGCGCAAGCACTTGCTTCTTTCTTACGAGTATTTATGCAAACCATTTACAATTATTCATATCTTTATATGTGTGTGTATATTATAAACATGTGTGTGTGTGTGTGTGTATCTGTGGTTCAACTTTCAACTAGTGTTGTTGACATTAATACTTAATTAGCTGAGAATATTTACACACAAGGCGATCGCGTTGGGTCCTATCGAAAGGAATACAAATCGAAGTTCTGTTTCGGCGGCTTTGTACCACTGTGCAAGCACATTAGTTGCGTTACTGTGCCAACTGTGCCCAACAATAAAATCGATTACGAGTCGATTTATTTTTCTTAAACAAAAAAAAAAAAATCATTTTCATTGCCATTCCCCAAAAGTATGCAACACTTTTTTTATTACTTTGGAGTGAAACTCATGCGATAATTAAATTAAAGTCTTAAAAGTGCTGAGAATCAAGAGAGAGAAAGAAAATTAAGTACGACAGTTTGGAAAATCCCATGTGATACTAGCAAATAATATTAAGATAAGGAGTGCCAATAAATGAAAGCAAAATCTATTTAAATTTTTATAGGGAACTAAATTTATGGAGATGAGGTTTCACAAGGAATACGTGATTTACATATAAAAAATTATTCGTGCAGAGTGAAGTGTGTGTAAGAGTGTGTGTTTTAAGTATCTATGTGTGTGAGTGAGTGTGTTAGCAATTTACAAGTACGGATCATTGTGCTTTAATTGTGTACGCTGAGACAATTTGCTTAGTTACTACGAATACAAGTACGAATACGAATACAGTTACGAATACGGTTACGAATACGAATACGGTTACGAGTGTTGCTTTGAATGTATTAGATTTACAAACACGTAAAGCATTTCATGCTCCTTGTCGGCTGGCAAAGGCATTCAACAAAAAGCAAGGATAATGCCACTTTGAAGCAGATTATGCAAATTTGCCAGACATTAGATAAAAAATCGAAATAAAAAATTCAAATCAATAAATACGATTGTACGATTAGATTACATTAGTATATATATATAAAGTATTTATTATTTCATATGGGTTTAGCTCAAGATATTTGTATGTATATTTAGATATAGATATATATGTATATATGTACAGTTCAATACATAGATTCTAGAATACAGTTATGCACGTGTGTGTGTGTGTTCAAGGGTTGCCGAGTGTGTTGTATTTTTATTTCTTGTGATTAGCATATAGTTAGTTGGTTAGTATAAAGACGGGATAGTTAGAGTTGAGTATTATATTAGTATTAGTATTAGTTTAGGTATTTGTATTGGTATTGGTATGAGTGTATGTGTATTTGATTTGCATTAGTTTTTGTTTTTTTTTGGCATACATTAAAAATTTCGGTCAACACTTTGTTGTTTTCTCATTTCTCCTTCTTTTTGACTTATCGAAATTTCAAAAATAGAAAAATAAATAAATATATTGAAACGCTTAGACTCAAATCTCGAGTATTTGAGTCAAGTTTCACACTTTATTTTATTTGCAGAAATTAATTATTTTTTTTTTTTTTTTTTTTTGTTAGACTTTTTTTGCTGCTGATTCTACGATACTATATATGAGGATTTTTTGGGGTATAAATTGCTCGATTGCCAACATATATGCTGCCTGTCCGTTTGCTTTGGTATTAAAATTGTTTATATATATTTTAAGTATATATAAATATATTTATATTTCTTATGTTTTTCTTATGTTTTTCTTTTGTTAAGTTAACCAAATTTAATACAAATAATTTACACTCAGACACGCAGACACCCACCTACACACACACGCACACACACACACACATAAACGCATACAGACACACACACAGAAAAACATTGAAATTAGCATTGTGAGACGAGAAGATAGAGAGCGAAAGAGTGGGAGAAAGAGACAGTTAGAGAGAGATAGAGAGAGAAACATGTTTGGTTTGTGGGGAACTAAAGATCTTATTGGGTGTTTTTCATTGAATGTGATAGTATTTGGTTCAGGTATTGGTTTGGTTTGGTTTGGTTTCGGGTTTGGTTTTCAAAAACAAAGCGATTTTTATTGCAAAAAAATACCAGCCACTTTTTTGGGGCGGTGAGCGGCATACAAAAAAGATCACAGCTTAAACTGTTCATATTGATTTATGCTTTTGATAGTAAAGTATAACTTAATTATGTTTATATATATATTTATATATATATGGGGTTACTTTCTGTTCTGTTTTGTTTCAGCTTCAGTTTGGCATTTCTTTTGATTCAAAATTCATCACATATCTTTTTTGTTGCATTTGATCAATTAAAAATTGCACATTTTCAACAACATCAACAACGACAACTACTTTTTGGTATTATGAGTAATAATTATTGTTATTGTTATTTGTTCAGTTAGATAAATATATATATACATACATACATATGTCACTGGTTAAGCATACAACATCCATTAGTGTCTATTCTATATATATATATGTATGTATATAGAGTTACGGGTACAAGTACGAGTATATATACGAGTAGTGTATATGTGTGGGTTTGTGTGTGTTTTTGTGTGTGTGTGAATGCACGCACAATCATCGATAGTTATCATCATTAACGTATCGCATAGAAAAATTTAATACAAAAATCAACAAATTTAAAAAACAAACAAATTATATATTTACTTATTCAATCATCAAATCACAACAAATATCCAATGAAAACAAAAGGCATGAATAACATTTTTCATTAATTAATAATTGTAATAACAATGCAGAGTACAGTTATATAGTATAGTTACGATTACAGTTACATATACAGATAAGGCATTTGGATTAGTTAGATACGAGTATTAGGTATTCAATAATTTATAATTGTTAATAGATACAAGTTAATGTTATTGTTAGTTTTTTGGTTTCAATGCTAGTTCAACAACGTTACACATACGCATACGCAAACACATACATACACATTCACATATACACACGTACATACATGTATGTACTTATATATCGTATTTAAACATAATAAATACATACCACAGTCGGGGAAAATTGGAATCGAGAGAGAGAATTGCATCCAACATGCTCAGTTTGATTGTGTACGTTTATTTGCTTTAGTTTTTTGCATTTAGTCGCACCATGCTGCGTATGCGTAATATGGGGCGTATGCGTTATTTAAGTTAAATTTGCTTTGCTTTCGTTATTTTTCTTTTAAAATATTTGTTTTTTTTTTTGCTTTTCTTTGACATTTGAAACATGAATGTTTGTATGTAAGTGTGTATGTGCCAGTATATCAGTATGTACTTTTGCTTAGTTGCAATTTAAGAGCTTCAGACTTGGGTAAGATAGTTAGTTTGGTTAGAGATACGTTTACTGATACCGAGTGGGTTGTTTATTTTATTTGACGTTACGTATACAGATAGGTATAAATTCTTGTTTTTAATTTTAAGTCTGCCGTGTACATTTAACGCTACAAAAAGCGTCGAGAAATAAACACATAAATCAAAACAGCAAATTTAATTCTTATAGCTAAAGATAAATACAAGAGGCTTCAATCGAATACGAATACGAATACGTTAACAAATACGATTACGAATACGAATACGAGTACGATTATATAAGTTACGCTGATTTGACACGTGCACTTTGCTTTTGTAACTACAAGAGGACAACGAAATAAAAATGAAAAAAATTAATATTTATTGATTAAATGAACAGAAATATAAATTGGGAAATCAAAAGAATATTTTTCAAGTTAATACGCAATAGCAAAACAGATCAAACAGAAAGTGAATTGCTTTAAGGCTGCTGCTATCGATACTGATAAGAAATACATTGATAAAATATTGATATTAATATTGATAAGAGAGCGCAGCAATAACTTTCATTTTCCTTCTCAAGTGTTAACTTTTTTTTTTTATTTCTTTTAGTTTTTTCTTGGGGTGTGTCCTTCTCAAGGAGCTGCAAGGTGTGCGCTAGTGGAAGAGGTTTAAGGCTGGAGTATTTGGAGGATAGTTCAGTGTTTTAGAAGAAAACTGAAACTGAAAACAATCAGGGATAAATGAAACTCAATAGCAAACTTAATTCGAATAAAAACTTAATAATAAGAAACAATTTCCTTTTTATATTTTCTTCATTACAGGAAGAAAGACAGAACGACAGAGAGTTAGAGAGAGAGAAGTTAGAGAAAGAGACAGAGAGAGAAAGAGAGGGGGCATGTTCCTTACTGGGTACTTTTTTTGCTGAATTTCAAGTTGCTTTTATGTCTGGTATTTATTCATATTCTTCGGTATTTTTTATGTTTTTTTTTTTTTTTTTTTTTTGGCAAGTTACGAGTAATTACACAGAACAACATATACGCGGCAAAAGAGCTATTTAAAGGGGGAACTAAGGCTGTTTGTGAATTGATGTTGGATTGGATTGATGGATCGGTTAGTTGGTTATTATATATGCATTTATATATTTCACCATAAGCTGTATAAATTAGCAGCAGCTTGTAATTATTTTGATCATTTAGTCGTACTTAATGCTTAAATGTTAAATAGTCATCGTTATTGATATATGTGGAAATTATATGTGTATAATTGAAAATTAAATGAAAAGAAATTTCGCTGATATTTGCTATATATTTTATTTAGTTTTTGGCCAGTTCAATACTTTCTTTCAAGTTAATCGCTTAACGTTTATCAAAGAACCTCGCAACACTTTACTATACTTTTACAAAGTGTCTCAGTACAATAGTGTGTGTCAGTGTGCGTGTGACAAGATATACATATATAGGTTTCAGATATACACATGTATATATCTTAAGAGAGACGGAAAGAGATAGAGAGAGAGGCAGAGAGTGATAGAGGCAGAGATAGAGAAATATCTGGTCTGACTTGATCCCACATTTATACTTGGTATTTTGTATTAAATTTGATTTTGCTTTGTTTTCATATAAATTCATTTATTTTTCATTAATTTTTATTCATTAATTTGAATAGTTATTATTTTTTATTGTTTCATTTGTTTTGCTTTTTAATTGATTATTATTTGTGAGCTTTTATTTGTTGTAGACGACAGCATATTTTTGGTAGCAGGCGAGCAATCTGTTATCGTTGAGTTCTCGGTTGGTTTTAATAAAATATCGATTATCGATTACGCTTCAATTGCAAACAATTTGCATCCCCTTGATTTCCTTGATTTTCAGTTTTTTTTCTTATTTTGTTTAAGTTTTAAGATTTATCCTTTTGCGGGGTTGATCGCGCTCATGTTAGATACGACTCAAAACGCAAAAACTAAATGAAAGAGAAGCAAGACAAAGCAAAACGGAAGTGGAATCAAAACGATAATAATAATAATTATAATAACAGTAACTATAACGATTGTAACACAAATATATGTTACGCCGCCAGATGGCGCTTGTGCAGCTAAACGGCAGCTAAAATTATTTAGAATGAAATGATATTTATTTTTTTTTTGTTCATTTTGAAAGCTAATAATTTCTCAACTACAATATATATGCAATATTTATAAGTTATGAAAAGAAACGCATTGTTAGAGTGAGATAGATAGAGAGAGACAGAGATAGAGATAGATAGTTACAGATAGAGAATACATAGAGAGAGAGATGAATTTTAGATAGCTGGGTAGAGTTTCAGGACTATTTTTGTTTGATTTAAAATTGTTTCTTATTTTTTTTTTTTGCTGAGAGGATAGTTAATGACTAAAATTGTTTTGTTTGTAATTACCATTTTCTATCACTTTGCTTTTGGGGGGGATGGCACCGCGGGCACCAACCAACCCTCTGAGTGCACGCGGTGGTCGGTGGTGGGCGTGGCACGCACACACACGCACGACGCACGCACGCACGCAAAACAGATCAGATCAGAACAGTAGTTGCTTGAGTGTTAGTTTAATCTCTCGATTTGATTTGATTTGGTTTAACTTGATGGTTACTATAACAGTTGCAGTTACATTCACTGTTACTGTAATGCTACAATGTTAATGTTGATGTTGATGTTAATGTTCATATGGTACTGTTACTGAACTGTTGCCTTGAGTTCGCAGCTGTTGTTTGATATCGATTATTTGATTTTCATGTCTGATTACTCGCTGATGATTTTGATTATATTTTGATTATGTTATCTCTGTTCGATTATTGAGTTATTTTATTATCGATTTAATGGCTATTATCGTTTATCAGTTATCGGTTAAAGTCGATCGAACGTTGATTTCGATTTTGATTCAGTCGCACAAGCTAAGGCCACTGTTATTTAGTCGCCCTGTGTTATCGATTTTGATTTCCTCTGTATAGTGTCGCGTCGCGATCAGTTTTGCAGTTCATACAAGTATTGTTAATAATTGTTATTTATAAGTATATGGCCTATATACACATACATATACATATACGAGTTATCACATTGTTAGCATTAATTCATATGTTTTTATTTTTAGTTTTTTATTTGTTTATTGATTTCATCTTTTGATCATTGTTCAAATTGCTTTTGGCTCTTGGCTCTTGGCATTTTCTGCCCACATTTCGCTGCACTCTCAACTGTTTTCCGCTGTCCCTGTGGCATCATCATTATTATTGGCTGGTTTCAACATCAACTTGTTCAGTTTCTTACGCATCTCTCTTTGCTCTTTGTTCTGGCTCTGGCTCTGTATTTGGCTCTGCTTCTGGTTCTGAGCCAGTCTGAGCCCTGGACATGAGACAGATACTTGTGTTTCTTCTGCTTCGCTCATCTGATTAGTTGTCGTTGTTGTTGTTGTTGATTCAACGTCTCTCGTCGTCGTCGCAGTCGCAGTCGATGTCGATGTCGCATCGCTTACCAGGCTCAGGGTCGCTTCGTAACTCCCATCGCCTTTGCTGTAGTCGACCTTCATGTCGATCGTTTGTTTAGTTGAAAAACATAATACAAAGTAGTTTGTTTTTTATATTTATTTTAAATAATTCGTAGTCAATTCGTTTCAGTTGATTGGAAGGGGGAATAAAGGTGGAGCTGGTTCAGCCTGAGCCCCCAGGCGTATACGTAATAAACTTGCGTATATTAATAAAAGGGAGCAAAGTAATAAGACCACTTTTACACCATTTAAAATAATATTTTAATATTATAAATTATTATAACTTCATGTTGGTTTTACTAAAAGTAGTCCTACTATCGAGCTGTATTTTCAACGTGTTTAGAGGTTAATCTCCTGTTGATGTGTTCAAGATAAAATTTGTAACTTTCCACTCTTCGTTTGTCAGTGTAAATGTATGAGAATAAAATCATAAACAACAGCACACACACGCACACAAAGACAATGACTAAATTACTCAACTGCAATAATAAATACTTAAATAATTTTGGCAATTTCACACACAAATAAAACATAAATCAATTATAGATCTAAACATATCAATTACACAGCCAATTACAAGAGGTAACACAAATTAGGAACAACAATCATGATGGACAAATATATATATATGTATAGTATTGAACAGAGACAGAAAGAGAGACAGAGAGAGGTAGAGATAGAGAGAGAGAGAGAGAGAGAGATAAAGAGATATATGGTAGGTCAACTGTATGTGTGTATTTTAGTGTACTTAACAAAAGAAACAAAACATTCCTCTAAAGAGATAGAGAGATACAGCGAGACAACCTGAAACTGAATCTGAATCTGAATGGGATGGCGGATGGCGGATGGACAATGGTTATTAGATGGACTATGGTTATGGACAATGGGCAATGGACAATGGGCAATGGGCAATGGGTAATGGACAATGGGCAAGTGGTCGTTCTATGAAGATGCTGCCCATTTCAGGCATTACGCTTATGCAATTGTTGTTTTTTTTCTTTCGTTCTTTTGCGATTTTTTTGTTTGTTTCCTTTCATTCATTTTTTACGTTTCTTTTGCTTTTGTTTGTTGTGTCTGTCTTTTGTTGCATTTTGTCGTTTTCACTGTCATTTATTTAAATCCTATTGTTGTGTTGAATGCATATACGTAAGTATATTTGTTTTTTATTTTTTATTTTTGCTTTTCTGCCTTTAGTTGTTATTTGTTAATTTGTTATTGTTAACAGAAAATACGACGAATTATATAAATTTACCATATATCTGATTGATATTTCTTCTTGGTATATTTTCTATTATTTAGTATTTTTTTCAAGTATATGTTATGTTAATGATTTTTATTTTTTTGGTTGAAATGCTTAAAGTCGCACGCTCACTCGCTCGCATATTATTAATCACATCTGGCTAAGATTTCGAATAATTTGGGGTCGCTATCAAGTCGATAATCATATATATATTTTACTATAATGGAATGGAGTAGACATGCAAATTAGAGCTGAATATCCTTCTCATACATAGGTTCCTAATAAATGCCTCTATGCTTTGTAAGAAATGAAAAATAATACGACTTGTTATAGTTATGAGTTAATTATTTTGAAATGATTTTAAAATGTTTTCAATGTTTTTTTCAAATGACTTTCATGTGTTTTAATGTTATTCTTGACCCTATTTTCCACCCACTTTAGCAGCGCAATTATTCAATTAATTAATGATTTTTGCTTTTCGATTAATTATTTTATGTCTCGTCTCGTTGTTGACGTTTGTTTTGTTTTTTGTTTTTTTTTTATTTATCTCAGAGCAAGTTTGCAGTTTGGTTTTTTATGGTATTTTTGTATTTTTTCGGTTTTACATGGATAGTAAGAGACATTTGTCGTCATGTGGTGTAATTAAATATATACATTGACGTTAACAATACATTTTGGATTTTGGTATTTTTGGTTTAGTATTTTTTGTATTTTTTCGGTATCGGATTTTGTTGTACGTTTACAAAAAAAAATTAGGTAGTAGTAGTAGAAGTAGTAATAAGTAAGATAGTAGCAGATAGTAGTAACATATTGATTTGTTTTTGGTGTTTTTTTATTTAGTATTTAAGTTGGTATTTTTGGAGATTTAAATCAGTATTATTTTTTTTGGTTTTTCGTTTTCGAATCGAAATCGAATCGAATCGAATGGACATATAAGTTATGTACGGTATGTGGTAAAACAAGAACCAAAATTTGCCGGAATAAAAATAGAGCAAGTTGATATGGATTAGTACAGTTGTTAAAATGGAAACAGTTGACACTCACCGATGATCTACTCACTTGCATAAACGCATAGACACCACGTAAAAACTCCATGTTATTTTGTTGCTCTTGAGAACCCTTTTTTGCTGTTGGTTGCGCCCGACTTATATACTGCTTAACGGTGTCGGCGACCAGATGTGGCTTTAGTTTACGCGATAAAACGCTGAAGAAATGGCCACACAAAGACAGAGAAAAGAGAGAGAGAGAGAAAGAGAGAGACATGGCATATTAGTAAGAGTTGAAAAAATATATAAAATATGTATATGTATGGTATATAGTATATATATATATACATGTAGTCGAGTTGAGTCAAGTCGAGGCCTCGAGGCCTCTCAAAAATGTAAACCGAATCACGGGCCAACTGCGGCCTGGCTAATTGTCACTTGACGTGCTGCCTAAACGGAAACACTTTTGTGTACTTAGTCAAATGCCTTTGTGCTAATTGGCCGCACTCAGCGTCATGCCACGGCACCACCCAACCCCCCAACCCACCATCCCCCCTCCAACAAGCCTAACACAACGCCTTGAAAACACTCCATGGCATTTGTGTGTTGTGTTTGTTCTCATTCTCAAGTTCATGAAATATGCGCAAAGGCCACACACACACACACGCACACACACGCACACGCAATGCGTGTGTGAGCTTAACGGGTGATACAAAGTCAACAGTGCGGAGGCATTAGAATAGTGAGCCAAAGATATACATACACTTGACAAAAAATTACCTTAAAAATTTTACTTTTTAAAAATTAAACTCCTTCTTAAAAAGGACAGTAAAGCAATAAATCATTTATTATTTAGATTTCTTTTAGATTTAAGAATATAAATTGTTTAAATATATTTAAACATCTTACTTTCTATATTTTAAGTCTTAGAAACTGAAAGAACTTTTTGTTTCTCCTGTCATTTCTTCAGGCAAACAATCCAAGTTCTTTGATTTAAATCATAGTGTTAAATTGTTTTCACCAGTGCTGTGTAAGTGTATTTAGTGCTGTAGGATTTGGGATTGCCTTCTAATTGAAATGCCGCGCTGACGCCTTCACGCACTTGTGACGGCGACAATTGGCAAATTGTCGCCGTAGATTACGCTTATCGTTTAATTGCTCTAAGCAACAGGAACCATATAAGCGCACGCACACTCAACACACTCGCACTCGCACTCACACCCACACCCAACACACACACACGCACACACACAGTGGGTTCAGCAAAGAGAAGCGCATAATTTGAGTTTTATACGCTAAGCTTTTAAGCCGTGACTAACAAGTCAGGCAGAGCAGTCCTCAGTCAGCACTCTGTCTCACCAAATTTACACACCCACACACACACACGCACACCCCCTCACTCACGCAATCACGCAACCACATGATTCCCTCGTTTATGCCCATCACAATTTGTAAGAAGAACATTTCCCTTCATGATTTCTTTCTTTCTTTCCTTTTGCTTGGAGGATATTCAGGTGCAGCCAACTTAATACACTAGAAAATTATTTAGTGCTGCCAGACTGGCATAAATAACATCAATTCATTGCATGTGGCAGCACCAAGATTGTTTATCGGAAGTGCTTAAATCGTGTACTTCATTGCATGAACTATCTGCCACTTTCTGTCCCTTTCTCTTTCTGTCCGTCCTCCCGCCCATCTGTCCCGCTCACTCGCTATCTGCCGGTTTGTCTGCTGGGCTTTCGTTTAGTTGTCGTTTCATCTGGCTGCACAGAGCCCCAGCATTTTTGGCTATGAGCTAAATGCTTTGAGAGGTGAAACGGACTTCGCTCTGCTATTGACCCAAGCAGAGCGTGAGATTTCCTGTGATTTTGTGTGGATTAGTGGCGCGATTAATTGGACTTCGTGTGCATATGTATGCGGGAGTATCTCTGTGTGTGTGTGTGTGCGTGTGTGTGTGTGTATTCTGCACAAATGTGTGGTTCAGTTTGGCTTTGCTTTGCACAGGTTCAATTAGGTTGCCAAACACACCAAAAACAGACAAACACTTTAAAATTGATTGACGATTTGATTAAACGCTTTGTAAATGCTATAAAATAAATTCCGCGCATTTATTTCATTGCACGAATAGCCTAAAATACCTAAATTATCCACCAAATAAACAGCTTGTATAAAACAAATCAATTTCGAAATTCTTTACTAATTTTGAAATGAAAACCTCTAAAATGTCTGTTGGAAAATGCTCAAAAGAGAAGTCCTTTTATTAAAATAAACTCTGATTTAAATAAAAGGCAGTTATAGAAATAACACAGGACATAAATAACGTGTTTTGAGTACTGTTGAAAACATGCTAGACTGGCAAGCAGGAAGAGAAAAAGATTTTAAAGCAAATCTAGAAAACTCTTGTAATCTGAGAAGTCTCCACAGACAGATGGAAAGGTAAATCAAATGCTAAAACTCGGCTTCCCTGTCTTCTACCTTCTCTCCGTCACAAAGTTAGCTGATTTGGATCTTTAAATAAAATTGTATCTTAAATTAAATAAACTGGCCTTTTAACCACCAGGAAACAAACCCAACAACAAAAAGAGAAGTGGAAGCGAATACACAAACACGTAACACGAAACACGAAAAACAGTTGGGAAGAGGGAAAACCGACACATTTATCTTGATTTTCACGCTGTCAGCAACAACTCAAAAAGGCGACAGTTTGTAAAAAGGTAACCACAACAACAACATTACAAAAATTACCAACAAACTCGCGGTGTCCTACAGCAAAAGAAGTCAATTTTAAGATTTGTTTTATGTTCTTGTTGTTGCTGATTTTATTTTGTTTTCTCTTCTGTTATTTTTATTTTTTTTTGCAGTAAAACATTTTGTTACGCTTGTCGTCCCAAAATGAAAATCGGGAAAAATAAAGAAAGTTCTGAGTGCGGTTGAGATAAAAAAATAAAACAACAATAAATTAAAAGCGCAGAGTAAGTAAAAGGTCAAGTGATTAAAGGAAAACAACAAGGAAAAAGTCAAACAACTCGAAGACCCAATGCTTTATATGACATTTTATTTATGAATTTATTCACTTCAAGTTGGACACTAACACTTGTCATTAGAAATGAGAACTGTTTGATTTGATTTGATTAAAAAAAATTTATATTTGCACTGATTTCAAAATTTAAATGATTAAAAATATTTTAAACTATTTTAAACTGTCATATTTATTAAATTTGAGTACAGACAACTTGTCTGCTACAGTTTCTGTTAACACAAAAATTGTCTAAATTCAATAAAATATTTTAAAAACTTTATTAAAACTTTCCTCTAATTCAATGAATAAACTTGCTTAAAAAAGGCATTAATACAATGCTGCTTTTAGTTATAAGGTTACAGATGTATTAAATAAATTGTATTCCCCTCAGGTAAGTGTATCAGAAACAGATTCACGATGTCCCTCCGTCCCACATCGAACATTGAAATAAATTAAAAGAATGCCAAAAACGGTCCTTAACGTATTTTTTTCTGGGCTTTTGAATATTTGCATTATTTGGTCTTCCAGTTCAATTCATTTCTTTCATTTGCTTTACTTCTAAACGCAATTTTTCTTTCAAGTTTTGTTTCACTTTATTTCCATTATCAATTTCTCAGGTAAATTTAAGACAATCAATTGAAGGTGTTTTAAGTTGCTCGCTATGCGAGTGTAATAAAGTTGTTACCATATTTGAAAGGGCAAATTTCAAGATTGTCTCTGGCAGACATAAGAAAACAGCAAATGGAATTTGCAAAAAGACAAGAAAGGTAAGCAAGTTGGGGAACGTCGAGAACACCCCAACTACTCAACTCCCCAGCTCACCACCCTCCAAACCCCCATAAATTTAACCTGTTAAGCGTTATAATTGCTACCTAAAATACGATTACGAACTTTGTATGTGTTTGACTCCGGTGGGTTTAAGTGTGCGTGAATAGAAGGATATTAAGTTGACAGACTCATTAGTTTGCTGTCCTTACGAGGTCTGGATTTAAGCCACAACTCCACACAATTCCCACAAGTGAACATTACAAATCGATGTGTGCCAACAAAGCAAAAAGCCTTAACCTTTTTATCGTTTTATTAAAGTCACCAGAATAAGATTTAAAATAAATTTGAAACATGTTATCATAAATTGCTATGTCGCGATATAGCACAATATATATGTATTGTGATTTATGTGTACGTGGAGCTATATTATTTATTAGGCTACTGAGACTGAACTTGAAATAAATTCTATGAATACCAAAAAAACATAAACAATAAGACACAAGAGGAGTGAGTATCGAATCAGAATAGAACATAGCACAGAGCATCTAATCTGGAACACGCAATGTTGCGGTAAATTCATGAATCCGCAATGGGAAACAGACAGCAACAAGGTGTGCGTGTGGGTGTGTGAGTGTGTGAGTGTGCGTGGCGACAGAGTGATGTGACCATGGAGGTTGTGCATAATAAGTGGGCAAATAAACTCGAAAAAAAAAAAACACACAACATGAAAAATGAGAATTATGGTAAAGTTAAACCGTTTGCTAAGTAAACAGTTTAATAGAGAACACTAAAAAAAGTCGAGACAGACAAGTTTTCTAGAATTTTTAGACATATAAATAGTTTTTTTTTTTAATAATTTTATTTGATTATTTTTATACTTTTTTCTTTAATTCATTATTGGATTAAAATACATTTTTACTTTTAATCGATTAAGAAATCATTTATTTTTATTAAATACAGCAATAAACTGCTTCAGCTGGCCTTTATGGTCAGTATGCCATAACTTGTGCCATTGGTCAAATCACTTCAGATTCACAGACAAAAGAAATTCACAATACAATGCACTACGAATCGAATGTACAGAACTCGACCCAGGAATTAGACCGGCGCTTTATCAATGTGCTGCGTCCGCGAGACGGCTGCGACCACTGATAATTGCGCGAAGGATAAAAGGTGGACGATGTTCGGATCGAAAGGATTTTTACAGAAACAGACAAAACTACATAGCAAGGACAAGAGCGCAAAAAAACAAGAAACTAAATTGACGGACATCCCTAAAGTATGCAATAAAAAATGTGTGCAGCATCTGTGTACAAGTGTGTGTGTGTGGGTGTGTGTTTGTGTTTCTCTATTCGTATACTGGACAGCTGCAATTGCCAGTTAACAGTTGCATAAACAATAGGCTAAAGAAAAAGGACAGCGAAGCAGACGACAAGAAATTGCTCTGAAATTACGATATTATTTTGTATGACATTTGAGATTTACTAGCGCATAATAAGCGCAATTAGTGGCAGCAGCGAGAGCAAAGAAAACGAGAAAATGCCACACAGACATGCACATTGTAAAACGGAAGCGAATTATTGTGCATGTGACTGTGTTTGTGTTTCTGTGTGTGTGTGTGAGAA
Source organism: Drosophila dunni (assembly GCA_018152125.1). NCBI lineage: Eukaryota > Metazoa > Arthropoda > Insecta > Diptera > Drosophilidae > Drosophila > Drosophila dunni. Next base: position 1,506,882 of record JAECXC010000648.1, on the reverse strand, counting down.
ATGAGCAGTCTGCTGACAGCCAGCAAAAGATTAAATCTTGTGATTTCAAGCTATTTATTTGAGCATTTACTACTTAAATGAGACTGGAATGGCGTAAAGATTTTTTAATAGCCAGTTAAAGATTGTTATAATATAAAAATATATTTATATAGTTGAGTATTAAACTATCTTTTATTTAAAGTGAGTGTAGAAGAGTTCAATATTTGTTTAATTGAAAATACATCCCTTAAGCATATGAACAACTAAAGTGTTTAATCAATACTACTCACAGCTGTTCTCTTCTTAACAAACATCGATTTAATGCTCAAGTTAACTGAATGTTTTTAATTTAAGTTGCTTGAGTTTATTGCATTCGAATATTTAATTTACTAGTAAGTATGGCATAATTTTACGTTAAATATACCAAAGGCATTTTATTGGCCTTGGATGAATGTTTCCTTAATTGCCAGCATATTCATAGAATACGCAATAATTGAGCCACTGAGCCACTGAACCACTAAACCACTTAAATGACATGACTGGCGTACTGACATTTATATCAATGCCAAAATAATTGCGCATAAAAAAACGAGGGAAAAGGCGATTAAATGAATCGCATTTGAATACAATAAAGCGAGTGCATAATGAATGACTGAATAATAGTTTGAATCATGATCGTGATGCCTATTGTCAATGCCATAGCAACGGCTTTAACAACTGTTCGACAATGTGAATAATAACAACAAGAAGGAACTCACAAAATGACATGAGTTGTCGAGTTCATGGTAGACCTTGGTAATGTAGTGAACGGGTATGCTGTGTTTGTACAACTGTTGGAACTCGTTCACTAAAATGGAGTCTACATTTGGGTAACAGGTATCTTGTAGTCGTTAACTGTTCATCATTGTTATTTTTATTGGCCCGACTGGTTCACAATTCTTGTTAAAAACAGCGAAGGTAACAACAGAAAGGAAGCTACAATGTTGCATTTCCTTTTTAGCTATTTTCCGCTGCCATTCTCAGCTATTTTCCATCTTTAATACCTGTTTTACCTAGCAACTGAATGTTTTTTAGTTTGCAGTTGATTTTTAGCAATCTTTTCGTATCTTTTTTTTATTTTCTGATGCTGATTGTGGAGCTCCTTGGTCTTTCCTTTCCATTTCTTTTGCTATTTCTGCTTGGCTAATAATTATACCAGGACTCCAGGTACCTGGTAAAGTCTACCACTTTTTGTATTTTTTAGCTTTCTCTTTTATTTAAATACACATCAAGCTTAAAGTCAGCAAAGACACACACACATACATCGACTGCTAACTACACTTCACCTACAACGATTTTTATTGTCTTATGCTGGATTTGTGCACCAAGTGCCAAATGAGGACAACGTACTCCTCACTCGCACTCAATTCTATTTAAGTGCTCCACAAGCACACACACACACGCAAACACACACACACACGCATGCATACATACGCACATTAAGAGAACGCGAGTAACAGACAGCTATACATGCGAGGGCAGCTTTAAAGGTTTGTACATAACTAGGCAATCCTCTGAATCCTTTGACTTTACTTTAAAAAAATTGAAGTGGTTTTATAACAGAGTTAAATAGGTTTAACTTTAATTAATTTAATTAATAGAAAAGTAAGTTCTTCTAAGTAATTTTAGGTAACTAAATTTTCAACAAGATTTTACTAAACAAAATTAAATTTTAATTTTATAAATTTATTGCCTTCTTTTCTTGGTGAAGATAGAAAACAAATATTCGTTAAACATTAGAAAATATGTTTTCTATTTAAATAAAGTTTAAATGTTTCCATGTAAATATTTTAATAATTTATTTTAAGCCCTCATATTAATTTATGACTATACATTTCAAACAATTTTAACAGTATAAAATTCCATTTCAACGCCTGGATCTTATTAAATAAAATTCCTTTTTTTTTAATAAGCGATAATTGCGAAAAATTCTGTTTTGACCCTCGCGTATTTGCAAAAGCTTCGTGCCATATTCTACATGAAGCGACACATGAAAGTTATTACACTTAATATATGAAGAAAATAATTTTATATGCATGTGTGTGAGTGTACCTCTGTGTGTGCGTGTGTGTGTGTGTAAGGCTCCAGCTTGCCGCGTCCTGTCGTTGGCAGCAGGCAGAGCCAAAAAAAAATTAAAAGCAAAGTCTTCATCTGTACAGCTTGCAGCATGTTGATAAGAGCTGACAAGCTGAATGGGCGCGGTGGGCGTGCCACGTGTCTCTGTGTTTGTATATACCATGTATATATAAATAAATACATATACATGTGTTTGTGTGAGTGTACAAGTGTGAATTATATGAGCCACTATATTATATAATAACGAGTAATAATGATTACGCACATACACTGCTTGGAGTCGAGTGCAAAAATATCATTGATTTTCTTGATTAAATGGAAACTACTCGCACTGCTTTGGCTTTTCCCCACAAGTTCCCCCTTCCCCCCATTGTTGTGCCTAGTTGTGAATGCAAAACGCGCTCCGCAAATAAATAAAATCGCTTCACACAACACACACACAAAGAGGCAGGCAAATATTTTTTAATGTGCACTTTATCATCATCATGTCGGGCTAAGCGGGCGACCCCAAAAAAAAAACAACAAATATACAAAAAAATACACAGAAAACAAAGGAAAAGAGAGAGAAACGTATTAAAGAAACCAAACAAAATCCAAAGAAAAAACAAAAAGGAAAAACACAAATGACATTTATATAGACACGCCTCAACGCCCTGCCAAATTTCTCAGTGCACAATGGGCGTACTAACGATTCTGTTGGCATAATTAGAAAAATGGGTTCAATTTCAACCCAAAACTGTATTTTGGGCCATATGTAAAATTTAAACTAACAGATATAATCATTAAAAAGCACGATCTTTTTTAAAAATATATTTTATTTATTTCTTTGTTGAATTAAAGGTAACTTTTTTTTTTCCTCCTATCAAATTTTACTTATTTTTCTATTAATAAAAAAAAATTCTCTTATTTTTAAAATTTAACGCTTGTTCGCTATCTAAACTGAGTGAATTTTTAAAGTACTATTTGCCATAAAAATAAATAAATTGCCCATGGTGCTGTGTTCAGTTTGTGAGTTCTCAGTTCTCAGTCACATCCTGAAAGGCCCTTCCCCAATTCCTCCTTGCTTTTTACCCCTCACTACCTCTACCCACTCAGGCAGCTCAGTTGTCGGCATTGTGCAAATGCTGCCCCATTTGTCAGCTGGCACAAATTTGCATAAGCGTCGCACAGGCAAGCGGTTGGATGACTTATGGTTGTACTAGTCCTCCCACTTGGCTCCTGCCTACCGCTTACCGCCTCTTCCCTGTTCCCTGTCAACGCCTAATCTCACGATCCAAAAATTTCTCGTTGAAATTAGCTGTGAAATGCCACTAGGAGCAGCAGAGCAGAGCAGAGCAGCTCTGAGCAAAGCAGCAAAAGCGACAGCAAACCGACGGAAATGACATAGAAATGAAACAGAGTAGAGAAACAATGGGCACTACGAGTAATATGACCATACAAAAAGGAAAGGGTTGAGCTGCAGACACTCATACATACACAACACAATAAGAGTCGGCCTAACGGAAAAGGCTGCGAAAAGGTACAAGCTAAAGGGAGGAACTGTATCAAGGGGGGAGCACTGGAGGGGGTTGATTGTATGAGCGATTGAGACGCCCAACGACCGACGCTCGACGCCTCCACCGAGGGGAGTACACAGAATATGCTGTCGGCGTTTACCGCAAAGGTTTCAACCCACTCACAATGGAAACGAAGTCATCTTGGTGGCTCTAACTCTAGCTCTGGATCCAGCGACAACAACGACGTCGACGACAGTGGCACAATTCCTTGGCCACATATGACCCATTTACACGATTATTATCGCAGACAACCTACATAACAAAAGCACTGCACACTGCGTCAGCAAAGTATGTGCACAAGCAGAGCGCAATCTGCTCTAAATATTTATTGGGTACATTTAGGTACATTTGGGTACATTTGGGTACATATTTAACAATTATTTGCAACTCTTGACTTGGTTTAAAGGCCATTGATTTTTTCCAGAACTGTCAGCCAAAAAAACCTACTTTACTCAGGAAACCTACTTTACCTACAAAACAGTTTGGTGCGTAGAAATTTAATAGTTATTTCCCACTAATGTAGGCTACATACTTTTGAAAACTGATTATCAGACGGAACTGATACTCAATATTTGTATTATTTGGAATAAAATAAATAAATAAATATTAAACAAATGATTTTTTTGCTCAAAAAGCCAAAAAGTTTTTATCGAATATTGAAATATAGCAACTTTTAGAACTTAGTATTCATTTAAGTCACTAAACGTATGCTCCACAATAATTAAATTATTATTAATAAGGAGAGGAATAACAAAAAAAGTTTGCTATTTATGAATTACTTACAAATTGCCTACAAAACTCAGCTGCTGAGAATAAACTTCTTTATTGTTAATATAGTACTAAAGTAAATCTATTAAAAATTCCTGTTTGAAATTATCACATCTGAAAGAACGATTTAAAACCATTTGCTTCTAACACCGCATGTTAAAGATCGATATGAAGTTGTGCGCAGACTTTCATTGTCACTGTTGTTACTGGCATCGAAGCCGGTTCGAGTGGCATAAAAAGAATTGGTTGAAGAAGAAGAAAATTGCTACACAAATCACGTCACACTCAACGTGGGTTGTTCGCGTGTTTTAGCCTTCTTTTGCCATACTTTCTGTGTGAATGCCAACCCGAAAGCGAAAACGAAAATGAAAATGGTCCAGGACCAGGTCCAGGTCCAGTGTCATGATGAACAAAAGCAAAACAAACTTTAATGGCTAAAAAAGGGGAAAGAGAGCAGCAAAAAAGCGAGAGAAAAAAAAGAATAAGAAAACTGAGAAAATATGAAACGAGCGAGCAAAGAGCCATGAAATAAAATAAAACATGGCATAAAAAATAAAGCAACAAAGGCGGGGAAAAAGAGAGAGGGAAAACCAGAGAAAGACAGAGAGTGTGTGTGGCGGTAAAAAAGAGGAGCCACACTCATACACAATGAAGAAAATTTTGAAAAATAGCATCATCAACATTTTGATGGGATGGAATGAGTGCGCTGAAGTTGTGACGATGGGACAGAGCTGTCTTTCACTGGGTCGTCTACACTGTAGACTGACACTGAATTTTGTTTAAAGTAAGCTTATTTAAAGCCAAAGTTTTCTAAATGTTTTGGGCTTATTAACTTTTAGTAAGAGATTTGAAAAATACTTTAAATTAATTTTTAAAAATCTTTCTTCAAAATAAGACTGAATGTTCGTCAAATATTATTTTTTAATATTAATCAAGCTAACTGCTTTTCATATAGCTGAAGAACCCTTAGTGCACTTTTTGTACACTAAGAAATAAAATAATTGAATTAACTAAAATTAATTTATTTTTGATCAAAATTTATACATTTTCTGTATAAACAGATTTTACTTTTAGTTTAATGCACAAAATTTTTAAATCGAAATTTTTTTAAGTGTATACAGAGCGTATTCTGCTGCTTGTCCTCATTGTCGTCGTCATTATAAGCATAATCTTTAATAAACGAGTGAGCGCCTGGGAGCATCATTGTCCGTTCCCTGACCAAACGCCCCACAGTCCCCCCCAGACCTCCTCCAGCTACCCACTCCACAATCCCCCCACTCTCCCTGGCTTCGAGTGTCCATGCGTCCAAGTGTCCGGCTGTCGAGCCACCGCGGGCAACTCTCAAGCGGCCGCAAAATGGATGATGAGCGGAGGGTAGGATCAGGCGAGCGAGCATAAGAGTGTAGCGCTAAGGATAGCAAAGTTGGGTGCAGAGTGAGAGTTAAGCTTCACTGACGGCCGCACGATTTTTCAAGTGAACGAACTTTTAAATTAATTTAGACATAAGCAGCTATTTAAAGTTCTCTGGCGCCAAGTTGGTTGCATTTGCTGCTTTAGCTATTCTTAAGGGGTTTGCCAGCGCTCTTGCCCACGGGGACCACAAGGCGAGACAGAGAGAGAGAGAGGTAGAGACAGAGGTAGAGTGAGTGTATGAGAGGCAAAAAGTTCGTAATGTGTCTTCCCATCTCAGCTGCAAGTTTCTGGGCCGCGTTTGTTAGTCAAAGGAAACGTAATGTACACTAAATGGATATTTAATTACACTTTGTTCAACAGCCAAAGAGTGCGAGAGCAAGAGGAGTAGCTAGGTAAAGGAAACCACACTTGCACCTGGACACAAGCTCAGGTGAAAAACATTTTTCCTGCCAAGTAGTATATGGAGTGGGCGTTTTCTTTTCCTGGTGCTTGTGCTTGTGCTTTAGTGGCAACGACTTAAATACTTATAAACTATGAATAAAAGATTTATTATTTCGTAGCAAGCTGACGTTTTTGTGCTTATCGAAACATTTTCCATATATACTCAGATTAATGCAAACTTCGTTTCAGTCCCCCACGTCTCCCACTCGTTCACTCTGCCTTGCTGGGTATACACGTCGTATGCGGAATTCCATCAATTGCAATTCCAATCAACCAATTATCAAGGTATTTATATAATCCATTTGCAAATGTCCTTTGAGAATTGAAACGCCTGTGGAAATACGAATCGTTTGCTCCAGCTCTTGGCCAATATTGCGTATACGTAGTATAAGAAAATTACTCAATTCATAACAATTTAATTGACAGCCAAAAGCAAGCAGTTGCTGAGTGTGTGTGTGTGTGTTTGGGAGTGTATGTGTGTCTGTGTGCGATGTCTGATTTGCTTCATGATTTATTCCGAGCTGTGCACACGCCTCGAGTGGCTTTAGTTACTCGACATATTTAATTGCAAAACATGCAAATCCTCTAACTCATTGCATATGCTTTCTCGCATTTGCCTTCGTAATTAAATCAATTTAATAATTATCCCTTAATTATGCAGACAATTATCTTATGAAATCCAAGACTTCAAAATGCTCCCAAGTTTAAGCCAGACAGTGAGCAATTTAATTGAAGGCTTCGAACCAAAAGTTCGAAATTAAATACAAGGTTTTTAACCAAACGGATTAGTTGGCCAGAATGTTTCATAATTAGTAAGGGATTTGTGTTGCCAGACTTGTGTTAATAGACTTGCCACAATGCAAGACAAATTAACAGTGTTGGGTTGCATTCAGGTCTCAAGTAGTCTAGTAGTCGGTGAATATTGTGTAAGAGTTGCAGAAAATCTAAAAAAATAAAAAAATAAAGTTTTCAATTCATTGTCGGAGCTTCTATTCGGTTTTGCTTTAGTGAAATTGGCTTTAAAATCGGTTTCTCTTAGTTTGCTTTGAATGAAAATTCAACCAAATGACTTGAACTTCCCAATTCCTTTTATTTTACAACCAAATTTTACTTAAAGACAAGCATTTTAAGCTGCCCAATTAACTTGATTTTCAGTTGCTATTCGACTTTTAGCATTCAACGTTCAAAAATCAGTCTTAAATTGAAATTAAACAATGTCGAAGGGTGAATTAAACGCATATTGGCATTCAGAAGATTTTCGATTCTGGCAACAGAAACTGAATTGATGCCAATTTAAGTTCCATTGCCCAAATCCAACTGACAACATTTTCCCTCTGAATGCTGAATGCTCTATGGAAATGAAGTGCAAGGATTGCAGACTTTGCTTTATGCTAAAGACGGTCATGTGTGTGTGTGTGTGTGTGCGTGTGTGTGTGTGTGAGAGAGAGTGTTGTACTGTGCAAGCATGAAAGGCAGTTTGGCTTGAAAGTCGGTGCTGATTGTCATTCCTGTAGTAAGTCAGTCAGGCCTCACAGCCAGAAGCCAATTTCACGTACAGACAGACAGTCAGCAGCATTTATATATAAAAAATGTGTATGTACACACTGTAACACACACACACACACACACTTGTACGTGTGATGGCAACAGCAAATCCAGAGACATGCAAATTGAGCCCGTGCGCGTTGTCTTCATTGAAAGTTTAAATTCTTTTGTTATTAATATTTTAAAAGTTCGCAGCGATCCAGCAAATTGAAGCAGTCTGATGTCTGTTGGCTCTAACGAGGGTTGCTCCAAGAGTTTGTGTACTCGAAGATGAAGGGAAAAAGTATTTTATTTAAAATAAAGTGTTTATTACAAGGAGCTACTTAAATATACATATCTCAAACGAGATATAAATTTCATGTAAACTTTTATGACAACCCTCGTTGCTGCGCAGCTGACTGTCTATGTCTTCCGAGCTGTGTCGACGTTGGCGGCAACTGCAGTGCATTGTGCCTCGAAACAGTGACTGTGCGTGTGTATGCGTGTGTGTGGGGCTTCGTGTGTGTGCGTGTGTATTTACATGCTTACATGTCATACAAGCATAAGAAAATATTTGCAGTTATATTTTTTTTCTTCTGCTGCTGCTTCTCAACTTGTGTGTACTTTTCTGCCCTACTCTCTGTCTCTCTCTCTCTCTCGCTCTCTCTCTCTCTCTCACTCCTCTACTTCTCGCTGTCTCTGCTTCTGTCTCTAGCTCTGGCACAGCAAATAATTTGTGTGCAAGTTATACACGTTTGCTTTGCAACTTATGTATGTACATATGTTCATATATCCGATACAAAAAGTCGAAACGGAAACCTAAATTTGCATTGCAGACGCTGTCGATTTCAGCTTTAAAGCTGGCTTAAAGCCAACAACAGTAGCTAATTAAGCTCTGAGCAAACCATTGACATTCAATCAATTTTTTTTAGAATTTTTTATGAATTTTTGGCTTTGAATTTGGGATGCTGATTGGCATTTAGCGATAAGTCGACAGCGCGAATCTTTCGAGATGCGGGAAAAACGTGTAGGCAAAAGGTCGATAGAGAGAGAGAGATGGAGCGGAGGAGAAGAAAAATCCCCTCTGCATTGATTTTATGAACTATGCTAAACACTTTTCAGCTGCCACCCTGCGGCAAATGCTATTCGCATCTATTTACATTGTATGCATATTTAAGTTTATTTCATTTGCGATTCAATTTGTTAGGCAAATAATACAGAAAACGCTGCTACCTGCAGGCGAGATTACCCCTCTAATGGGGTAAGAGAGAGAGAGAGAGAGAAACGCAGAGAAAAGTGGAAAAGCGCAACGAAGTGAAGCTCATGAAATTTTCAATCATCTGCATATTAAAAACAATTAAAACAAGAAAGAAAACAAGGCAGTCGACAAAAGCATACCCGTTACTCACTTTTAAGTTGTTATAAACATTGGGATATAGAAATTATATTGATAAAATCGTTTAGCTGGTGGACACTATCGAGTTTGATTAAGATAACTTACTAAGCATACAGTCTCTGAACGGTTTTAATATACCCTTTAACTATGCGAGTAACGGGTATAGAGAAACCATAGTAAAATGCTAGTGATTAACAGAGTAGCCAAAAAATTGCTGCGCCCGAAAGCAGGCAACGAAATATTTGTTTTGCTGCAGCCGCATGTGTGTGGAAGTATCGGAGTTTATGCAGCTCTAATTTTAGAGACTAATACAGGCACCAGATCAAAGCGCGACCGAACCACTCAAAAGCTCAAAACTGTCTGGAAGTATCAGTGTGTGGGTGTGTGTTGTGCACAAAATGTGAGAGCAGAGTTCAATTACCCAACAACGATGATGTAGAGCAAAGAAGACAAGACAGCAGCAAAAGAGGTGAATGAAATGGAAAGAACCGATGACCGCAGAAGGAGATACAGAGAGAGAAAAAGAGAAAAGAGGCAGAAAAAAAGGAGACGAAAGAGTTGATGAAACTGTGCACTGCACAACCGCAATTAAAGTGAAAAAGTGAAAATTGAAAATGAAGAAAATTAGCGACGTTAAAGGTGAAAATCAGAAGAGAAACACTGCTTATCGGTCAGATTTTGCATGAACTTAAAGTTAAATACATTAACTTGTGGCAAGCTGTGATTCCTGATTGATCTGTCAAAGATCTTGCCGCTCAAACGTGTTGATAAGTCTATTAATTTCGTGATCAACGGATTTCTGATTAAATTTGAAGCTGGATTTTGTCCAGCAGTTTAAAAAGTAACCTGTTTGTGTGTGTGTGAAAGTGCTGGTGTGTGTGTGTGTGTGTCGCTGTCGGTGTCTGTGCAGTGTAAGCCATTCATTATTCGTGGACTCGGACATTTTCAAAATTTATTACATCGCACCGACAAGTTTCGCGTGTTTCGTTTCGTTTCGTTTCGTTTCATGCGCCTACACTTCACTTAACAGCAACAGCGGAAGAAAGCTGGAGAGTGGGTGAGAGAGAGGGAGACGGAGCTGGAGCTGGTGGCAGAGTGAGACAGCACTACTCAATCAGTCATACCTGCCGCCCAATGTTCAATGTGCTTTTTGGCCGTTCGCCAAGTGTAACTTTTTGCACCTAAGAAAATGTGCAATATTCCGCGGGCCACAATTTTTAATAAGTGCAGCACTCCCTCCGCTTCCGCTCACGCTCCCGCCCCCCAACTGCCAACCAAACAAAGTTACCAACAGCGTAGACGCCGCCGTCGACGTTAGCAGAGGCAGCGGCAGCGGCATCGGCAGCGTCATCGACATCGTCGTTGGCGTTGACAAGCCAAAAATGCCAAAATGCCGCGACTTAAAACGAAAACATCGACATTGGTGGCCATGCGATGGCTTCACGTCCGTATCTGCGGGCCATTTGGTTGCCGAAGTGGGTGGGGAGTGGTGGAGTGGGCGTTGGGTGGCCTGAACTGTAGTAGTACTCGTGTCCCGTCGCTTTTCTGCTTTTCCTTTTGATTTCACTCGTTGCTATACAATTTTTGCCTATGCTGCCGAGTGCATTGACCGGCCACAAAATGCAGCAGACCCCAAAAAACCCTCAAAAGCCCCAACTACATTTCGTGCCACCCATCGACCGCCCAGCATTGCGTAATATATGAAAACTGAAGTTTCAGTGGTCAACAAACACAGAAATTACTTTAAAGGATAATTAAACAAATTATAAAAGTTTTCAGTGGAAATTTTACCAAGTTCACTTTAAGTCGTGATCTGGAATGTTCTAAACGCTCCTCTGATGGATTTTAAATGAGAGTACAACCACAGCATTCACAGCCTAACAGCTACAGGGAGTTTTTTAGTTAAGTGTACCATAACTAAAAACTGCCGAAATTTGTGATTTCTCATAGAAAGCTTGATTACTTCGTGGTTCGTCTTGATTATGTCAAAGTAAATACAGAGCCACGATCAAGACACTTGAGACCCAAAAACTCTCGACCTAGCTACCCCCTCCTGCCCCCCTTTGGCACGCCTCTGATCCATTTTCAACTGCTTTTCATGTGCGTTGAGACGCAAAAGTCAAAGCATTTGGGTTCAATGAATGTTGAGAGTCTGTCGTGAACTTTAATGCGCTCTCCAAGTTTGCCAGCAGACAGCCTCCAGAGGGAGGCGTGGCAGAGGTAGTGGGAGTTAAAGCAAAGAGCAAACTCGGTGGGTGAGTGATAAATCTTTATCACTTATTCAACAAACAGCGCCAGCTAAATTGATTAATTGCGCAAATAAACGAGGCGAGGAGAGGAGAGGAGAGGAGGCGATGCGACGATGGCTGCGACTCCTCTTTTAATTCGTTTACAGAACTCAGAGTCCTGCTTTGCAGGAGTACGGATACCGGATACAGGACTCGATTCAGTGGGGGGCTCTTACAACTTGACCACAAATCAAAGTACGATACGCTGACAACTTTCGTCACGTTGTGTCCAACGGAAATAATTTATCAAATCGGGATTAAATTAAATAATGACTAGATGACACCAATAACGATTCCAATTTCAATGCACACAATTAGTTAACCTACGGAGACCAAGACCAACAGACAGAGAAAGCACTACAGAAAGAGAGAGAGGGAGAGGGGATGGAAGCAGGAAGCAAATTAAAAATCGCCAGTTTGGGATTATTGATGGGTCTTGGCTTGGCGCTGCTGACTGAGCCCCTAATTAAGTAAATAGATCAAGAGAGAAGCAGACACAGCGCAAGCAAGAGACTGGGGGAGAGAGTGAAAGAGAGGGAGAGAGAGAGACAGCACATTAGAAATTACATTTCAAATTATTCTTCATATCAAAGCAAATATTTGCCCACAGTAAATGGCCCAAACAAATTATGCGTGTGCACAGTGGTTGAAACGGCGATTTGTCAGCGTTAATTCCAGACTCTAGCCATAAAGTATTTGATTGATTTCGTCTACAGAAGGATTTACCGATTTTTACTTGAGTTTGAACTGCCTTCAATGATCAATAAATAAACTTATTTAATTTTTGAATTAATATTATGCATGTCATAATCTATTTATACACTTGCTACAGGGCAACTGCTAGTCGACCATACCAAACACGTTCTGCGGTCTCACTGGTTTTTAATTAACTCTGAGAGTGGTCCAAACAGATTGCGGCCGTTGAGGCCGTCCAAAGCTAATTAGCTATTTACTCGTAGAAAGTTCTCCCAGGAGCAAGTTAAGACAGTGAGTCTTAAATATATTCTCATGACTTTGAGTTTATTTTAAAATTGTGTACAACTTGAGGGGCTGGTGGAATGTGGGCTATAAGCTTTAAGTGTTTACAGATTATTGAATGTGACGTTTATAAGCAATTGCTCTGCACACACACAAACACACACTCAAACACACCCAAACACACTCACACTCTCACACACATGGTTAGGCAGGCAGTCAGTGAAACGTCAAAGTCAATATACACTAAAATTGCTTAGAGATTTTGGCTTTCAGTCTGTTTAGTAGGTGCTATAATACAATCAGTTGAATCAAACAGACGACGAAACGTGGCCACATTAGACAGGTGAGTGTTGACACGCCCAAGCGCCCACACAACCACCCACACACCCACACACACACAGTGAACGTACGCGACGTCGCATTATGTAAAACTTTTTAAAAGTCAGGCAGAAAAATGTTTTTTAAACGCTAAATTACTTTTGAATGGCAAATGGGCGGGCGAGGCGAGTCGAGCGCTGATAGAGGCGTGGCAGCAACGTCACAATTTCATTTTGTGTTTCCTCATCCACCTGCCTACCCCACTCCTCCCACTCCTTCCACTCCAGCCCCCATCAGGCCCTTTCCACGCTGTCACGTCGCTAGTCGTGCTGATGTCGCTTCCAATTCTCTGTGTGTGTGTGTGTGTGTGTGTACGTTTGGGGAAGGGGGCGTGGCGCGTTTTTCGCGTTACGTCTGAAGAGCGGAAATGCTTATCCTAACACTTGAGCATCACGTGCTGCCGACGCCACGTCGACTGCGCTGTGCGCTGCCAGCAGCGAACGACCGCTACACAACCGACATTTGTATGCTCTTCAACCGACATGTAGGAGTGTTGATTAGCTGATTTACTAAGCATTCTAAAAAGCATGAATTTAAGTACAGTGGAATCCGGTTATAACGACTCCGCTTAAAGCGTCCGTCCGGTTATTGCGACGAAAATTCGATGACTTGTTTGGTCCCCATACAAGCTTTTTTTTCTTTGCTCGTTTCGGTTAAAGCGTCTACCGGGTATAACGACGTAAAATCGTCGGTCCCTTGAGTGTCGTTATAACCGGATTCCACTGTATATATTTTACGGTTGGATGTAATTTCTATGTCTTTAATTTTTTTTCTTTGTCTCTTTTACTAAAATATATTTTATTATGTTAAATATAGCCAAGAAATAGCCTCCAATAGTAAAAGTAAAGATTACATTTCGAAGATCAGGAAAGAAGTAGAGAGCTAAAGCAAGCGATGAGCCGTTACCAACAGAATACCTTAGTGCATATACCCTTCACTGACTGTCTGCGTTCTTGTAAAACTGTGCCACACAGTCTCCGCACACAGTCTTAGCCGCAAGCGTCTAAGGTCGCAGCAGCCGCTTAAGGGGGTGGTAGGGGCAGAAGGAGGAGGATTGTTGGGCTTGGTTTGTGGGATGTGGGATGTGGGGAACGTCGTGTAGGTGTTTTGAATGTTTAGCTCAAGTGGCTTTTTAAAACACATTCTATGCTAATTAAGGGTGTGGCTTGAAGGCGAAAGGGGCAAGGGTCGAGAAGCTTCATAGAATTGTGGCCAAAATGGGAGTGGGGTAGGGGGTGGGGTAGGAAATTCAAGGGGGTTGCCAGAGAGTCGATTTTTCTCCGAGCGCCCAAATGAGTTGTCGTCGTTGACGTCGTTGTTTGGCTTTGATAAGCATAGATTGCTGGCAGCCAATGTCATCAATGTTGTGCAGAGCAGGATGAGCGGATAATAGAGAGCAAGGCAATGGGGATGGGTGGCAGAAAAGGGGGGCGGGGATAACTGTTATTGTGGCCTCGCTCATTGCGTAATCCTTAAAGTTGAATTCCTGTTTACAAGCTGTCATCGAGAGTCAGCGAGGCCCATTTAATTAACGAATTAACAAAGCCAAAAGTTTTCTGCGGTACGAAATATTTTTTTTTTAAGTGATTTCGGTTTTAGGGACTCGAAATCGGGATGAAAGCAGGGAGCGGGACAGGGAACAGGACCAGGGACAAGGACAAGAACCTCCGGCGACAACGGCGCCCAATTATTTTGCGGCCTTGTTGTGCATAATTGAATTATTGCCATATGCAAAACCAAAATGGGTATAAGGGCTAAAACCAAAAACACTCTATACAAGCCAAACTTTGTGGTCGACGGAGGGGGGGGGGACGGGCAGGGAGGCGTGGCCCCGCCAGTCGACAGCCGACAGACGACGGCAAAGTTTTCTCTTGCGGCTTTTTATATTTCGGCGCCTTTTCCTTGTTAAATAAATCAAAGTCGGCGTAGCTTAACCAAATAACAGCCAAAAAAAAAAAAGTAGAAAAATGAGGGGGAAAAAAACGGTGGATAAAAATATAAAAGCCGACAAAGACAAAAGGCGCAAAGCCAAAAAGGCGGCGATAAATTGAATTAGGAGTTTAATTGAGAATTTGTTTGGTTCGACGCAGCCTGCTCGCATTAGGGATTAACGAGTTTTCCAAGCCCCATAACCCCCTTAACCCCTCACTCTCACCCTCCCTCTCCCTTTCCTTTCACTGCCTAAAATACAAATGAAAATTATTTTCATTTACAGCAAAAATGTGGCTCCAAGTGTTTGTTCCGAGTGCACTGTGTCTGGCACTGCTCTGCACCTGCACCTGCTCCCAGGCCCTGAACCGCTGCTACTTGCGGCTACTCGAACAGCTCTTTGCCTACTCCGCGCGACAGCTTCAAGCCGGTAGACGCAAGCAGTCATCGCAGCAGCGACACGATTATTTGCCTGAGGAGACTGTAGCTCGACAGGTACCACATGTACCACAGCAGCTGCTACTCAAGCACGCGGTGCCGATGGATGCCTTGAATTACCGCATCGAGCAGTGCTGCGATGTGCTTGCTGACGGACTGCGTCTGGTGCTGGCGGATGAGTGTACACCGCGATTTGCCGCTGCTGATTCACCGCCGGGTGAATGGAATCTGCTCACACGAAACCTTCGTCATCGTCGGCGGTATCTCAACTGGCAACTGCTGATACTTTGGCTGCTCGGATTAATCTTTAGGTACACATTGCTGGTACCGCTGCGTACAGTCGGCTGCTGTAGCTGTTTGCTGCTGGTCACACTGCTGACGGCTGTGCTCGGCCAGCTGCCCGAGTGGAGGTTCAAGCGGCGTTTGGTGGAAATGACACTACGTCCGTGCTTTCGTCTCACCATGTGGTGCATTCCGGTGGTGCGTTGCATACACAATCTGCACCATCGTCCACAGCGCGGCGTCTGTGTGTGCAATCACACCAGTCCCCTGGACGTGTTGGTACTCATGTGTGATGTCCACTACTCGCTGACAGGTCAACGACATGATGGCATTCTGGGGCTCATACAGCGCGCACTGGCCAGAGCCTCACCGCATTTGTGGTTTGAGCGTCGGGTGTTGTGTGAACGTGAGTCACTTGGGTTGGTACTGCGACTGCATGCCACTGGGCGTGGCAGGCCGCCCATTTTGCTATTTCCGGAGGGCACGTGCATCAACAACACCGCCGTCATGCAGTTCAAAAAGGGCGGCTTCGCCATCTGCAATGTCGTTTATCCCGTTGCCGTGCGCTACGATCGACGCTTTGGCGATGCCTTCTGGGACAGCACTCGATGCTCGATGATGCGTTACATTTTGATGGTGATCTCGTCGTGGTCAATCAAGTGCGACATTTGGTACATGCCCGCCCAGCGGCGTCGACCCAACGAAACCCCCATTGAGTTCTCGAATCGTGTGAAGGCCGCTATCGCAGCTCAGGCAGGCATCGAGGATCTGCCCTGGGATGGCAACCTTAAGCGCTGGAATCCCGTTCGTGATTGGTAAACATCAGACTGTTTGTTTATTTCTGTTCAATCAACACTTTTCGAATATATTTTGTTATAAATCAATCAATTAATGTAGAGTACACTGACAACAATAAAATGCGTGATTCTTAAGAGTCGTAAACGGCATGGAAAGTAGAGTTGTTAAGAAAAGTCTTAACCGTGTCTTGAAAGTGACTTCCTTTTGGATATAGAAACAGTAACTTTTGTATGTAAATTTAATCAGCTACCGTTGGATGAATCGTTTATGAATTCGACACGAAAGGAGGTGCCAAAACAGGTGAGTGAAAGAGGCTGTAAAACGGGGAACGGGGAACGTGGAAGGAGGGATGGCGGCTTAAACAAGGGATGCATGCACATACCGTTTGGGCTGGACAATCTTTCGCTCGCTGTTGCGTATGGAGGCGTTGGGACCGTAACGGCCGAGAAGAGCGCTCTGGGACTGAGAGATGCCACCGGCGGCAGTGGCGCTAGCGGCGGTGATGGCAGCGATCCCACTGCGCAAAGATGTGCCTAGCTCACGATGATGGAACGCACCAATGGCCGATTGCGATTGGACGGCATAGTCGAGACCGGGTAGCTCCAACGAGGCTATCGGATGGATGCGGGTCAGCGAGAGCGTGCTCTCCAGCACCGTACTCAGCAGCGGAGCGCTGCGCAGGGATCTTAGACTGCCGCGGCGCGTTAATGTATCTGGCTTATACATTTAGCCACAATCAGGGGCCCATCAAGGGCATCCCCCCGCAAACGGGAGGAGGGCCAAGGAGGGCGGAGTGAGTGGAACGTGGGCAGTACTTTTGGATTAATTGGATGACCTCCCAAAAGGGCTGCTTAGATTGTAGCTTGTAATTGTTATAAACGCGTTTTTTTCGTTTGCTTGTTTTTTTTGTATTTTTTGTTTCCTCCTTATCGCATCAGTCTTTGGACGTTTTATGAGCAATTACGTTGCCAACTGTGTAAAACTTGCGGGTCACGCGACCACTTCAACCACTTTAACCACCTCAGACACCTTTAACCACTTCGTGACCGACTGCGTTTTGTTTGCGCAAATGTTTGTACAAATTGCTTGTCGCCTGACAAACCCAGTGTACCCGTGTTTGGCTCCGCTCCTCTCCACTCCACTCCGCTCTGCGACCCGACTGCGTTCCGAGTGACCTCCCCCCGTTTTGTGTCGTCCTATTTTGCATATGATTTGCATGAGATTTGCTTAGCCCGATTGCGTTTAAAAGACTGGACAGAGTTGTAGGTGGTGAAACTTAGTGTAGGAGCAGGATTGCGAGAGCGATCACTGATAAAAATAAAGTTCTTAAATCTGGATTTTGTTTTGAAGACATTGATTAATGGACCACACAGAGTTTTGGATTTAATTTTATGAAAAAAAATGACAAGTTTTTAAAGTTTCTGAACAAATTTTAATTAGTTTTTAATAGTAATCGAATTTTTATTCATTTATTTAGTTACGTTTTTTTTTACTAAACAATTTTCCAGAAATACTTGTTTTTATCAGTGTATTTGGAAGGGTACAAATGGGCTCTAAGTGGGTGTCTTGCTGTACGAACTGCGAATGCTTTCGACCTGCTTCGAGTGCCATTCTAATCCCCCCAGACTGTCCCACTGGGCACTGATAATGACGCGTTTATGAGGTGGAGAGTGGAGAGTGGCAAGTGGTGAGAAGGGAAGAGGGTCACAAGTGCAATCACTGCAATTCTCAATTGAGCATTGATCGAATACATTCAAAGTACACGTAGATTTGTACTCGTACAACACTTGTTAGTGACGAGTTGCTTACTCCTAATGGCAGTTTATATGTGTATGTACACACATACATATATATTGTTATATATATACCAATTCATATGTATGCTTATGTAACTAATCGCTGTGAGTCAATGGAACTAGACGTCTTTGTACAAGTTACTCATGATGTTCATGAAGTTACTCTTAAATATTTTATAAATATGCGTAAATGTTGAACAAGGACAGCGAGAAAGATAGGGAAAGATAGAGAAAGACAAAAAGTGAATGAAATTTAATTCAATTAATTACTTTTGAAATTATGCGACTTTAGCTAGGAATAGAATTATGTTGTTTTAATGTAAATCGATTATGTTTATTAATATGTTATGTAATCGACCAAGTTTAAACTTCAATTAGGTCTTTTAAGCTCTTCCAAATTTATCTAAGACTTTTTAAATGGAGGAGCATCATAAGTTTTCTTAAAACTCATAACATTTTCAAAACTAATTCTTGATCTGGTCAAAAATTTTTATAAATATTGATACATTTCAAGTAAGTACATAGAAGAGCAAACATTTTTAGACCCTGTTCTCTAAAAAAGAGTAGAGGGGTCTATTAAGTTTGTCGGAAGCGAAATGTGCGTAACAGGCAGAAGGAGGCGTGACAGACCCCATAAAGTATATATATTGATCAGCATCGAAAGACGAATCGATATAACGATGTCCGTCTGTCCGTAAGAACACCTGGATCTCTTAAACTACAAAAGGTAGAGCCACCAAATTTGGCATGAAAGTCCGTTATTATGTCAGGCAGATCAAGTTTTTTTTCAAATTGTTGCCACGCCCCTTACCGCCCCCGCAATGAGCAAAAAACCAGACACCCCCTTTTCTCATAAGAGCAAAAAAACTTTTAAAATTCAACAACGTTTTTAAGGCACATAATTAAATAGTACAGTGTTGTAATTGTAACAGTCGTTTAGAGGAATATCATATCAAACTATCCTGAACGTGGCATTAAAATCCGTTCATTAACAAGAAAGTTATCACGTTAAAATCTGTACATTTATAGCTGAAATATTTATTTCCAACTGTCAGCACCCGTTTCGAAATTCCTTCTGTCTAATCCGATTTTTTGTATATTTTATTATTAGCAGAAAGTTATGTAAATGACTTCAAATATACATATGAAACCATCCATAGTATATAGTTTAGATCTTTAAATAATTCATCATTTTCTACCATTTCTGTTTCAAAATTTGATATTGATTAGCTTGAAAATATGTTGTACAAGAGAGAGTAAAATGAAATAGATTCAAATGGAATCTATTTTATATAGGTATTATGCTGTTAGTCTTATATAGTAAATGGGCATGCAGTTATAGGCAATTACTAGTTGTTGTTGTGCTAAACTCACTTGTATCAAATCTAAACAAACGATGATGACGTTGTTGATTATTATGATGGCAATGAGGGCATTGGCAGTGTTGAGAGGCGGCTGTTGTAAGAGATTTATTATTTCTTCTGCTGCTGTTGTTGTTGCTCTCTTTCGTCGTCTTCTTCTGCTTCTGCTTCTTCTTATTGTTGCTGTTGTTGCTTCAAATGCTGGCGCTTCCACAAGGTCAACAAACCTGCAGCATGCGCCGCTTCCTTCGCTCCCCTTGACTCCTGTTTGATTGTTGTTTGCTTGTTGTTTGTGGTCTTCAAGCGAATCCGATGATTTTTGTCGATAGTAATGATTGTTTGATTTGACACTGCACTACATAAACGTGTGTATATATTTTTACTGTTATTTTTATTGCAATTGTCTATGTATTGAATGATGGCTGCTTGATATTTACAGTTTAGTTATGAATTCGATACGTTGCTTGAGATGAGCCGAACGAGCTATCGAACTATCGAGCTATTGATCCGATTGATCCGATTGATCACTTGATTGATTGATTGATTGGTTGGTTGGTTGGTTGTTTTGGTTGGTGACGTGTGCACTGACTGATCTTGATTCTGATATTGATTCTGATACTAATACTGATTCTGATTCGGACTGGCTGATTGACGACTGACTGACTGACTGGCTGATTGATTGACTGACTGACTGATTGAACCTACTATATGAAGCTGGACGAATCAAATGGGAAGCTCGCAATCGCAATCGCACAGGCTGCTGCTGCTGTGGATGCTGCTGCCAGCTCTGTCTCTGGCTTTAGCGTCTTGCCACCGAGTCCAATCCATGTTTACCAGGGCTGCGGCCTTCTCACTCACGCACACCTACACACGCAGCACGCGTGTTTGTGTGTGTGTGTTTTACTATATAATTATATAGATTTTGATGTCTGCAGTTGTGGGCAAAACTAAACAAAAAACAAAAAAACATTCACACACAGCGCGTTCACTTCAACGGCCGATTTTCAATATACATATATATTTGAATATATATCTAGAGTTACTTTATCAAGCTATATCAATGCCAGTACAACTGTGATTCCGAAACTTGATGCACTGCAAATAGATAAAAGTTGGAGAAAAATTGATGGATTAGAAAAGTTTTCATTCAATTAGACAAGTTTGCATACATATTTAAATCGTCTAGTAAGCGATTAGGAAAAGCTGGAAAAAAAAGTGGGTGGGAAAGGGAAAGGGAAAACACAGAGATTTCTTTTGATATTTTAATTCCATTTCATTTCGGTGTTTTCTGTTTTTCTACTCCTTTGGGTAATGCCCGATAAATATATGACAAAAATTTTATTCATTTCTCTTGAGTGAAAGACGTGCTCACATGCATAAAGAATTCGCTTTTTTCCCTCTCTCTCTCTCTCTCCCTTCGTTCCTCATCTTTTCTTATTTTTCTTTTACTTTTTTTTTGGGTTTCAGTTTCAGTTTCAGTTTGGGTTTTAGATTTGGGTTCAGTTTGCCCTCATTCCTGCCCTATTCCCATTTAGATTGTCACTTTTGTGTGCGCTTACGTGCGTTTGATTGATGGATTCGCTTGTTTACCCGTCAGTCTACAACAAGGGGAAACCCACACAACACACAGCACACAACACACAACACACGCCACACGCACACCACACGTACACCAACACACACCACACACACACACACACAGTTACACAGATTTGAAAATATGCAATAATCGTGATATATCATAATCCCTAAGTTTCAATTGCTTTCCGTCCGCCTTCCGTTACTCGCATCCTTGTTGCGGCTTTTTAAAGTGTCTCTGAATTTCCTTGGCAAATTCCTAAGAATTTTATTGGCTAAAATATGGCTGCACCTGCTCAAAGCATTACATTATTAACTCTTCTTATTCGGTTCAAATAAAAACTCAATTTACGTCTATTTAAAGTCTGTAAATGCATACAAATGAAAGAGTTAGAGTGCAAAATCGTTATTAAAAAATTAGCCACAGATTATAAATGTTTTAACTATATATATAAACACAACAATTAATAAAAATATTACATAAAATATTTAAAATAAATTGTTTGAATATATTCTAATTACAGTGGAATCCGGTTATAATGACTCCGCTTAAAGCGTCCGTCCGGTCATTGCGACGAAAATTCGATGACTTGTTTGGTCCCCATACAAGCTTTTTTTTCTTTGCTCGTTTCGGTTTAAGCGTCTACCGGGTATAACGACGTAAAATCGTCGGTCTCTTGAGTGTCGTTATAATCGGATTCCACTGTATTTAGAATCTTTTGTGTTCCAATTATCAGATTATAGCATTTATCTCATTCTTTTCTTTCCTAACAATTGGTAGCCATTAGTTGCTTGATCTGCATTTACATACTTTAAACAGCTCGATGTTTTTATTAACAGCACAAACTCTTAAATGAACCTTAATATTTTTTTTTTTTTTTTTTTTTTTTTTGGCATTTTAAGTTATTTAAAGTTTTATTCTTCCGAACTTAAAAACTTCTGTTAAAATCACTTAACATTTTTGTAAACACCATTTTTAAATCTGACAGTCAATAAAGCGAATTTTTTTATTTGAAAGCTAAGCCAAAATTTTAAACTGTAATTTACACTCGTGCAAAACCTAACTGAAATTTATTTATAAATTTAAAACTAAAAATTAAAAAAATTATTTTTTTAATAAACTGCTTTCTTTAAGAAGCACAGATAGAACAGTCAGCGTAGTTGTGCATACCATACTAATGCTGTTCCTGTAGGGTATAAGAACTGAAAAATCTGCTACATGCTACGAGGTTACGAGGCTACGTGCAACGCATCTCGAAGTCAACCTACTCAACCTAAACGCCATCAAACATACACAGACACACAGCCGCAGTGAAAGGATACAAGTAAGCGGCAAAAACGAAAAGCTAAAGCAAAAACGGAAAAAAAAAAAAAAAGAAAAAGGAAAAAAAAAATGAAGTGAAATTTACTTTGACATATTTTTGTGCTTAGCAAAGCAAATACTTTCATTATTTTTGTTGTTGGCATTAAATTTCGTGCATTGTTGTTGTTCCAGCCGCTGGCCATGTGCTTCGCAATCACACACACACACACACACACACACACCCACACACACTACATACGCATGGTAGAAGGAGAAACCACTTGCCTCTGAGCTGCATTTGAGTGGCTCAAAACATTTGTGGTACACGCCCACCACAGTGGGTGTGCATATATATACACACAAACACGCACATATATCGCAGGAGCTAGGAGCGGAAGGGGGAAGGTTATATAGATGGACAGTAGCGGTATTTTGTATATATATATATTCTTTTTTTTTTGGGCAGTAGAAGGCAGATGAGGACAGAATTGAAGCGGTATTTCGAATTTGGGAAAGGCTGGCAGCGGGATGCCAAGGGAGGTGCTTTGTAGGGATACAGGGTCGGCGAGGGCGGGGGGGGACTGCTGTGTCACGTTAGTTGTGGAATTTGTAATTTTTGCTCAAAACAATTTTATATGCCGGCGCTTGGGAGACTGGAACTGATTGTAGATACGACACGCTCCTTTGACTCAGCGACCCAGCGACCAAGCAACCAACTTTCCTCTTTGTTGTATCTTTCTATCTGTAGATGTGTGTGTGTGTGTGTGTGTGTGTGCGGGTGTGCGTGTGTGTGCGGGTGTGTGTACAAGTGAGATTGTGTTGACGCGTCTTCTTTTCCGGAGTTCATGACACAATTTCAACAGCGTTACGCTCAAATAGACGTATATTTATGTTACCAACCAGACCCTACCTCCCGCCCATAATGCCATCGCATCCTTCCATTCCCTACCACCCAATCCGCCTCACACTTGACCACATCTTGACATTCCATGGCAAACATTTCTCATTCGCTAAGTGTAACAGATTGTAAGCTTTAACAATTTTGGTTTACAATTTCATACAAAACTTCTTCTATATCTATATGTATAAATATATGTATATGTTTGTATGTATGTGCCTGTTATATCGATTGCATAATGCATTCCCACATATGTGATTCAATTTCTTCTTCGATTGTTATTCCAACTGAGCTTTAGTTACTTTTGCAATGCTTTATTAGAAGAAAGAGGACAAACATCTTCATCATAAGTTAGTTTTTCTTTCCTTATGTAACGAGAAAATTTTAAATACAGTGGGAAAGTGGAAGCTAAAGTGAAATCTTTTAAATTTATGTACTGCAAAACAAGCTTATAGTTTAATATTATTATTTTCCTTTCAATTTCGCACATTAGAATTAGCTGATTTTTTATTACCTACTCACTATAGGTCTTTTACTTTAAATCAAATTAAAAAGTAAATAAAATTATGTTTAATTTATTAAAAGCTTGGAATTGTTTTACTAGCAATTAAAAGGTAAAATATTCGACTATATTTAAATGGTTTTACAAATTTACTTAGGTTAATAAAATTTGTCAAATTAAATAATCCATTTTGATTTCTTTAAGATATTGAACATATAATATAGTTAAGTTAGAGAATGGTTACAAAATTATAGACTCATTTCAAAACTTGCAATTTACAATGGAATGCGGTTATAACGACACTCAAGGGACCTACAATTTCACGTCGTTATACCCGGTAGACGCTTTAACCGAAACGAGCAAAGAAAAAAAAGCTTGTATGGGGACCAAACAAGTCGTCGAATTTTCGTCGCAATGACCGGACGGTCGCTTTAAGCGGAGTCGTTATAACCGGATTCCACTGTATTTGTATAAAAATTCATCACAAAGTATGTGGAATACCTTCAAACAAATATGAATCCTTTAACGAAAAACATTTTACTATTTTTATTTGATTGGTTTTAAGCTACATCCAATTGAAATTTGTTTTAAACTGAGATCTAGTTAATTCATTGTTTCATATTAAATTTTAAGTAATTTGGCTTACAAAAATTTACAAATCTAAACGCTGTTTTACATTACATTTTCAATTACTTTTATGATAATTCGCCCTGAATTAGTGGAACTGCCGTAGATGGCAGCCCTCTGGAAGCTAATTGTTCATCCATTCAATTTTATTTCACTTGAGTCACGATTTGTCATGTGAAGCGACGTCATTAGAGGAACAACGTCATCAATATACGGTTACATGATTTGAGCTTGTACTTCTAGTACTACTTTATTATGTTCAAGTTCAAGTTATTGCTGTTCCACTTCTTGGCTCGTGTTGTACTTATTGTTGTTGTTGTTGCTGTTGTTATTATTGTTATTGTTATTGTTGTTGTAGTTGTTTGTTGGCTTCATGAGGAAATATAAAAAGGAAAACCAAAACTTTTGGCCGCTCGTAAATTTTGCGAAATAAAATGGCAATAAAACAAGGCATATTCTTATGCTCTTGTGTTTTTCGTACATTCGGCAATTATTTGATTACTTCAGCCCGAAAATTTATTAGCTAAACAAACATTGAAATTCACACACACACACACACGCACACACACACACTGAGAGACTGAGAGTGAATAACTTTTGGTGAGTGTTAAAGCACGTTTCACTCCCACTGTAGAGACTGAACATAAGGGACTATGCAGACAGACAGGGACTAAGCCCACAACAAGAAGGGAGGGAGTGGAAAAGGGAGACAGAGAGTATAGTGTTACTGTGTAAATATTGAATTAATCAAATTTAATTTTTGAGTGTAATTATTCGTGCGGTTATTTGCCGAACCATTGCTTTACAATGACAAATATTTCAGGTAAACATAAAATATAAATAAAAGCCTAAGCGCAAAAATTAATTCATAAATAAATTTGCATACAGTGAATAAAATTTGTAACTCAAACAGAAGCAGAGTTATACATAAGTTCCTATAAATACACAAATTTATAAAAATATTAATATTATTATTAACAAATTCATAAATTTATATAAATTATATAAATTTAAACAAGAAAGAAAAGTACAGTCGAGCACACCCAACCGTATAATACTCTCTGCATTTTTTCCCCGGTTAAATTATTAAAATCGGTATCAAGATATTACAATGTATTGTACTTGCATTAAAACACGTTGAAACAAAAACAATCTAAGCAAAATCAAACATCTGTTTGTATGCGAATACACATACGTTTGACATTATATGTGTTTATACATATACATATGCATGTGTGTATTCGGCCAGCGACTGCCGGCCGCGCTGTCGCCACACAAGCAGCGAAAACGTTTCTGTCTCGCTTACACTCATTAGTGATATTGCGTTCAATTATCAATGTTGTAACGCTTATAGTTTTCTTGTTTATAGTCCGATTTCAATGCGACTTTTTAGGATAGTTTTATATAGTTAGTCTCCATTCGAATTATACAATTACAATGCTGCACTATATGAACAAATGCCTGTAGGCGGGAGGAGGTATTTATATGTATTGTGGGAAAAAGGGGCGTGGCAGTCCAAAATTTAAAATAGCAATGCATTTACACTGTCGCTAAGAACCTCCATACCGAAATTGGTGATCCTAGGTGCCATGGTTACTGAGATATCCGCCGAAAACACCTTTTTTTTCCGAGGTGTGTCTAGTTTTTTGCTCATTGTGGGCGAATGGGGCGTGGCATCGAAAAAAAAAAGATTCTTGTATTGACTGACTAAATATGTGATCGATTGACACCAAGCTCAAACTTGTAGCTCTTACCATCTCTGAAATCTGTTTGTTCATACGGACAGACGGACAGACAGACGGACAGACGGACATGGCTATATCGACTCGGCTTGTGATGCTGATCAATAATATATATACTTTATGGGGTCTGCCACGCCTCCTTCTGGCTGTTACATACTTTTGCACAAACCCAATATACTCTTGCAGAGAGTATAAAAATATACTTATATTATGTGAACATAATTTAATATACATAAATAAAAATAAAAACAATCATAACAATAAAAATAATGTTAATATGTTTTATGATTTTTTTATGTCTTAACTTAATAAAGATGTTATATTAATAAAATACTCATATCATATCATATCAAAAAAAGAATTATTTAAATATAAAATAAATTAATTTTAATTAATTCAAATTCAATTTTAATGTTGTTTATAAGAACAAATTGTATAAAAATTATACATCAACATAGATTGAAATGAAAATGGATTGCGATTCGATCGATACCGATATCTATATAGATAGATTTACCTAGAGTGGATGTGTTTATAAGTCAGTTTCCACAAATCCGTCTGATTAATGATGTCTGACACGAACTGACAGCGAGTGGACAACAACAAATGATAAGTCAGTATAGGATATAGTATATAGTATATACCTTGTCGACACACACTGCATGCATAATGATATGGCAAATCAGCAGCTTGTTAATTTGATTTTGCAAGCTGTTTGCTTATCATTCACTCAGCAATTTTCTAGATAAGCATGTCATCCCCGAAAAGTAGGAGCAGGAGGAGCAGAAGAAGTTGAGAGAAGAAACGAACTCAGTCAATATGTTTAAAGGGTGGTTAGTTAATGTGATTTCAATGGGCATATACGCTTATCGTATTAAAATACAATTTACAGTATTAAAGTAATCAAAGGCATTGTCAATCCTTCCGTTCAGCTGATGGGATGGAATGGGATGGGAATGCTGTTGGTTTGAGCCAGCCAAGGAGATTAGGCTCAGGCAAATCATCAACACGTCATCAAGGACAGATGCAGATAAAAGCCAAAGCAAGTCTGCAGTGAAAGCCAAGTTATAGTCTGCTAAGACAGCCCAGCCCCATCATAGGCACGCCGAATTGAATCAATAAAATTCAAATTAGTTTTGGGTAATCATTGTTGAGAACAGAAAAGTTCGGCTCACTTCTCGCTGCCATTGTTCGACCAGGCGTTCAATCATTTATCCATTTCAGCGGTTGCCCATTGCCAACCAAACTAGGAGAAAAAAAGGGATCCAAATTGATACACAATTCCTGCCATTCCCATTCCCATTGCCATTCCCCCTTTTCAGTTGCCACAAAAGTTTGGCCTAATCCACTTGAGCGGCAAGTGAAACAAAAGGAAAATCCTGGAGCACACACAGACACAATCTGGAGACTCGAGTCTGGAGGTCCTTGTCTAGGCAAATCAAATCAGAATCATGTAATTTTCCCATGATTCCCAACGTTTGACCGCAAGCTCAATTAAATTACCAACTGCAGAAAGAACAATGTTTCTGATTCGCAATCTTCGATGAAAGTGAAGCCGACTCAAGCTATACACTACATTCAATAGGTTCAGTAATTAATAATACAAATTTTCTTCTCCTTAACAAGGGAAAGCTCTTAAAGAAATTGCGCTGCTTGACTATTGAAATGTATCTACTTGTCTTTTTATGCACATACAAATTTACTTTCATCTTCGACGCTGGCAGGGGCTCAAATTAGATTGCGAAATATTTATGCCCTTGATTGGAGAGGGTACCAAAAAAAAAAAGGAGGAGGAGAAAAGAATGAAAGAAAGCTGAGCAAATAGCAAGAATGTTGAAAGAAATCCCCAAATGGGTGCTATGGATTTGTGGCACATTAGTGGACCAACCGCTGGCAATCCGTTTGCTGCTTCAGTTCTTTACCCCCGCTTACCCCTTTGCCCCACTCTCTGTCCTACACTCTGCCATATCCTTCGCATATCCTTCAGCTCAATTCAGCGCCCTGACGCTTCGTTGGGTTTTTGGCGATTTGCATTTCCCTTAGGAGCTGGCAACAGTAACCAACCAGCTCTCACCTCTTTCTCCACGCTGCTCTTCCACTCTTCTCACACTTCTTTACTCTCTCCCTCTCTCTCTGTTTTGCTTTGTTCCTGTGCTCCTTATAAGCATATCCATCCCTTGACTGCTTTGTGGGTCATGCTTGGCGGCTAAGGCGTTAAGTGTCTTGGATTTATTATTAGATTTGTCTTTGTGTGTAAGTGTGTGTGTGTGCGTGTGTGCGTGTGTGTGTTTCTTTAAGGAATGTGTGTTTGACGCCTTTGCCTGTTGTTGTTATTATTATTGTTGCTCTTGTTGTATTTGTTGCTGTTATTGTTATTTTCGCCTGCTAAATCTCAACAACTTGGTGGCAGCTTTAGTTAAGGCTTGATCCGCTCATGTTGCTCCACACTTGCCACTCCCCCTTCCCACCTCCCACCCCCACTGCTCCCACGACCATGCCCACGACGCTTGTGCTAATGTGGTTTGTTAGTTTTTGGCTGCCATTAAAAGGCTTTGCTCTGGGATTTGTGTACGTGTTGAAACTAACAAAGTTTTTCAACACACACACACACACACACACGCACACACACACTTGCTGTTGTTGTTCTCTGGGCAGTATCCTGCGCGGATGTGTGTGTTACTGCCTCTTATTGGCATCTGTATAATAATCAATTTAGGTAAAATTTGGGAATAACAGCTTAAAGCCATAAAACGTTTCGTTTGGCCTTATACCTTCCCCTTCCCCTCCCCCTTCCCTTCCCCCCACCCAAACATCTAGGCTCTTTTTGATGGCCAAAACCGATTATGTGCATCTTAAGAGTTACAAATTTGTCGTCTTAGTTCTTGTGGCCAAAAGAGCAAGCAAGACAGAGACACAGACACAGTGAGGTACAAAATAGAGAGAAGGAGAGGGAGAGAGAGAGGGAGAGAGATGGAAATTTATTTACGGACATGTCTTAATAGCAGCTCAGTGTGATATGAATGTGGCAACTTATTCGCTTCGAATTATCAGCTTATTACGTGCTAATTGGTTTGCCAAATTTGTGATTCTAATGCTTAATAAAGTCTTTGACTTGATTCCAACTTTATTTTGCACAAAAATATACAGAAAAGAAATGAATTTATTAAAGCTTTAAAGCTGCATTAAATTAAAATGTTTATCTTATTTTTGAGCTTTAAATTGTTGAATTTAATAATAACAAGAAAAAACGCTTGAATTTCGTTGAAATCGGTCAATAGACACCGAAAATTTTCATACATTTCATGCATTTCGACCGATTGTTCCTATGGGAGCTATATGATACAATGGCCCGATCTGTAAGATTTTTACAAATAATCTGCGTGTAGAGCGAACACACATCTGTACCAAGTTTCATTAAGATAGCTTTAAAAGTGAGAGACTCGCTCGCATAGAAACAGACGGACAGACGGACATGGCTATATCGACTCGGCTGTTGATTCTGATCAAGAATATATATACTTTATGTGGTCGGAAACGCCTCCTTCAATGCGTTACAAACTTCATGACAGAAACAATATACCCTCTGCATGGGTATACAAATACAGAATAGTTTAAATTCAAATAGTAAAAAAACTATATTTAATGTCTCAATTCTCATAAATCGTCGTATGAAAGTTCTCGAGTGAAACATAGCTGAAAAGTGTTGATTCTCAAAATTGTTAATTGTTACTTGTTTATTTGCTAGCAGTTTTATAGTGTAGGCTTTACAGGGTATCCCTAGCTTGACTGCTTCGAAGACTGGCTGGTATAAAGCCATTTAAAGATTTGTAATGACAAAATGGCTTTTGATGCTCTGTCTTTTATGCCATGATGCGATTTACCACTCTTCTATCCCTCTTCTACGCCCACTATCCCATGCGCTTCTAAGCCCTTTCTCACCCTTCCTCCTCCCCATGGCATTGTCTGTTGTGATTCTTCTTTTCAGCACCGGTTTATTTTTATAGTTATTACACTTTGCTTTTGTGCAGTGTCGCCTGTTGTTGTTGTTGTTGTTGTTTTATTTGCCTCTTCGTGTTGTTGTTTTTCTCGATTTTCTTGTTGTTGTTGTTGTTGTGGGACTGTTGGGTTGTCTTTATTGTGTCACGCTGTCGCTTCAACTCTTGCCTCAGTACTCATCCCGCTCTCATCCATAAGCACCTTATTGTTCTCATGCCGCAGTCTCCTCCAAATCCACACCTCCCCCCTTCCAACCCTCCGACACCTTCCACTGACATTCTATCGTCAATTTTTCCTTTCATTTTTTGCGGTTATTTTTTTTTTTATATATTATTTTTTGTGCTGTATATTTTTGCTGTGCTCTCTGTGTCTGCTGCTTTTATGTGCTCTCCTCAGTTTTAAAAGGATTAAGCTGTCGTTAGATTCTTCTTCTTTTTTTTTGGCATTGCCCGTTTGGCTTCTTCAGCCTCTCTTGGCTTTTCTCCAGCTGTCCGTGCTGTCCAAAACAATATGACTGGCACTCAACCAAACGCAAACTCAAATGTCTGAGTCCCATCATCGTCTCGACTCTTAGCATCGATTATCCATAAACTGCTGCAGTCGACCCAAGTGCCACAAATGGTCACAGGCACAGAATCAACATTTTAAAGCTAAAGGCTTCACTCAATTCTCAATGGATGAATCCGTAAATTTATAAAATGTGTGAAGCATATTTTTTGGCCAAAAGGAAGTAAATGGAAAATAGCAAATGAAGTGCATTGCAAAGAAATATTCGTAGACAAAAGTCGATGTCGCTTGTGCTCTCGTTTCGTTTTCATATGTTTGTCTCTTTCTAGCATGCTAGATACACACATTTTGCGAAGTCTGCCAACTTGAACGATACCGCTGATCAGCTGATCAAAGTCACTAATCGATTATTTAGTATAGCAGCTCATTATAAGCACTAACCATTGAACACACATGCAGTGTTGCCGCTTCGGCTTATTTTCGGCCAGATCTGGCTTATTATCCAGAGCGATTGCGGATAAAATTCGGAAATTGGGGATAGCGGAAAATCTTAATTTTTTAAGAATCGAAACAGCTTATTTTTAGCTTATTTAATATTTCAGTAAAGTTGCCATAATAAAGTTCAAGTTCATTAAGTCAATTAATCATAAGGTCCCTGAAAAATATTTAGTTTATTTCTCTCTCATATGATAAAGTATCAACCCAACTTTAAGCAGGTACTCCAACTCTTTGCTAATTTAAATCCAAATTTTTTAAAATACCAAAACAAATAAATCTCGTTAAGTAAAGAATACACGAACAAAAGAATTAAAGACATGAAGTTAATAAGTAAATTTTGCCATAAATGAGAACAACTTGAAAATTCTCCGAGTTATTTAACTTTGCTGGTAATCTACGAGACTTGTCAGAGCGCAGCTCAAGAATGATTTTCATAAGAAACTCAAACAACTGGCGACAAGTTGGAAAAATAACAAGAGAAGCAGAGAAAGCAGATGAAGAAGAATAACAAAAACAAATATATGTTTATGGGGAGAAATGTGAAAAGAAAAACAAAGTGAAAGTGCTGCAAAATCAACACAATGTGAACGGAAAGTCAAAAGGTGGACAAAGGGACACCAGGACCAAGGACCAGAGACCAGGGACCAAAGAGCAGGACCAAGCGCAGGAGCAGGAGACAGCTTGCAAAATGAAACTAAACTTAACTGAACCGAACTCAAAGACAAAAGTGCAATAAACCAGGGTACACTGAGAGAAAAAAGTGAACTTTTTGGGTCAGCAGGAATAGAGTACCTTTATTTCACTTAATAAATGCGATAAACGTGACAAAAGTATTTTACTTTACATCTGAATTATATTTTATGTACTTTAAAATATTTATAAATTAAATACATTGTTGAATTTTATTTATTTTTTTAAGCTGTTTTAAAAA
This sequence comes from Drosophila dunni, assembly GCA_018152125.1. Classification (NCBI taxonomy): domain Eukaryota; kingdom Metazoa; phylum Arthropoda; class Insecta; order Diptera; family Drosophilidae; genus Drosophila; species Drosophila dunni. Next base: position 1,474,860 of record JAECXC010000648.1, on the reverse strand, counting down.
ACTTTGAAATATTAAATGACGTAATGAAAAACTAATATATATTTTTCATTTAAAACAAAAGAGAAGACTTGTGAGACATGGGTGGAAAAATATTCTATTATTATTCTCATAAAAAAATTTTTTTTGATTTTTAAATACAAGTTAAAAATCTATTAATATTCTTAATTAATTTCCAACTGCTGTTTAAAGCCAAAAAAAAAAAAAAAACTGTTTAAATCAAAAAGTTAAAAAGTTAAAGTTGAAAATCTTGAAATGTTCTTTAAATCCACTTTCTAAAAAAGAATTGCTAATTAATTGCCAGTTTCTGTTTAAATCTACTTTCAAATTATATAGATTTTTATAAGTGCATGTGTAGGTGGAAAGGTGGGCGTTTGGGTTGGGTCAGGTGCACGACTCGGCGGTTTTCAAAAAGCGTATTGTGGCGTTTTTTTTTCGTTTTCATTTTGGTTTCGGTTTGGTGGGGGTCGGGGTTTCAGTCTGAGCCCCAATCGTAAGCATCAAATACTTGGCCAAAAAAAAAAGGGTTAGGCGCACATAAAATTGTGGCCCGGTGTTGTTGGCGATAAAAAATGTAAAATGTTAAGGCCATCTGTCCAAGAGGCCAACAGTCTGCCACTGACTGACAGCAGGGCGGAGCATGAGGATGAGGATGAGGATGAGGATGAAAAGTGGTGTGGTGTGGAGTGGGAAAAACTTGGACTTGAGCATATTGTGTCGCTGCTCGTTTTGTGGCCTGTACTTTGGGTTTGTCGCCTGATATTTAAAGGCCACGTCGGCCTTATCGGCCATCTCAGTCAGTGGCTGTTGGCCAAAGGGCTCGGATTAGAGCCAGGTGGCTGAGCAGAATACAAAAAAGAATTAAAAAGGGGTCAGCACATGTGTGTGTGTGTGTGTGTGCTGTTGTGCCGGTGTGTCGGGCTGCCTGTGTGGGTTGACAAATGGCAATATGAAATCGGTTAATATTAATTTAAATTCATAATTCTCATATCTCCCAATATAAATCAAGTTTTTTGCTCATTTTTTCACACATGCTTGAATTAAACCGTTTGCTGCAGTCGCAGTCGCAATTGTAGCGACCTTTTTCGCGACACACACTCAACCCACACACACACACACACACACACACACACACATGGCACTTTAGTGAAGCGAAGAGGCAATTAGCTTGCTGCCATTTCCACAGCCATTTTCTGTAGGTTTATCCACATGACTCAACTGATTTCAGGTTTTCTGGGCTTTAACCCGTTTTGCCAGCCTACTTTTATTGCTGCTGGTCATGAGTGTGCGTGTGTGTGAGTGGGTGTGTGTGTGTGTGTGTGTGTGTGTGAATTATAAACTATTGTTTACACAAAGCGGAAGTCCTTGCCCGTGTGACTGCTACATGCTTCATTAAATTATGCTTTATTAGCCCTACGGGAGTTGAATATGAAGTAGTGCCCGACCGGTCATAAAACTCAGCCTTTCTCCTACGCTCTCTTCAGCCATATGTTCAGCCAAGCAGTGAGCAAGAAAGAGAGCTAGAGCTAGAGGTTGAGTGGGTGAGGGAGAAGGAGATGGAGATGACTGTTTGATTGGGGTAAGGGTTGGGTTGTAACGAGAAATTTATGTTTTTTGTCAAGTGATAAAATTTTTCGCTTACATACGCAGTTAACGGCCTGACTCTACCTCTCTGTCTCTGTCTCACATTCTCTATCTTTTTCTATCATACGCCAGCACATAATTTGTGGCTATATATTGAAAATTCAATTTCTTCAAGCCTTTTGATAGAGTCGAACTACATGTATATACAAAATGAGAGAGAGAGAGAGAGAGAGAGAGAGAGGCAGCAAACACCTGACCATATACACTCTATATACAACTATATATACTTTTCTTGCAGTGTAGAATTTACGATTTGTTTGGGTTCGCACATTTTTCGGTCGACCCTTTTTTCGGCCACGTTTTTGTTTTCTTCGTTTCGTCCTTGCCGGCTCGGTTTGTTTAGGCCATACTAGTATGTATGTAGCATAGCACGTGATTTAGCCCCTGTCATTGTAGCTACAGTTTCTGCGGGCTGATAATTGACGCCAGTAAAATGCAAATTGATCATTTTGCAGCCGGCTCTCTAATTAGTCAAAGTGCCAGCTTTTGAGTGAACCAAGGGCTAAATAAACAACACAGCCAGCATGCAAAAACAACAACAAGCAACAACAACAACAACAACAAGCAACAACAAGAGAAACAAAATGTGACAATGGGACTATAGGATATGGCCCTCAAAAGGATCTCGACTGATTAGCAAGCCAAAGGCTAAAACCAGCCTGAAGGCTTTTTGCGTAGATAAACACGCGCCCGCATATCTAACACAATACACATAATATACACTTGATTTGCATTTATGCAGCGGCATCAAAAGATTTTGTGCTGACAGACCCTAACCCTTCAGAAAAACAGCACAGAAAAAAAAAATTAAGGAAAAAGAAAAGAGAAAAAAGAAAAGAAAATTCAGTGTTCACCTTGAACATTTTTATGCCTCCTCTCTCTCTCTCTCTACCTCTGTCTCTGTCCCTTTCAAGCTTAGAGCTTGTCCTTCTCTTTGGGTTTGCTTCGATTGATTTGGTTTGATTGATGCGTCCTCCAAACAAACAAACAACAGCAAGCAGACTCTTCATCTATGCCACCTTAAGGGCAGTACTAAAAAAGAAACTGATGACAACTAGAAATATGCACAATCTAAGTGGATTTCCCCCTCAATCCTTTTTCCCATTTCCTTTTTCCTTTTACGTTTTCCCCAACAACCCGATCACTGTTATTGTCATCAAGCATTTGCCTGCCTCTCTGCCCCTCTGCCTCATTTCTCATTTCGAGCTGACTTTTTTAATTAGACTCGTTCTATTTAAGCATAGCTTGATGAAGAGATGCAGAGAATGCCAATCAAATTGAATTTCTGAATTTCAAGTGATTATCGATGAAGGCAAAGAAGCAACGACAGTGACATTGCTCTATAACCGACAAGAGCAGACTTTGTAGCAAGAGTTACCTGTAATCTGAAGTGCCTACTCGGCCGAAAGTAAAAGGCAAAGACAATAGACCTTGGCTCTTTATGACTCTTCAGTCTTGAGATCTCTTTAGATTTTCCTCCTTTGAGTGGATACTAAAAAATGCTAATTCGATTACGTTCAAATTTACAGTTGTTAATTTTGCATATGATTTGATCGACTAGAAATCGTGCATGCACTTTAATCTTACACAAGAAATCAGGTCTTGAAAATCTTTTTACGCCGCGCAGAAAAGTAGGCAATCATTTTTATTTTACTTAAAAACTACTTTAAAAACTAAGCAGGTTGGCTAGAACTTGTCCAAGAATACCAGCGATATCCTACAAAGCCGAATAATAAACACTAATATCACCATAGAAACATAGAACATATGGCAACTATAAATTCATAAATTTATACTCAAAAAAATCTGTGATGGAAAGGTTGGAATTCATAGATTAGCATAACTCAATAACTGATTGTTATAATTACTACCAAATAATGCGAATCTCTTTAAATTAAATGCCTGATAATTCTGGAAATGCTGTACACGGTAAAGAGTTTTCTGAGTAAACAAAATGTTCTCCCAAAACTGACCTGTGATAGTTACATTCTAAAATTCTTTACATTCCCAAAAATTTTGTATGTACCCTATTGTAAATACTTTCCATAGCTTTCAAAAATAATTATTGTTGAATTTCAGACTGGATTAAGTTGCCTATTAGGCAGCAGGACACTAGCCTGTGATCCAAAATTTCTATAATGAAATAAGGAAAGGGAACAAACAACTCTATTACCAATAATTGAAACTTAAGCATGCCATTAGCTTCAGTTTAGTTCGCAGCGAGCTCATAAAATACACAAAACGTGCTGAAATCGAGGGAACAAAAAATATAGCAAAAGAAAGAGAGAGAAGAGAGAGAGGGGAGAGGGGAGAGAGGAGCATGGAATCTGAGCCGAATATTCGAAGAGCCGACATTAGCATGTATTTTATCATTTATATGCATGGCAGCCTGCGCATGAAAGTCAGTTTTATGTGATACAAGTGCTCACTTCACACACACACACACACACGCACACACACACAGTCACACGCTTTGCGCTAACTGTATTAAAGTTTTACGGAAACAACGAAGTGCAAATACGCTACTTGCATGAAAAATGGCAGCTTATAGTTTTATAATTGACTTTGATTTGACTTTAACTTTCAGCGTTGACAAAAAACTCAACTCATGAATAAATGAGACCAAATCAATCAAGTTACCGTTATGCCTTAGGGCACAAGCAGCTTTGTGAATCATTTGGAGGAGTTTTAAAGCATTTACGAAGTGCAGCTCTGGGTCTGGTCGCATCTCATCTGGATTTACCTTACGACCGCTGCGATGGGGTGTGTGTGTGTGTGTATTCGTGTTCATGTCCGTCAGCGTCTCTGTGTCCCTCTTCCCTCTTCCGTCTCCGTGCTGCTGTCCATATCCGGGCATTTTCGGTTGGCGTGACGTAATAGATTTTACGCGACCATAAACTTTCATAAAACATTCTTGCGCGTAACTCACATAATTTCGTAATCTCACATGTTCTTTCATTAAATAATTCATTTAATTTGATTTCGGTTTCGGTTTTTGGTTTTTTGCCTCACATATTGATTAGATATGTATGTCGGACACACATAAACACACACTCCACACCCACACACACCCACACACTTAGTGAAATCTGAGGAGGATACTATGATTGTCCAGACCAATGACTTTTATGCGCTCCACTGAAATTTATTTGCAGCACATTAAATAAAAATATATAAACGAACTCGGCATATGAAATGATCTAATGAAATCAAGCACCAAAAGCTCACAACTCACTCAAAATTAACTTTGCTATAGCTTATGGATTATACATAGGGCTGTGATAGTACCCATTACAAGAGTAGTAAAGTAAGGGGTGTAAGTAAGGAGACAACAAAAGAGTGTAAGGAGTTCTACTTTGTGTGGTCTAGTTTGTATGAAAACTTGTTATTTCGGTTAAACTATCTCAAGTTTAATCTATTTACAGTGGAATCCGGTTATAACGACACTCAAAGGACCGACGATTTTACGTCGTTATACCCGGTAGACGCTTTAACCGAAACGAGCAAAGAAAAAAAAACTTGTATGGGGACCAAACAGTCATCGAATTGTCGTCGCAATGACCGGACGGACGCTTTAAGCGGAGTCGTTATAACCGGATTCCATTTTAAAGTGCTGTTCTTATAATTCAATTATTCCTAATTCCAATGCAAACTAAAAAAAAAGTTCTTAATGCTTTAAACATGAACTATTTTTAGTACCTAGAGTCAAATACTCTCCTTGGCGCATTTTCAGCTGCTGCTTTTAAACCAAATGTTTTTTCAACTGAAAGCAGATTAAACAGTTGCAATTGTAATTTTAATGCAACTATAGTGGATGCAAAAGTTATAATAATCTGGACTTAGCAAAGGTACACATGGAGAGTGCCCGAAAAGGAACAAAAAATATAAAATGAAATGAGTTAATGAAATGCATTTAGTAAATCTCTGACTGGAAAAGAGTTGAATGATAGCTGATGTCTAACAGTCGTTTCATATTTAATTTTTACTCAGTTGGTATGTGTATATATAGATATATATTCATATGCCCTGGCAAATGTCTGGCATGTTAATTCCGCGTTATTCTTTTCAATTTGCGCAAACATCTGAACACTTTCCCTGTCATGCCCCTCAGTAGTTTGGCCAAGAATAGCTGGAATTTGAGTTTATATGCAGATTATCCAAGATGTTGACGCCGCAGTCTGTAGCTGAAAAGAGCCCTCCACCCACACACACACACACACACACACACACACCTCCTCTTTTAGCCAAACTCATCTTAGCCTTGTCTTAGTCTAGTAAAATGCAAAGTTTATGCAAGACATGCCCGAAATTCAAGTAAAAACCAAGTTGGTGAGCAAGGAGCGGCGCATTTAAAATGTTTCCTCATGTGCAGGTCAGGGGTCATGCAGGCTGAGGGCTAAGACTGTGCCATGGAATTGAAATGGTATTTCTTGAGGGTGATGTTGCACTCCGAAGACAGACGGCAGACGGCAGACGGCAAACGGGTTTAAGTATAGAAATAATGGCTTGCCAGTGCAAGAAAAATGGCAAACGAAAAGTTTTAACTACGACAGAAGGGGGCGGTAAGGGGCGGTAAGGGGGCGTGGTGGAGTGGCCTGAGTTTGGTGGCAGGCTTTTGAAAATGCTTTTGGCCCAGTTTGGCCTGCTGCACGTTAGTGTTCAAATCAGTTTTAATCTTTAGAAAATTTTGAAGGCCCCAAAAGCAAACGATGGAATGCCAGCCTAATTTAAGAATAGTTACTGCCACGCCCACACCCACGCCCCCCAGGGCAGTATGGACAATTATTGAGAATGGTATTTGGGTATGGGGAAACTTGAGGCATGCTGACAATTTTCTTGCTTTGTTTTATGCTGCGGAATTTGATTATGCAACAATAAATCCTTTGGTCCATTTGCCAAGCTCTCTCGCCTGCTCGCTTCCTCTCAGGCACAGAGAAGTATCAAAAGTTTGTGTACCTTTGGTATTTGGGGCATCAACAAAGAAGGGCCTGGTTGGGCGGGGCCAAAGTGGGCGGTGGTGGGGCAGTTAAAGCACACGTGAAATTAGCATGTGAAAATATTTGTCAAAGATTTGCGCAAAATTATGCGCAGTGTTTGCGCAAAAATACACGAGCCAAAAAGTTTGCAGAATTTTAATTTAAATTTTCAGTGAGTTTTTGGACTACAAACACACCACTGTCTACGTGTGTGTGTGCCAGTCAGAGTGTGTGTGTGTGTGTGTGTGTGTGTGTGTGGCCAGAAAAGTTTGCTCACCGAAATTATTTGGCAAAAAATGATGTTGCATCATAAACTAAAGCGTAAAGCGCTTCAAAATTTTGCAAATTTCCCAAACTTGTTTGCCAAGTTTCGTTTCGTTTGTGTGTGTGGCACATATATACATATATATACATATACATATAGAGAGATATTTTTATGTGTTCACTTTTTATTTTCTGTGGATTTTACTCTTGTTTTGATAAGCTATTTACATAAGCTGATGTGCGAGCACAAGCATGTTATATGAGCCAAGTTTGCGTTGTCGTGCTCGTTCTCATTCTTGTTCTGGTTCTGCCTCTCGTTTGTGGAGTGTATTCCCCTAAAAAGTTTGGAAGTCATAGTAAGCTGGGTCAGCAACGGGGATTGTTGAATGCGAATGAGAATGTGCTGAAAATATGTTGATGGGACGCTCGCCAAGTCAGCAGCATAAAATACGCGATGGATTAGCGCACAACAAATGCTCCATTGAAGTGGAGGTTGAGGGTTCCCCCACCTGATCACAAGGGATTGCATGGGAATGGGAACTTGGAGTGGGCAAAGCGAAATGGGGAAGGATGAACTTTGACTCCCAAAATCTCCCCCATTTGTACACTGTGCAAAGGACACGCATTACTTTTAAAGTATTACTTTAATTTGAGCAGAACTTGAAGACAAAAAGAAAACTATTTTAAAATTATAAGCACTAAAGTATCGATACTTGTGTGGGTCTATTTCTTTTTAGTTTTCTTAAGAAAAAAGAAAACGGTTTTTTAGCAGTGTATACATCGCTCAATGGACGCTTTTAATGGCATTGGAAATGGGCCAGCAAAGCGGCAGTGATGACCATGCGACGTCAACAACGTGCTGCTGCTTCTTCTTGTTCGCGGTGGTGTTGCTGCTCTTGTTCTTGTTCTTGTTGGTGGTGGTGTCCAATTACGTCGCATAAACAATGCGTTTTTATGGCGCAAGCGATTATGGGACGACGAACAACGAGCGGAAAGAAGAACAAGAAGAATAACAACACAAAATAACAACAGATAAGCCACGACGCATAAGCCACGCTGGCGTATACATGATTTTTGATGCCTCCGTTAGTCGATTTCATTATGAAGTGCAAATACATAACAGCAAGTTAGTATATATTGTACACACACATAAATACACATATACATATACATTACAAACACAAGCACGCACACACCTAATACCTTGCATCCCTATCAATAATGAGCACAAGGTGTGCGCTTTTCGAGGGGTTTTGAAGGTCTCCACTAAGCTAAGAGTAGCCTAAAAGTTGGCAGTGACTTTGTGTTGTAAAAAATTAAGAATCTTAACAAGACTTTCTTATTTAAACAAAGTTAAATACTTTCCACTGAAGTTAGTTGCCCTGCACTGAATTATATTTTAGTTCTAGTATCGAGAAAATGCCATTTATTGTCATAAAAATTGTTTAAAAATATCTGCATAGCTGCAGAAACAGGACACATAATTTCTAGTTTTTTTTAGCTTAAGAACTGACAGTTATCTATTTAAATAATAATTTGCATTTTAAGCCATAAACTAGCTAATATTTTGCCATATAAATTCAGCTTATAATCTGCTCAAAAAAGTGAGCTGAAATAAAATATTTATTGAATTTTATTATATAATGATTTGGACACAATTATTTGAAGACAAACTAGCGATTTCATTGACATTTATTGCATTTTCTAGTGTATTTTTTATGCCAACATAAAGAAACATTAAAACAGCGTATAACATTATGATTGAACTCATAGTTTATCCACTATTTCTAAGGCTTTGCTACTAGTGACTTAGCAGCTGTTCTTTAAATTAAGTTCAACTTAAGATGGACTGTACATATGCGCAAAGTTGTCTACATTTAAGCGTTGTATGTGTGTGTGTGAGACTTTCATTGATGAAAATTGTGTTTCCCTCACAAGAAAAGTGATGGATTCGTTTTGTTGGGGGGAGTCAATGTTTGATGTTCGATATACTTGTGTGTACATGTTCATACATGCAAAATGCTGCTCAGTCACTTTTCCGCTATGCTGCTCCTGTCCCTTCCTGGTACACTTCCCCCACCCTTCATTGTTGTTGTTGTTTTGCCATCACTAAATCAATGCTTCTTCCTGCAAACAAAGTCGTGCCCAAGTCATTTGGCTTAAATCGATGACGGCGACACAATTTTTGGTTATGTTATATTTCGCATTGTTTGGTTGGTCATATAAAAACAGACCCACACACACCCACACACACCCACACACCCCAATACACACCCACATAGAGCTGTCTTTGTATTTGCTGCGTTCTGCTTCTTTGACTTTGCCTTTGACTTTGTCTTTGTCTTGTTATATTTCCGCTACTTTTGCTATGACTGCAATTTCTCTCAGTTACTAGTTAGCCATACCCTTTCCAATGTCTTGCCTTTACGTACCCAGTCCCCCTTGACCCCCCTGAGCCCCCCTCAGCATCCCCTTTTCATTCTTGTCGGCCACTCTCCCCGACTACTTCAGTAGGTTTAGCATCTATGGCATACAATTTTTGATGATTTCGGTCCATTCTCATTTCGCTTTTGCTTTTGCGTTTGCCAATTGACAGTGAAAACTAACGATACGGAAAAGTAAACGCACTGTGAGTAATATTAGTTTGTAATTTGATTTTATGGCACCCCAATGTTGTTGTAGTTGCTCTTATTGTTGTGAAATTCTATAAGGACAACTGCTCGCCTTACAATTGTAGGCAATTGTTGGACGCGGTGTAATTGAAGTGACATATAGTCCAGTGTGTATTACTCTACACACACACACACACACACACACACACACACCCCCTCTGAACATGTGTGTACAAGTTTATTTGTTGCTGGAAATCAGAGATTCAGCGACAAGGTCTACTTAACGTTAATGCACTGACAATTGTTTATATGCGCTCATGTAATCCACTTGAAATCATTTAATGGTCCCTTGAGTTTCAATGTCTATTTATGCCCATTGTCTTATGAGCTAATAAGCCCCACTGTCCCCATCAACATGTCTCCAGCACAAACAATATGTTATCTTGACTCAACAGAAATCTCATATTGTAAACTCTAATGGAAAACGGACATATTGTATGTTGTTAAGATGTATTGAATCAATCAATTAATACTGGAAGATTATTAAATTCATTTGTGGACTTGAGCTTGCAGTTGCTCATAAACTGTTGCCTGCTTTTAGGTGCTCTCGTTATTTAAAGTACTCAAAGAAAAACCCAGAGCTGGTAAATTGTAAACTGTTGCCTGCTTTTAGGTGCTCTCGTTAATTAAAGTACTCAAAGAAGTCAGAACTGGTGATTTTTAAATATGCTAAATTTACAATTAATAAACACTCAAATAGGGATAGTAATTTTGTTTCATAAATGTAAATTCATAAAAAATTATATTAAATATTTGTTCCTTACGCGAATTCGGCACAGCTTTTTTAATTAATTTATGTATAATAAAAACTGTATCACTGCTAAGTAAAAAATCAAAGTCAGAGTCAAAATTCTACGTCAAGTAGCCGAAGTAACTGCGATACAATCTGAAATACCAATTCATTTTTTGTTCCCTTCCTTTCCCACTTATGTGTTATCTTAAACAGTAAAATTGCCAGATGACGTCAGAGTATTTTGGTTATTTTGGTGACTCCTGTAACGTGTACTGGACTTACTTCTAGAGCAATATAGATTGCTGTTATGTACTGTAAACGGTTATCCTTAAAATCGATCGGAAATTTGAGAAGCTTAAATAGCTTTTATCGGTGGCTTTAATTGCCTTGAATGTGTCTCAAAACTTCAGTGTGCAGCGAATTTGGCCAAACTCGACAAAGCCAAATGGGAAAATGGGGGAAATGGTAAATGTCGAAATAGGAAAATGCTAAAATGTGAAACTGAGAACTGTTAACTCTCGCTTTCTATCGCTATCTCTCACACACACACACACACACAGACAAATACCAACACTGAGTCAGTGATATGCAAATGATATTGTATTGTGTATAGCTATATAAAACTGATATCTGGCGCACTAATCTTAGATACAAACAATATATTCAAAAAGCGACCTAGATCCTTGCTCAACGTTGAATAACAGCAACAACAACAACAGCAACAACAACAACAACAGCAACAATGAGGACTACAACTGCGATAATAATAACAATAGTAAAAGTGAATGCCAGCTCGAAGCAGAGCGGAAGGAACGTAGTGAGCGATGGGCTCTTGTTAGTGGGCCAAGGGATGGGGTGGGGAGGGCAGTGCCAGCGAAAGGGGGAAATGTGACTGGTTATGTGGTTATAGAACAGCCCGCTAGGTGGCGCCACAAAGGAGCTAAGAGCCGAGACCAAAGGACGAGGGAAAGTCAAGTCACAGAACGAATGAAAGAGAGGAACATTTGGAATATTTAAAAATTACACTCGAAATGAAATGTGGCCAGCAAATGTTGGCCATTGTTGTTGTGTGCCTGTAGTTGTCCCAGCAGATAACAATGGGGAATAACATTTGAATGGCAAATATGAGAGCAAATAACTAGGCAAATGTCAGTGCAAAGTGCAGGAGAAAAAAAGCTAAATCCGAAACCAATACCGAAACCGAAACCGAAACTGAAACCGAATCAAAAATGAACTAGAAATGGCAATGGAATTGAAATTGGAATTTCTGCAGTGAAAGTGACACAGAGACTAAAAAAATGAGGAAAAGACCAAAAGTAAACAAAAATGAAAAAAAAAAAAAAAAGGGAAATAAGTTTTTCATTGAATGTTACAGCCCGCCCCCTGTTCTGGCGCCCCTAGGGCCTGCCACGCCCATATGTGCTTCACACCTGGCAACCCAATTTCAATTGCCATTGCAATTTCTACGGCTATTTCCTGCCTGCAATTGCTACTAACTAAATAAAGTGGTCATTCGATTTTTAGTTCAAGGGCGTAGAGTAGCGCAAAAAAGACCAAGAAGAAGCAGCGTATGTGTGTGTGTAACAAGCGTGTGTGTGTGTGTGTGTGTGCGGGACATGTGACATGACATGCAACACTGAAGTTACTACATTTGAGGCGAAATCACCTGAAGCCCCGTCATTCCGGTTAAAAGAAAAGTGCGGCGACACTGACAAAAAATAAAAAAGTTTCAAAGGAAGGTGTATAGTTTACAATAAAATACCATGTAATCAAAATAAAAACACTTTAAATTAATAAATAAAATATACCATTATTTAAAATAATATATTTTAATTAAAAAAATAAACCGAAAAGGTCTAAGTCTTTTGATTTCAGTTTGAACATCTCTTTAAATATCAAGAAAAATTAAAAAAAAAAAAAAAAAAAAAAAAAAAAATAAAGGCCCCTGACTAAAATTTAGTATTTCATCAGCTACTCAGAAAACAGCTCAATGAGTTCTTAAAAAATAAGTTCTGGTTGAAAAAATAAAAAAACATTAAAAAAAAAAAAAAAACACATGTAAGACTAATAAGACTCAAATTATTCATTTTAAACATTGTTTAAATATAGTGCAGACTAAGAAAAAATTTAATCAATTAAAAATAAAAAAATTGATTGTTCTAAACGACTATTTTAGTTACCATATATTTAATCAAACTTTATAGGCACAGTGTTTCATGTCAAGATTTAGTTTTTTCACTTTGTTTTTTGTGATTAATAAAATTGTAAGTTACGTGAAAGTATCATAAAAATGTATATAAATTATTTAATTCTCGACTTCGGACTCTCCCTACAAATTGTTCAAGATCTAAGACAATTGACTGATAGAAAGCCCAAGTTAATTTTGCTTAGTGTAATAAAAACATTTTAGCCCAACTGACGAGGGTAAAAAAACAACTAGAAGAAGAGCAACAAATGCTGCATTATTGATTTGCTTTAACAAGAAAGTTGTTGTTGTTGTTGTTGTCGAAGTTGTTGCTGCACCAAAAATAAAAATAAAAAAAATGGTGAAAAAAATTGTCAACGCAGCAAAAACACAGACAAAATGTGCTGACAAGGTCGTTGGCCACGCCCCCTTTGTATGCTTAGGACTAGTATTGCAGTAATTGCAACGAGTGTTGTACGGGAACAACAACAGCAACAACAACAACAACAGCTGACTATGACGTCACTTAACTTTGTTTTGGTTTCGTTCTTATTGCGGCTTATTTCACTTTTCGCAGGAAGTGGGAAATCGGAGCTTTGCTCATTTATATTGAGACTGTACATATGTATATGTATTTCCGCAACGAGTCAAAGCCAAGTCGTAAGGAGACCCACCCCCCAGCCCCTTTGGGTGCTCTCCCCCCTTCGCTCCTCTGTCTTCACTTTGGTCGTCATCAGGCGGCGTCAACGTTCACCGCAATTTGTGTGCCTGCAGTGACCCAGTAACACAGAAAGCAGCCGCATCGACAACAACAACAACAGCAGCAATCCACATCAGCTACCACTACCCCTACCCTACCCTTTCCCTATCCCACCCCCCTTCTCCACTCCCTTCATCCCTTTCACACACTGACGTCTTGCTTTCACTCTGCTTTTTTTTCGGCTGGCTGTTGTGAAGCGCTTTCCGCACAAATTCCTCCATTTGACCCACTTAAATGGCGTAATTTATGATTTTACAGTGTGAAATTGTTTAAAAGTGGCGCCCCCTAGAAGTGGTGGCTTTTCTTCTTCTTCTTCTTCTGCTCCTTTCCCTTCTTCTGACTTAACCATTTCAGTGCAGAAATAAAGCAAAACAGGAAACGTAAGATATAACCTACAAATGCACACCATGGAAATGGAGATGGTTATGACTATGGCTATGGCTATGGCTGTGGTTATGGCTATGGAGATCCCCTACATATGCCAGCTCATAATTTATAAACGCTTTAGTACATAAGTTTCCAAGTATACCGTATATAATGTATATACATGAAGTCGTTCGTTAAGGAAAATTAAGAAAAGAGAGGAGAGCTGATATTAATTGTAAAAAAAAACCCATACAAAAATATCTATATAAGTACTTATATTAATAAAAATACAGTTTATAAAAAAATACTTTATAAAAAATACTCAATGGATAAAGTCACTTCAAATTCTTTTTAGATTTCTTCAAAACAATTTAAAATTTTAATAAATTATTAATTTAATGGAACATGTACTTAAACGACAAAAACTCAAAACTATTCACATAATTTTTAAGTATCTTTTTATTAATACAAATCATTTAAATATTGGCATTAATTTGGTCAGTTATTTTAAGTGTTTTGGCTATAAATTTCGTACACTTCTTCTTCACAGTTTATGACTTTCCATACCCAACTTAATAATGATTTAATTCTTTAATGTTAATGCTCATTAAAAGTCAGAAATCTGCCACAGTTCCAATTAAAGCTATTAATAGAATTATTTGTAGGCCACGTCTTTAATTTGCTTAATTAATTTAATTTAAAACTTGTTTTAATCATAATTGTGGTTAGTATGATTTTGGTCTCTTACTGCCTGCCCTCTTTTCTCCTCTTTCCCCTCTTTCCACTCTTTACCCCTCTTACACACTATTCTCCGTTTTGTCTTGCATCTTAAGAAGTTTCCGTTTTGTGGACTTTTTGAAGTAGCAGCAGATGTTGCTGTCGTTAAAATACCGCAGACCAAAATCTGCTTACACACACTAACACACACACGCACACTGAAAGATATATATACTATATACTGGAGTAACCTCCAGAAGTAATAAATAGAAAGTCTTCGAGCCCTTGAAAAATAGCTACAAATTAATCGGAAAATGTTGCCCTATTGCTCGACTTCTTTCTGTCCCACTGTCGTCGGATTGGGCAGTAGGTAGTCGGGGGTGGGAAACTTGGGTCTACGAAATGAGCAGAACGTCGGCAATTTGTAGGCCATAAATTTTAAAGTGAATTAATGGCGTTTGAAATCCAAATGGCGCTAGACATCAGAACAGACGACGCTCAATGTGCAAAGAAGAGCCGCAAAATTTTAATGTCGCTGCCACTGACAGGGTGGAGGGGGGGGGGGCGTATTTGGGCGTGGCACTCGACCACTTTGGGCATGGCTCAGTGACACAGCTACGCGGCTGTTGGTCGTGATGGAGAATGAATTGAAATCAATTGAATTAATTATTGGCGCTTAATTGATTGAAACGAAGCGAATTCAGCGCAGTTTTCCTACCTCACCACACCACCACCGCACCACCAACACCACATCCTGCGCCACACCCCCCTTTGTGGCTGTTTTCAGCTCCCCTTGCACGGCCCCTTCATCAACGAACGTTGACAAGCTGCCAACTGTTTCCATTCAGGGCTCATACTTGACTTCTCACTCAGCGCGCTCTCCCTCTCTCTCTCTCTCTCTCTCCCCCCTCTCTTTCGCTCTCTCTTGCTCTGGTTTTCAGCTTGATTCTGCCGCTTTCTTCCCCATTTCCCTTACGCGCATTGTTGTTACTAAATAGAGCGCATTTTAGCCATTTCATTTTCATAAAATCAATTAGCCGTAGACGTTGTTGCCGTTGCCAGTTGGCCCATTTTCAATACTCGCGAATCGGGTAACAACAACAACAACAGCAACAGCAACTCACGTGTTGGTAGCCAAACAAAGCAGACAACAGCAGCAAAAGCGTTGCAAGCGTACAGAGAAAGGCGGCTAAAAAGGGAGCAAAGAGGGCGAGAGGGAAAGGGGGCGCTGGGAAGTGGTAATGGGAACACTGGCAAAAGCTTGCATACCCGGTGTGAAGGATAAAGGGTGAAGGGTATTGCGTTTGGTAACAGCAATTGAACGAGTTTATTGATTGCCCACGTTACTTTCTCCCCATTTCTCTCAAACCATGCCCACCGACATCCCGCCCCCGCCCTCAATCCCGTGTTAATTTTGTCTTAAACGATTTGCACTACTTTTGCGAAAATTCACAACTATTGGGAATACATGGGGAATACTAATTTATTGGCTTAACTCACCGATTGTCGTTAGGGCGATACTTCAGGAATATCGCTGAGAGAGCGCGACAATTAATATGTCAATTTTGCTATTTGCGTGCATTTCAAAGGGAAACTAATTAGCACCAGGACACAGCACAGTTGACACATGGCGCAAATGGGTTCAACAGTCGATGCTGAAAGTAAGAAAAGTTTATGGAGTTGATTAAATTTATTAGCAAATTTAAGTTTAAGTTAAAAAGCAACGATTTGGAAATTATTTGAACTTTACTTATGGTATAAAGTATGTGTATTAGTGTGTGTATTTTTTTAAATGTTGCTCGACATTTTATTTATTTATTTTTTTGCTATAATAAAACTTGCTAAGCTCCAAACAAGTTTTTGCTCACTTTGTGCATCTTTTCAATTATTATTTGCTTTTGGCAAGTCAAGAAAATTTGTAAAAATATCATATGGTATATAAGGTACAGGTTTCAATATGGTGAGCAAGTAAAATATATGTTAGAAGGAGACTGACAGTGTAGGACATAGAATCCCAGACCAGGAGCAGCCATAGCTACCACTCCCACGCCCTCGCCCACTGCGCCCCCCGCAGTGCACTCCATTTCCCATTAGTCATACGCTTGCAGTGCAGTGCAGTGTAGCATACTTTCTGGCGCTGCCTCAAAATGTGCCTCGACTTCTTGCTCTGCCGGCGTTTTCAGTTGTGCACGGGCTGTGGGTACTATGGGAGGTATGCTGATCTGACTGACAGGTATTTTAAAATGAACAAATCTACCAGACACTTGTGGGTATTTTAGCTAATACTTCAAATAAACAATTTAGACAAAACTTTTACAAGTAATTTATTTTGTAACAGCTTTTATAATGGAGAATCAAAAATAATTTATAAGAAAAATGCCACAATTACTTGAAAATAAAAACAAATACTTAATTTTTTTCTGATTATAATAAAAGTTTCTATTTTTCAAGTGAAATTCCGCAAATTGCCCATTGTGCAGTGTCGGAAAATACCAGTTGAAGGAAATGAGCGGCGGGATGGAGGGCAGAGGGTATTTCGAAGGGAACTCTCAGTCGTAGTCGTAAGCCTATTGCACAGAGCATGACTGACGTTTGGCAACGCCGGCAGCAGCGCAGTAGCAGCGCAGCAGCAGAAGCAGCAGAAGCGCACGTTGACCTTATTTGCATGTGTACCTGTGCCGCGAATCAATTCTGGGCTGCAGTTACAAACCATCGAACCAACCGAAACGAACTGAAACCAAACAGCAAACCAAACTGAAAGCAACTGAAAACACCTGAAGCCACCCAAGCCATTGACGAACCCACTGAGCCACCCTCGTTTATTGCGGTTACGTTGGGCGGCAACTGCAACAAATTGAAATGAATTCTCGTATTGGAGTTCGAATTGCAATTGAAATTGGTTTCACTGTTGTGGGGCGGGGCCTGCATTGCCATTGCCCACCGCCACTTCCCCGCCCCGAACTTTGGGTAGGTAAAAGTATGCTCCCTCTGCCCCTCTTCCCCTCTCTCCTCTTGTTCCCCACTTCTTTCTATCTGCTCTGTTGCTCCTCTTTCTTCCCTGCGCTGTGTTGTTGATTATTGTTGACGGCGCGGCGTTGATTTAATGCAAAAGGCGGTAGCCGCGACGTCGACTGCGACTGCGACGCCGGCTGCTTGAGTTGGCGTGGCAGTAAAACAGGCATATGAAGAAAATGCGGAGAACACAGGCGAATAAAAAATAAAAAAATACAAAAAAAAAAAAAAAAAACAGAATAAAAATGTTAAAAGGCGCTTCTAAGTAAATAACTGGGTTTATGGGTCGATTGGGTGCACCAAATCGTGAGCCGCACACAGAGTGCTCTGCCCATGAGGGCGGCACGGGACGGAACGGAACGGGAAGGAACGGGAAGGAACGGTTTGGGGCAGGTCAAAGCGAGCGATAGGCAAAAGAGACAGAGACAGGGAAGCTAACGATTGATGGCGTGACTGCGAATTGCGAACTATAGGAGATACAGTGGGACAAAAGCAATTACAAATATTTGGGCATGGTATTTAAAGTAATTAAATAGCAATAAAAAAGGGGCATGCAAGTTAGAGTATAATTTTGGATGAAACCGCTTTTAGGCAGGTTTTAGATAATCACACATCGATCGACTGATTAAGTTAACTGAATATGCAGATATAATTACTGACCAACTGTTATCATTTCAGTGTATGTTGGAAAATTTTCACTCGTAGTCCGTTTAATACAACATGTCTTTTAACTTTAGCCTCAACTCGCATTTTATTTTATAACAAATTTAGTTTAATAATATTTTTCTCTCTTTTCTATGCAAACAACAGATAGTGGTTTGCACCACGGTAAACCAAAATGCGGCGTTGCATTGATTATTGTCAAGCTACAAATATGTAGATATATATTTTATAAATAAAAGTATATAAAAACACACATGTTTAGTGCTCGAAATCGAATTGTTAATAAAGTCTGCCAATATAAACAAATTTATTAATATTTTTATTTATTTAAAATAATGTTTTCTGGCACTCTGCTCTACTTTAAAGCGAATATTAAAGAGCCAAACTAGACAGCAACCACACACTAAAAGGGAAATAATAAAATGCATTTTATTAACTGCAGGAAACGTGTATTATGCCGATAATAATTGGTTTAAAAATGCAATTTAATACATTTTGCTTTTGCAAAAATAAATCCAATCAATAAACTGACTTGGCCCCCCGAAGTGACACACTTAATAGTCCGAATTGGTCAATTATTTCTAACCCTTTGCTTTGTGAAATTTTATATATGAATTAAAATTGTAATATCTTGCAATTTCCATGTGGCTGCATGTGTTGTCATATTTCCATTTTGGCTAAAATATTTTTGATAATTTCCTCAAGTTTTTCTTTTGAAATGTCAAAGGTTAAGCTGCTGCTTTCAATCAATTTGCCTGCAGGAAATTCATTGTAGTTGACACAAAGGCTTACGGGCAAATAGTAATCAAAGCTGGATATTTTTTGTATTTTATTTATATTTTAAGAAAGAAAACTATTTGGCCAGCAATTTTATTGAGTATTTAACGAGAATATTAGTTGAAATTCAGTGAACTCTTTGATTGTCAAAGCGACTTATGATTGACGTGCACTTTGAATGCACAAAAATGTCAAGAAATAAAATATTCCATTATTATTTTTAATTACTCTTAAATTTATCTGACTAGAAATATTTAACTATTGATTTGCTGACAGTTTGAAATATTTTAAATTACTGCAGACTTGTAAAACTAGAAATTCTTCAAGTGCATAAATAAATTAGAAATGGGAATACAAATTATTTTATTGGCAACGTTTCAAATAAAGCAATTTGGACTTTTTGTGTAATATTCGTCAAGTTCAATCCATTTGCTGTGACAGCTGCAGTACTAATGTCATACAAACAGAGGGAGCTGGCAAGAAACTGACACACAGATACCCCACACACACACACGAACACACACATGTGTAGCTACGGTCTGTCAGACAACTCAAGCAGAACCAAATGCAAACAAGCAAACAAACAAAGTTAGCGTTTGCATGAGAACTCAGCCTACGTGGGTGTGTGGGTGTGTGTGGGTGTGGGTGTGTGTGTGGGTGGACTGGTGTGTGTGTGTGTGTAGTACAGAATATAGACAATTACACATTTGCCACTGCAGAGAGTACGCAGTATTTAGATAAACGACAAAAGGTAAATGAACTTTATCACCCAGCAGCAACAACAAGAAATAACATGTTATGAGATATACACACACACACACACACCTACACTAGAGAGCGTCATTTACACACACACACATGCGCTTTACACAAGTGCATTTGTATGTATTTACATCAAGTCACCGACGCGACTTTGCCACCTTTTGGGGCCGACTCTTGGACTTCTTCAGAAGTCGTCGTCTGCATCTTACTGAAGGCTGCCCCAGCACTGTGCGACGCTGGGTATGCACCTTTCTAAGAGCAGCATAGTAAACACAATAAATAATTATTAATTAAAAACTTTAAGTCTGACTAATAACAATTCTCTTTTAGTAAGCTAAACAGAAAAATAATTTATATTTATACTTGATAATTTATAAATAATTATTTATTTAATATAATTAATATAACATGTATTTCTTTATTTATTTTTTAATAAATTTTTTTATTTATTACATTTTATATTATCAAATACAGTGAAATCCGGTTATAACGACTCTGCTTAAAGCGTCCGTCCGGTCATTACGACGAAAATTCTATGACTGTTTGGTCCCTACACAAGCTTTTTTTCTTTGCTCGTTTCGTTTAAAGCGTCTATCGGGTATAACGACGTAAAATCGTCGGTCCCTTGAGTGTCGTTATAACCGGGTTCCACTGTAGTTTGCTTCAAAATTAACTTTAAAATGGCCTAAGGGGTATTTGCATAGTTTAAATATATAATTTCTGAGACGCATCAAATAAGCCTCACTTTGGATGACTTGCCTGGAGTATTTATTGGATTAACTGTCTCTAATATTTCGAGCAGTTCTAGGGTATCATTATATTCGAAAGAAACTGCAGCTGTTTCTGCTAGAGATTCTCATGCTATTTCATTTGTAGCTTTGCCAGCAGCGAGGTGGCAAAGTGTCAGCGAAAAATGAATAACAGACATGTACACACACACACACACACACGCACACAACTAAGCATACATTTGTTGTGTATGTGTGCGTATTTACTTATATCGCTGGCATCCATAATGAAATATGCAAAAATATAAAATAAATAGAAGCAGCAGAAGCAGAGGAGGAAGGAGGAAGGGGAGCAGAGAGGCCGTGCACATGAGCAAACAGAGAGAAATGCAAAAATCAAGAAAAAAAAAAACAAAATAATAGAAAAACTGCGAGAAAAACATGGGGAAAAAGAAAAAGGATTTTATAACTGCAGTAATAAATGATAAACAAGTGCAAGCTGGCCAAGTTTTCAATGGGGAAATGCGAGGAGGGAACAAGGAGTAAAGGAAAAGCCAGTCATGGATTTTCACACTGTGCAGTTGTCAGTCTGTCTGTGTGCAAGTGTGTGTGTGTGCATAGTACGTGCCTTGAAATGCAATAAACGAGCGTCAAAAGCAACCTCAGCTGCAGTCCGACGTGAATGCCGAGTTTCTGCCTTTTGCACAGGATCAGAATTCACAGCACAGAACTCATGATGCAGCTGAAATCCTCCACATACTTCACACACACACACACACCTAAGCATATATGCTTAGTAGTTTACGAGCATAAAAACTTACATATTTACATTTTGTGTGCGAGTGTTTGTGAGTACATTCAATTAATGTCGTAAGTAAAACCAAAGAGTGCTGCTGCATGCGGCAAGTGGCAAGTGGCATGTGGCTTATCATGCACAACAAATTATGACAAAAATAATGCAATAACCCTAAAAAGAAACGGCTGCTCTTCCCGGACCATCAAGCTTCCAATGGCTGTGGCAAAAACAAAAACTGTTTTTAATCTGAACATGAACTCTAAACTTTACTATTTGGCCATAAAACATGCATATAGACAATGCTGTACTACATAGAATTATAAATGTATGCTCTTAAGAGCTTGAAACTTAATTTGTATACTTAATTGCATTAACATTGTATGTGTGCATAAGTATAAAGCTACTTGAACATAATAAACACGAGCACCTAAAAGTGGGCAACACTTTTTTCCATCGCCACTCGTATGGATTTACAACGAATTTTGAGTTGTTGCACAAGTAAAATTAAATTAAACTAGTTTTTTAACAAAATTAAAAGCGATTCCTTTGCGTATTTATTTCCAAAACAACTAACAGTTTTTAGCCTCAGTTATAAGCATAACTTTTCATGAAAACAAAGCTTAAATGCTGCCTTTGTAGCAACTTTATCAAATTATAAAATAAAATTCAACTTTGACAGTTACTTAAAAAAAACATGTAGCAACTGACTGAAAGAAGCAATGGAAAAGTCAAACCGCAAGCACTTAATTTTAGTGCAGCTGTTGCCAAGCAATGAACGGAAGTAAAGAAAATCTAAGAAAAAAAATGAATAAAATCGAAATGAGTGAAAAAAAAAAAGAGAAAATAAAATGATTGTTTTAGTTTTATTAAAATGTGTTTTTATTAAAAGCCAGTGGCCAATCAGCAAAGTTCGCTGTACTGCTGGTCGAGCAGTTGTCAAAGGCAGCAATGGTAACAGCAGCAACAACAACAACAGCAACGGCAATGACAATAAAAAGCGGTGCCAATTTGTATGCAATTTACAGCAGTATGAGGCATGTGGTTGGAAGCTGTGTAACATAAAAAAGTTGCCAACTATTTAGCTGCATGGCATAAAAACTTGGCAGACACACGAGCAGACTGAAATGGACCAACCGCGACGACGACGACGACGACGACGACGACGACGACGACGACGACACTATAAAGCGTTCAACAGCAGCAGCAGCCGCAGCAGAGAAAACAACTGAGGGAATGCGACAGGACGAGACAACGGGAATCAAGGAACATCAGCCGCAGGGAAGTTGCATTAACGCTAGCCAAAAATCTCAGCACTTGCAGTTGAAGTTTTCGCAATGGGACCCAACAAAAAAAAAATACCAGTGGGATGGCCTGAGTCAAGTGTGCTAGACTACAAAATACTCTGCTCAAAGGATTTTTCATTTAACGTCACACAGTTTGTATAGGTTGTATGGTTATACTGATACCAGATTAAACTACTTGGAGCTTTTGTTTGTTAAATAAAATAATTAAATTTAAATATTTGTTTTTTATTTGCACACCACACCCTCAGAACGTAATAAATTTGTTAAGAGTCAATTTTAATAGTTTACTATCAAATTATTACAACTTTCCCCTCCACCGACATACCTGCCTCACATTCATAACTCACCACGCACAGGGTATTCAACAAAATAGTAAAAATGAAATCAAATTATTTCGCGGACAAAGCAAAACTCACACTGCGTCCCTAGTTCTGTCTCTTTTCTACAACTGCTGCTGGCTCACTCACTCACTGCCACACTGGCAACAATAACCGTACATTACAAGTGGCAAGAGCGTCGAGTTAGTTAGTTTGCTTGTCGTCCTCGTCGTAGTCCTCGCTCTTGCCCTCGTCCTAGTCCTAGTCCTCATCGTCGGTCTCAACCTCAACCTCAGTATCTCCGTCTGCCTTCACATTCTCGTCTTCGTCCTTGCTGCGGTCTTGTTAGCCTGGCTGGCAAGTTGGTTAAAAAGTTGTTGATGCAGTTGCTGCCCACGGGGTGCCACAGAGCGAAAGAGTCGGCATGAGTGCTAGAGTGAGAGCGATGCTGATGGCCAATGACCTGTCTGGTCAGAGAGGGGAAGAGAAGCATAAAATTCACACACACACACACGCACACACTCGTGTTGCCTTTTTGCGACACCAGCGGAAAATTTTGTTAACTTCAGGCGCGTACACGCGGCAGCCACTGTACTAACAGTGTTTAATTAAAACAGACAGTAATGTAATTATTCAACCAACAAAAAAATTTTAAATACAAACTCGCTGCAAAATAGCTAAAATGGCTAAAAACTTTGCAACTTATTTTGAAAGGCTAAAGGCTTATCATAGCTGATTATAGACCTAATAATGATCTATACCTGTGACCCATCAGATCTCGAAAGGGGCTACATATTTCAAGCTATTTCCTACTTATAAGTTTTGAGTTATCCTATGAAATTGAGCAATGTCAGAAATAAATTATAGTAAAATAAATACAGTGGAATCCGGTTATAACGACACTCAAGGGACCGACGATTTTACGTCGTTATACCCGGTAGACGCTTTAACCGAAACGAGCAAAGAAAAAAAAGCTTGTATGGGTACCAAACAAGTCAGCGAGTTTTCGTCGCAATGACCGGACGGACGCTTTAAGCGGAGTCGTTATAACCGGATTCCACTGTACTTGTAAAAGCTGCGCTGTAAAAACTCTAGAAGCAAACTCATCTGAGAAAAGCGTTTAGAAAGTGAGAAACTGCCAAGTTTTTCTTAAGAGAGTGCTAAACTCCAACTAATTTGTAGGTTTTAATTAATAGCGAATGATATAAAAACGAAGAAATTAAGCAATGCGATTACTTGAATATGTTTCTCTGTAGACTTTTGAAGCGTTTAGTCAAAGAAACGGAGACTGAACCACTGAAGAATGTCCATAGTTTCCACGGGCAAACACTTTTTGTTATAGCAGCAACTGTTGTTGTTGTTGTTGTTAGTGTTGTTTTTGTTGTTCTTGTCGTGGGTGTAGTTGTCATTGTTATTTTTATTGTCGCAGCTGCTATGCTCAGTGTGTGGATGTGTGGCAAACGGGAAACAATGTGGCAACTCCCGCAGAACATCTTGTTGCATTTGCAATTTCCGGTTTTGCACACCAGCAGAGCCCCCCACATACACACACACACCCACGCACACTCACACACACACACAGAGAGCTGCTTGCATGCGGCATGTTTTACTAAAAATGTGTCAACACACGACAAAGCAAAAACAAACAACTCAAGTTCTTGTGTTGTGGAACAGCGCAAGAAACATTGCAACAACAACCGCATAACAACAGCACCAGCAACTAAAGCATCTTGTATTGCTGTTACTGGAACTCGACTGCCTCCTCCTCCTGCTCCCCGTTTCCCTTTTCCTTTCCCTTTCCTTTCCCTTTGTCGTTCCCAATTTTCATTCCTATTTCTATGCTCAGACCGTATCTCAAAAAAAGAAACCTTTCTCTGGCACAATGGGCTTTCTTAGCCATTTTACTGATTTACATGAAAAATATTATTAAATTATTTACGATATTTCCCATTTTCAGCAACTTAAACAAAGCCGATTGATATTGAAATGGTTTAATTTTAAAAATGTTCTACAAAATTATATTAAATTTAAAGTTTATGGTTTCCAATTTAAAATTCATAAAAATTAACACGTTTTTAGAAAATAATTGTTATTTAAATTTAAATGAATTTTAATGTGATTAGGCAATAATAAATTAAGAATATATTTGATACAGCTAATGTGATTATTGTAATGAGATTACAATACCTACTAATAATGAATGACAAAAATATCACTCTGCAATATTAATCCCACACTGTTGATTTTAACATGATTTTTTGGTAAATCATTCACTTTATAAAATATATAAATATTATTCGAATGTACGAATGAGATTTATTTAGAACAATAATGGAAAATTATATGAATTATATATTATTTATTTAATCACACAATTTTTATTAGTTTGCTATTGATTTTACTCAGCGCTCCAGCATTAATTTGGTTTTTTTCATTAGTTGCCAGGCTTAGTTATTAGAAATTTCTGCCAAAGCGCCCATTGTGCCGTGGTCATTACAAAGCGGAGAATCAAACAACAAGAGCGTACACACACACACACACACACACACACACACACACACACACGAAGGGAGGGACGCTGAAGGGGCGTGGCGGCGAATCACTTGCTTGCACCATTTGTTTATGCCTTTTGCAACTTGTACTTCTACTTCTACTTTTACTTTGACTTTTTTGCTTTTCTCTGCATTCCCTACACTTTGTTCAACGACCGCTTCGTTTGGCGCTTGGCTTTTATTTCATAGTTTCTCAGTTTGCCGCTCTTCTTTTGCTTTAGCTACTTCTCCTCCATCTCCTGCTCTTTCTCCGTCTTCATCTATGACGTTTTTTTCAAAACTGCCTCAGAGCTTTCAATTGTCGCTAGACAAAGCAGCCACAACAACTGCAACTACAAAGTAAGGATCAACACACACACACACACACGCACACAGAAAGATAGAATCACTGAGTGGGATAGAGGGGGAAAAGGGATATTAAGGAATAGGTAAAAATAAAATCAAAGCGAACAACTTTAAGTCCATCGTTAGAGCAACAAATAAGCCACACAAAGAAAAGCTAACTGTAAAATAACAAGCAAAACTCATCCAATTCAGAGCTGCATCACAAACAAAAACCAAGCTAACAAAACGTTATTTTCTACGCGAAGTAACGGTATAAATTCAACGGCTTAAAAGCTTGGAGTCTCAGAAAACATAAAAATATTTAAAAGATTCCACATTTCCATCAAAACCTTCTATTCTCATAAACCTTGTTAAAGATTTTTAATGTAACTGTTATAATTTCCATGCTGGGCAAATGCTTGCGTATAGACACCAAAAAGTGTTGTAAAACTATTGATAAAATTATTAAATACATTTTATAAAATATTGAAAAATCAGATAAATTTGTATTGTCTTTTCTATTAAAAATTGGCTCTATAGTTTATTAATAAATTTCTGTTTTTTATA
This sequence comes from Drosophila dunni, assembly GCA_018152125.1. Classification (NCBI taxonomy): domain Eukaryota; kingdom Metazoa; phylum Arthropoda; class Insecta; order Diptera; family Drosophilidae; genus Drosophila; species Drosophila dunni. Next base: position 1,448,744 of record JAECXC010000648.1, on the reverse strand, counting down.
ATTTTAAAAAAGGTTTTAATATGCAGTGGAATCCGGTTATAGCGACTCCGCTTAAAGCGTCCGTCCAGTCATTGCGACGAAAATTCGATGACTTGTTTGGTCCCCGTACAAGCTTTTTTTTCTTTGCTCGTTTCGGTTAAAGCGTCTACCGGGTATAACGACGTAAAATCGTCGGTCCCTTGAGTGTCGTTATAACCGGATTCCACTGCAGTTGAATTGTTTCCAGAATCATTTTTTCTAAATTTATTATAGTAAATTCCATTAAATTAAATATTTTCTATTTCGATTGAATACTTGGCTGAATTGCAACTACTTTCTCACAGTGTATGGCCTTACAATGTCCGTGTTTACTGCTTACTGTTGCGAAATTACACGAAATTTTGAAGGTTTACTTATTATTGCCGAAATTACCCACATCAAAAATGGTTTCAACTTTATGTTTGACTTCGGAGCACATGCAGCAGCATATAATATTGAGCGTGTGTTGGTGTGTGTGTATGTGTGTATTGGTGTGCGAATATGTGCAGAGTGTTTTCGGTTGGGTGGACTCAATATTAAGTACGTTGATGGGCATGTAGGTAAATACATAGCAACAGCTTAAGTAAGCAATTAGTATTTTCCTTAATTGCTTTCAACTTGTCACTCAAGAGAGATAGATAGGGAGAGAATGTGTGTGTGTGTGTGTGTGTGGGTGTGTATGTGTGAGACGGAATAAACGCTTAAGTAGTGTTTGTGCGCTGTCTGAATGAGAATTTGTAAATTTGATATCAAAGTTAACTCATAATCCGGCCAAATCCGAGTTCTCTCATCAAAAGAGTTCACACTGAAAGGCAAATATTGAGAGCTGTTGTTGTTGTTGTTGTTGTTGTTGTTGTTGATGCTGTTGCTGCTGCTGTTTATGATGCTGCTGTTAATTGAAACAATTTTCAGTCAACTTGAGCTAAAGTTTGAACATTCGCGCCCATTGGCAAATACGCAGCTCTCAGCTGCAGAATGAAGTCATAAACTTGTTAAATGGCTGGCATAAAACAAACAATTTCCAGTCGAAATACACAGACACACAAGCAGTCAAACAGTCAAACAGACAAGCAGTCAAACAGACAATCATACATACGAGATAATAGCTGAAAGTGCATTGTCGTTGGCCGACATCGACGGCGACAGCGAAGACGACGACAAGGGCAACCAAGATGACGTGCAAAACAATCGCGAGTAGTTAATTTGTGTGCAGTGGCAAATATATACGCAATTCAGTCTTAAATTCCCTTTCTCAACGCCACTTTCCACTGCAGCAGCAGCACACGCGTCGTATACGCAATGTGCCAAAGTTTATGCGAAATTTAGCTTAATTGCTTTGAACAGACAGCGTCTGGCTGTTAAGCACTGTGTGTGAGTGTGTTATGTGTGTGCGTGCTCGACAAACAATTGTGTTTTAGAGAAGGACTCAGCTGCCAAGACTTGACTACTGCAAGCTCAAACCGCAAAGAATTTAAATTAAAATAAAATAGTTTAATATTGAGAAATGTAATTATTTATCATATGCTTACAAAAAATTAATAATTTAGCGCTTTAAGAATTTTAAAACGAAATTGTAAACATTATTGCAGTTTGTTTGAGCACAGTGTTTACTCGCATTAAATATCCACACCTCAATCAACATTATCGACTAATCAATTGAAAATCCCTCTTTCTTGCTTACACTTCAGTCATTTTCCGCTACTCTTTCCCCTTCCCCATCCCCACCATCGATGGCGTCTGTCGACGCCTGACTGCGGAGGCATGCAACCTGCGGCATTATGTGAAATCCACCTTAAGCCATCGGCGATTTTGCAAAGCACATTCACAATATTGAACAACTTTGCCAGCTGTCGGCATTGTGCGAGCAGCTTTAGATATTCCCATGCACGGCATGTAGGCCCCCCCGCTATAGTCCCTCTTGTCACCATTTGATAGCACTGCCCTTGTCCAACAACATTTCTTCACACGGATGCTCCACGGGTCCTTGGCATTCTACATGATGTGGCACAAATGGCAATGCGCTTAAAGTGTTTCGTGTTTCGTGTTCCGTGTTTTGTGTTTTATGTTCTCGCTGTTGTTGGCTTTCCTGATTATTGTTGTTGTTGTAGCTGTTGCTGCTCCTACTGCTGCTGCTGCTGCTGTCGCTGTCATGCATTGTAAGGTGCTGACACTGCAGCAATCGACATGGTGGCAGCAACACCAACATCACTGTCTGCAGAGCATACAGCACTGAGAACAGTGAACGGAGCACGAAGAGCACTAGAGAACAGAGCAGAGATGCCGTGGAACCACGCACAGACAATTTATAAGGCCACAACAAATGTCTGGGGCTGTAAAATTTCCGTAAACCTTTTGCAGCGAATGTCTGTCAGTTGCAAGGACGACGCAACGCAACGTCTCGACGCGACTCTGAAGGATTTTAAATGCCATTCGCATTGTTGTTGTTATGCTTCTACTTCTTTTGCTTGCTGTTGCACGTTCACTGCATGTTTCCGTCAACATGTCGACACACACACACACACACACATGAAGGACGTGCTAAAAGAAAAAAAAGTAACCGCTAGAAACACACCAAACTGATGGATTCCTAGCCAAGAGCTTGAATAGAATGCAATTTGCTGTGGCAGACACGTTGATCAGTCTGTGAGTTAATAAAGACCACAAATTTTGTTATCCAGTGCATTACATAAAGTTTTAAGCTATTTTTATATTTATTTTTCAATTTATATATTTTTATAACCTTTTATATATTTTTTTAATGTTTTGTTTTAAAAAATATGTTTGCATTTACTGTTTTTAAGTTATATTTTGAGGTTTCAATATTAATAAAGTATTTAGTATTTTTTATTGAAACAAAATTGATTTTTTTTATGCAAATTATTTATATTTGAGTATTTATGTCAGAATTTAATCATTTTATTTATAATTTCTTTTCTTTTATTTCAAATTTATAATAAAAACTAATAAGTTTTATTTTTTTTTATATTATTTATTAAAACTACTTAGTTATTTTTTATTTTATATTATATATTAAATTTATATTATTTATTATTTTGGGAAAGTACTTGTAATAATTTCTTATTTTAAAAATATATAAATTAATCCCCAAATAAAAATATTAATGCGACGTTAATAACAATTTTAATATAAATTTTTTTTATATTAATAAATATAATAAATTTAAACTGTTATTAACGTCACATTAATATTTTTGTTTGTGCATTATTTTTTATTTATATATAATTTAATATTTATTTAATTTTAATTTTAAATATATTTTTCTCTTCATATTTATATTTCTTTTTAAATTTGTATGGACATTTATATTTAAAGCATTTGTTAACTACATGACAGTAGTGAGACGTTATTTTAGTTTAATATTTATTATATTTAATATTTATAAACATTTATAGTACATTTTTAAACTTATATTGTCGTTGTGCGTTCAGTTAGCCGTCAGCTGTTTTCTCATGTTGTTGTTGTTGTTGTTGTCACCACTTGTAGTTACCGTTGTTGTCTGTGCTTTCATTAAGTTAATCCAGACATGATCATGCATACATTTGCATTTACCTGACATAGATTCTCAGACTGACTCGCTCTCTTTCGCTCTTTCGCTCTCTCTCACACTCTCTCTTCTGCTCCTGCATACAAATTCCACTGCAGACACTTTGCTAAGACTTTGAAGCCCTTTCAGCCCTCCAACACATAAGAATATATACTTAATATTTGTATGTATAGTACACATATATATATAATGTTTATACTTATGTAGACACGTGCCACCTGCCGCGTTCCAAAGTCCTGACAAATTTTTTGTTATGTAAATTTTTGTGGGTCTGTTGTTGCTGTTGCTGCTGTTCTTATACTTTCTGCTCGGCATTTGTGCACCTGTGTGCCAGTAAAGAAGTTTTCATTATTATAGCCCTGTTCTTTTCCTACTTCTTCCCCTTGTTGTTGTTGGTGCTATTGTTTTAAGGTTTTACAAACAGCAAAACATGTCTGACTGGGCATAATTTTGGCAGAAAACAGGCACAGATTTTATTTGACTTTTACTTTGTGGAGACTTTTGGAAACTCATCCGAGAAAGGCAAATATATGCTCGCATCTGACAAGTTTGCAAATACCCCGTACTTGACACATGATGGATATGCCATTTTTGATAGATGACATCAAACTATTTAAACCGAACAAAAACTTGTTGTTTTAGGACGTTTCAACAGATTTAAACATAAATTTGATTGGTATATATGCGTTACTGGGTATACTCTGTGAGTGGCTATAAATCTGTGCAGTCCCATTGCAATGAAATCAAAAAGTAACTTTCAATAAGTAAAAGTTCAACATCATTCTGCTCGAGAGAACACAAAATCAAATTTGCCAAACTTTTCTATGAAAAAAAATCAAAAAATCCACAAAAAAAAAAAAGGAAGAAAATAAAAGTTTCTACGATTTTTGTGGTCGTTGCAGGCGGCCGCATTGAAACTGGAAATTAATTGATACCCACAAACAGGTTGAGTAGCCATTAAATTGAAATAAAAAAGTTATCAGTAAATGATTGATTAAGGCAAAGCTAAAGCTAAAGGTAAAGGTAAAGTTAAAGCTAAAGCTAAAAGTGAAAGAGAGAGAAGCCAAATTGAGCCGACAGTTGTGCGAGTCATTCCAGGAGATTAGACAACTGGCTATGAATGCGTTGAGTAATAAGTAGTAGAGTGTTGAAAGTATGTTTGCATCAGTTAAGGGTCTAAGGAAAAACTACAAGAATTTCCTATTGAATTAAATAATTTTCTTTGACTAAATTTGTTATGTTTAGACAAATGGCAATGAATGCTTAAAGTAATCAGATGCTTTAATATTTATGGTAAAAAGCTTTTGCATAATTATTAAAAATTTATCTGGCATATTTTTTAAATGCTCTCAAAGAAAAATACAGAAGCTACATTTAAACAAGCTTAAAAATGCTTTAAATTCAGTTTAACATATTTAATAGTAACTTTATCTTTATGACTTGAAATTAAAAACATATTAGACTGCTTAAGTGGATAGTTTAGTATTTTTTATCAGCTGATCAATTGAAAATTTTGAGTTATAGTGATCACATTCTTTTTATATTAATATTAATAATTTATTTGTCTCTGAATTTATTTTAATTTAATTCCCCATATAACTTTTGTAAGGCTTCAAGCTAAAGTCCAATTAAAGCCTCAAAATACTAAATGTCTTTAAGTATTTATAGTAATTGTGTGCAGTATAAGTTTCTGCAAAGAGTTGACTTCAAATTTGTTGTATCTATAATCTGGCAACTAATGACACATGCAGATATATAAATTAGACTTAAGTTAATATCTCTGCTTCGCTCTATCGCTCTGCATCTCTGCCTCCCTCTCTTTCTGCCAAGACATCATAAATAATGATTGCAAATATTATGACCCATCATAAAAACTAGGCACAAAAAAAAGCTAGCAAAAATTCAACTTTGTATCTTATGCCCCAAACCTATGTCATATATCCTCTTTATGTGTGTGAGTGTGCGTGTGTTTGTGTGTGTCTCTTTAGTATGCCACCATAAATAAAGACAATAAATATGATGATAATTAAGTGCGTCGCACATTCTCTCAATTTAGCCTTATTAACCCAAAAGAGAGAAGCAAAAGAAGCTACGAAAAAAAAAACAGAAAAGGAAGAAGAAAAAGGGAAAAAAATGAAATGAAATGACACAGATATTAATTTCCCACACGAAGAGGCCGAAGTCACGACATACGTGGTCCCAGCACAACAACCTAAGAAGCCAGCAGAGAAAATGAGATGGAAAATGGGAAAAAGGAGACTTTTCTTTCGCTGGGAGCTGGGAGCTTGGAGCTGGGAGCTGGGCATATAAAGCCTAAACGTAAACGAGTAAATTGGCAGATTTAAGCAGTAAACACAAAAGTGGGCAACAAAAACAGGCCCATATGTCTGCCAGTGTGTGTGTGGGTGTGTGTGCTGGTGCTGGTGTGTGTGTGTGTGCGTGTATGAGATATGAAAATATAAAGAAAAATGTCAACAATCTATTGACAGCTGAGACTGTAACTGATTGTGCGGCAGTTTCGGCATTAAAGCAAAGCAGGGCACGTCGCAAACAAAGCCATAAGCACACCACACACACACACACACACACCACACACCCCTTACACCCCCTTACACCCACACACACACACCGCTTGAAAGTAAGAGTGAGAGACACAATGCTTGTAATTTAGATGTCAATAATTTTGCAGTACATACACGTACTTTTGGGGGCGACAAATATTATTGCCTGGCCTACATGGAGTGTTCTCCTGTGGCTGCAGCAACCGCACAGGACACCCACAATAACAATAAAATAAAGCGAAAATTCTGCGAAATTTATAACATATAAATTACAATTATATGAAACTGAACAAAGCAAAGTGTCTTACTTCCCACTCCCACACCGCAAAAAATGATAAGTTTCTCCACCTGAAGTACATTTTACATAGGAACTTGCTCAAGTCATGCCCATAACTCTTGGTGTACCCTCCACTCTCTTCTCCTGGGAGTCAACTATAGCATGTTTTTTGACCAACAAATGTGTTTGTGATTTATATAATCAAGATGAGGCTGAAATTTCCAAGTCAAGTGTAACTCAACGTGGAGGCTACAAAGCGAGTGTCTAAGGTCTGAACTTATCTGCAGGTAAATTAAAGAGTATAGTAAATTGTTAACAGTGTTTTATCTGAGATCCAAAGTTATATAGCAAACAGTTTAGTCTATAAACAAGTAAGCAATTCAACTACAAAACTTACTTAAAATAGTTAGGTAAATCTATATTTAAACTATTTTTAGCTTATATAAGTTTATAAAAAATGCTCTTAAAAATATTATAAAAAGTGTTGAGCATAAAATGGCTGCAGCAATAAGCCCGAGAGTCCCTGATTTCCATTTAACCCTTTTGTGATTTGTCTCTGATTGTTTGTATTGAGGTAAACAATGTAGCTGACACCTTTTGGCCATAAAAGCCATGTGATCTGAGGTTGTAATAAACAATTAAAATAATGCTAAATATTGTGGTTAAATGCGCAAAATACCAGACATAGACAATGACAGACAACAGCAACAAAAACAGAAACAGAGACCGTGACCGAAGCAGCAACAGAAACAGACGCTCGGTCCCTGACAAAAGGATGCCAAGGAATAGAGCAACCCTGATGGCTAAGCGATGCTTGAACAAACCACAATTAAAAGCTGAAAGACCCAGCAGGACTGCAAAAACAGAAAAAAAAAAGGAAAGCAATGCCAAAGGGGTCTGCTGACGACTCTGGGGCTGTAAATTGTAGACTCTGTGGCTTGTAGACCTCGGCCCTGGCTCGAATAATGAGGAAAACCGCAAAAATTACACCAATGCAAAAGGGCAGAAGGATAAAAAAAAGGCGAACTGACGAAACATTGTAAAGTTGAAATTTTTCTAGATGTTTCTGCTCTTGTTGTTGTTGTTTTTTTACAATTGTTGTAAAGTGAAATGTGCCAAAGTGAATAATTTCTTTTTAATTTCCACTTAAGTGCTTTTTAAATGATTTGCAAAACGGAGTGCAACAACAAACACACACACACACACACACACACACACACACGCATACACGTACAAGTAGCTAAAGTACATGTCATTTTAATACGTCTGGTGCTAAAAAAAATGTGGAGAAAAATTTAAAGCCACTCTTGACTGTGATAACACCCGTAACAAGCGGTTTGAAAAAAAGCGCTGCATACTTTTAGGTGCTCGCATTAAATAGAATTATTATTTAATTATAAATGTGGTTTTGGTTTATGGGACAAAAAAAAAAAGTAATAAACAAATTTGAAAAATAAATTAATTAAATAAATTAAATTAAATATAAAGTAATAATATTTTAAAAATAATATTATAGTATGGCGTCAAAAAAAGCCGTTAAAAGTGAAATTTATTTAGAATATTTTAGACAGTTTTTCATCAAATATTCTCAGATATTTTTAGCTTCAAGACTAACGGGTATAAAAAGGGCTGGCAACACAAAAAACAGGCATTGTAATGGTAGTCATAGCTAAATCCCAACCAGAACCAGTACCGGAAACAGATACAAAAACAAAGCTGAGGTCGGACTCTAATGCGCGAGATGTCTTAGATGCCGCTGCTGTTGTTGTTTTTGTTGTTGTTTTTGTTGGGTTTGTAACACAAATTGTGTTTCTTTTTGCTGTCAGTTTGCTTTTATAATCGACTTATTCATAGCCTGCAAGAGCGATTCAATTGCTCTACTCGTAGGCAGCCGATTTGGTGTGGAGGTCACAGCTTGTCTGCCTGCGATTCCCCATTCGCTTTGTTTTTCCACTGTATATATATTCTACATTTGTGTTGTTGTTTTTGTGTGCCTAGAGACGTGCCGGTTGAAAAGCCAACTGCGTTGCCAGCATCTGTCATTACCGTTATTTATGGGACGCATTTTAAAACACATCAAATGGGGGAGCAACGTCTAACCGACAAGCCGACAAGCAGCAAGGCATTCCACACCAGAAATGTGTTCAACCTCATCAAACCAAATCGAGACAGAAAACAGCAAAACATTTGAATTGACAGCTGAGTCTGACTTTTTTTGTTTGGCCAAAAAAAGGAGAACGTCATTTGACAGTTACAATTGCCAGGGGAGCTGTATACACTGAGCATGAAATCAGAACAAGTGCCGAAATTTATTAATTAAATTATAATTACTAATGGCAGGTCTTGTCTAGCAACATTTGCTTTATGATGTTATTAAAAATTGATTTTTAATTGAAGCAGTTATTTTCTTAAATTATTTATTATATCACATATCACATTATTATCACGATAAAATTTAAAAAATCAATGCAATTCATTAGAGTAATTTTATTAGCTATTGAATTTCATTTAACTTTTGTAGAAATTTTAATAAATTTATTTAAATTATATATAATCTCTAAATGTTTATTATATCAATTTTTTTTTTTTTTTTTTTTTTAGACATTTAATTTCATTCTTCCAAACTTTAAAACTTCTATTAAAATTACTTAGAAAAGGAGAATATATCAGTTTTAAAGTTTCTTTGTTAACTTGGCTGTCTGCCTGCTCTTCAATTGTTTCAAATTCCTGTCCAGTACTTTCAAAAATGCTTTATCCAAACAGGGTATATAAAATGTCAACAATTCGATGTGACTGAATAAAGCACTTGGTTCAATTGGGCAATACAAAAACATCAAAACCAAAGCCCGCATTTCGGTTTCTCAATTCTCAATTGTGAATTCCGGCGACCCATTGACCAAGTTAAAAAATCCGCTGTGTCCTTTATTTTTTTATATTTTTTTATTTTTTTGGTTTCGCAAAGGGAAAGACTCATGTGCCTAGATCTGTGTATATAGCACACGAATACAGACATATATATGTGTATGTATATGTGTCCATATGAGTTATGCAAACTGTGGTAACTGTTTGCTGTGGCGTATTTCATTTCCAGCAGCCACTTCAAATGCGGTTGGCAGCATTTGGGCCGCGGAATCAAGCGCCAAGAGACCTCATAAAAACGACTAACGGGCGCACAGGACACCAACACATATTAATATGTGGCTTAATAGCACACTCACATATACACACCCACCCGCACACCCGCACACCCACACACACTCACAGAAGCACATCGCGAGACAGAGTCGCAAAGGGTTCAAAGTTTGGCAAACAGAAAAAACATTACAAATAAAAGCCAAAGGCTGAAATGCTGCTTGAAAGGGTTCTACTATGAGATACCCTGGAAAGTTTTTTCAATTTTCCAATGATCATTTAATAAACCTTTAACCAACTCAGCTCAATTCACAACTGTTTGCCCTTAAACAAACTTAAGCACAAGTCCAATCCACCCTGTTGTTAGCAGTAGTGGCCCAGGGTATGCACAAGTAACAGAAGAGAGAGAAAAAACGATACAGGTTTCGTTCCATATTTGACATTTTTGTAGCCGTTTCCTTTTTCACCGCTCTAATCTTCGCGAATTGGAAGGATATTCATGCACACGATTGCATAATTTGAATCGGTCTGTGCTTCAGCTCGCAAAAAGCAAAATGGACAACTTGCAGCTGCCACGTGTCAAACTTGATACATCCCCGGGACATCTCCGAAATTCCCAACTCACAGCAGAAGGAGGACAGCGAGGAGGAAGAGTAGTGAACCAGCATATCAACTGCAGCAGACAGCAGCGATTCCACATGCCGCAGCCCACAACACAGCACAGAAGGCGTGTGTTTGGGTGGGTGTGTTTGTGTGTGTGTGTGTGTGCAACAGCAACAGTTCATTAATCTATTTACAAGTTCGCGCAGACAGTTCCCATAATCAATCAATAATGGGCGCGTGGACAGTGGGCGTGGCCATGGCGTTGACTAATGGCGACCATGTACCGGCTGTGCATCTTCAGCTTCTACTCTACGTTAAAGTTGCCACTGCAGACTATGGCCGACTCTGCACTCTTTGTGGCTTGAATTGACCAGGCAACCGGATTGAGAAAAGCGCTGAAAATGGCTGAAAAAACGGCTTAAAAGTATACCTATCCCTAGACAAGAAATAATGCTATAGTCGCCTCGCGACTTGAGGATACCCGTTACTCAGTTTCAATATGTTATTAGCAATGGTGATAGATAAGATAGCTTGGCAAACAGAACATTTTCATACAAATTCATATTTAGAGCATATTTTTGACCGATCGGCCCTATGTGAGCTATACGATATAGTAGTCCGATTTGGATCAAAGTTGGTCAGTATGTATATATTGATGGCAAATGTATCCTGTGTGAGTTTGATTAATATAGCTTAGTTAACGCAAAAGTTTTTCATACTATTTCATATTTGGAGCGTATTTTTGACCGATCGGCCCTATGGGAGCTATACGATATAGTTGTCCTATTTTTACCAAACTATAAATCCGTTAATGTTCAGTACATTTATTTATCGTATTTATCGTGTTTCAGTGTCATTCAAACTCCTTTTGGATTGCACCTCAATCCAGTTCGACTTGCAGTCAGTTTAACAGTTGAAGTGAGTTCGAGTTTTGTGTTGCCATAAGCGAGTAGACTAAACAGAAAAACACCCCTTTAGAGTGTGATCGACTGAAGCGTCAATTTTGTTTGCATTTGCAACAGTTTTTAAGGCTGCAGAGTATGAGTAGAGGCCGTTGAGACAAGCAAAAGGGATTCAGTTTTACTCTTCAAATTGCCCGAATCACCAGCTAACTCAGTGGGTTCCACGGGTTCAGTCGGTACGGTATTGTTGTTGGTATGGGTATTGTTGTTGGTATGGGTATTGGTATGGGTATTGGTATGGGTATGGGTATTGCTGCTGGTCACAGCTGCTGACTGCCGTTGACAATGGTTACAGTTATGTTTCGCTTGCTGCTGTTGCTTTTTCAAGCGATTGCGTAGACGAACCTCCGGATGACCACAACAATGCTCGCACTCATCATCCGATGAGGATGAACTTTCGCCAAAGACATGAGGCTTTCGATAGATACAACAACACTTTGATTTGCGTCGATTCATGCCCTCGTTATCGATAACATCCTCATGGAAAGTCACATGATGTTCCGTGTCCAAGCACATGAGCAGCAGATGAACACCCGACACACCGGGTACATCATCAGTTAGGGTTGTGCCACTATTGGCAGTGCCCGCTGCAATTTCAGTGCTATTGACTATAATGGTCGCACTATCCCTATCTAGGTTGATCGGTGTCGCTGTTTGTTCTTCCATTTGGAGAGTTCTAATCTTGATCTTAAAGCGAAATAACTTCTTTTTTTTTTTTGGGTTCCTTTCAAATCGAGAGTCCAAATATGGATGCGAGTTCGTTGTGAAGCGTTTGAAATTTGGATGCTATTTGTTTATCTTTCCAAAAAATGTGGAGACACAATTGACATTGGTGCCAAGTGAAGAGCCAACTCAGTTTGCTCGTTCAAAGCCAAATGGATTGGGGCGTAAGGGGCGTGATGGCGTCGAAAGTGGGCGGCATAACATAGTCTGCAGTTTTGAACAGTTTGCTGACCTTTGCCAAGGAGCTTAGCCGCAGCCATTTGGCAGCCGAAAAACTTGCGCACGATTTACGTCAATTGGGCGGCATCCAGCGGCTGGCTGGCCACGCCCACCTTTTTGGCCAATGTTTACCTAAAATGCATTTGACTAGCCCACGCCCAACTGCAGTTTTGCTTTATGCCATTTTCCATTTTCCATTTCCCCATTTCCCATTCCTTTTTTCCTTTTATTTTGGATTTGGTTTTTTATATTCTTTATTTACGCGTCGCAAATAAATGTTGAATATAATAAAATGTCGGTGTGGAGCATTCACTTTGGGGTTAAGGAACTTTTTCCAAGCACTTTTTACATTTTTTTCCCCATTTTCCCTATTTTCCTTCACATTTTCTTTATTTTTTTGCCCATTTTGGCTGCTGTCGCTTTGCTGCATGTATTTTACTTCTTGTCTGCATTTATCTGGTATTAGGACCAAGAAAAATTATGTTTGCATTTGCTCCATTGGCATCCGGTGGATGCAGGGGGAAATTTGGGAGGAAAATGTTTGTGTTGGTTCGAGGAGGTAATAAAAAGAAGCCGCAACTCTCTCCAAACACCCCTGCGAATGTGCCAACAACGACTCGGAATGAAAAATTATTCTCACTGCAGTAAAAATTTTTGGTTTTTGGGAGTTTAGGGATCTTGGGTTTTTTGGCTTTTACTGCTTTTACTGCTGCTGCAATTTTGTGTGTTTGTCGCTTTTAATTGGGGTGAATTACATGCACACATTTAGATGCGATAAAGTATGGTTTTCGTGCCAAGTTTAGACAAGGGGATCATCTACGGTATTTAAGTTTCATGGCAAAACAAATTGTCTGCAGTTTACGCTCCGAGCTGCTCATAACAAAATGTTTGTCTATTTTTGCATATTTTAATTGCAGTATTCATAGACTAAGAGCAGTGTAATTGCAAGTGTTTGAGTAAACAAATAAAAGGTATTTTCATTTGATGTCAATATTATTTTATATTAAATCAATTTACATATTCATTTCAAGTGTCTTTCAACCCAAAACGAATTTAACTGCATACTTTACACGTCTTGCAGCTCATTTAAAACCATTTGCAGGCCATGGCTGTAAACGTTTTGCTGCTCATAACGTGAATAAATAAGTTCACCCAAAGTGAAAAAAAGGTGTCCATGTTTATGAGCTAAGTATTCGAAGCTTGATGAGTCTGTGGACCATAACTTCTTACACACACACAGTGGCAGCAAATCTAAAATTCATTACGAAACTAACGCAACGAATGAGCAGAAAGTAACAGTCGAAATGGCAACAACTGGAACTGGAAGTGGAAGTGGAAGTGGAGGTGGAACTGGAGTTGGAGTTTTTGGAACTGAAGCTGAAACTCAAACTGAAACTGAAACTCAAACTCGACACGTAACGACTCAACGTAATGAGGCGCGTGCCTCGTCTTCCGGTGCCTGGCTGAGCTGTGCCAAATGCCATTTATGTCCCAATAGAGACACGCACAGCGTGACGACAGCAACGAGGCCAGAGGCTCTCATCCTCCAGGCAAACAGGCGTCCAGGCGATTCAAGCAGACAGACCACTCACAAATTGTATGTCCGCAACCTCCAGCTCAACCTCATCTTTATATTCTTCTGCTACTCTTCGTCCCCCTCCTCCTCCTCCTCCTCCTCCTCTGCGTTGTCTTTGGGGAATAAGATGAATTACATGCTACTCCAGGCAGCAGTCGGCTTAGATGCTAAGCAAAAAGACGACTGCAGCGGGCACTTGAGGCTCGCAAAGACGAAAAGAAAAAACATGTAGATAAGATGTTACGTATACGCAGCGTAACGCAACGCAAAAGGTACCACAAACTAAATCCCCAAGCAAATAGTTTTGCTGCAAGCCAGAGCCTCAAAAGAGTGAGGAGTGTGGAGAGAGGAGAGCGGTGTTGAGGTAGTGTCGGCAGTACGGGAAATCAACCGCACGGAAATCATGTCTACGCATCATTCTTTGTGCGCTATTACTTTAGCAGCAGGGCGCCTCCTCCCTCCTCCTCCCACACAATTCCACAACATAACTTTCTTTCTTCTTTCACACACTGTGTGTTTTTTGTTTCTCTTTTTTTTTTGGGGGGGTTTTTTGTGCAATTTTTGTATTGTATTTCGTTTGCCGCACTTCAGTGTGAATTTGCGTGGCTGTGTGGAAATGTGTGATAAGCCGTTTCCGCTGGGGAATAGACCAACAGCAAAAAAGCGTCAAGTAAACGGTAGTACGAGTTGTAGTAGTTCTTTGGTCTAGGCTTTCCTTTTTTGGCCCCCACCATTTCCATTTTTCCTTCAGCTATGCTGTCTTCTTATTTCTTTTTATTCATCTAGTCGGCCACATTTTCCTTTTCATTGGCGTCGCACTGGCGTCTCGTGTGTAGAGGAGGATCCTGATGCCGCCAGCAAATATATACGGACTGAGAAAATACAGTTAACCAACGGCAGAAAGAAGGAAAAGCTCCGGCCACTAATGCAAATATAATGGCAAATGTTTCGGAAATATTTCACAGATAAAATTGATAAAGGCTGTAACTCCTCAATACCATTTCACTGCCCTTCCTCCTCTCCCTACCCTCCCTACCCTACCCATCCTCATATATTCATGCTATTCAAATGCCTGTTTGTCCATTCCGTTTTCATTGTGGCAGGCAAATCGGAACGGAAAACTATTTGCTGGCATTTGTGTCCCTTGTGTGGGGACTCAAGGCCAATAAAAAATATATTCACACATTTATAACAATACGAAATTGGTTGGAGCATTTTGAAAATTTTTATGGAGTCCGTCATGAAATGGGTATTATTCTGTAGTGTGATTAATAAAGTGGATAGTTACTTGAAGTTTTACAGTCTGTAAAATAAAACTAAACATAAGAAAATAAATAAATATTTCAGCCTAAAAATCTTAAAAACAAATTAATATTTAGTTCAGCTTAAATATATTACTTTCAATAAAGAAATGTATAGTTTTAGACCACGTACTCTCAAAAAGAGTAGAGGGGTCTATTAGGTTTGTCAGAAGCGAAATCTGCGTTACAAGCAGAAGGAAGCGTTTCCGAACCCATAAAGTGTATATATTCTTGATCAGCGTGAACAGACGAGTCGATATAGCGATGTCCGTCTGTCTGTCTGTCCGCTGTCCGCATAAACACCTGGAGCTCTTAAACTATATGAGCTAGATACACCAAATTTGAAATGAAAGTCCGTCTGTATGTCAGGCAGGTTAAATTTATTTCAAACTTTTGCCACGCCCCCTACAGCCCCCGCAAATTGTGAAAAACGACATAACTTGGAAACGACTACAGCTATCAGGACCAAATTCACACAGTATGTGATCGGTGCTATGATAATTATCCGGGTCGGACAACTATAGCCTATGGCTCCCATAGGACAAATCGTAAAAAAATAGAAAATTTGTTTGAAGACAAGTAGTTTTAGTTGAGCTATTTCAACAAAACTCATACATTATGTGTATAGTACCATTATAAGTATCCTCACCAAATTTGATTTAAATCGGATGACTATAGCCAATAACTCTTATAGGACAAATGGGTTATAAACTCGCATTCGAAAGAGTTCGGGGTCTTTTACGGTCGGCTCTCTCCACTGTAGCCTTTCTTACTAGTTTAAGATGATAATGTTAAGGTTCCCAAACTTCTGGTACTTGAAGCTCTTTGCTCTTTAATCAAAACAAAAACTGTCGCAAGCCAAAGACATTGCCATTTATTACCCACTGTGATCTCTTGTACACACACATAACTAACACACATATGTCTAGTATGCTAGTGTGTTTAAGAGAGTGGTGTGTGGTGTGTGGTGTGTGTTGTGTACATTTCATATATTTAAGATCCCTTTGTTGTGTGATTTGTTTATGTTTCTGCTTAGCGACTGCTACTTACTACATTTTATTATTTTTATTGCCTCGCTTAAGTAATCGAAATGGCCAAGTTTGGAGAGAGTGGAGAGTGGAGCGTCCACAACGGTTGCGAAACTGTTGAGCAGTCGTCTGTTAAATCGAAAATGCTTCGAAGATAAAGAGCTGAGAGAAAATCTAATAGAAAATTCCATTACAATTATCAACATTTTATTTAAGTTGAATAATTTGAAAGCAGCCCTGGCCATAACACAGACGAGTTAAGAGCCTTTTTTGCCCACCCTCCCGCTAAAGTGCTTTAACCCCCCTCCCCCCTGCGCTACACTCATTCAAGTGGACGACGCGATGCAATGCGATAGAACGCGAAGCGGCAAATGTATCATAAATTTTCATGTTGCTGTTGCTCTAAAAATACGAATTGCGATTTTCTATTGTGTTTTCGCGAGTGGAGGGTAGTGTAGTGTAGTGTAGGTGTAGGTTGGTGTTGGGTAGTGTAGGGAATTGAAAGAGTACTGAATTCAACGGCATGAAACTGGCATAAAAAGCAAAGCCCAAGACAGAACAGAACCCGTTTCAAAACTGGAGTAGTAGTTGCTGTTGCTGTTGCTGAGCCAGCAATTTCTGTGTCCAGCCATAAAGCAGCGGCAACAGACGAAAGCAGAGCAAAAAAGCTTAAAAAAAAAAAAGCTAAAAAAAAGAAGAAAACAAAAAAATGTGTATGCAATACAATTTCATTTTATGCAAGAAACAAGAACTGGACAGGAACTAAAGTGAAGTAAAGTGAAGAGGAGTTGTTGGATGAGGGAGAACAGAGCGAGTGAGAGAGCAAAAGGAAGAGAGCTACAGAGAGCGAGAGAGAAAGACATGAACAGCAACATCTTTATGGTGAAAAATTTTAAATTCCCATTAGAATTGCGCTCGGCTTTTCTGGGTTGAAGCCGTGGACTGTGCGGACTACGGACTGTAGACTCTTATGCCCCTTCCCTAGTATTCCCTACTTTAGAGTGGAGGTGGCATGAGATGAAATGAAATGAAACCAAACGAAAGCAAACCAAGGCAGAGCCCAAAGAGCCGAATGAGGCCGACAGGAGGGGTGTGTTGCTGCCTTTGCCGTAAGTAGGTAAGTGTATGTTACATATAGACATAAATAAATAAATAACAAGAAGCAACTGGCAAAGGATATGAAAGCAATAAAAACATGAAATGCGCTGCTCAAATTAGATATACAAAAAAAGAGAAAATAAATAAATAAAATGAAAAAAAAAAATGATGCTGAAAGAAAGCGTCAAATTAAAGACAAAGGCAACTGCAGCGAATGCCACAAACTGATAGACACTAGACTACAAGAGTGGGGATGAAACTGTAGCTGTTTCAGCTGCCTTAAAAAATTGCGCATACGTCGTGTGAAACGTGTGAAAATGGGAATTGTGCTCGTTAAAAGTGCACCAACTGCAGTAAGCTAGTAGCAAGTAAGTTAGTTTATAAAGTCATGCAGCTTAAACTACTCCCCCCAAAAAATATCAGACGACGTCACTTTCGAGTTGATGTTGCAATAAAAACCGTGGCTGGCATTCTAAAATTTAATCAAAAGCAATATTCCATCTAAAGTGGTCGAGTAAGGACTTGTAAGTTCCAACTAATTGAGTATCATGTTATCCTGCTTACATTTGCACCGCACAGTGGGTGAATAGGCAGCTTTTGTGGAGGAAAAACAGTGTGGGCAAAGGCAGAAAAGTTTTTAAGTAGCAAAACATTATTTAAATTAGATTAATAACTTATTAAATATATAAAACAAAGAAATTTTTGAATTTTAAAAGATTAATTTTGTTTAATTTCAGTTTCAATTTAAGTCCATTAAAATGGGCTACACGCCCATGGTGCACACACAAGTGCATCGTGATGTCAGACACTCATATTCAGTTCACTTTGCCGAGCCTCAGCGTACAGGCGAGTGCAGTGAAGGAGCATTAAAAGTGCCCTGTGTTGAGCTTAAAAGAAATGACTTCTCGTTCCGTTCTGGGACGAAGGCTAGAGACAGGAGACGGGAGTCAGGACACGGGAGACAGGAGACAAGAGACCAAAGACTGAAGGCAGTTTCTGCTGATTCTGGCCATTTGAGCAGTCCTTTTTTTTTTGTACGTTACGTTTTCCTTTCATTTTGCTTGCCTTCTTTTTAGTGGAAACGAAGTTTACGCGTGCTGATGCGGGTAATGGTAATGGCAGTCAGTCAGGCAGGCAAAGTCAGTTGTAGAGCATCAACACACACACGCACACACACACACATGCACTTTTTTCAGAGTCACATGTGTGATGAGTGCAACAGGAAACTGATGCGCCAGTGCGTAAGAAGACGTAGAAGCAGCAGCAACACTTCCTGCATCCCTTGGCAGGGATTTCACTGGTCGCACAACTCTCAGCTCAGAGCTCAGAGCTCGGTGCTCGGAGCAATTACAGAAAAAGCTTTGCAAAATATGCTTGCACACTTTGGAGCTGCTAAGATGAAAACCAGGCTAAAGGAAACCACAACAGCTATCAACGTCCAACGACCTGTTCGGCAAATGCTCAATGCTCCTTGGCTTTTCCGTCTCGTTTCGTTTCGTTTGGTTTCGTTTCGTTTGGTTTCTGCTCATTCTTTGGACAATAATTTATGGCTAGTTAATAAGTGGTTCAACATTTGCCAACCATTCAGCCAACCCCCATCCCAGTCCTAAGCCCTAAGTGCATCTCCATGCTTAACTATTCCCTTGCACTTTTCTCCTCCTTTTTTTCCTCCTTTTTGGGTCTGACCTTTTAATTAGCGCATTGCCAAAAGCCGCACTCTCGACCAAAAACTCTATACGACACCGATTCTCGCAAATTCCGATAAAAGCATTTCTCCTTCCACATTTGCACAAACTTTTTACAATTTTTTCTCTTTTTCCACTTTTTTGGCTAAATAAAATGGTTATAATGGACGGTGCTGGTGCTGCACTTGAGTCGGGGGTGGCCAGCTGCCAGGAATTGTCGGAACTGCTAAAATTGCCAATCAATGCACTCGTCTGCAAAATGAACACGATGCCACACTAAGCTGGCAATCAATTAAAGTGACGTCACAGTTCGCAGTTCGCAGTTCACAGTCCATGATTCGCGTGATAACTGCTGTTATTTTTGTTATTTTTATTGCACTGTGTCAAATCAACACTTGACACTTGAAGTGTGAATGCTTTAAGATGTGCCTGGGAAATATTTAATAAGTGTTTTAAGTTAAGCTAAATATATAAATTGATAACTCATGATTAAAGGTCTTAGCAAGCAGTTTTTAGTACCAAAAATGTAGTGGGTAATAAACAAAATTAGAAAAGCTTTTAAAAGTTTAGTAGAACTAAAATATTACTTAAAAAAAAATAAGTTTAGCTGAGATTAAGCCCTGAAGGTTGTGCCTAACAACATTTTAAAATATTTGCTTATAATAGACATACAATTATTATTAAATTTTTATTTAAAAAATAAGCTAATGGAAGAGTCCTACAGCTACAGCTACAGTCTACATTTCACAGATATCTTGGCGTCATCCTAGATAGAAGTCTTGCCTTTCAAAGACATGTCACGTCGCTGCAGCAAACTTACAGGACTAAGGTGGCCAAAATGTCTTGGTTGCTCACAGCACATAACAAGCTGTCACTAGACAACAAGTCGAGGATATATAAGTGCAGCTTGGCCCCTGGACTGTTTCATGCCTTTCAGGTCTACGGGATTGCTGCCAAGACGCACCTAAAGAGTTACACAGGCCAAAACGCTAAGAAAAATCATGGTAGCTCCGTGTTACATGACAACCGTGGACCTCGAGCAAGTTCTCAAAGTTCCAAAAATTGGAGATCGATTACAAAAAGTTTCTAAAAAGTACCACGAGGGGCTAGATTCTCATCCCATTAGCCTAGCAAGACGACCAAGAGCATCAGCTGCTTTGGTTTCATAAATTTTTAACATAAATAAGATAAGTGATCTCACTGTAACTACTACTCGAAGCAGGGATAGATCTAGCTTTAAGGAAGAACATAAGAAACGATTATTCAATAAGAGACGCCAACAAAGACTTTAAAAAGCACGTTGTATAATAAAAAAGTTAAAATATTAAATTAATGGCGACTACACAATTTTGTTCAATGAAGTGTGAAATTTGATTATTTTAATAGCTCTTAGTTTTCCATTTTAAAGCACAAGTTTTCAAACGTTATATTCGTCTACAGTTACAGTTTTTTAAACTGCATAAAACTGCACTGCTGAAACCACTTTGAAATCATGCACTAAAGGCAGCGCTCCCCAAGAGGTTACCATGGTGAGCACTATTTTGAGTTCGACATTTAAAAATCATCTAAAAAATATTCAATTACATGGGAAGAGTTTACATTTGGTTGCACCATCGATTGCGAGCCAGGAACCATGAACCATGAACCATGTCGTAATGCAATTGGTTTCCATTTCCATACCGTGCAACTGTTAGCCTTACTATGAAGGGAAATATCTCCCGGAACACACCCGCTGCCAATCCAGATTCAGATAAATGATGTTGCCTGCTGCTGCTTGGCAGCAGTTTTTGCAGCTGCTGCTCCCGATTACCTAGAGAGTATTTTGGGAGGGAACAGTGTTAAAAAATGAGAAACGTTTTTTCCGTTTTTGCCGTCAAATCAAAAAATTAAATAATATCGCACATTCGCTTTTTGCGGAAATCAATTTCATTTCTTATTCAACATTTTGATTAATGCAACTGAACGCGAAATGCAAAGTGCAAAATGCCAAATGCAAAATGTAAACTGTAGAGCGAAGCTGACAGATAGAAACACACTCAGTGTGTGTGTGAGAGTGTGTGTGTGTTGACTTGGACATGGACATGGCAATGGGATTGCGAAATGGAAATGCACGAGTCGACTGCCTTACACGATGACAATGGCGGCCACTTGACACGTGCTTAAGCACACACTATTCCCACTCCACACACACACACACAACTACACACACACACACAAGTTGTGATTGCAATTGCACTTGGGAAGCTGGAAAGCAGCTGGAGTACAGCTTTTGCGGTCACCAAGCGACCAATTGCAGTCGCAGCCAAAATGTTGTCAAATAATATTTACAAGCACTTCACACACACGCACACACACATGTGTGTGGCGGAATAACTGTTGTGGCAGGTTGCGTATATTGAAAATGGTGTTAAGTACCGTTGAACATGACAAAGATGTCGCCACTTCGCTGCATGTCAAATTTATAGCAT
This sequence comes from Drosophila dunni, assembly GCA_018152125.1. Lineage (NCBI taxonomy): Eukaryota > Metazoa > Arthropoda > Insecta > Diptera > Drosophilidae > Drosophila > Drosophila dunni. The sequence continues at coordinate 1,427,528 of JAECXC010000648.1, read as the reverse complement.
ACTTATTGGCGTCACAATTTCATACAAATATTGACGACATTATAAACCGTTTTTAAGTAAAGCATAAAAACTTTTAAAGGCAAACAAGTGAGCAAATCTTAAGTCTTTAAGTCTTTCCCAGTATTTACTTGACAATTTAATATATGAGCTTGAGTTTAAAGGTTTTTAGGTAAGGGTAATGAATAGGATAGTTCATATCAGCTTAATTTAAATTTTGTATACATTTAACTGGTTACATTTGTCTTAGAACCAATCAGAGATTCTTGAAGCTTTATAATTATTGCACACATTTAACTCATTTATTAACTTGGCTCACATTTATAGCCCTAACATTGTGGCGCCGCAGGAACTTGCCGCACATGCTGCCCACTCAGCTGGTTTAACGATCGAGGCGATAAAATAAAACAGAAGTTCCTGGAAGGCTGACAACTAGCAGACCCGGGAGTCATAAAATCAACAAAATTATTGCACATTAACATCATGAGTTGCATATTAAATAAAGCAAATGCAGCTGCGTTCAATTTTGTGTTGGCTTCCTTGACTTCCTTGGGCTCTCTTGCTGCCGTTGCAAGGACATGACGATGGCAACATTCAAGTTGGGTCACTTGAACTTTAACATATTTGTTTGCACTTGAGTGCGCAGGAAATGTTAAGACTGCTGTCGACTCCCCGCTGCCATTTGCATCTTCAACTTTATTTTATTATTATTTTTTGTCTTTTATTTTGTTTTGGTTTTTTTTCTTGTTTTCTGGTAGTTGCTGCTGCTCATCGAGTGCCAAGTTTCAAATTACACGCCTCGTCTGTCATAGGCGCGGCTGACCAACTTTACAAACTAAATAAAAATCGAAATTTAAATGCAAAAATGTACAAAATACTAAAAAAGAAGTTAGTAGTGGAAAGAGCAGGACTTGAAGATATCCTGAGAAGAGTTTCTGGTCATCCATTACACCTTCTTTTTATTCTATATATGTCCCTTAATTAACTATAATTTATTTTAAGGCTTGCAAGTGATTTTTTAAGCAACTTTTGATTTATTTCTCTGCCAATTCAAGCAACCCTTTGAAACCTCTTTTCACACATTTGCTGGTTACAGGGTATACATATTATCTACATTTCTACTGGCATGCCTGTGTGTGTCATGTCTGCATAAAGGACATTGAAGCGTAACACTTTCGCAAAAGGCAGGCGACAGCGATGACGATAACTTCGATGAGCACATAGGGGGCGGAGAGCCAAGAGGGGGAGGAACAGCCAAACGAATGGACACAAGGACTGATGGACAGTCGGACTGGCGGACAGACAGACGAACGCTCGGACGGGGTTCAATCTGTCTTGTCACGGCGTCTGCTTATCCCATTTTGCAGCTTTTGCTCTCTGCCTTTTCTCTGTAATAATTTTCAACTGTCCATTTATGTCTTCATTTTGTTTGTTGCTCCAAGGCGTAACGCAGCATATCTATGTATATGGCTATGTATGTATTTATATGTATTTAATATCGAGATTCACACACACACACCCAACACAGAGATAAACAATGATATCTGGCTATTTACGGCCGTCAATAAGCCCCCCGACACAAGCTCCATGCCAGACAATGGGTCGTATGCGTATGTATGTGTGGCAAACAGCAAAAAAAGGAGAGAGAAATGGGAAATGGGGAGAAAGGAGAACGGAGAACGGAGAATAAAAACCGTAAAAGATACAATTCATAAAGCAATCCCGAGACATTCTTGTGCGCCAAAAGTTGAGGCCAAGACAAAAGCGGAAAACAAAGTTGGACAAGCCACTTGGCAGAAAAACGTTTTATAGATAGCAAAATCACGCAACACTCAGATACTCAAATAACTACACACACACACTGGCACACACATATGTGTCGCACATGGCCTGGGCAACTGTGAAAAGTTTTGTGCTGGTCTTTTGTTGTTGTTTGCATTTTGTTAGATAGCATAAATTAGATACGTGCTGCCATCGAGGACACATTGCAGGCATTCTCCATTCTATTCTATTCTTTAGCCGGCGATTTTAAAAATAGCTCAGATTATGTTACATCCTGTATACATTCAGCCACGTTTTGGCAACAGCCGAGAGTCGTGTGTCGAGAGTCGTGAGTTGAGAGTTGAACGCCGAGAGTCGAACTGTCGCGGCATAAATCATAATCAGCCTTTGCACTCAGCAACAACTGCTAATGGCTGCCCGCATGGGGCACTGCCAGTTCCCCAACAGGGGCCCCCAATGAAACGGTGGAACTGCGTGGGTCAGGGGCGTAGCAGGGGTTCGAAGTGGGGCGAAGGGTAGGTGGGTAGGTGGGTAGGTGTGTTGTATCAACATGAGCCGCCATATTTGCTTTCATCTTTTGCGGCCAGCAAACGGCAAATTAAAGTCCAACTCGCAGTCGCCCTCTCGCTCTCCCTCTCTCTCTCTCTCCCTCGCTCTCACTGCGGCCTGGCTAATATTTTTTGATTAAGTAATTTGAAGTTTTGTGCAAGCCGTTCAAAATGTTCAAAATGTTTGTGGCCAGGCTCTCAGCACAAGAAAGAGTGAGAGAGAGGGAGAGAGAGAGAGGGAGAGAGAGCGAGAGCGAGAGAGAGACAGAGACAGGCAGAGTGCCATGAGTGCCTGCCATTTTTGGCCAAACAAACGAGTTAAAAACTTTTTCGCGCCAGCTGTGTGAATTGAAAAGCAAACTATCAGAAGCACTTCAAAATATCTCACACAAAAATAGCATTTAACAATCTTTCAACAAAATTCATCAAAGTTTTTAAAGACTGTGCACAACATTAACAAACTTGCCAAGTGTTTATGACTTGAAACTGAAAGCGAATTGCAATCAAGTCAAACAATTTCCCAAGAATTTCAGGAATTTTTTACATTTAAATTTATAATTTGTGCATTAAAATTAAAAATTAATGTGCCTTTAACAGAGCCTACAACTTTTTTTTTAACATATTTCTAAATTTCTATGCATTTAATTGTTTTTATAAAATTTAATTTTGCTCTTATTTTATTTTACTCTCATATAAAAACTAATTAAATTTTTTATTTTATCATGGGACTTAAAACTTTTATGTAATAATCTTTAATTCGTTTAGTGCAAAATTTTCGAAATTTTCGAAATATTTTTTTTTTTTTGAATGAAAATTGTCTTTTATTTAAACGTTTTATATGAAAATAAATAAGTTTACTGCTACTTAATGGCAGCTTAACAAGTTGTAATTTAATTGTTAACACCGATTAGTTTATTGTTAGAATCAAATTTATTAAGTTATTGAGCTCTAATTATTTCCATTCATTTATTAAATTCAATCAATTGGTCATATAAAAAATTATTTATTTGTCAATTAATTATAAAAGCTTTCAATTAGACATATTAGCTATTGCTAACTATTGTTAACTTATTTAATTGTTTAATAATCATTTCATAATCAAATGAACTTTATCATTTACTTAATCGATCATTTAATTTTTTAATAGCTGCAGTAAATGTTTAAATTACATGAAATTTATAAATTGTTTCTACTCCAACTCACAGCTGAATTTTAACTTAATAAAGTAATTCATTTAATTGCAATTCCTTTGCAGCTAAAATCAAAATTAACTATGAATAACTCTGAGTACTCGTGCTCTGATTCAACACTCATGTTTAATGCACTCTGAAACTATTTTGGGTGATTTCTTGAGTGTTCCCTTCACAGAGTTCAGTTGGCAAACATCTTTTGGGGTTTTCCCGTTTTTGGGCTTGGAAAAATCTTAAGAAAACGTTTGTAAACAGTTGTGCTTACCCTTCACCCCTCCCTCTGCCTATAAACAGATGAGAAATGTAAAAATTAAAAATAATAAGTGACAGTCGGCAGTGGCTGATGATGAAAATTTCAATTAGCGCCAAGTGTAATATAGAGCAGCGTCAGTTTCATCAAATTATCAGTGACACCGAGAAGCCAACAGGCGCCTCCCCCTTTTTAGAGCTTTCTCCACCACCCTTCCCTGTCCCCTACTTCCCTCGTGTGGGTGGCACTCACCCATCCACCCCATTGGAGTGGTCCGCACTGTGTGTTCATCTTTTCCGTTGGCACAGTTTTAGCCATTTTCATTTCTGGTCGACAACGACGACGACGACGACGACACCAAATGTCGGTCACTTGCGGTTTATGAGCAGCTCCCCCTCCACCCCGTGTGCCCCGCCCCCCTAACTGCTGCTTCAGCTCCTGCTTTGTACAAATTGCGAATAGTGCAAATAGCCAGGAAAATTACCTAATGCGCATTTTCTTATTACAGAAATGTGCATAAGAAAATGAACGTAATGAAAAAACACTCAGCTGCTAAAGTTGGTTACGAGTCTCAAATGGAGAGCAGCAAAGTTGAAATACCCTAGGAAAAAGCACTTGGAAAATGTAATAAAATGTGATGGGGAAAACAATATAAATTGAAGTTAATAAATAATGAAATAAATCAATTAAAAATGCGTAAATCTTCAGACGTATAAAAAAACTTTTACATGAAAAAAAATATTTACATTTTTCTTTTGAAAGTTTAGAAAAAATTCACTTTTTATTAGGCTCAATCTAAAATAGATTTTACTTTGGCTTTGTTTACATTAAAAAAAAAAAAAAAAAAAAAAAAAAATCAACGCCAGGATTATCTTATAAGTGTTTTTAAGTTCCCTGAACGAAACGCTTTTTTATTATTGTCTTATTAAACAAATTTATAAGAATTCAAAAAAAAAAAAAAAAAAAAAAAAATATATAAAAAAATATTTTTTTTTATTATTTCCGGCTTTGTAAATCAAAATTTATTAAATTAATTTGGTTTCTATCAAGACAACACTATTTCGAATGCCATTATAATTTTATTCAGTTTTTATTTGATAAATCTTGAACTATCTACCAGTACTGAATTTATTTTTACCTCAACCAACCTCAAATTATTTAATTAAATATTTGTTTAATTAAAGTTGCTATAACTAAAGGGTATCTCAGCGCTGCAGAGTTCAGCAAACTAAAGACAATGTTGTGGACAATCTTTGGAAGACGATACGAAACGAGAGACAACATTGAAGAAGTACAAGGGAATGCAGAGGTGAAAGAGAGGGAGAGAAAGAGAATGAACGAAAGACGAGAGTAGAAGGAATACAAATGCGCAATGCAAATGACGCAAAATAAAATGTATGAAATTGAAAATGAAACGTTAAAAGGGCAGTCACCAGGGAAGCACTGGCAGTCAAAGTACTTAGGGGGTGAGGGGGGTTAGATGTGGGCATGGCCCAAGAGGGCGCTGAGGTTATGCATAAAAACGAAGCGCAGAAAATGAAAAATAATTAGCGCAATTAATGGCCACGTAATTAGCGCTTGAAAATCTGCAAGCAGCCATTTTGCACCCCCAACCCCAACCCCCTCCCACTGTGCCGCTGGAAATCCCCATTGTCACAATGTGTGCGGTGGCACGTAAGCTTCAACTAAGTCCAAGCGATTCCATTCTTTGACCAACTCTCGACTCATACCTTATAGTCATTGCGGCCATGTTTGATAATTCTATCGCGCTCAGCTTCCTTTTGTCAGTCGATGCGGTTCTGCTGGACGACACGCTAATGAACGCGCCCCATTTTCACCATTTTCACAATTTTCGCAATTTTCCAACCCCCCCAGCGACATGCCATCCCCCCACTCAACCAAATCAACCCAAACCAAACCACTGTTAACATTTTTTTCGCTCTCGCTCTCTCCCACTTTTCCCATTTGGCCATTTAGTGGGCGCATTTGCAATGTGGCGCCCTCTGGTGGACAGCGGGGGGCGGAGGCCGTTTGTATTGTATAGATGGAAAACGGAAATTCAGCTGCTGTCATGACATTTCTTTATCAGCGCCATCAATCAGCAGCGACTAATTAAAAATTGCCTTTGATAACGTCAAAATGGTAATGAACGAACCAACGAGTGAACGAATGAGCGAACAAATGAACCAATGAACGAGTGACTGAATGAGTGAATGAGTGGGTGAGTGAATGAGTGGGTGAGTGAGCAAATGACTGAATGAAAAAGTGAATGCATTCGTTCCATTTTGCGGTGCGCCCCTTTCCACACCCACAATGTGAATTCATCTATCTATTTTTCTCTCTCTTTTTATCTCCATCTCACTCGCTCCCCCGCTGTGTGTGTGTGTGTGTGTGTGTGTGGATTAAGTGTGTCAATGTGGTTGCTGCGACACAATTTGTCAAATTTCAAGTGGTTTCAAATTGATGCGCACTAAAATTAATGCTCCCAACGAGGTTCAACTAAAGATGGAAATGCTATTCAAGGAATGTCCACGGGGAGTGCGAGCAAGACAGACAGAGACAGATGGTGAGTGAGAGGGGAAATGCGAGAGAGAGCGAGGGGTGTGAGGTGAAGGAACTTGAGTGCGAAAGTAAGGCAGGCAGTGCTAAACTTATAAACAACTTAAAAATTCATTGTCTACACATGGTGCCCATGACTTGAGCGCCGTGTCCTGCCCGTAGGCATATCCATGTTGTTGAATACACAAGCAGACATCGAGGGAGACAGCAGCATACAGATAGAGACAGCCGTAGTAGAGTGTGGAACAGAGACAGAGACAGCGACAGCGACAGCGCCAGAGATAGCAAACACATAAAAAATTCGCCTTTGCTGCCTTGAACTGAATGAAAAACGAAAAACTGTCATCATGTGACGGGAATCAATCTAAAGTCATTTTATAACCCGAAGAGTCATAAATCTAACTTTAATGTTTTAAACGTGACTGCGGCACGAAGCAACAGCAGCAGCAGGAGCAGTAACTGTAGCAGTTGCCCCATTGGCCACGCCCATGACCAGTCGATGGCCGCCCCTTCTGCACCGCCCGCAACTCCCGATACCCGTTAAATGTGCCAAGAAGATGGAAACCTCCGGCATTCGAATTGGAAAAGTAAAACAAGCAAATGAATGTATTTCCGTTTGGGATTTTTCACTTTCCGGCTTTGACGCAGCGTGCTGAAAAGTGTTGCCGCAGAGTGCCAGAAGTCGAGGCAGGTGGGCATGCTACCAACAGTGGGCGTCCAGTGGGGGCGTGGCTAACAATATAAATGACTAAAACGAGGGGCGGCTGGGCGGCTGGGCGGTTGGGCGCTTGGGACTCACTGCCAGGCAGGCAGCAGGCAGGCCCAAAGGAAAATACATAGATGGCATTTTTATTAAATGGGTATCAAAACTATTTTACGTGTTTGGGATCAAAGTTGAAAGCATTGCATCTGCCTCAATATTCACGTGTGTGTGAGTGTGTGTGTGTTTTGGCTTGTTTGTGTGTTTGAGTGAGTTCTTTTGTGTGCGTGACTAGCAGAAAAACAAAAACTATAGCATACTTATGTGCGCCACATAAAATGCATATGCGGTATCTGCTGTCCCCTTTCTCTCTCTCTCTCTTTACCACTGGCTGCCTGTCAGTCTCTGTGTGTGCGTACATGTGTGTGTAAGCATTGCATTAATTAAGTTTGTTCTTGAAGGGCCAAAGAACAGTTGAGTGTGTTGAAGAAGAGCGTTCAATTAATTGCACGTAATTGTGAAAGCACTTGGAGTGGGAAACTTTATGCGTGTTAAGCATTTTACTAGCAAAGCGAAACCTTAATATAAATGCCAGTGGAAGAAATGCTTGGCTATAAGAAAATTATATTAATTAATTACTTTTGAAAGCAGATATCACTTTAAGGAAGTTAAATTTGAATGTGTATGAAAAAAATACTTACTTTAGTATAGTATAGTATTATCATTAGAATAGGCATTATTATTATCATTACTTTTATTATTATTATTATTATTATTTTTTATTATTATTATTATTATTATTATTATTATTATTATTATTATTATTAGTATTATTATTATTATTATTATTATTATTATTATTATTATTATTATTATTATTATTATTATTATTATTATTATTATTATTATTATTATTATATTATTATTATATATATTATTATTATAATATTATATATTATATATTATTATTATAATTATTATTATTATTAAAGTTATTATTTTTTTTAACATTCCTATTTTTCAATATATACTACTTTATCCCAATGTTTATTTATTTTCCAAAGTGCCAACAATCTCTGTGTGAAATTCAATTTAACTCAATTTATTTAAAACTCCCATTTAGATATACTATTATCTTGATAAAAAAAAAAACAAAAATAATATTCTCCCATTGCACTCGATTTTGTTTTGCAAATAATTCAGCAGGTTATTCGATTGGAATTTATTTTGAAGCATTCGTCTTGCAAATACTTTAGATTATCTTAGCAAAGGTTGCAGCTAAATATTCTCTGCTGTCTGTTGGAGTTTATCGGCACATTTTCGCAAAAATACACTCACATATATATATAAAATGCCAGGGGATACACACGGATACACTCGGAGTGAGTAAATGTATGCGTAATTTAATCAATATGAATATCGTATTATTCACTTACTCGCATTTTTTATGCAGAAATGCTCTCGGAGTTTTGCTCGCTTACCTGCAATGAAATGAAAAAAAACGCAAATAGAATGTGAGAATTATTTCATTTTATTTAACTTTTTTTCTGTGTTATATGTAGTGAAGAAATGTATATGTATTCGGAAGTACAAGCAAAGCCATTTTGGTCTCATTTTAAATTCAATTTGTATGGGGAAGATTGAAAAGATTCTGTGGTACGCACAATTTCAGCGACAATTTCTGGATTTTAATCACACTGCGGTCATATTTAATTTATTTTATTATTATTGTTATTGTCCACAAATGCTGCTGTTTGTTGTTATTGTGTTTGATGGTCGTCGGCGAAACCCAACGAGCGTCAGACCGTTAGACCGTCAGAAATCTCATCACACCCTTAGCGACGACAACAACTAAAACATAATGGCAGGGCGTTGAAAATGTTACACTTTAACAAACAATTCAATTAATGCAAATTACAATGGGCCCCGGCTAATGAATATTTAATGATTAAACTAATTTCATTTTCATAATATCGTTCACATTCAGGCGTAAATGAACAAACCCTAATGCAAACTCCATCCGCTAACAGCCCAAAAACAAACAGAAAACAGAACACGGAAAACTGAAAACAGTAAACAGAATACAGCAAAACAGAGACCAGAGAACAGAGAACAGAGCGGAGAAAACTGAAAACTAACTGAAAACGGGGCACATAAACCCGAATTGGCAGCTGTGACAATTTGCATGTTCTGAAATCGATTGTTAATTGGAAACTGTTTACTAGCCGCGAGCTAAAAAGCCTTGACCAAACCAGTTAACTGTCAGCAGTAGCAAAAACAGTTAACGCTTTGCAGTGCCCCTTCAAAAACAGTTCTCATTACGCCCATCCAATTCACATTGAGGTTTCCATTGACACCTGATTAAGCTAGTCGTGGATCCAATCACACAAAGTTTGATACAATTTCGAGTTTTCGTTTCATTTTTTTGACCGAAATGGCTAACAGTATTTAATACAGTTGGGTTTGAAATTTAATCAACCTTAAGTGTCGCCATTTATTATTATTTTGAAATATTTGCTTATTACTTTAATTTTAAATATTTTTTTTTATTTTACTCGATTAAAAACTGAATCACATAACTGGCTGTATTGACAATCGTTTAATTAATTATAATTTAATTTTCAATAAAAGTTTTATCTCTTTGAAGCATTAAAATTCAATTCTATGGAAACTTTTTTATTACAACTTTAAGCTCAAAGAAAAGCTATTTGTTGGCATTATTTGATTGGATACTTTTTGATTATAAGTCATAAAGTTATAAGCTTAATCGCCGAGTACTTGAAAATGACTGCAAAATCCACAACAGGAAATTTTAAGTCGTTGAAAAATTAATTCAAGATTTATCAATCACAATACTTGAGCACAAAAGACAAAAGTTCCAGTTTAAGTTTAAGTATCAGCTTAAGAAACCAATCCCAAGACTTTTATTAGTTTTTATAAATCAAAGCTCTTTTTTAGAATTTTTAGTTGGTTATTTAAATCTATTAAAATTTGAAAAATTCTCTGTTTTCTATGTAATTTATTTATTTATCTCCATAACTTTAATACACTCCAAGGGGCAGTTCGAGGTTTACTTAATTATAATAAATAAAATAAATCACAACCCGTTATCGATCCATTTACATTGTTAACGCAACTCGAAACTTGTTGATTTTTGCTGACAAATTCTTCAGTTTGTGGCCACTGTGCCTTGTTGGCTGAAGCGCTTTCTATGGAAAATTCGATTGTTGTTTTCTCGTTTCTCGTTGTTGTTGGTTGTTTCTTGTGCGTGTTGTTACGTTGGTGGTTGTTCGTGTTATTATGGGAGTCACTGTTGTTGTTGTTGTTGTTGGGGGCTTTATGAAAACAGTTCTGTAATTATGACACTACGGCTTCGTTGCTTTGTTGTTGCCCATTGTCCAATGTTGTTCTGCTTCTAGTTGTTGTTGTTGTTGCTTTTTGTTTCTAACTTTGCCAATTTGGACATTGCCGGCAGAAGTGACACAACTTTTAGTTAGCACCGACTTTATTTTTGGGCAACATTGTTTCCACTGCTGTTGTTGTTGTAGTACTAGTTGTTGTTGTTGTTGTCGTCATAGCTATAACGTTTATTAATAAGTTTGACTGCACAATTGTTGTTGCTACGCTGCTGTTGCTACTCAGCTGGAGCTGTTGTTTTTCCTACCTGGCTCATTTCGTGGGTCTGAGGCCATGACATGGAAATAATATATTATTTTTGGCATGAGACGCTTGCCAAAAAAAAACACAGAAAATGAAACCCAAATGCGAAGCGCAAAGGAATTAGAGCAAAGTGCACTTTTTGATGACTTTTGATTTGTTTTACGATTTCCCGCTATGAATATTTATTGTCATGCCGTTCATTCGGCCTGTCTTTTGTCCTGTATCCTCTGTCGTCTTTGTCGTTTTGTCGTTTTGTCCTTTGTCAGCCATCAGTCTTTAAAATGCACGAACATTGCTGTCATGGTAACAATAACAACGACACTGACGACAACGACAACGACAAGTACAACAAGCAACAATAAATTGGCACGCAGCATTACTCATACGCCCCGCTGCTCTGAAGAAAGTCGCTGAGTCGCAGAGTCTGTCAGTCCGACTGTCTGTCTGTCTCCCCGACTGCCTAGCTGGCTGACAGCAACTTTTTAATTGATGTTTACTTAACGTTCAACATAATTAACTCTGTGGAAATATTTAAAGCATCGTAAATGGGCATTATACGAGCCATTAAATGAATTTGTAAACGCTTCACTTGAACTAGAAGCAGGCAAAATGCCTTTGGCTTTCCCTCAAAATCATTCCTTTAGCTTTTTATGCATGCCGTGATTGCCACTGCTGTCTCATGTACCGATTCCACTCCCACTCGCACTCCCACTCCACCCCCTCCCCTACCTTTTCTAATGCCCGTGACTGTCTCCATATTTTATTCGCCTCCTCTACGCATATTTGCACTTTAAACAATGCCATAAACGCAGCAAGGCGCGCATTAACACCGTCAAAAAGCAAAGAAACCGAAAAAAAAGAGGAGAAAACACAGCAGAAAACACAGCTCGGTTTGCGGAAGCCACGAGTAGTTCAACATTCAAAATGTTTTCCCATTTTCGGTGACCTTTACGACTTGCAGGGTCGTAAATAACAACAACAGCAGCAGCGACAGCAGTTGGCAAGAGCCAAAACGAATTATGACCTCACTTGAGATGGCGAAACAACCAAAAAAAAAAAAAATAAACAGAAAAAAAAAACATTGGCATCAATCGAATGCGAAACACTTCAAAAAAGATACGTATTTGTATCTAAGCAAAAGCTGTGCATTTCCATTCACTAAATTTCTTCATTCAACTGCGAATTCTTTACTTTCTCAGACATATTTGCACAATTGAAACTTGCGTATCTAATAGATACTTTGATTACCACAAACATCAAAAGATATTTGTCTATAAACATTGTTTAAATTTGATTTGCTGCCGTGCATTCCATAAATATTTATCTATTTATTCATCTAATCACTTAATTACAGTTACAACTACAAGTTGCATAACATTTGTTGCTCCTCTTTGAGTTCATGAATTTGGCTTTAAAGCACATTTATTTGCCATGGCAACAGATGCAGCCCATGCTTAAAGTTAGTGCCTTTGGAATTGTTGTGTCTGACACGCATAGTGATATTATTGCGCAATGTATCTCATAGATACATTTGTGCGACACGTACAATCACAGATAGTTGCTTTGTCATGTTTTCAAGCTCACCTGCTGTTGTAACTTTGGCTCAACTTTGAATTCTCATTATGAGCATTTCAAAAGCAGCAGCTGAGTGTAGGCGACTGTGAAAGAACCTGTAAACATGCTGGCGCGTAACAAGAAGCTATAAAATATACATTTCCCTACAAATCTCATGTAATTTTATGAGCCTCACTTTACACCACCATAAAACACCTTACTACAGGGTCCAGAATGTGCATGCTTTTGCAGCTTATGCCTGCTGGGACGCACGTACTACTCTACTTGTAAATTCCGATTCATATCGGCATCGACACTTTATTACAAAAGTAGCTTCACCTTTGCAACACAACTGCGAATCAGAAATCAAAAATGAATGTGTTGCACTCGGATACATCTGCGTGTGTCTGCTTTGTTGCAGCTAAATAACTATGCAGGAATTCCAACTGACTTCGAGACTGAACTATTGAAATACTTTCGATAGCTTTGAGAAACTGAAATGATGAATGCCTCAATACGAATGTCTCCATCAGCTGCCAGCGTATACGTAATATGTCAGCAAGACAATGATCTAAGACTGATTTGAAAGTTTGTTTGATAGGAAGGGGGGTGGAGATGGGGGGAGTTTGGGATGAACTGAGTCTTGGCTATGGCGAGCAGACGTGATGTTATTAATAAATGCACTTGAGAGCGTTCACTTATTAATTCTTTAGAGCTAAATCAAAAGCCAAAAGTGCAAGAAGGCAACTTGCCACTTGCTCCTCGTACGTGACCAATAGCAAGAAATTCTTTTTATTTACAATGCTGCCCTGTCTCTACCTATACATCAGTCCCTATATCCCCTAGTCCCACTGTACCTCTGTACCTCTGTCTATCTGCTGGCCCGTCTTTGGCTGTCGCACATGCTACCATCCTGTTGTCCTGCTGTCCGCCATACTCCAGCCTTTGTCGAGTCATTGTAAAGTCAGTGGCCTAAAAACATTATGAAGTTGCTCACTTGATCGTGCAATGTACCTTTTGATTTTGTTGCCCAGCACTTGGCACGTTCCATCACTGTACAGTGAGCATTCAGCAGGAATCGAGCAACGTTTGTGCTGTACTTTTTTGGGGGGTGTGTGTGGTGCATGCAACTCGTCTGCTTTGCAGCGAAATAACTACAGGGCAACAGAAATTAGCACAGCTGTTTGACGATTCGAGAAATGGGCGAGAGCTGAGGGCAGCATAGTTTCGCAGTCTCTCAGTCTATCAGTTTTTCATGCAGGCAGTTTGGCAGTCCATCAGTCCATCAATCTATCCATTTGCCGCTCTGTCTGCTTGTTGCGAACTGGCATTGATGGTTTCCACTGATGATGTGTGAAAAGTTTATTTGGCCAGTAAACATCATGAAATGCTATCAAAATATACAAATGCCCAGAAGCTAAATAAATGCAAAAGTAACAGCAACAACAGCAACAACAACAGTCTGACATGCGGAACGGAACGGCATCAAGAGTCAAATGGAGCAACTGCATCAACATCATCAATCGAAGGCAACCACAGCAAAAGCATCCGATACACAGCCTATTAAATGACCAGATGCATTGCCAACAAAAACAACAAGAGGCAATGGCAACAACTGCATCACCATCGGCAGCAAATGCATTTAGCAAATGCAAATGCAAATCAACTCTATAGACTCTTGTGGCCTGAACATCAACCCAGTTCTGCAACTAACAAACTGCTAAACTCAATTCAACAAAAGCTTTAACAAACTGCCAAAATGACCTGGCACTTTTCAAATGCACTAACAAATCGAATTTTGTTTTGATTTTAGGCCAAACTATTTGTATTCTCAATTGAAACACTCGCAATCCCACAGACTTAAACATTGTTTCCATCGCATGTAGAGTTCAGAAATGTTTTCATCTAAATTGTGTTTGTCGTGCACTTGAAAACCAACGACTTTTGTCTGAACTCTAAATAAAGACAAAGACTGGAGTTTAAGTATTTTGTTATTTTTTATCTACGCTTTAAAGTTTTCTATAAAACATGGAGCTTAAGTAGGAAAGTAGTTTCCAAATTTAACTAAACTTATCGATTGAAGTTTTTAGATAATCAGTCGGTAAAAGAAAAGACTTGTCATATATAAAGAAATTTAGAAAAAATAAATAGAACTGATTCATATGACTAAAATATATAATATATAAATATTAAGCTGCTTTGAATATTCGCTTTAAATATTCACACTTAAAGATACAAGTTTATTTAATACAAATGCATCACCCAATGAAAAATGTGCTTCATTTTTTAATCATTTCATTCCCAAGCTGTATAATGGTTTAGTTTGGAGAGTATTTTATAAATTTATTTTTTTTTTAAGTTAAAAATAAATTTAAAATTCCTTTGTCTATTTTATGTAATTTTAAATATTTTAATTTACATTTTATTTAAGGTTTTTTCTGTGTTTAACCTTTGAGCTCTCGTTTATTACCATTGGAATGTTTTTGGCATGACAATAATATTAATTTTTGCCTGCAAGTTATATTAAATTGAGTTAGAAAACAGAAAAAAAATATGTTAATTAACTGGTGTTTAAATTCCTTACAACCGGAACACATTTATTTAATTAATTTTATTTATATTTTTTTTTTTTTTTTTTTTAACTGCAATTTAAGTTTATTTGCTTTTTTATGTATTTTCGTGAATTTATCGTTTCAAATATTTTCCTATATTTTATTAAATTCCTTTCTCTTAAAATTAACTTTTATATACCCCAAAAGTTTCTTTAAATAGAACTAATAGCATTAAAAAATATTTAATTCACTGCTAATTAAGTTGTTTTAAACAACAACACTTGCTTAACAGCTACAAAATGAGTGTTGATATTTCATATAATTTATTTATTAATGCCACAAATTTACGCATATTATTATAATATTTAAGTTAAACTTGTTTAAAAGTTCAATGGCCACTCGGCAAACAGTTTGTTGATTTATTTGCATGCACTGCAAGCAAACACACACAAACAGAGCACACCCACACACACACACACACACGGGAGTGTGGGAAACAAAATGGCGGCGAAATGAGCGAAACATCTGGTTATATCAATTTTGGAGTCGTGCCCATTGCTCATTAATTTCAAACTTTTGTATGTGATTTGATGAAATGAATGGGAATGTGAATACGAATACGAGTGTTTTGTGCAATGTTCTGTTGAATTTATTCAAGTATTTTAATAAATAATCGGAGCAACTGCAGCGAATGGCAAATGAATTAGTTGACAGCCGCTTGCCCTTCGCAGTCCGGCTGCAACTTTTATGGCTAATAAATATGTATGTACACGATATGGCAAATTACGCAAATAAAACGTTTATGTGTGCTCTCGGGTACTCGTACTCACACTCACACTCATGACTCGACTTGTACTTGCAATAAATATAATAACTTATTTTTTATGTGCTGCTTTCGTTTCGCTTTAATCGCCTCCAACAAAATGACATTTTTGCTGTGTGTTTGTGTGTGACTTTTAGCCTATTGGCAGTGCTTTCAGTCTGATCACTTTAAGACCAAATTCCGCTTGGAGCATTTTGTGTTTTACGCAACACATTTAAGACTGACCTGCCTCGAGCTACGCTGCCTGCGGCATACAACGGGGCGTATACTTTATCGCCTTTTTCCCTCACTTTAAGGCACATTCCAGCAGATTGTCGAAACTGTCTCATTTATATCAGTAGATTTTCTATTCAGCTTCAAGCAAAAATTTGATTTATTTTGATTTAGTTGCAATTTTTTTCTCACACACAATTTTAATTAACTTTTTAGCTAGCTGTGGGGGAGTGTGTGTTTTTAGAGGGGTAGTGGGGTAGAGGGGTAGTTAGGAGTAGGTAGTTGCGTTACAGCTGCTGCTTTGCTATTTATTTATTTATTAAATTTTGTACAATTTTATGAGGGCATCTCGTTCAGCCATTTTTTTCGCTGTGGCATTTTGTAAAGGCATTTTTAATTATTTAGCTTGTGCAAATAAATCCGGCAAATGTGTGTGAGCTTGAGTGTGACTGTGTGTATGTTTACACACATAAACACACACACACACACATAATAAGTAAAGCTTAAACAAACACAGACAGAGACAGTGAGAAGAGATACCAAAACACTCACAAGCTTATTAAATATAAATCACATTTTGCTGGTACTCGCAGCTCAGTCCCCCCACACTCCCGCACTCTCCTCTCACTTTTATACGCTCAACTGCAGGGCATTAGCAACAACAAGTACAACTGAAACAACAGGAGCAACCCACGCACTTGATGTCGTCACCAGGCAATCAGCAGCCCACAAACATTCCACACTCGTCTGACACCATTTGCATTTTCCTCAGCGCTTTTCATTTTTCTACTCCTTTTTTTACTGATTCAATTTTGTGTTTGATTGGCTGCAGGGTGACCATATTTCATGCACACGCACACTTGTAACTGTTTTAATTTTTCAATACATTGACTTTTTTCTCTCGTACTTTTTCCGATTCGCTTTCAGCGTTGTTACGTATACGTAATGTGCATGCACTTGATTGAAGCTTGAACTCCATAAATCACAGCAAGTGTATGGAAAACTTAAACATACATATAAATACTGCATAAAATAAAATTTTATTATATACAAACGACAACTCGTTTGTGCAGCAAACAAATCTAAATTTCTGGTAGAAAAATTTAAATTTTATTAAACTAAATTTAAAAAAAAAATCGCTGTTTATATTAAATTCTGGCAAATTTTATATACACACACTACCAGCAGCCATTTTTATGCATATACTCCTAAGGCCATGTGTTTTTATTGGTCTGAGAGCAGCGACTCTGGCCAAGAACTAAGACCAGTAAAATTGTGGCTGTGAATGGTCCGAAAATTGTCAGAGAACAAAATATTCCTACGAGCTCAGCTAAAGTTTTTAATTTGAGGAGTTTAATGCATTTTTTTTAGAGACGTTGAATTTTTCATACACTTTTTTAATGAAAGCAGATTTATTTTTTTAAGGAATAATTAAAGAAGCAGCACAACAAAGCCTCGGGCTAAAAATAAGAAGGAAAACAACTGTGTACTGTACTCAATTTTTCCTAAAGAAAAATGTTAGTTTGAGAAATAACTAAAGATTGTTTTAGGTTTAAATATAAATACAGTGGAATCCGGTTATAACGACACTCAAGGGACCGACGATTTTACGTCGTTATACCCGGTAGACGCTTTAACCGAAAGAAGCAAAGAAAAAAAAGCTTGTATGGGGACCAAACAGTCATCGAATTTTCGTCGCAATAAGCGGACGGACGCTTTAAGCGGAGTCGTTATAACCGGATTACACTGTATATACTAAATTCATTAGGCTTGCACTTTAGTATAAATTTGTTGCTGTCTTGCCTTCGAAAGACAGTCAGCACTGAGGTGTTCTTGCTAGTAAGGCTTTCTACCAATAGTTTGGTTAGACTTAAATTAAATGAATTTTTTAGAAATGTTATGCTACCTCATGTAACTTTAAGTCAAATTCAAATTTGTTAACGGTTTCAGCCACTTGTGAGTTTAAACTAAACGCAACCTTCGTTAAGTTGATCGTGCTAAGTTTGGGTCTCGCCGCGTTCTCACCTTGTCCAAAGTTCAGTGAGTGTATCATGAGTTGTGGAAAGTGAAAAGGTGGAAAAGGTGCAAACAGTGGGCGGGAGTAGGGGGCGGGGTGGATGGAGGCTGAAGGCATTCACTAAAAAGACAGCGCCCCGGCTGACAGGTGGAAAAAGGTCTCGCGTACATGACACGGCACAGCCAGCAAGCTGTTATAGTGTGTCCACCTTGTAGCCCGACTGCCCCTGCCCCTGCCCCTGCCCCTTTCACTCTCCACCCACACACACACACCTAATAGCTACAGCTCAGTGGGTTTTTTTCTTCTTCTTTTTAACGTTTTTGTTTTTTTTTTTGGGTTGGGTGAATGTGGCGCGTTTGTCCATGTTCATTACTGCGGTTAATTTGTTTGTTCAGCTCGCTGGCTGACTGGCTGGCAGTGTTTTTTGGGGTTCACTGTACCTACGGCGAAATTTTTGCACTCACTTGAATTTTGTGTGTGTTATGTTTTTTAATAAGCTTCGCTGCGGACAGGTGCAAAAAGTAGAAGTAAAAAGAGTGTTGGACACGGTCCGGGGGATGAACTCAACAAAATGGGAGGGTAATGTGGGCGGGGGGTTGGGTGGGGGAAGCACAGGCAATCATCTGCTGGCACGTTGTTGACATCAAAATAATGACTGTAGGTCTGGGGATTGGGCAAGTGGTAGTGGCAGTGGATGAGAATGTGACGGCGGAGGTGGATTGTGGCCCAAAAATGCCACAGTTACAACAAACGCGTTGTGTGGTGGCGGCATAAGCAAACATATGCAAAAGATATTCAACACACACACACACATACAAGTGGCACATAAAACAGGAGGCAAGCAGTTTGGTTCACTCATCAGTTGCCTTCATCTTGCTGAACAGCCCACAACATGCCTCATTATCATCATAATCATCGTCATCATCATCATCATCAGCATCATTATTACACGCTCTCCCAATGTTGTTCCTGTTGCTGTTGTTGTTGTTGTTAATTACAAAAAAAATGCAAAAGCACGAAAACGCTGCTGTTTACCAAATTAAATGCTACTAATTGGACGAGTTTAGCGGCGCTCAAGTGTATGCTCTGCGACTGTTGAGTCGCTTACAGGCCCCGACAGAGACGGCAATAGCAGCAACAGCAGGCTGTGAGAGCGAGAGCGAGAGCGAGTTAGGCATAGCTTGAAAGCGAGGGGAATGCGTGGAAGAGGCGGGCTTGGAGGCGTGGCAAAGTATCATAATGTCATGGAATTTTTAATGAAAGAAGTTATTAGTATGTATCTTCGTCGTTAGCATAAAAAATGAAAGTCGCTTCGAAACATTTGAATATTTGAGTCACGCTTAACAGTAAATGTCAAAAGCAGAGTTTTAAAACCGTGTTCCAGCTATGCTGTCGGAAGGGAAATACACAACAGTAAGCAACGCTAAGTAAGCGCATTAAAACTTACAGAAATTGTTAACATTTTAGCCAACACGGCACTATACACTGACAAAAAGTGGGAACTTTAAGTGTGAAAGAAAAATGAATGAACAATAACCAAAAAAATAAAATGAAAAGAAACTCATTTTAAGCACCGTATAAACTTAATATGAAGATCAGAATTGTATATGTAATATAAATATATTTTTTTAAAATTTTATTTTTTGATAAAAACAAGAAAAAAACGGTTATCTTCGGCTCACCGAAGATTAAATACCCTTGCAGTCATGAATATTGCGTCAATTTGGTTTCAATCACCAATTATTTCTATGGTAGCTATCTGATATAGCAGTCCGATTTGGATGAAATTTGGCCAACAGATTGGACACGATTAGAAATTGATTCTTCGTAAATTTCGATGAAATCGGTCAATGGACACCAAAAATACTAAGCATTTTAACGGTTTGTTTCTATAGGAGTTATATGATATAGTAGTCCGATTTGGATGAAATTTGGTCAACAGTCAGAGAACGATTAGAAATGCATATAGCGTGAGTTTGGTTGAAATCGGTCAATAGACACCGAAAATGCTCATACATTTGCATGCAACCGATTGATCCAAAGGGAGCTATATGATATAGTGGTCCGATTTTTACAAATTACAAAATAGATTTAATGCACTTAAGTTCTAAAAAAAATTGTGTAATAATTTAAAATTTAAATGAATTATATTTCTTCCAAGCAATGTTGTTTATTATATTCTTATTCACAGCACAACTTAACAGTTGAATTGCATTCAAGCATTCAGTTGGCAAGTCTGCTTAACAAACAGTGCGTTAAGTAGTTGGCAACACTTAAACACAAATATTGCCCTAATTAAGGCAAACAATTGTTATTTATCTTTATCCCTAGTCCCGGCATCACTGTATTCCTAGCGTAATCGTAGCCGTGACAGCTCTGTATGCTCATAATGAAGATAAATTCTGCTGATTCATGCAATATTTTGTGCACACAAACTGGACGCTGTCCATATATTATATGGAATTCAATGAAATTCAATGAAATTCAATTAAATGTGACTGAATGATTTGCCGTAATCAACAAACGGAACGATAACTGGGTCTATCGATGTACGCTCTTGCGATACCAAAATACGTAGCATACTTTTCAGCGTTGCGAACAGTCTGACAAAAGCAGGCAAATGTGGTTTGGTCAAAACCAGCACAAAGTCAAAGTTAAAAGCAAGAAAAGTGGAAAAATGTGACAGGTGGGCGATCAGCAAGGTAGGAAGTGGGGAGTGGAAGGAAGTGAGGTAACCGGAAGTTGGAGAAAGCTTTGGTTTCAGCTGAGGCTTTTGTGGCTGCCAGCAAACAAAATGGCGTGCACATGTAAACATTTAAATCTGTTTGCAAATTATGCATGGCAGCCACAAAAGCGGACACTGGACACAAAATGAAATGTGAATAGCGTAAAAAGAGCAAAAAAAAACAGAAGAGGAAACTCCCGACTTGGAAATGCTTGTTATATGAAAGGACAAGTAATTTAACTAATTTATTAAAATAACTAAGGGAAGTCAGAGCTTTGTTTTGGCAACTAAAATATATTATATTTTAATCTGACCGTTAAAAAATTTTATTGAAATAAGTCTAATATACCCCCTCGTAACGGGTATTAAAAGCAGCGACATAGACTGAGGCGTGTGGCCCAAAGCACACAACAGACTGCCCACATATTGAGCGAGTCTAAAGCCGGACATGAGAGTAGACTCTGACTCCAAGTTGGACTCCAGCAGTTACTCCCACTTGAGCTCGGACAGCGAGTGATACTGCAATGGCCACACTGGCACGTCACCAACACGGATGTGGACACAGACGCCAACGAGAACGAGAACGACACTGACTAATAAACTCGACTTGCTGGCATAAAAATATCCATGCAAATTAATTAAATATTTACAGTTTACTAACATAAGCAGCCCCAGCAACTCCACCCTCCTCCAGCAGCAGCATCAAAGCGTTAGTGGCCAGGCAAGGCACAGAGAGAGGGAGTGGGAGTGGGAGTGGGAGTGCAAGTGAGAGACGTGCGAAAAGAGGAAATTCCAACATGCCACACGCTTGCGAGAGCAAAGCCAAAGTTAAAGCCAAAGCCAAAGGCAAAGTCAAGTAAGCTTTGCGCTGAATTGCAAAAATATGCAAAGGTAAGCGCCAACAACAGCGTATGAGAGTAGAAATGAATGCCTGACTGCTTCGGTGGTTTTGGGTGGGTTTCAGTCTAGCTAGCTGGGTGGTGCTGGGGCTGCTTGGCTGGCTGCTTGCTACACAGCTACTTGGGTGCAGGGGTGACTTGCTGATTACCCAGCCAGCAGGAGCTTGTCTGATTGAAGTGCCAAAGCCGCGACAACTGCACTGAAAAATTAAATGAAAACAATTTCGAAATTAAGTATACGCTTAGTAGCCTAAGCACTGAATTCGTTTAAAAAAATAAATAATAAATATATAAGATTTTAATTTTTAAACAGTGTGGACATCTTCCTGTCTAACCTAATTTTTCACAGTGTACAAAAGTAACTTGCTACGACGTAAAACCGACTCGAATCCAGTTGGCACTACACAACTCCAATCGCAGAGTCCGCAGAAGCCCTGCTTTCCACCTCTGACCCTGGCACTGTCCACACTCAGCCCACCCCCTGCTACAACCCCTCTTCGAGCCAAATGAAATTAGTGTTAAGCTACCTGCTCGTCTTAGTCTTAGCCTTCTCGGCCAGTTGGCCAAATGAAACAGACAACAAACAGCAAACAAAATATAAATAAACTTTTATGTTTGTAATCAAATTTTTGCTACGTAATAAATTTAAATCAATTCAAAGTCTGCCTGCGGTGCAATCGCAGCTGATTTCTGATTTAAATATTCATAAAGACTCACTCAACTTTAATTCTAAATTGCCTTCATCACTAGAAAACAAACAAAATTTAATTAAATATTTATGTTATTTATTTATTGACCGATTATTAACAGTTGACACAACAAATTAAATTAGTGTAGCAGTTGAAATAAACAAAACATGAAGATTTAAAGTGTCTATTGTGATGTTTGCATAAGTAAATATATTTAATGTGGTGTAATAAACAGCAAAAAACTAAAATAAATAAAAAGGGGGCTAAAAAATCAACCAATCAGGCAAAATTTGAAGGTTGAAGTGTGTTTAAGTAAACAATTTAATAACTGCTGTATTTATTTTTAGCTAGAAATTAAATGTTTTTTAAAAGCGCTATTCAAAATTTGTTTATTTATTTATTTTCTCCAATTTATTGGAATCATATGCTTTTCAGACCCCGTACTCCAAAAAAGAGTAGAGGGGTCTGTTAGGTTTGTCAGAAGCGAAATGTGCGTAACAGGAAGAAGGAAGAGGCGTGGCCGACCACATAAAGTATATATATTCTTGATCAGCGTCAACAGCAGAGTCGATATAGCCATGTCCGTCTGTCTGTCTGTCCGCTGTCCGATTGAACACCTGGAACTTCTAAACTTTAAGAGCTAGAGACACCAAATTCTGTAAGTCAGGCAGGTTAAATTTATTTCAAATTTTTGCCACGCCCCTCGCCAAATTTTATCCGGATCGGACAACTATAGCCTATGGCTCCCATAGGACAAATCAGAAAAAAATAGAAAAGAAGAAGACATGTAGTTTTAGTTGAGCTATCGCAATCAAACTCATACACAATGTGTACAGTACCATTATAATTATCACCACCAAATTTGATTTGGATCGGATGACTATAGCCTATAACTCTCATAGGACAAATTGGTAAAAAATTGCTCATATGTATGGAAAACCTCGCATTCGAAAGAGTACGGGGTCTTTTACGGTCGGCTCGCTCGACTGTAGCCTTTCTAACTTGTTAATATTTAACCCTAAGAACCAACTGTCCATTTTGGAGTATGCTCCATGAAGGACAGTCTCTCATTAAGACACTTGTGCTCTGTTCCTTTCTGGTTTGTTGAATTGCAATTAAGTAAGCTTTTGCTCAACTTTACATACAGAACAAACTTTATGTGCAACTAGAAAATAGTTTTGCGCATGGAATTCAAAACAAACGCAGGCAACTTTAAAGACAACCATAATATTTTAACTATCTGGAGTCCCCTTGATATCGAGTTGAAGAAAAAATGGGCACCGTCAAATACTCATACGCCCCGTTGAAGCTCTAAGGACACACCAGCTGATTCCTTGGAGTTGAAATGCGTGGTTCAAGGCAGTAATCGCCTATCGACTATTATCCACATTATTCACATGTCAGGTCCCCCTCTTGGCCCCCCTCTTGGCCCACTTGGCTTTACCCTTTGGGGAGTTGCTAAATTGTTGCACTTGTGAATGCCGAAAAATAAATAAAAAGCGTAACGAAATGAAACCAAACTCGAAATGCCAAAGTAAAATACCAACTGCAAAAGTACAGAAGAAGTACAGCACAATGAATGGGAGGCTATTCCCCAAGACAGACAAGAGGGGGACGGAAAGAGAGTGGGTGAGAGCGAGAGCGAGAGGGAGTGCGGAAATGGTGGCCCTGCAGGCCCAACTTTTAATGGCAAGAGCAAAGAGACAAGTATGTGCATGAAACACATGTCCTGGCTGCGGGCTGTGGGCTGTGGGGGGCGTGGCAGCACACTTAAGTGCATGTTACCCAACAATTTACTAGCGTAAGTTTGAAAATTTGAATTGGCCGCAGCAGAGCACAGAGAAAGCCAAGCGAATGAAATAAGCAGAAAATAAAATAAAAAACTAAATGAAAAAAAGAAACGGAAATGAAACGAAACAAAATGAAATGAAATGAAATGAAATGGGGAGAAAAAAAAGATGGATGAATTAAAAAGCAAGACAGTTGTCTTGGAAAAGTTAAAGAAACGCCACAAGAAGTTGAAATGAAGATTTATTTGCCTATTTGCTTATTTATCTTTTGAGAAGAGACACAACGCCATTTTATGAGCTGCTTGAAAACTTGCAACTTTGCTGGCAACTTTGCGGCAGGACACGCGAAAGGATAAAGTATTCTGGCAGCGGCAGCGGCAGAGGCTGAGAAATAATGCTAAGTACCGTAAACTTAAACGGTGAATCTTCTTTCCTGCTCACTGCTCCCTGCTGCCTCCCTCGCTGCTTGTTCAACGGCCCCTATATCCACGGTACGATGGGATGAGAGTTAAATATTCTGAGCAAAATATATAAGTTTGATAGTATTTTGGAAGGATTTGTATACTTTAAGTAGCTGCATATAATATTCAGTAAGTCGAACCAAGAATATTCCAAGCTAAAAATTTTCAAAGAAAAATTTTCAATTTAAAATTAATTTACTAAAATTTTTTTTTTGATTTTCTCATCCGCAAAACATTTGTTCAATGCTTTCCAAGCTCAAAATTTCCATTTAAGCAGCTTAGTATATTTATTAATTTATGTTAAGAAATCTTGCTTGCTTTCCCATCGTCCATGGCGGACACTCAGCAGCGTCCTGCGTGCTCAGGTCCTGCTGTGGGTAACTTTTTGTAAGTAGTTAGCACAAATTTTACATGTCACACACACACACACACCCACACAACCACACACACTGAGTATTTCTAAGGCATTTATCCCTGTCTAAGCGGTAAAAGTTTCCTTTTTTTGTTCGCCATAATTTTGTTGCTGTCTGTGTCCTCTTGGCCTAAACAGGATACATCCTGTGCGGCGTTGCAGCAACTGCACTCCTTCCAGTTAATGGGCAATTTAATTATACGGAAATCACACAAATTCAACTAATTAGTTTGGCCTTTTAATTGCCAGGACACTTGAGCCGGTGCCGGTGCACTTCAAGCCAGAAAAAGGCTAAATGTAGCTCTAAACTGTGTCACAAGCCATCTTTTGATGCAGCTTGCTTTATTAATAGCATTTAATGTAGCTTAATTAAATATAAAACAAGTAAGAACGGCTACAGTCGAGCGAGCCGACCGCAAAAGACCCCGTACTCTTTCGAATGAGAGGTTTTCCATACATATGAGCAATTTTTTACCGATTTGTCCTATGAGAGTTATAGGCTATAGTCGCCCGCTCCAGATCAAATTTGATGAGGATAGTTATAATGGTACTATACACATTGTGTATGAGTTCGATTGCGATAGCTCAACTAAAACTACATGTCTTCATACAAGTTTTCTATTTTTTTCCGATTTGTCCTATGGGAGCCATAGACTATAGTTGTCCGATCCGGATCCAATTTGGTGAGGGGCGTGGCAAAAATTTGAAATAAATTTAACCTGCCTGACTTACAGAATTTGGTGTCTCTAGCTCTTATAGTTTAGAAGTTCCAGGTGTTCAATCGGACAGCGGACAGACAGACAGACGGACATGGCTATATCGACTCGGCTGTTATTGCTGATCAAGAATATATATACTTTATGTGGTCGGCCACGCCTCCTCCTTCTTCCTGTTACGCACATTTCGCTTTTGACAAACCTAATAGACCCCTCTACTCTTTTTTAGAGTACGGGGTCTAAAAACAGAAAGATAAGAGTTTTCTATGCTTTTTTTAATGTTTTTCTATTGCTAATTCATTTAAAAACAGACTGACTGACTGAAGTTCAGTTAAAAATCAAGTTAATAAATCATTTGGCACTTCAAACTTGGCTTTAAATAGCTAATTAGGTTTTTGAATTTGAATTTATGGAGTCACTTGGGAAACACAACTCAGTTCCACTCCTCATATTAATACTTGCAATTGTACTACAAAACAAGCGATAAAAAACTAATTTCAGCAATAAAACCAAATCTCATAAATAATAAGAAACTTTATATACTTTAACTTTATATACTTCTGGGCTGGTATTCAAATTGGGCATTTCAACTAGTGGAGTTGGAGTTGGAGAATTCGATATAAAATTTGATTTAGAGTCAGCAGTTTGTATGCTGAAAAAGATAATGGAGTAGAGATCTAAATATATATATATTTAGTACTATGTTTAAGTATATGTTTAGCTGATACATTGTATATGTGGGAATGTAGGGCATTAGTTTATGAGGAAAAGGCAGTTAATGCTCGCCAAAGCCATCAAATTGGGGAATACGACGCTCGAGAAGTGTAGGAAGGTGAAGTGGAGAGGGAGGAGGGTAGGGAAGTGAAGTGGATAAAGTAAAGTGAAGCACTCGACATTAACTGCTAAAGGAAAAGACAGCGAATGGGAGTTAAACACTTTTCCATTTGATGTGCGTTAAGTAAAAGGTGCTTTTAATATTTTAGGCACACCCACACACACTCACACACTCGTACACACATACGGAGTGTAAAAGCCATGGCACGAATGCAGAGATGTATCTCAAACTTAAAAGTCCTGAATGATGCCCACCTAAGGTTAGTTAAAAGTTTAGGTATTTGCCACTCAACGTGCCAAATTTCACGCCACTTGAAGCAAATGCGGAGCAGACGCGAGTACAGGTAAACTGCTGGCTGCCACCTGCCATCCGACATATAAAATATATACCATATGCTGCCAGATGCCATAAGGTGCCACCTGATGTCTGCCTTGACGGACGTTTTAATCCTTTTGCATTTCGCGTGCAGCGTAAAAAGCATCGTTAAATAAACATGAGAATATGAATGTATGATTGCGTCTCAGTCGGCACAGGTAACACACACACACACACACACACACACACACAACCAGCAACCATCAAGCATCAACCATGCCCAACAACTTCTACCCGAAAAGATTCTCAAAATTAACGGTCATAAACTTTATGCCTGAAACTACCTACAAAAACGAAACTTTATTCACATTATTCTTTCCAACACTGAGAAAAAAGATCAATATTTTCAATCCAAAACAAAGAAATACAAATTAAAAATGTTTTGTTATTTTTAAACAGTCTTTTGATCAATTTTATTTAAGAAATTTTCAGTTATAGTTGAACTTAAAAAATAAAAAAAAATCTTGCCGTCCATTGTGCCCATTTTTTTCCCATTTTCAATACCTTACAATAAACTATTTAAAAAAAATTGAATTTTTATCAATCACAGCCCCTTTTTCTCTCAGTGTACTCGCCGACTTTCTTTTTAATTTGCATCAAGTCTTTTATGTACTTAAGAACTCGACAGAGACGCGATGTTGGCTTCACTGGAGACTGAACAATATAGTGATAAAGCAGGAAAGAGAAGCAGAAAGGAGAGGAGAGGAGAGCAGGCAAGAGGTTGGAGGAGACGTAAGAGAAAAAGAAGCAAAAGTGGAGGAAAAAAGCAAAGCAAAACTTTAATTCGCTAATCAATTAAAATCTCCAACTCAACTTTGAAGTTGCCTTCTTTAATAGTTATTTTTATTTTTATTTTCATATTTCTTTTTTTTTTTTGCTCATTTTCCTTTTTATTTCCGTTTCTATGCATTTTTATGTTTACTTTTAATAAGCAAACGCTAAAGTCGTAAATAAATTGCTAAATTGATTTATGCTTCAACATTTTTTCCGCTTTTTTACGCCAGTAGGAGTGAAATCAGCATATTTCTATTTATCATCAGTATAGGGAGCATAGGGAGCATAAATCGCCGCTTGAGGTTCCCAATTTATGCAGCACGCATCGTGGTTTCGACTCGAGTTAAGAACAGACACATTATCTAACCTCAAGAGCGGCACGAAGAGGAGTCTATTCAATCCAATTGGAGGAAAGTATTAAGTGGAGACCACAAAAGGAACGAACTGACGATGCTCTACAAATGGAAGTTTATAATTGAAGCTTTAAAACCTATAAATTGATTAAATTGATGGCTTTCAAATGTAAAGCAATGAGAGTAAATATAATAAAAAATATATTCCTTCAGCACTTATTCTTTTAGTTCCCATTAATGTTAAAAAACTTTTAATTTTAACAATTTTTGTTCAAGCAATTTCTTTACTAACAATTTCATTAAGATTTTTAATTTTTCATTAAGTTTCTTTTAGTAAATATCAAGTTTAATGTAAATAAATGTTAATTTGATTTTAAAATTAAGAGAATTTTAAGTATTTGCTTATGCGTAAGACTTTATTTTTTTTTTTTTTTTTTTTTTTTTTTTTTTTTTTGTTATTAGATTTATAAATTTATTTAAAGTTTCATTCAAGACTGAAAAATTTGAAATATTTGTTTATGCGTAAGACATTTATATTTTTATTTGTATTTTTTTTTTTTTTTTTTTTTTTTTTGATAGTTTTATAAATTTATTAAATTTTATAAATTTATTTATTTTTTGTTATTAGACATATTTGAAATATTTTTTTATGCATAAGACTTTGATATTTTTTTTTTTTTTTTTTTAGACATATAAATTTATTTAAAGTTTCATTCAAGACTTTCCAAATATGCAAAATTTTTTGTTTAACTCTTTTCTTTTTATTTTATTTAATATTTTATTTATTTATTTTATTTATTTCATTTATTTTGTTTTGAAACAAAACTCAAGCCTTTAAATATTCGTTTTAGTGTATAAATAATTTCACTTGAGCATTAAATCGTTTTTATTATGTTTACTCAGATCAATCGTTGCTTTGAGCAATTGCATCATTATTCTAAGCATCTGTTAGTTCAGCTCTCTCTTTGCTCCCTCTCCCTCTCTCTCCCTCTCTCTTTATCTCTTACCCTCTCTCCCCTCCACTCTTTCTTTTCTTTTGCTTTATTTGCAGTGTATAAAATAAATGGAAGAGAACAGTATCCAAAAAAAAAACGAAGAAATAAAATAATGATAGCGGGGCTGACCGGGAACTAAGTCTTACTTCATGCAAACCCTTGGGGGCGTCCCATCTTTGTCGCCTAACTACTTTGTCTCTGCCTGTACTCTGCTTTCTCTACTCCTACTTCTTCTTCTTCTACCACTCTCTTACTCTTTACATCTCAGATAAATACTATCCAGTGTGTGTGTGTGTGTGTGTGTGTGTGTGTATTTCTTGGCTTATTTATGGTCTACGACTTTGAAGCTGAAATTTCAGAGGAGCAAACTGTGTGCTCGGTTTGGTGCTATATTAAATCGCAGGCCATAGTTTTTAATAAAATGCCTGCGTTCCAAGGAAACTGCTGCTTACTATATACCTCAGTGCCTGTCCCTTTTCCCCTACCCATCCCACACCCACTCCCCCTCCCATTGGCATTGCCATTTTCTTTTGCTTTTCCTATTTCTCTTTTCTTTTGTGAAATTTATGTACTTGGGGGTAAGTTCGTAATAGTTTTTAACTTAAATGGGTGCAGGACGTGTGGAAGGACAGGCAATGGCATTTGGCGGACGGAAACCAAAAATTCGGCGCATACCTTCAACTGTTCTTAGCCAAGTTAGCACAAAATGTAGGCGATGTCTGGCGTCTAGGCGGCGGCATCGATGCCGGCAAAAGACGTTTGTGTTTTTCAGGCTCCTTTATGGTGTTGTCTTGTTGTAGGCCAGGCTACAATCTTACCAATTTTCCTCATCTTCTTGCTGCCCCCTTCTTTTTTTAGCCCCCCCTTCGCCACCCGTTTTAAGGCTGAAACTCGAGCTCATAGCTCGACTGTGTGATGTCTTATTTTATCTATGCTGTCGCGCTGTCTTCGTGGAGTTTTGGTCCGTGTTAGTCCTCGACTTGGCTCGAGACGGCCGATATTTTATTTTTATTTGAAAAAATCAATTTATGGGTTCTTTGGCAATAAACGATTTCTCTTTTAGTTGCCTTCTTCTTTTCTTTATGGCCGCATATCTTTGTAATATTTTCTATCATTGTCATCGCTTGAGTTGTGCCCCCCAAGCAGTATGCCAGGCCCCGCCCACCGCCCACTGCCCACTGTCGACCGCCTAAAGAAGTCGCGTGGCGTGTTGGCGACGTCATCCTCGTATTTGTATTGTTAGCTGCCCCGCCCACTAGCTACCAATTTGGCCAACCGCACGCCCATTATTCATTGTCCTCTGTGGTCTTGGTCCATTTCATCTTTTTCCATGTCCCAAACACCCACGCACATGGGTGTGCATGTGTGTGTGAAATATGTCATGGCTCAATAATGCTGTGATAATAATGGCCGCAAAGAATTTTTGCCTAACACAGCTCAATGCAAGCCATAAACCGTCCTAAACCAGAACAGACCAGACCAGAGCAGACCAGACCAGACCCAAAGCAAAAGGGTCAAAAGCTGCAACTTCCCGATATGCCAGGGGATGTGAACCCAACACCAAACCCTTCCCCCTTAACCCTTCAACCCTGCCCCCCACTAGCCATGAAAATATATGCGAATAACCATTGCATATGTGAGCACTCGTGTTGCATTGATATTGCGCAACAGGGCGTATGATTGATGCGAAGGCGTTCTACCATTTACGCTCTGCTCGCAGCACTACACTCCATACATTGGGCCCTAAGATGGAATACCTAAAGCTCCATGAACTGATGTACTTCAAACTGTATGCAATTAAATCAAAATTAGGCAACAACAGGACTTCATCTGTCAGTTTCAACCACATTTGATTGGAAGAACAGTCAATTAAATAAAGAGTAGAGGCAGGCAGCTCATTAGCTATGCATCAGAGCAGCGTCTCTTAAGTAAGAGTAAGAAGCGCTCAAATCAGGTCAACATATTAAAAGCTTTCCAACCAGGCTAAAACCAACTGACTCACAGTTAATTGAGCTGAAATCAGTGACAGAAAAGGACAGCAAGGAAAATAAAAAAAAAAAACACAAATGCGCCACAAAATACTTGATTATTCGTTTATAAAATTGCAAAATAGAAAAAGGCAGTGCAATAAAATTAAAAAAAGAGAAAAGAGGAGGTAGAGAGACAGGGAGAGGGGTATATAGACTGTTAGTACATGCGTTTTGTTGGGCTTCCACACTGCAAACCAACCATAAAGTAAAGTTTTTTCCACTTTTTGCCATTCACAATAAATAAAGCTGTTTTATTATTGTATTTTCTGTTGAAATGAATGAATAAATTTCGTCTGGCCAAACAAAAAGTTACACACACACCCGCACACACACACACACACTAGCACACACAAAGCAAAACGCTTGACAAGTTCATAAATTATCGACTATGAAAGTAAAAAAATAAAGGTCCTAAGAAAAAATATGCAAGTGATTGTTAAATTTTATTGAATGCCATTCGAGAGCACAAATAAAGTCGATCGAAATACTTTAAATTGTATTAAACACCCTATAAAATGGGCGTGGTCTGATATCCTTGCTCTGGGCTAGCGAAACCACTGTAAAATAAATATATGTTGCTGGACTTTACAAATAAAATCAAATATAAAAATAAAAATTCTTGTATATGGCACATAAAGAACCAAAAGAAATTGCCCAAAATGTGGCAAAGAATTCGGCTCTCACTGCTCTCACCATGAAATTCGAATACAATGAAAGGCAGGCACTGAAACTATCCACAAAATAACAAGAAAAAATGGCTCGCCGAAGATTAAATACCCTTGAATGAATATTGCGTTAATTTGGTTTCAATCACCAATTATTTCTATGGTAGCTATATGATATGGAAGTCCGATTAAGATGAAATTTGGTCAACAGATGAGACACGATTAGAAATTGATTCTCTGTGAATTTTGCTGAAATCGGTCAATAGACACCGCAAATGTTCATACATTTGCATACATTTCGACCGATTGTTCCTGTGGAAGCTATATGATATAGTGGTCCGATCTGTCCGATTTTTACAAATGATCTGCGTGCAGAGAGAATACACATCTGTACCAAGTTTCATTAAGATAGCTTTAAAACTGAGAGACTAGTTCGCATGGAAACAGACGGACAGACAGACGGACATGGCTATATCGACTCGACTGTCGATGCTGATCGAGAATATATATACTTTATGTGGTCGGAAACGCCTCCTTCAATGCGTTACAAATTTCGTGACAAAAACAACATACCCTCTGCAAGGGTATAATAAAACTATATCGCAGCTTACAAGAGCAATACACATTGTCAGATACAGGGCTTTAAAGAGGCTTAAATTGGTGGAATTTAAAAAAAATATTGCTATAGAAAAACTGTGTTTTCCTTACCGGAAATAGTTCCCAATTTAAACATAAACTCAACTACTTATTTTGCTAAAAATGAATCATAATGCTAGCTGTCTATCTGTAGTTCATTCCTGCCCCTCCAATCACTAAACGCTTTGTCTGCTTTCAGCATATTTTGCAATCTTTTGAATGCTCGACAGACATTACTCATTTATTCAATTCCCACTTCAACACTTGGATTTCTATTATTCATGCAAAAAAACAGAAATAAAATAATAGAAAACGAAAAGAAAAACACAAATGATACAAATGAAAAAAGGGAAGCTTGATGCTTATATTAAAAGTCGGACGATCGGGCGTATGTTTGTTTCATTTGCTCTTAATTTTGTGTAGCAAAATTCATTGGAATGCGGATTGGAAGGGGAGGAATGTATGGGGAGTCTCCGCAAATCGATCAAAAAGCAATTCACTCAACACAAAACCATTGGGCATTCATTCGCATTCGTGCATTCATCAATCAACCAATCATAATGGCAACACAAAATTAGCAAAGGCAACAACAAAAACCCGAAAATCAACCTCAAATGCCAAATGGCAAATGGCAATTGGCAAATAACAAAACTTTGTTTTTCGGCTTCGCCTTTTGTTCAGTTTTGTGGTTGCAATTGGAATTAAAATTAATTAGCAGTAACAAAACAGTAACAAACACAATTCTATTGTTGATTATAAACAACAAAGGGCTTGTAGCGGTAATCATATTAAATGCGATTTCTGCGATATGTGCTCATATATAACGATTAAAGAAACATTTGATGCATTCCACGGGGCGTATACGCAACGCTTCAATCATTTTTACTAGAAGGCGTCAACCGACTATGCGTGAAAATCCATCAGCCGCACACACGCATGTGCTTGTCTTCTCCTCTCTCCACTTTCCACTTTCCACTTTATGCTTGATTTTTTATTACCTACTGCCTCCCTTCGCCCCCCACCTACACACTTCACTTGAGTTTTCAGTGAGGAGAAGAGAAATAAAAGACATGACACACAACAGGAATGCGAAACATGTTTTCATTTCTCACACATCGAACACTACATACTCTGCCTACAACTGCTGGACGCTGGAGTTTTCACGCGCTTTCCCTCCGCGCTTTCCCTACACACATCATTTTTCCCCCCTTTGTGCGACACAAGAAGAAAAAGAAATTTCACGTAATTTTATTATATTCGTAGTCGCTGAGATTATTTCATTGTGTGGCTGCTGAGTGCTTTCGGGAAAGTAAATATATATATATATATTTTGGGGCAGCGTAGCGTAGAGCGGGGTGTGTGTGAGGAGGGGCTGCTGGTGGCGGGGGAAACCCAACAAGCCGCTGAGTGATATGCAGCAACAATAACAATAATAACAATAACAACAATAACGGCAACAACAAAACATCTCTAGACATGTTTGCTTGTTTATAAACGAACTTTTTATTGCCACAAAGTGGCAGGCGACAAGCCAGAAACGTTCGACAGGGAAGTGGGGTAGGGGGCGTAGCTGGAGCATGCCACACCGTAGATGCCCGAAAATATGTCTGTGTGGGTACGTGTGTGTGTGGGTGGGTGTGTATGGGAGTGTGCGTGA
The DNA here is from genome assembly GCA_018152125.1 of Drosophila dunni. Taxonomy (NCBI): domain Eukaryota; kingdom Metazoa; phylum Arthropoda; class Insecta; order Diptera; family Drosophilidae; genus Drosophila; species Drosophila dunni. The sequence goes on along the minus strand of JAECXC010000648.1, from coordinate 1,393,671 downwards.
GTGTTGCTGCGCTCCGCACACGGTAAAGTTTTATTCCACGTCACGAGCAAATAACGAATGCATTTTTTCAGTCAATTCAATTGACAAGTTGAAAACTTCGACACGCGTCAATTGCAGCACAAAATTCGCACAATTCGCGGATATTCGCATTACGCATAGAATGTATGAACAATGTGCTTTTTTTAAAAGTATAAATAATATTTTTGAAACCTCTAACAATTGCGCAAGTTACTAAATTGAAGAAGTTATTTTACTGAAATGAATTTTAATAAAATTTGAATTTTTATACTTTATAAAATAAAAAAAATTAAATTTTCCAGTGATAACTATTTGATATTTTTTATAAATTGTTTATAAAATTATAAATAATTTTTAGTTATAGTTTAAAACTTAGCTGAATAATAATTCTTACTAACTATTCTATTAATTTTAATAGTAAGACTGTTACTTGTTACTGTTACTGTTAGTGTTAGTGTTAGTGTTAGTGTTAGTGTTAGTGTTAGTGTTAGTGTTAGTGTTAGTGTTAGTGTTAGTGTTAGTGTTAGTGTTAGTGTTACTGTTACTGTTACTGTTACTTTTACTGTTAGTGTTACTGTTACTGTTACTGTTACTGTTACTGTTACTGTTACCGTTACTGTTACTGTTACTATTACTGTTACTGTTACTGTTACTGTTACTGTTACTGTTACTGTTACTGTTACTGTTACTGTTACTGTTACTGTTACTGTTACTGTTACTGTTACTGTTACTGTTACTGTTACTGTTACTGTTACTGTTACTGTTACCGTTACTGTTACTGTTACTATTACTGTTACTGTTAGTGTTAGTGTTAGTGTTAGTGTTAGTGTTAGTGTTAGTGTTACTGTTACTGTTACTGTTAGTGTCAGTGTTAGTTATACTGTTAGTGTTACTGTTACTGTTACTGTTACTGTTACTGTTACTGTAAATGTTACTGTTACTGTTACTCTTACTGTTCCTTCAGTTCCCAACTTGAGTAAAGTGAGTTCCCTTAAATGCTGTCAAAATTAGCAAATTATCAAATGCCCAACTAACTGCTGATATTGTTAGTGCTCTCCACATGATGACCCTGAACCAGTTTACCAAAAAGAGCGAAACGCTCAAACACAAAACATTTGCATAAGTATGTTTATGTGATGTTTATAAATTTGCTGGATAATTTATTTAATTTCAGCAACTGATTGGAAAGGGTCGCCCCCCGCACAAATGGAGACTTTTCTCACTCTCTCTCTCTTACGCTGTTCCCCTTTCGATCTTTGTTTTTCTCACTGCCCCCCACCGCCCGTTGCTCATTGGCAGCATTTCCTGTAGACAGTTTGTTCATTTGTTTGCTTGTTTGCTTGTTTAAAGCAGCGTGCGGGAACGGAAGTGTTTGTGACTTTTATGATTTGGCAAGTCTTTGATTTGATTAGACCTCAACGCTTCTCACACACACACACACACACACACATGTGTGTGTGCTTGTTACATACACACATTGAACGAGCATGTTTGATTGCCAATGCTGTTCTCAATGAATGAATCCCATGAATAGCCAACGAATTTTTCCGTAGCGATTGCGATTTTCCAGCACTCACATCGATTTTCCCTCAACGTTTTTTTTTTTTTTTTTGATTCCATCCTTTTCGCTTTTGCTTCATCTCTTTTTCATGCTTTCTGCTGTTTCCATTTTATATTTTTCTTATTTCTGCTCTCACAGTTTTCTATCAATGAAATTGATTTGGTCGAACATGAAATGCTTCTCGACTCCGAATTAGTTTGTTACCCAGCAACGTAATTCTCATTGCTTTTCAACCGGATTTCATATACACTTTTTACATATACTTTCCTGTACTTCACAAATTGAGCCATGAACGTGGCCAAGTCTTCATAATGAACCGACAGTGAGCAGTAGTATGTTTGTGTATAAGGTGATTAATATACGGTTAAAAATAATTAGTAATTTATCGCTCACGCTCTGGTAACTCTGTGCATAAATGAGTGAAAATGAGTAAAAATTGTGTCTTTTATTTTTTAAATTAAGCCTTTCATTGCATCAAAAGCTTAACCAATAAATTTAAATTATTTTTCTCACTTTAAACTTATATTAAAAATTCAGAAAATCAAATGTACTTGAATGTAAAGACTTTTTATATTTAAACTATAATTTATTCGGAGATTCTTGTGTGAACAGTTCAAAGGCCCATATTGACCCTTAGTAATCCTTGGTAATTAATGTCTTAAAGTCAGTTAACATATATATGATTTATTTAAGCAATTTTTAATATTTTTTATCTTCATAACATTAAATTTAATTTTTTTAAGCTATTAAACTCAATTTAATTTACTATTTCTTGCAAGTATTTTATATTATTTTATTGCTTCAAAAGTGTTGCTTTTATTTTATTTTTCTAATAATATTTTTTATAAGAAAAAGCAGATATATTTATATGTTTTTTTTACATATAAGCAAATCAATTCAATTAAAATATATTAAATATTTTGAAAACTGGAAATGTGTTTGCGAATCACTTGAAGCATATCAACAAATAGATTTGTGTATTTAAATTTGTTTTTCAAAGGAAAGCAAGTTGAATGCCTATAAATAGATGCAACTAACTGCTACAGAGAGAAGCGCACACAGTCGCACACTCACACACACACACACACACACAGACTGATGCAGACAGACACTTGTTAAAAAATACATAAATATTAAATGAGTATTTTATGGGATTCAAATTGATGGAATGAATAGTTCAAATGATTCAGCCGCAAAGCGATTTCCTATGGCGCCCCCTACACACACCACCCCCTCCACACACACACACACACCGTCATGCACACAGACACCGAAAATTCCTTTGCTGTCAATGAGCGTGAAAAAATCTTTGGAATCTCGAGGCGCAGCGCAAAGCAAACCGAAGGCAAATTATTTTAAATATTGTAGAATATCAATCAGCGGCAGTTTCTGCCCCGCCCACCTGGGATGACTAACTTACCTGACTGACTGCTGCTGTTCCGCTTCGTGTAGTTGTTGTTGTATTTATTGTCGTTGTTGTTCTTGTTGTTGTTGTTGCAGTTGCTCCCTTGTTGCCTTCGGCGCGTCAAGTTTTTCGCATTTTCTTTTTATCGAATTATATTTTGTTTGTTTGGCGCCGCGTGTCATTTGTTGTTGTTGTTGCTATTGTTGTTCTCTTTGTTGTTGTTAGCTGGCCGGCCGTTCACATGACGCCCGTGCGTCCCTCACACGCACTCACTCCGTCTACTTCTCTCTCTCTCTCTTTCTCTATCTTTCTTTCACTTGCTTTTCTTTTGTCACTTTGTTACACGCGATTTGTTGTTGTTTTTCAATTACTGTTTTTATTTTGTATTTTATTGTTCTTGTTTGTTTTATTGCAGCTATTTTCTGTTTTACTTTGTTGTTGTTCCTGTTGCTCTTTGATTTGTTGTTTAGTTCTTGTTGCTGTTGCTGTTGTTGCTGTTGTTGCTACTATTTGTTTATGTTTAATAACTTAAATGCAATTGCTAATTATTTTATGATATGTATAATTAATTGCATTTACTTTCGTAATATATTTGGACTCTATTTCAGTCTATTTGAGCTTCGTGTATTATTATTATTTTTTATTATTAATTATTAATTATTATTATTTATTTAATTGTTATTATAAGTGTTTAAATAAGTTAATGATTAAATATACGAGTATTTAATGCATTTGTTGTCCGTTTTATTTTGCTATTTTTGCATTTGTCTTTAATCATTCAAGTCTTCATTTCATTTCTGTCCGTGATTAAATATCTCAATCCCAAGACTATGTGCTATAAAGAGACAAGAATTTCAAATCAATCAAAATTATTTGGGGTAGAAAGTGGTTAGGATTATTTATGCAAGTCAAGTCGGTTTAGTAAAGACAAGTATTTAGTCACTTGACTTCTGGTAACTAAAATTCAGTTGGAAATTTAAAAATATATGAAAAGTTATAAAATGGAAAATATTCGTTGGAACTTTAAACATTTCTCCTATTAAAACTTAAAATTCTGTATATAAAAAAAAATTTTTTTTTAATGTTTTGTACTTAAAAAAAATGTTCATATATTTTAATTTTATGAAAAACCATCAAAAAAAATTTTTTTACGCACTAAAAAAATGTGGTAAGTTTTAAAAATTTGTCTTTTTATTTTTTTTAATTTTCCTAATTTCTTAATTTTTTTCATATTTAAATCGTGTATATTGTCTTCTCTAATTTGTTTTGATCTTTTTGAGTGAGTTTTTCAAAAATTATTGTCTTTAAAATAAAAAAAAATTTGTAAATTCTTAATCTTAAAATAATAAATAAAACGATAATTTTTTTAACATTATTTAATATATAAAATATTTATTCCGTTGTTTTTAAGTATTTAATTCCATACAAATATGTTAAGAAGATTTATTAACCTTAAGCCTTTCCACACTTTTAAGTACAATATTTTCTGTACTTTGTTTAAAAAATTGTTGGCAAGTTTGTGGCTAATAAAAGAAAACTTTGTTAAGACGAAGTGTTTATTATTTTCTATGGCCAAAATGCGCTGGCGTTTGTGAATTTTCAAACTTAATCAGCCCGTCATTCTGCACTGAGAACTTGTGCCGAAATGAGAGCAGCACAATAGGAGTGAGGGGGAAGGGGGCGTGTGTGAAGGCGGCATGGAGATAGGGGGCCTGGGGGCGCATTGAATTAGGCTGCAATAAATTTCACCTCATAAGCCAATAATGACGAAACTTTTGTATTGCACAGTTCGCTCCCTCTCTCTCTCTCCCTTACTCACTCTATCTTTCAGGTAGGCAACCTGCATCAGAATGTCCTACTTTTGCAACAAATACAAGTGCAACAATAAGATTGCTATTTAACAACACACACACACACCCATAGACAATGTAAATGCAAAAATTGTATACGAAATGAAATGCAAAGAGGAACCCAAATATATTGGGATAGCAGCACAGAAGAGAAGGAGAGAAAGAGACAGAGAGAGAGAGAGAGAGAGGCGAACTTACTTAAATGAGGCATTGACTGCGAGGTGAAACTGCCAGACTAGCCTACAAACAAGACACACAAACACACACACACTCACAGCCCCAAACACTCACACACACACACACCGCCATTAATTTCATGCCCCGTTTTAAATATGTTTTTTATATGCAACTGCAGCAAAGCAAACGAAGGAGCAAAAGAGACGCAAATAATTTTAAAGCAGCAGAAGGAGAGCGGAATATGACAGAAAGGAGTGACAAGAAGAGAAAGAGGAGGAGGAGGAGGAGGAGAAAGAAGAGTCAACCGCTTATATGCATAATGAGGCACACCTAGCACTGAGGAAGCCAACACACGATAAAGGCCGAGCATTTCCGGGCTGCTTTCGTTTTCGAGACAAATGCAAAGGAACAAAATTTAAAAAAATAACAAAAAATACACTCAAACTAACACACACACACACACACACACAAAAAGACGATGACGGAACGTTGACGATGACGATGACGAAGTTGTAGTCGATAGGAATGTCGGTCACTATGTTTTGGCCCTCTTTCGACTTGGCCGCCATCAATTGGTGAAAAGTCATGCCATCAAATAAAATATTGTATAATGGCGCACAAACACAAAGAGCGACAAGAAAGAGAGGGAAATACACACACACACACACACTAACACACACACACCCAGAGGAATTGGTAAAAATATTGGCAAAATGCCTGTGCTTTTCCCACACTTAGTTATGATTTGCTTGTGACCCTTCTCGGCCCACTCTCCATATTGAGCCACGTAATTAAATTTTGCTTTAGTTGTTCCGGGAGCCATTTGCATATTTACCGTTAAGCCCACTACGTGCTGCATTAGACCAAGGGAGAGGTCAACTGCCCATACACCATGTACTTGAACAATTAAATGTATGGAGAAAGCTTTAAGAGTCTGAAATGTCTGCCTAAAGAGAGTTTTCGATCGCTCGAGAATATATAACTGAATTTGTATTTAATACTGGGAGAGGTCGACTGCCCATATACCATGTAGGCAAAGCTTTAAGCGTCTGAAATGTCTGCGTAAAGAGAGTTTTCGATCGCTCGAGAATATATATAACTATTGACTGAATTTGTATTTAATACTTGTCAAGTCATAGCCGAGCTTAAAAAACAGTTAAAAGTAAACCATTTTTGTAACTTATTGAAATTCTTTAGCGTTGTTATAACCTACCAAAAACCTATCAACTAAACTGCATGAAGTTGGCTGCGGTTAAGCAAACAAAAATTATCAACAACAAGAAATAACTGAAATGAAAAACTTAAATGAATTTTTCTTGTAGTTGGCCACGTTTTGAGTTTGCAAAAGTGTAAATTGGGTCTAACTTATTATGGGTATTACCAGTCACGCCCACCATTTTGGGGACATGACAAACGAACAGACAACATGAGTCGACTGCGAGCAAAGGCTCCGCCAGTTTTATGTTACTACAACATCTACTTACGGCACCAACAACGACTACGACTACGACAACAACGGCAGCAGCAACAACTCTTATGGCCCAGAGACTAGACCACTTTGGACAGCACCTATTTGGCGACCTCTTGCCTCTTGTCTTTGTCTTTGTCTCACCGCTGTGCGTCTCTGTCGCACTGGCAGTCTCTTAGAATGCACTTTAAGTAAGTTAGCGCATCGTTATGTGCTGCTCTCTCTCCTCTCTTCTTTCTGCTCTCTGCTTTTCGCACTCCAAATCATTCACACTTATCGAAGCATACTTTTATGCGCTGTTTAAGCTGCTGCTGCGTCTTCGCTGCTGCTGCTGCTGACGTTGACGTTGACGTCGCGTCGCTGCTGCTGTTATTTTATCTCGTTTTTTTTTACACTTTCGTTGGCGCTTTGTAATGAACTGGCAAGAGCGGAAGAGCGCGCGAGAGTGTGCGATGGGAAGACTGAGTGTAATTGCTATTTAGACAGGCTGCATACAATTATGTTTGCTGTGTGTGTGTGTGTGTGTGTGTTTGTGTGTGTTTGTTTGTGTCTCTGCCTGATTTGATGCCGATAGCTGCGGCCAGCAAGCAAAGCCCTACTAAAACACACACAACTACAAACAAATAAATACACAACACACCAATATGCACACATACACACACATAGGAGAGAGTTTAATGCGCGCTCGCTACCCTGGCCGACCTAAAGACCATTTAAAGTAGGACAACGGGGCCAAAGCAACCAAACAACATAACAACGGCAAGAACAACAACAAGAACAACAACAACAGCAACTATAACGGCACAACAATGGAAGGATATGTCGGAGACAATAAAGGAAGCGGCGTCACTTTTGTTTTTAGCCCGCATTACGAGTATTTGCCGTTATGCAGCGAGACTGCTGCCTCTACATTAAATATCAAAATGTAAAGCAGCAACAACAACAACACCACCAACAACAACAACACTTTGAGCTGCATGTAAAGCGACAAATGTGTCAGCCACTTGCCCAGTTACAATTTTCCTCTCGCTCGCTATATGCCTCGCTGTGTATTGGTGTGTGCCTGGGTGTGTTTGGGTGTGCTTGGGTGTGTGTTGTATATACAACATATTTTTTTTGCAAATATTTCTTTTTTTTACACAAATTAGGTCAGGCATAAAAAAATGTGATTGTGAATTCTGCAGCTGTTCACAATTCGCTAAATTATTGCAATTTAATGCAAAAATTGATAATTTATTTGTTAGACAAGTTATCGATGATGATTTTGTCAGTATTGTTGGGACTGCGCCTAGGCAATTTTCAGTTTATGTTTATGATTTCCTCTCAACAATTGCTGCCGCTTTTTTATTTAGCCAATAAAATAAAATGGAAATTAAATTTTATTACAGCTAGAAAAATGCGCTACATACACTTATTAATCATTCCAGTACAGTAACTCTGGAATCGATTGCCTATAGCAGCAGTTATAGCCGTTTAAACAATTTTAGCCCTAAAGTATGCAACGTTTTTTGCCTTTGGCAGCACGAAATTCAACATGCAGCTTAAAGTTCTTTGCTGCACTTGCTTAGCCAGCTACTCTAAGCATATTCAGTTCGGCTATTTAGAGCGGAAGTTATAGCTTCTTAAAGCTTGTAGCCTAAAAGTATGCAATTGTTTTCGTTTTTTGCTTTGTTCAAAATAAAACTGTTGAAATTCAATGGAGTGACGAAAATCCAAGAGTTTCTGCTTGTTTTGCCCAACACCCTCACACACACACACCCCCACACTCACACATGCATAGCGCCATTGTTATGGTCATGTTCGTATTAAGGTAGAGCCCTGTGTGCGATAATACCCATCATTTGGTAACTTTTTATGCTTCCGTTGAGGGTGCTTCAAAGAGATTAAAAACAAGCATAAAGCCAAAACTGATTCATCATACGAGTATATCTAATTTCATGGGCTATTGTTGAAATCAAGGGAAATCAAAGGAAAACACAGCCGCTCAAACTGCCCATTTCAATTTTCATAGATTATTATGTGTTAATTAGGAATTAAGTGAATAACATGGGAATATTTAGTATTAAGTTGATTAAACAAGTGATTAATTTAATTGAGAGTGAATTGGTTTGAAAAAACTTGAATTATTTTAAATAAAAAATTTATTAAAATCATTAAAACAAATTGTTATTGAATATAATTGAATAAATCTATTTTTAAGCGCACAGCTGTATTTTTTAACCATTTAAATGTCTCAAATAAAATTATGGATATTTCATGGCTTCAAACTACACGTAAAGTGGAATTAAAGAAATCACTTAATAAATCACTTGATGGCAATCAAACTAATCCGCAAAAGATGCTAAGCAGACTTCAAAGATATAGTAAGCTATTTTTGTCATTAAACCGATTCGATCGACTATTAAAAGCAAACCTGTTTCTGATCTATTAAATTTGACATACCGAATTAATTTCAACCACAATTCAACAAATGTTCTTTAGGAATAAAATCAACTGAAAATTTGTCGCACAAGTTTTTGGGGAATTTGTCAAGAAGATGAAAGAGAATTCTAATTGGCATAAAAGTACCCGGGATTTTGGACAGTATTTCATAAGCCTTAAGCCCCCAGCGGCACTACGAACACGACAAACAAACAACAACAAACAATAAAGAGCTATAAAAACAACAACATCAAGGTTCACCCAGTGACTGACTGATCGGCGATGACGATGAAGGCAATGCATCAAATTATTAATAGACCACTGTGCCACTAGAATAATTCTTTCAATTTTTGCGTGAACATTGCGTGGAATTCGAAAAAGAGAAAACAAAACCGAAAGAGAAACAAAAACACAAACACACAAATATATAGAAAGATTTGTTTTCTTTTTTGTGTTTTGTCGGAAAAGACGTGGAAAATCATTTCAAACTCAAGATTTATTTGATTTCGACAAGTTGAGCGAAATGAGCGCCAAGCACAACAACAAAAACAACAAAAATACAATAATTATACACAAGAGAATAATAGTTTTTTATTCCTTCTTTCTTTCTGTTGTGTTCTTTCTTTATCTCGTTTTTTTATGATTTCGTTTTGTTTATGTTTTTGCACAGCAGCTGACGCTATAATTTTTCTAAAACGTGTTTGAATTATATACGAGACAGCAAATACAACAATAAATTGAAAGTTTGCCGGAAAATTTCCGCAATTTCAAATGAGAAAAAATTCGAAATTAAAATAAAATTAAAAAGCTTAACAAAACTACTGCGGAAATAAATAAATAAATAAGTGTTCTCAAGCAAATTGTGGATTTAAATAACTTTGACTGATTGTAGCTCATAAAAGATGCATAAATTAATCAAAATTTATAACAAGCAAAAATATAAAATAATAAATAACCAATAAGTTTATTTAGTGTTAAAAGATATATAAATTAATCAAAATTTAAAACGAGAAAAAATGTATAATATTAAATAACCAATAAGTTTATTTAGTGTTAAAAGATATATAAATAAATCAATATTTATAACAAGAAAAAATATAAAATAATAAATACATAATTCATAAGTTTATTTAGTCTGAAATGCAGAGCAATTATTGCCATGCATTATAAATAAACAATTTCACAAACTTTAATTTATTTATAAAATTGCAATAAATAAAATGTGAATTCATATTAAGTTCACATTTATTTTTTGTATAAATTAAGGGCTTCCACTAAGCTCAAAGTATCAAACAAAATTAATTTATAAAATATTCGCTGAGTAATTAGGAAACCAAACTTTTGTTTAACCTGTAATTTAATTTGTATTGAAAATTACTTAAAATCAGCTTACGAAAAATGCATTTAAAATCCAAAAACTCAAATTCAGTAAACTTATGCAACTTTTGTCACTTGAACACAAGAAATCACAAACAATTGATTAGTTTTTAATAAATTATATTCAATGTGTAAAACTGTGTGTGTCACAAACTTATAAAAAAAATATGCACAAAAAGGAAGTAAATTAATTGCTTGTTTTCTGAATTGTTTATAAAACAATTAGCAAATATTCGACACACACCAGGGCACAACAAACACACATACACCCCAACACACACGCACCTCAAGCACCTCCACTTTTTTAAAATATTTGCCAAAAATGTTGTAGATTCATATATTTTTTTTCAATTCAACACCTTTTATTAAATATTTTTAACTAGTCCATTTTTTTATTGTTGCTGTTTTTGCTGCCGCTGAAGTTGTTGTTGTTGCCGTAGCGTTTGTTGTTGTTATGGTTAAAATAGTTGATTTTTTTGCAGTGTATTTGTTTTCTTTTTGTTTTTATGCACGCACTTTGCATTCTCTGTAGCATTTTGGCAGTGAGAATTGAACTTGCTCATTTTCCATTTCCTTTTTCTCCTTTGCTTGCATTGTAATCGTTTTTTATTACATTATTTTTGCTTTATTTTGGCCAGCTGACAACACCCCGCGATTTTCTTGTTGTTGTTGTTGCCGCTGCTTTTGGTGGATCACATAAAAAAAATTTGTAAAAAAAACTATAGGAAACAAACAAATATCAACTAGGCAAGTCCTCAGTTTAGGCGTATAGCTGTGTGTGTGGGTGTTAGTGTGTGTGTGTGTGTGTGTGTGGGTTTCTGTGCGCACTGCAGTCCTCAATTTGCCAAGTATTGAGAGTTGAAAGTATAAATTTTGTTGGTTTCTTTGTGTGTGTGTGTGTGTTTCGGTTACTGTTTCAGCTTCCGTTTCCGCTTTTTGCACTGCACTTCCGCGCGGCGCTCCGATCTCGACACGACTCACGACAGTCGTCCTGAGCATATAGCTTTTTAGCTTGCAACTTCCATCAAAACTTCGGATGCGTTGCGAACTTCGAACTTCGAACTTGCGGAGCCGAAGCCGAAACGAAATTGCACCCGAATTTCGATATTCAAATTCCAATTTTGTTTAAAAAAAAATAAAAACAAAAGAGTTTAAAAATAAAATGTTATGGCTTAAAAAAAATTAAAGTTGAGTTTTTGATGGCTTACTGGACTGATCAATTGACAGTTGGCAGTTGCCGTTGCCGTTGCAAGTGCAGCGGACTAGACGAGGCCAGTAACTGGAACAAGCTCGAGTGTTTCTAGTTCGGCAATGCAACTCCGGTCACTCAGTGGCAACTCCGGGTCGGCACACACACACATTTACACACTCACACACACAAGCACACACACGCACATACATTGAGACAGAGAGACACTCAGACAGACCAGACCAGACCAGACACAGAGCTCGCTCGCTGAGTCGCAGACCGTGTCAGTCAACGTGTGCGAGCACGCGGAAAAACAAATGTAAACTGTTTTTGCTGCATGGCCTGCGAGCGTTTAGAAGCAGCAAACGACAGAACGCAGGCAGCAGCAGCAGCGGCAGCGCCAGTGACAGTGGCAGCGGTAGTAGCAGCAAGCAGGCAGCGAAACGAACGAAACAACACGAAACGAAGCGAACGAAACGAAGTGAACGATGCGATGCGAACGTAAAACCGAAGCAGTTGCCGACCTACAGCCGAAGCAGTCACGACCCGAAACAGATAGTTACACAAACAGACATAGCACACACACAGAAACACAGAGACAAACAGACACTCACACATACACTCCGTACGTACGTTGAAGCAGCACTAGCAGCAGCAAGAGGCAGCGAAATATATATGAAGACGTCGCTTAGCGGTGAAGCGCCGCACACGAATGAGAACGAGATGCGACTGCGATGAGTGTTGGTGTCTGGCAACAACAATTGCTGGTGCTGCTGCTGCTGGTGTTGCTGCTGCTGCTGCTCGCTGCTAACGTTAACGCTGCTGCCACTGCGACTGCGACTGTTGCGCTGCTCTTGTTCGCGCTTTTGTCTTTTTGGCCATTGCCAATTTGCCAGGCCAAACAACATTTGCATTTGGTAGAACGCTGACGCTCAGTTACTCCGTCTGGCTTAACAGAGAGGCGAAAGCTTTTGTGCACTTCGTGCAACATCCGGCAACTAACGGAAACAGCAACAAAGCAAGCAAGCAACAACAACGTTGACACATCATTCGACAGCCGAAGGCGAAGGACAGACAGACAACAGAACCAAAGAAGTAGAAGAAGCACACAGAAAGAGACGAAGTTGAAGATGGGAACGTAGAGGAAACTGTAGCCGGCATTGCAAACTAATGAAAGCTAAAGGGAGTTGCAGCTGAAACTTTTGTTTTTGTTGGTGCTGTTTTACACCTTCTTCTGCTTGTTTCACCTAATTATGCACATTTATAAATGAAGCGCGTTTTATTGTTCAACAAAATGTTGCACAGGACGTATACGTAATGCAATGATGTTGCGGAAATTAATATGATTTGTAAAGAAATCAAAGAGACTGCTAAAAAATGTTTCTAGACGATCTTAGCTTATAAATTCTTTGATGTACACAAGTAGCATATTAACAAGGGATGAAGAAAAAGAGAGAAACTGACAGTGAAAGATTAAGAAAGAGAAGGAGACTAAAAGAAACTGATCATAAACTAATTGTAATGCAATGAAGAGTTGTTAAAGAAAGAAAACTAACTAAAATAAGATCAGTTTCTTAAGCAATTTATAACAATAAATAATATTAAAGATTTTCTTAATACCAAAATTAAGAAAGAATTAAGATATTTCATTAAATGCTAACTTCAAAATAAAACAACGTCTATTCATTATATTCAGAATAATTGGAATTTCACAACAACTCGACTTAGTTGCAAGTATTAAACATGCGCCATGACGTATGCAACACGAAATTCAAACCGCTTACAGAGCGCTATCTGTTAACAGCGAAGCGGCATTAGACTGTTAAGTGCTGAGGCTTTTAAATGTTAGGCTGTTTACTGTTATCGGCCCTATGTTAAACTGTTAAACTGGGTAACAGTTATGAAGCGAATAAGGGAATTGCAACAATCATCAAAAGAAATGCGTCGTTGCGTTGAGTTCTCTGCGCGCAAAGGCGCCAACTGCGACGTCGGCTGCGACGTCAACTGCAGCGCGCACAGCCGAAAAACCACGTTTTTGTGCAGAAGGCATTCACACCAAAAAGTTCTTGTCGCTTTTCGTTTGTCGCCTGTCTGCATTCTGCACGTGTGCACGTTTTTCAACTTCGGCTGTTGTCGGCAAACGGCAGTCGGGCCACGACAGTCGGCAGATGGTTATCGCTTGTCGGCTTTCTGCTGCCGTCCGTCGGCAGCGACAGCGGCAGCGGCAACCGCATACTCTCTCTCTAGAACACACAAACACACACACGCCTCGCTCTCGCTTTTGGCATTTGTGTAGCCGGTTTTTTTTATTCCATCTTCTTTTTGCTCCTTTTCTTTACTTTTTCCTCCTTCTTTTTTTTTTTTGGCATTTTTGGCTGTTTTGCCGCATCCAAAATGAGAAATGCGAATTGTGAATTGCAAACTGTAAGCTGCGAATTGCGAAATGAAGCGCAGTAGCAGCAACAACGACACTGGCAGCAGCGACAACGGCAGCGTTGATAGCAGCAGCATCAATGGAGTTTCTACTACGTCATTCGTTTGCTCATTTTAAAGGCTGCAAGATGCATACAAACAACACACAGAAAAAAATAAAACACACACATACACAGAGACACACATGTGGCTTAACGACGTCACAGTTTTGTAGGCTAGTGACGTCGCAATGCGTTGGAATGCATTTGAACGCGTTTAAACATGTACTTAAAGCTTAAATGCTGCAAATTACGTAAAGTTTTTGTTTGTTTTTGGTGATGCAATCGAAATGTTGTGCGTAATTAAATGAAGCATTGAACACACACACACACACACACACACACACCAAACACACACTGGCACTTACACAGCGCGCGCTCTTGTTGTTATTGTTATAACAGTTCTTGTTCTTGTTCTCCTTGTTCTTCTTGTTCTCCTTGTTGTTGTTGTTGTTGTTGTTATTATTGTAGTTATTGTTGTTGTTGTCGTTAGTCTTTAAATTACGCGTTTTTGGGGCCCGGGCCAATTGAAGTTATAAACGACGTCGACGTCGTCAGCTGCGGCGCGTGTTAATGCACCACTTCCTGTTACGCTACTGTACCGTTACCTTTACCGTTATTTGTGCAATGCCAGCAAGCAACGTTTTCTTTTTTGCTTTATTTTTTTTTTACCCGCTCTCGTTCGCACTCTCTTCGCTCTCCGTTCTCCGCTCTGTACGCGAAGCGACTGTCTCTCTGCATGCCAACTGACTGACTGTCTCTCTGCATTGCTTGCTTGCCTGCTTCAACTCACTTTATCCAACTCGTTCGCACTTACTGCTTCTGCTGCTGCTGCTTCTTCTTCTTACTCCACTTGCTGTTTCTAGTTTGTTTTTGTTTTTGTTATTGGCTTTGCTTTGCTTTTGGTTTTGGTTGCGCTTGTGCTTTTGGGGAGCCAACTGCAACTCCGGGCATGCGATTTGAAAATTGTGTCGTCAGCTTGACACAATTTTCCAGAATGCGCCTGGAACGCGTCAAGAGTTTTCTGGAACGGGAACATATTTTCGGGAACGCTGCGAACGACGAGTGGTGGAATGGGTAGTGGAAGCTTTGCAGATGCGCAACGCAGTCGCTGCTATCGTCGCTGCAAGCGCATTCACAGTTTGTTGATGTAGGTCTGGATTTTGAGAACACGTGTCCCACCACAACAAACGAAACTTTCATTTCATTCCAACAAATTGGGCGAATTTAGACAAACCCAAGGCGTCATCACAGTACATTCCCTGCCCTGAGCACGCTTTCCACTTTGGAGTCCTTAGATAACGGCGAACTAATCAAATTAGCTGACTCTTTAATGCCGGCAACAATTTATGCATTATGCATTTTGCAGCAACAGAAACAACAGCAGCAGCGGTGGCAGCAGCGGTGGCAGCAGCGGCTGCCAAAATGCAAAAGAGTATGCGAGAGAGCACACGCATATGCATGTGCGCGTGTATGTGTGAGTGAGTTCAATAGCATTCTGCCCGGCATTAAAAAATAAATAAAGCCGCCGTTAGCTGCAGCTGCCAACGATGGCAGCAGCGACGCTGCCAGCAGCAGCAGCGGCAGCAACTGCAGCGCCAGCGACCCAAAGAGAACGCAACTTTAACAGTCTGTTAACGGACTGCTAACAGCACAAAAGCTTTTGCACTGTTAAACGCTCACACAAAACAGCTGCAGCGTGATCCATTATTTAACCGTTATAAGCACGCACAGGCACACACTCGTGGACAGCGAAATAAAACCACTGGGGTCATTTTTGTTTTTAATTCCCAATAGCTATTCATTTTAAATAAATACAAATATTTTTATTATTTAGTTCATAGCAAACTAGTCTCATTTGTATTTGTTCTACAAATTTAAATTTAGGTAAAAGCTGTCCATTATTGCTTCGTTGTTTATTCCATGCGATTACATAAGGGATTTACAGGGTGTTCGATAGAAATAATGAAAATTTACATATTCTTTAAAAAAAAAATGTATGATCACTGCCATATTTGTAAAATGCCTAAACAAAAAAGAGGTAGAAACACTCTCCAGTGTCACCCTATAGAATGCTAGCTCAAGCGCGTTCAACGGTAGATTTAGAGGTTGGTATAGTTTAAGTGAAAGAAATTTCGTGGGTTGAAATCCTTTCAGAAACTAACCTAAATAGCCAGAAGAAAGAGGTCCAAAACTAACTAGTGTATATCGCTAAAAACTAAATCCGAAGGTTGGTAGCTGTGTTCTTTGCAAAGTTAAAGTGACTGATGGCGATGTCCAAATAGATGGGCTCCTGGTGGTTATTGCTAAGCATGCGAAGATCCTGTTCGTTAAGTCTCATATAATTCTTGCTCTTGGGTATGAACTTGTCAGCCTTTTGGGTGGAACTAAAGCGACGGATCTGCATAATCGAAGTACGACAGACATTCAGGCGTTGATTGAAGAGTGCCACGTGCACATAAATCGGATGGGGTAGATCAACACTAACCAACCACAAAGCCATAACAGTTTCTTCAGACTCTTCACCACACGAATCCTGTAGGGAAATGGCTTCGGTACGACTCGAATTCATAGTTGTGCCTGAACTAGTTCCGTAGAGTGAGTCACAAGTAAAGGAACCATTTAACTGACGTGCTCTGGGGCTCAACATCGATTCCTTGTTCAGATCCTTCTTAACACGTGTGCGACAGGCCATCACAAAAATGGGCATGTGATCGGAGTACTTGGCGTACGACTCCGGTAAATCGGTATTGTAGAAGGGTATGCCATTCTTAAACGACGATTCCCAAGTGATGTTCTTGAATCCCGTGTGGACAATCATGGACAAGCAAATGTTACGTGATATCTCGAATGTTTCTGGCTTAAATTTGATCAGCACTTTGTCGAGTTCCGATATCTCAGATACCTCAATGCCCGGCTCATCGAAATGTGCGTTCAGGAAGTGGGCTAACAGCGATTCACCCATCAATCGGGGACATCCCATTTTATGCATCGGACACTCGTGATGGATTTTACTCATTCTCGTGGCACTCAATTGTCTTTCCGGCCGCGGTTTCTTCGCCTTCAGCTTCTGGCAGTACTTGTAGCTGAGTTGATCCTGAAAAATGCGCAATTGTCGCAAACGTAGTGCGATATCGTAGCCCTTCTCCTCCACGCTCAATTGGTCAAATCGTCTTGCAAAATAATCGGATTGATCCAATGCCAATTGTGCGGCATCAGCATCCAGAATCGGTGTGCCCTTATGGCCAGAATGAAACATATTGATGGGATTATATTCGGGTATACCGCGACCGGTTGATACTGCTGGTGGTTCATCAAAGGCACGAGGATTATACCAGACCACGCTCAGTATATCAAAGCGTTCATTCGACAGTGAATACAGTGAAAAGGTTTTGTAACTGTCGCTCTCGCTCTGGGATTCCCCGTCAGAGGAATCAATCGGCTTAGATATTGTGTCATCACTGCTACTTGACTGTTCCATTATTAGATCACGATTCCGGCATTGTGCCTCCACCTGACTCGGTAGATTCACCACCTTTGGTGTGCGGTGTAGACTCAAATCGCTTGAATCATCCAAGTCCAGTTCCGGCAAGGACTTCATATAGTTAAGACTCCAAATTTCGGAGTGTCCGCGGTGGGACAAATGGTGTGATGACATCGTTGGCAGCGGCGGAGGTGGTGGTGGTGGTGTTGTGGGTGTTGGTGTTGCTGGAGGTGGTCGCATTGGTGGTGGCGGTGGTGGTGGCGGTGGCGCTGATGGTAGTTCCAACATATCCGATATACGCTGCTCCGCAGCACGACAGCACAGACAGCTGTCCACATAATAGTCGGTCGAATAATATTTGTTGCCACTGTTGCTACCAACAGAGTTGTTTAATCCACTACGTTGTAACAGTTGTATCGATTCCAATTCGCGTCCACGTACGCAATCACCGCAATCGCAGCTATCATCGGAGCTTGCGAAACGAACAGTAGATGGCGCTGCTGCCAATGAGTGACCTATCGGTAAATTACAGCCACCACGCAAACGCCCATCGCTATCGGTTTGTGTGCAGTTATCCCGGTGTATGACACGCGATGGCATCGCATTGCTCTGCCCCTCACGCTTAGTGTCCCCCATGTAGATTAGGTCTAGTATCGTTAGGGGTATTCCCAATCGCTTGTAGTAGATGTGCTGGCGAAAGAGCTCGACAAATCCAATCGATTCACCACTCGATAACTGCTGCAGTCCCTGCAAGTCCTCCGGTGGTTTCTCCAAGTACCCGTACTTCGCTAACAGTTGGGTTGTGGCGACAGCCAAACGCACTCCCGACCTCGATCTCGCAGGCAGATGATTGGCTAAGTTCCGCACCAACTTCTGGTACTCCACAGCCAATTCCTCTAGAATTTGACGGCGTTCGGTCGCGGCTGCAAACAAGCAAATAGAAAAATGGGGTTTAAATGTAATAAAACAAGCCAGAAAGCCTAAAGTCAAGCGAGCCGACTGTAAAGGACCGCGTACTTATTCTAAATCGAAATTTTCCTTACAAATAAGCAATTTTCAACCGGTTTGACCTCTGGATATTTTAGTAGGTTTTCCTTAAATAGTTACAAAGTAGATCACTTTACTCTTTATGTGGGCATGAGTAGATTGAAATGTTAAAGCAATAAATAAATTCTACTATTTCGATTTCCAAATTTTTGATTTAAAACGCTTTTATGAAGGTTAAAGGATTGCAAAATTGAAAATAAAAAACGTATGTTTCTGCTCAACATCATAGATAAACAAGTAAAAACGGTTATCTTCGGCTCGCCGAAGATTAAATACCCTTGCAGTCATGAATATTGCGTTAATTTGCTTCCATTCACCAATTATTTCTATGGTAGCTATACGATATAGAAGTTCGATTTGGATGAAATTTGGTAAACAGTTGGAGAACGATTAGAAATGCATATGCCGTGAGTTTGGTTGAAATCGGTCAACTGACACCGAAAATGTTCATACATTTGCATGCATTTCGACCGATTGTTCCTATGGGAGCTATATGATATAGTAATTTGATCTGTCCGATTTTTACAAATAATCTGCGTGCAGGAAGAATACACACATGTAACGAGTTTTATTGAGATAGCTTTAAAACTGAGCGACTAGTTCTCATAGAAACAGACGGACAGACATACAGATAGTCAGAAGGACATA
Source organism: Drosophila dunni (assembly GCA_018152125.1). Lineage (NCBI taxonomy): Eukaryota > Metazoa > Arthropoda > Insecta > Diptera > Drosophilidae > Drosophila > Drosophila dunni. The sequence goes on along the minus strand of JAECXC010000648.1, from coordinate 1,374,555 downwards.
TCAACTCGGCTGTTAATGCTGATCAAGAATATATACACGTTATGGTGTCGGAAAAGCCTCCATTAGAGCGTTAAAACCTTTTTGAAAAGCCTCCATTAGAGCGTTAAAACCTTTGTGTCAAAAACATAATACCCTATGCAAGGGTATATCAAGCCACTTTTCTATTCTATAATTCCATTTAGACCGTATGTTGCCGATATGCAACACGGCCTTATAAAGGGTTCATTTTACATAACGGACAATGCACTTAACGAGACTTGAAGTCTCTGAACCGTTACATTTACTATAATATGTAGATTTATAACGACTTTGAATTACTTATCTTAAACTTAAATTACTATCGAGTCCACCCATCCAATACTCACTTAGAATTCTTGATTGCTCTCGGTTCGGTGCAATACTAGAATTACTTGTTGGTACTATGGCCAAATCGGCTTGGTGTTGATCTTCGTTTGGGTTTATATCTTGAGTCCACTGTGATGTGGCTTCATCAACGAAATTACTTTGATCCGTGTTCAAGTTCTTTTCCATATCTTATGTAACTGAATTATTTTGTTTTCAAAAGCCGAAACTTTCAGACAATGCTTAAAATTATCGCATGACATACTATCGTTAACAATTGGGCTCGCCAAAAGCTACTGAGTTTGGAAAAGGAAATCAGATTTGAAAATTTAGTAATTAAAATATAAGTTGTTCAGTCATGTTTTAATAACAACATTAATAGTTTATAGGTGATATAAAATACTATTAATTTATTATAGAAATTTCTGTTAATTTTCAAGTGTTGCCAAATAATTGTCTAAACATTTCCAAGAACCCGCAAGTTTAACACAATTCATCATTTTCAATCAATTTATTTAGCGGATTAGTTATTGGGATATAAGTTGCTTATCTCAGACCGGACACCGGTGCCACTGGGCACACTAGTCACACCTGCTAGATGATTGAGGTATTCGTATTCGTCGGCAGTGTGACGACGATAGTTTAAGCAGCTGCTTCAAGTCTGATAACCGTTAATCGCTATAAAACAATTGTAGACCTGCTTGCATTGTTGTTAACCGTTGCCTGTTCAAGTGAACACCTGTTCACCGAGTTCGAGATAAGCGCCTCGATTCAAAAGTCTCAACAATGTTAAACACTTGCATATCATAAAAATTATACGGCACAACAATAGGTAACCATATCACCTACAAAGTGGACAGAAAAAGCCAACTTACCTGCTGTCAGTAACCAAGTGAATCATTAGCAGCTAAAATACAGAAAAAACCCACACAAAAGTCACCTCCATCAAAATACAAGTCTTTAAAATAACTAACTCAATAATGCCTTACAAGCAATTTAATAAAATTTTAATCAACTTAGAAATTGCCCAAAAATTATTAATGGTCTCACTTATAATTTCTCAATAGAAATTCTTGATTATCTTTCATTAACTTATAGAATACTATCTATTGGTGCTTATTTTACTCATGGTTAGTTGGCACATATTGCTCATCTAGAGGGGAATCTTCAAGGTCCTTTATCTCATTTCTTAGGGCATCAATTTAAAAGAGTTTTGAATTCTTCTTCTTTTGTTGGGTGATAATATTTAATTTTTTTAGTTTCTAGCTATCGCCAAATGTGATTTACTATAGTCGCTATAAATCTGGCTTTTCTTGTCAATTAATTGTAATTAATAAAGTAATAAACGACTTCATTGATAATTTACTCATTAATTGCTGACCTTTAAGGATGTAATGCTTCAATTAACAATTTTGTATTATTTTTTTTATTCAATTTTAAAATTTAAATAAATTTTCTTAATGACAAAATAATAGTAGAATTTTGTTATCAACACGTGTTTTACTGACACGCTTCTATGAGAATTTTTTTAATAAATGTAAATTTTATATTTATTTATAATAGCCCGAGAATTAAAAAATAAATTAAATAAATAAATGAATTTTATATATTCTGTTTATTTTATCATGGAGAGTTTTCTTTATATTGCACCATTAAAAAATGTATAAATTTGTACTAATACAATTGAATTTATATAAAAGTATTAGTATTAGTATTAGTATTAGTATTAGTATTAGTATTAGTATTAGTATTAGTATTAGTATTAGTATTAGTATTAGTATTAGTATTAGTATTAGTATTAGTATTAGTATTAGTATTAGTATTAGTATTAGTATTAGTATTAGTATTAGTATTAGTATTAGTATTAGTATTAGTATTAGTATTAGTATTAGTATTAGTATTAGTATTAGTATTAGTATTAGTATTAGTATTAGTATTAGTATTAGTATTAGTATTAGTATTAGTATTAGTATTAGTATTAGTATTAGTATTAGTATTAGTATTAGTATTAGTATTAGTATTAGTATTAGTATTAGTATTAGTATTAGTATTAGTATTAGTATTAGTATTAGTATTAGTATTAGTATTAGTATTAGTATTAGTATTAGTATTAGTATTAGTATTAGTATTAGTATTAGTATTAGTATTAGTATTAGTATTAGTATTAGTATTAGTATTAGTATTAGTATTAGTATTAGTATTAGTATTAGTATTAGTATTAGTATTAGTATTAGTATTAGTATTAGTATTAGTATTAGTATTAGTATTAGTATTAGTATTAGTATTAGTATTAGTATTAGTATTAGTATTAGTATTAGTATTAGTATTAGTATTAGTATTAGTATTAGTATTAGTATTAGTATTAGTATTAGTATTAGTATTAGTATTAGTATTAGTATTAGTATTAGTATTAGTATTAGTATTAGTATTAGTATTAGTATTAGTATTAGTATTAGTATTAGTATTAGTATTAGTATTAGTATTAGTATTAGTATTAGTATTAGTATTAGTATTAGTATTAGTATTAGTATTAGTATTAGTATTAGTATTAGTATTAGTATTAGTATTAGTATTAGTATTAGTATTAGTATTAGTATTAGTATTAGTATTAGTATTAGTATTAGTATTAGTATTAGTATTAGTATTAGTATTAGTATTAGTATTAGTATTAGTATTAGTATTAGTATTAGTATTAGTATTAGTATTAGTATTAGTATTAGTATTAGTATTAGTATTAGTATTAGTATTAGTATTAGTATTAGTATTAGTATTAGTATTAGTATTAGTATTAGTATTAGTATTAGTATTAGTATTAGTATTAGTATTAGTAATTACATGATTTGAAGCTGAACATGTGTGCAGATAAAACTATCAATCAGCAATAAAACTAATGTGACAATGATTCGATTAAATGGGAAATGGAATGAAAGCAGAAACTTTCCCAGAGCTGTAAATGGCATTTGAGTTGAGTTGAGTTATATCGTTGATAGGAGATTAATAATTATTTAGCTGGCTGCCAATCAAATAATGTGGAACAACAACTACAATCATAATAACTACTGTGACACTCTAATCGATTTCCGATGGCTTATCGGGGATAGATAAGCCCCAGCCGGTTCTTAATGGAGCTTCGGGTTAATCGTCGCATTGGCCGAAATAAACGGAAATCTTATCGGATTCGAGAGCCGAGAGCACTTCACTCCGATAGTGGAAAGAACCAAAAATATATATATTGTTAGCCAAATTGGTAGTTTCGGTTTCAATTGGCAAGTCAATTAGTCAGTTGCTAAACAAACCGCTAACTGGTTAGGTGTGGCCCCAAGAACCATTGGGTGCTACAAATCAAATTACTTAATTTATTTGTTTTTTTTTTAAGTTTATTTGTAAATTAATTTAAAATGGCAGTGAAGTGTTTTTTAACTGTTTTGTTGGTGTTGACGGCGCTACAACAATTGTGTTTGGCCCAGAGTGATGAAGGACACTGCATTTGGTATGGACAGAGTCATTTTATTGGTGAACACGCCCAGAATTTGGCCTATTCGGGTCCTGCCCTACCCCTAGAAGATGCCGATGCTGAGGCAGTTTTCCGGAGACGCTGTCCCACACTCTATGCGGAATACAAGGGCGTCGATGGCGATGGGGAGCTGAAACTTTGCTGTGATCCCGCACAGGTGTTGACCATGGACAGTGGTTTGGTTCAGGCCGATGGTGTATTCTCCAGATGTCCCACTTGTACCATGAACATGGCCCAAACCGTTTGTGCCATGACCTGTGCACAGAATCAGTCGCTCTATCTGAAGGCCCACACGCTACCCAATCCTGCTGGTGCTGACTATGTCGAGCACATTGATTACTTCATTGAGGATGAGACGGTGGAGAAAATCTACGATAGTTGCTCCTCAATTCAGCATCCTCAGACGGGTCGACCTGCCATGGATTTGGGCTGTGGTGCCTACAATGCCAGAACCTGCACCTATCGCAGATGGTATGCCTTCATGGGCGATGCGGACGGCGATTATGTGCCCTTCCAGATCAACTATGTGTGGTCCAAGGATGCTGAACCCGAGTCTGAACAGATCTACTTGAAGGTGCATCCCCTCAACTGTGGTCAGAGTTATGAGGGGAATTATGCTTGTGCCTGCATTGATTGTGAGGAGTCGTGTCCGTTGACCGATCCTCCAACCGGTTATGAGAATCCCTGGCAAATAGCCGGACTCTATGGCATTACCTTCATTGTATCCCTGGTCGTGGGTGTGCTACTCATTGTACTTATCTGCTGGGGAGCTACGGGCAATCGTCGGGGACCCAATGTCCATATGCCCACGCTGTACGGAGAGTTCCTCTACAAGGGTTGCCGTGCCTGGGGCACCTTCTGTGCCAAACACCCTGTGCTGGTCTTGGCCCTCTGCTCGTGGGTCATTGGTGGTCTGAGCTACGGTTTGCGCTACCTGAATGTCACCACAGATCCCGTCGAGCTCTGGGCCAGTGAGTTGAGTCAGACGCGCATCGAGAAGGATTATTTCGATCAGCATTTCGGTCCCTTCTATCGCACCAATCAAATGTTTGTGAAGCCCATCAACAAAAACACGGTGAGTTATTGATTTAAACAAATGAATTAAATAAATAAATTCATTATTAGGCCTTTAATCAGTAGGACTTTTATTCATATTTTCTTTGTATTCTTTCCCTTTAGTTCACTCATAATACCAGCAGCGGAGTTCTCACCTTTGGTCCTGCCTACGAGCAGAGTTTCCTGCAGGAGGTTTTTGACCTGCAGGAGCAGATAATGAAACTGGGCATGTCTGAGGGAGCTGGTTTGGATAAGACCTGCTATGCCCCAGTGCTATACCCAGGCGTTACACCCACTGTGGATGACTGCCTGATTCAGTCCATCTATGGCTACTTCCAGAACGACATGTCCAAGTTCCAGAACACTTATGTGGACAGCAATAACTATACGATCAACTATCTGAATCAGCTGGAGGACTGCTTGCGGTAAGCCAAACATTTTATATAGGGGAAAGTGGGGTACTTTATAAAGTTCTACAGAGATTTGTGGCTTATCAACGTGAGCAAACCGGCGATATTTAATTTCTGGGAATAATACTTCCAAGAACAAACTCAATAGAACTTATTGGTGCGGTGCAGCAATGAAAGAAACTACAACAAGAAACAAGAAAAAACGGTTATCTTCGGCTCGCCGAAGACTAAATACCCTTGCCGTCATGAATATAGCGTTAATTTGGTTTCAATCACCAATTATTTCTATGGTAGCTATACGATATGGAAGTCCGATTTGGATGAAATTTGGTCAACAGATGGGAAACGATTAGAAATTGGATCTCTGTGAATTTGGTTGAAATCGGTCAATAGACACCGAAAATGTTCATACATTTGCATGCATTTCGACCGATTGTTGCTATGGGAGCTATATGATATAGTGCTCCGATCTGTCAGATTTTTACAAATGATCTGCGAGCAGAGAGAATACACATGTGTACCAAGTTTCATTAAGATACCTTTTAAACTGAGCGACTAGTTCGCATAGAAACAGACGAATAGACGGACAGACGGACATGGCTATATCGACTCGGCGGTTGATGCTGATCAAGAATATATACACTTTATGTGGTCGGAAACGCCTCCTTCAATGCGTTACAAACTTCGTGACAAAAACAACATACCCTCTGCTAGGTTATAGAAATTGTTTAAGCTATTTTTAAAATCTATTGGAGACTTTTACGTTAATCTATTGAGTCATGTTATTAGGGGTATTATAAGAAGTAATTTCGTGTTGACCAAGATTAGTTAATGTCTGGGATTTTTAAAAGAAAACAAAACTTACTAATTTTTTTTTTTTTTTTTTTTTTTTTGTTAGTTTTAAATTATATTATTCCATTTTTACTTAGTCTCATAACTAATACTAAATTGTTTACTTCCCACACAGCGTACCCATGATGGAGGACTGCTTTAGCACCTACGGCGGACCCATCGAACCTGGCATCGCAGTGGGTGGCATGCCCAAGCCGGAAGCCGGTGAGGATCCAGACTACATGCTGGCCACGGGGCTGGTGGTGACCTTCCTGGGTAAAAACCAAAACGACGAGTCCAAATTGGAGCCTAGTATGATTTGGGAAAAGCGTTTCATTGACTTTATGAAGAACTATACAAGTGATCGCTTGGATATTGCCTATTCGTCGGAGAGATCCATTCAAGATGCGATTGTGGAGCTGTCCGATGGTGAAGTGGGCACTGTTGTCATCAGTTATGTGGTCATGTTCCTCTACGTGGCCGTTGCTCTGGGCCGCATACGCAGCTGTCTGGGATTCCTGCGTGACTCACGCATCATGTTGGCCGTGAGTGGAATTGTGATCGTTTTGGCCTCGGTGCTCTGCAGTTTGGGCTTCTGGAGCTATGTGGGCGTAACCACCACCATGTTGGCCATTGAAGTGATACCATTTCTGGTGCTCGCTGTGGGCGTTGATAACATTTTCATTATGGTGCACACCTATCATCGTGTGGATCACACTAAGTACGAGAGCATCCACGAGGCTATTGGTGAGGCCATCGGACAGATTGGACCTTCCATCCTACAGACAGCGACCAGTGAATTTGCCTGCTTTGCCATCGGTTGCATCTCCGAGATGCCTGCGGTCAAGACGTTTGCCATGTACGCCGCTGCCGCCATTTTGTTTGACTTCCTGCTGCAAATCACCGCATTTGTGGCCCTCATGGCCATCGATGAGCAGCGGTACCGCAATGGACGGCTCGATATGCTCTGCTGTGTGCGTTCCAAGGCCAAACCTGATACACAAACAGAAGTGGGTGTGCTCGAGAAAGTGTTTAAGAACTTCTATGCGCCGTTCCTGCTGAACAAGTGAGTGGAAGTCTTCCATTTAATAGAAAACTTCTTTAAATATTTACTTTCATTTCCTTTGCAGAACCGTCAAGATCATTGTATTGGTGTTCTTCACAGTCATCACCTGCCTGTCACTCATGGTAACGCCCTCCATTGAACCCGGTCTTGATCAGGAAATGTCTATGCCCAAGGACTCGCATGTGGTCAAGTATTTCCAGTACATGGATCAGCTGTTGGCCATGGGTGCTCCTGTTTACTGGGTGATCAAGCCTGGACTTGATTACAACAAACCCGAACATCAGAACTTCATTTGTGGTGGCGTCGAGTGCAACAATGATTCACTCTCCGTGCGACTATACACCCAGTCGCGTTATCCACAGATCACCTCGCTGGCCAGACCAGCGTCCTCCTGGATTGACGATTATATAGACTGGATCAGCATTTCCGATTGCTGCAAATACAACAGCACAACTGGCGCCTTCTGTCCGAGTAGTAAGTTTGCCTTAATCTTTACTTATATTTAATAAATTAACTAATTGATTAATTCTACAGATTCTAAGAGCAACGATTGTGTGCCCTGTGAAAGAGAGTTCACTGAAGACGGTCTGCGTCCCACTTCCAGCACATTCGATAAGTATGTGCCCTTCTTCCTCTCCGATCTGCCCGATGCCGAGTGCGCCAAGGCGGGCAGACCTTCCTACGCAGACGTAAGTAAATCGACTATGCTTTAAAATAGTTTTCAACATAAAACAAGTAGGAAAGACTACAGTCGAACGAGGGAACTGTAAAAGCACCGCCTACTCCTTCTAGTGCGAAGTTTTCCACACATATGATAATTTTCAACCAGTTTGTTCTATGGGAGGTATATGCTATAGTTGTCCGATCCGGACCAAACTTGGTAGTGATAGTTATAATGATACTATATACATAATGTATGAGTTTGGTTGCGATAGGTTAAATAACATTACAAGTCTTCATAAAAATTTTCTATTTTTTTTCGACTTGTCCTATGGGAGCTATAGGCTATAGTTGTCCGATCCGAATCAAACTTGGTGGTGATAGTTATAATGGTACTACACACATAATGTATGGGTTTGGTTGCGATAGCTCTAATAACACTACATGTCTTCATACAAGTTTTCTATTTTTTTCCGATTTGTCCAATGGGAGCCATAGGCTATAGTTGTCCGAACCAAATCAAACTTGGTAAAGATAGTTATAATGGTATCATATACAAACAGTGTGAATTTGGTCACGATAGCTCTGATAGTTTGGAAGTTGTAGTGTAATGAAAATAGATTATTACAATTTGCGGGGTCGGTAAGGGGGCGTGGCAAGAAAGTGAAATAAACTTAACCTACCTGACATATAGACGGACGTTCATTTCAAATTTAGTGGCTCTAGTTCTTGTAGTTTCAGAGATCCAGGTGTTCATACGAACAGCGGACAGACAGACCGACGGACATCGCTATATTGACTCGGCTGTTGACGCTGAACAAGAATATATATACTTTGTGGGGTCTGACACGCCTCCTTCTGCCTGTTACGCACATTTCGCTGCTGACAAACCTAATAGACCACTCTACTCTTTTTTGGAGTACCGGGTCTAAGCATTACCTTGATTTTCACACTATTCTCTTCCACACACTTTTAGGCTGTGATTTACACGCAGGACGACAACGGACTGGCCACCATTCTGGACACTTACTTCATGCAGTACTCGACCACGTCAACGACTTCGGACAAGTTTGTGGCCGCGCTGCGTGAGGCACGACGTGTTCAGGCGGAAATCAATGAAATGTTTGCCAAAAATGGCGTGGATACCGAAGTATTTCCCTATTGTGTATTCTTCATATTCTACGAACAGTATTTATCGATCTGGGATGATGCACTCGCCTCGTTGGGTTTCTCACTGGCAGCCGTTTTTGCGGTCACACTGCTGCTAACGGGACTGGACATAACATCGGCATTAATTGTGCTGTTCATGGTCGTTTGTATATTGATCAATATGATGGGCATGATGTGGGCCTGGGACATTTCACTGAATGCCATTTCAATGGTCAACCTGGTCGTCTGTGTGGGCATCGGCGTTGAGTTTGTGGCCCACATTGTGCGTTCCTTCAAGCAGACGCAAGGTAGTGCCCAGGAAAGGGCTTACCACTCATTGATTGTAACTGGAAGTAGTGTTCTGTCGGGCATTACGTTGACCAAGTTTGCGGGCATTGTGGTGCTGGCATTCTCGAAATCCCAAGTCTTTCAGATCTACTATTTCCGCATGTATCTGGGTATTGTGCTCATTGGAGCTGCTCATGGTCTAATTCTGCTCCCAGTGCTACTCAGTTTGATGGGACCACTCGATCGACTGACCAGAAATTCAAGCAGTCAATCGCTGGCCTCAAATGAGGGCAAAGAATCCGACTAGTTTAAGTCTGAGACTGATTACGTGAGTGAGTTTGAATCCATGAGTTGGAATCGAACATCATTTGTATGAGTTTTGTTTTGTATTTTTTTTTTGTGCTGTACATTTTATTTTGTCGGTGGCTATTTAAAATTAATAATAAAAAAAAATTGTTTTTTAAGTCATAAATTTGCATAAAACGTTTTGGGACCCCGCCCACCCATCTGCGCCTTCTTTATTGTTTATCGCCGTGGCACCTTTGTTTTTTATGGCATTAAGCGGCCAACTGCCGCGCACCGCCAAAACAATAAATAAACGACCCCGAGCTCTTGGCTCTCGACGAACCCTCAACCGCTGACCCTTAAACCAAATACTCCACCCATTTCACCCCCACCCACCTTCCCAACAAGCGCCCAAAAACGTCTTACGCCTTTTGGGCAAAAACTTTGCCCAGATTTTTCAGTTGCAGCTTCTTCATTATAATACACTAACCCGAAGCGGAGCATTACGAATTTTCCAGTGTTTCTAAATTATATTTAAACGAAAATTACTTAACTTTAATTAGTTTTAAAAATATTGTAAATAATTATAAAAGTCTAGAAAATGAACAAAATTTGTAAAAATTAATTTCCATTAAATGGAAACAATTTCTGTACATAAATTTTAGTTTATACTGCTAAAATGCTATTGGTAATTGGGCTTTAAATATAGCTTAAGCTAGTTAAACTATTAGATTAAATTGTTTAAGTATTTTTAGATTAAAAATAAACCGACAAATAAATTAACGATTGATTTTAAAATATTTATTTATTTTTATTTATTTTTTGGGGGGTATTTCAAAGTAGATTGCTAGTTAAATAGTTTATTAATTATGTGATTTACAACAGTTTTCAAACAATTGTTTAGATATTTATATGCATTGATATGGAACTTTATTTATTTATTTAAAAAGAAAAAATAATTTAACTTTATTATTAATTTATATTATAAGATATTTTAAAAATAAGATTAAATTTAAATTAAAAAAAGGGTTTTAATATTATAACTAATTACTTTCTTAAGATTATGGAAAGTTACCTTATACTAAGTTCTTTTTTAAAAACCGTTTTCAAACAGTTTTTTTTGTTAATGTTTCTATTTCAATACACAATTTAGTTAGTTAACTTAATAATAGTTATAGACATGTCTGTAACTAAAGTTCGTGGCAAGTGTTAGTGTATTTAAGCAACGGCTTTGTGGGGTTAACACCGTTGATGGCTTTCCTGTTTTTAACTGCTCACCGCCTGCTGGCCAGGACGCGTTTCTGCGGCTTACAACACGCAGCGAGGAGTCGGCAACAAGAACATTGCCCAATGGTCACGGACACACACACACACACACCGACACACACACAAAGAGGAAAAACTAAGAACACTGTAAACGACTTGCTAGACTTGGGGTTACCTCTTAATGTAGACCAAGATGTGACTTAAAATGCAATTTACTTAGGGGTAACGTATTTTTAATGAAAGTCTTTAATTTAATAAATTAATTCGTTTGGGTACATTACAAATTAAAATATATTTTTAGTTATTAAATTGATTTTATATAAAAATATATATACATATATATATATTTTAATCTATTTTTCCACCTTTTCTTCTGGAACTAGGCAACATTATAAAGAGCGATACTTTTAATGATCTCTAAATTTGAGAGCAGACGAAAAATCCTAAATCGACTCGCCTTATGTAGTTACCTTAAAGGTCTTCCAATAACCTACTAACCGCTGATGAGGTCATACCCGCTACCCGGAGTATAAAAAGACTCAGAGAGTGCTAGAGCGAGAAAGCAGCAGAGGGACAGAGTGAGGTAGTCGCAAAAGATGTGTACGAGAATTTAACTCTGAGAATGAGTGTAGTGTTTTTAATTAAAATTAATAAAGTTTATAGTGGTTTTTATGTGCCTCGTCTTGGCCCCTGCCCCCGACTCCCCGCCACTTTGCCTCATGCCCACTCTTGGCCAACTCCACTCCACTTCCCTTCCCCAACCCTGCGTATATTACTTTCCCCTCTCCTTTTTTGCCTACCATTTGCTGCTACTTTTCACTTCTTTTTTTTGCTTTGCCCCTTTTTCGCTGCAGTATTTTCGTTGCTTGGCAGCTCAACTGCTGTTTTGTCTCAAGTGTCTTCTTTGAGAGGGGGTACCCCTCCACCCGCCCACTTCTCACGCTTTAAACGAAATCACTTAATGCCCCTAACGCCCCCCACCCCACGCCCCACGCCCACTTCAGGCCAGCGAGCAACGCGTTTGAAATGTTTTGAGGCACTTGAGGCGAGCGACAAGTGAAAAGCATAATTATAAATGTATCAACTAATGCATATGGCTAAATCAATTTGCAATTAACGGTTCCTATTCCGATTCCAATTTCAATTCCCTTTCCCATTCCCATTCGGATTCCGATTCTGATTCCCAATCCAATTCCGCATCGAGTGTGTTTGTGAGTTCAGACAGATGAAGTGCAAATTGAAGTGCCCTCTTTAACGCCTGTCCGTCCGTCTGTCTGTCCGTCCGTCTGTCCGTTCGTCTGCCTGTCTCACTTACATCTTTCCCTTTCTTTTCCCCACATTTACTAACTTTTTTCTCACTCTTTCCTTCACGTTTGTTCTCTTTTTTTTAGCTAGCACTTAATTGCCATTACAAAGTGCTTAGCTCTGACAATGCCAAGTGTTAATGCTCAATAAAAATAATAAAAATAGAAATATAAACCTAATGAAAATCGAAAAGTGTAAAAATTCAAATGATGAACTTACTAACACCCTATATTTTTGTAAATTCTAAGTCACGTCACTAATCAAAGTTCAGTAAAAATATATTGGGTTGAATAATTTGAAACGTAAAGGGTGTGCTCAACTTTCGGATACGCTGCTGCTGTCACATTTTAACATACAGTGAAAGCTCTACTAGCGGACAGCTCCCTCAGATGAACAGCATGATTTTCATACAATTTCCCTTCTAAAAATAAAATAAAATACAGTAAAAGCTCTACTCGCGGACAGCTACCTCAGGCGGACAGCTCCCTCGGCGGACAGCTCCCTTAGCCGGAAGAAGCCGGACAACTCCGTCAGGCGCACAGCTTCCAAAGGCGAACAACTCCCTCAGGCGGTCAACTCCCTCAGGCGGACAACTCCCTTAGCCGGAAGAAGCCGGAAGCTCTACTCGCGGACAGCTACCTCATTGCGTTTCATTTTACAAGAAAAATTGTAAACCACAAGTGTGACTTATCTGTGACTGTGTGTGTAAAAAGTTATTATTATTTACAAATTGAATTATAACTGAAGTTATAAGTGATACGGGAGGCAATGGGAGTCAGAGATCCACATCCAGATTCGAACTTACAGATTGTAAAGTGACAAGACGGCAGTCATTATTGATATCTAATTTCTATTACTATTCTAAATTCCAATATTCCTATACTAAATTCTTTTTTTCATTATTTCTGATAGTTCAAATAATATATATTACTTATGTAGTAAACAAAAATTCACTTTTTTTATTTTAATTATCTTTATTTATTAATGCTAGGATGATTGTTTAGAAAACTGTGAAGCGGAAGCTTAAGTTGCTTACGTTTATTTCTGCTTTAATCGGCTTTAAATGCATAATTTATTTTTCTACCCAATGTTAGACATAGAAAAATTAGAACAAGTTTGAAATTAACGAGTGTTAGGCCCAGCTTAACGGGTGTTATAAAGTTGTTAAATTTTTTGTTTTCCCCACAAAGTTTTATCAATTAAATTGCTACGCAAAGCCGACATCTTTAAACATATATGTGTGTGTGCACACACATATGTACAGCCAGGCCAAGATACGAGTAGATAAATCATGTGTAAACATTTGTGAAATATGGTGTTGGCCATGAATTAATGTACCAAATAAGCAATAAAAGCTTAAATTAATTGACATTTTGTGCATAGAAATGTAGAAATGTGTTTATTTTTTTCTTACGATAGACCTCGCAGGGTGTAACGAGTACTCGTGCTGAGTATTCATATTCACTGGCAATTTTCGCACGATTTGTGGCCAATTTTGCGCACTCTCCAAACGGCCATAAAAGCGAGTGCGAAAAGATTCTGGATGGAATTACACGGTAATACTCGGCGCTTATATATGGATAGGAAGCATTTAAATTAAATTTTATGCATACATATTTATTAATCGGTCATTCGGTTCAGGCATATGCCCGTTTACCCAAAGTGTAGCTGTATCTGTAGCTGTGTCTGCTACTGTAACTGTATCTGTAACTGTATCTGTAACTGTTACGGTGTGTTTTTTTGTGTGTAACAAAAACGCATCCCGAATTAAATAGAACAAAATTTTAAGCGGAAATTCAGCCCCGATTGGCGCCTGATATAATTTGTTGTTTATGTCATTGCAGCTGCGATTTAATTTAATTACCATTTTATGCCCGTTGAATTTAATATTCATTCATGATTTCGCTTTTAATATTGCGTTAAAACAAATTTGAATTATACACTTGCTCATGTTTGGGTTGCACTCTAGGAAAGTGTATGAATGCCAAGCCGTATGCGCAATATTACGCATACGCGACGTAGTCCAACATTAACATGGCAATGCTTTTAAATTAAGTGTTAAAACTACTTTTTTAAGCAAAAACTTGGTTTTAAATCCACAAAAAAATATTTCAAAATTATTTAACGACCAGAAATTGTCGGTTGAGCTCGTTTAACGTGAATTAAAACTGTACTTAGCTCTTAAGCTAGGCAAGTTTTAGTCGTATTGGCCTTAAATTCTATTTGCCTGCAACAACAATATTTATTGGCTTAATTAATTCAACCGAAATTGACTCGACTAATTTGGAAAAGGTCAAACAGCTGTATTTTGGCCAATAACAAGCACTAAGCCGACATAATCCCTCTTTCGGATCAATGAAAGGGGGGGGGGGGTGGATAGGGGGGTAGAAAAAATCTTTGGCTTAATCATTTGGTCAGTTTTGATGGTCGCATTGGTCTGTGTGTCTGTTCGACCGTTTGACCAAATGCTTTTTAATACCAATTAATGCAAAAAAAATTAGGAAGCTGAATTCAATTTGAAAAGTTAACCATCTGCAAAATGGCAACTAAAACTTCATTAAAGCAACGGACGCAGTGGCAAAACGCAATTTTAATGTTTGAAAATATTTAATTTATTCATTTGCTGGTAAAACTGGCAAAATACTGGCACTCGTACGAGTACTCGTACTCCCATTCGTTCCCGTACGGCTGCTCGTACTGCTGCTCGTCCATAGACGAATCAGTAATTTATAAACGTGCTTATAAGCCGCAAATCCAATTCGCGTTTGCTAAAATTACAGTTGGCAAAGCATTTGCAGTCCAATTTTCAGTCAACTGCGAAACTGGCGACATTTTCATACGACTATTTTCCCTGTACTTGCACCCAAATGGTTATTATCCCAACCAACCAAAGTCCCCCACACTCCCAGTCGCCCCTTCTGACACTGGCCAGCCATGCCCACAGGGGCGTTGAACGTGTGTCGGAGCTTAAAACCAACCATATCTGTAGATATTAACGCTAAAAAACTGTGGCACTTTGTAGAAATTTAATTGAAAATGTAAATACATGAATTAACCCATTCACAGTTGGCTTCTTTACGAACTATAAATAAATTCAGCAAATTGATAGACAGATTTGAAGTGCATTTAATATTTTTATGTGTGTTGCTTAGTACTCAATTTATTGCGATTAAGTTGATGGTAACAACTTCCACTACCCAAGTAAATAACGGAGCAGTCATGCAGACACCTAGAAATAAAATGCAGTGAACGCTCTAATCGTGGACAGCTCCGTCAGGCGGACAGCTCCCTCAGCGGACAGCTTCCTCAGGCGGACATCTCCCTCAGGCGGACAGATCCCTAAGGCAGACATCTCCCTCAGGCGGACAGCTCCCTCAGGATGACAGCTCCCTAAGCCGGAAAAAACCGGAAGCTCTACCCTCGGACAGCTTCCTCAGCCGGACAGCTCCCTTAGCCGGAAGAAGCCGGACAATTCCTTCAGACGGACAGCTCCCTTAGCCGGAAGAAGTCGGAAGCTTTACTCGCGGACAGCTCCGTCCGGCGGACAGCTCCCTCCCGCGGACAACTCCTTCAGGCGGACAGCTCCCTTACCCGGACAAATTGTATAGTTTTTGAGCATGATTTTCATACAAAATCCGTTCTCTTAGGCGGAGATCTTCCTTTGGCGGGCAAGAATACTGGAACCGTGGCTGTCCGTGAGGAGCTTTCCCAGTAAATCTAAACTTGTTCATAATTTTAGAACCTGTTGGAAACAATATGTGACTACATATAACAATGAAAACTATATAGTAAATTAACAACTTTTTAAATGAAAATTTATTTATTTGATGCACAAAATGAAATACACACTTGTGTGCACAGTAGCCAACAAATTAACATGTTTTCCATTTCCAGTTGCTCACTAAGTAAATAAAAATATTTTCTGGAAAATAAACCACTGTGTCCACACTTGGCAAACATTTGTTAAAAGTTGCTTGCGAAAATGGCAATAAGAAAATTGTTGAGTGCATGGCAAATAAGAAGAGTAAATACAGAAATATCAGTGTGGCGAATTAAATTGTATTTAATAAAATAAAATTGTATTTAATTTATATTGAAAGTGATGTGTTTTGTGTAAACAAAAGGAGAAGCAAAATTATTTGATTAAGTTATGCAATTTGCCAAGATGCTTGTGTAAATAACATTAATGGGTTAATATGCCAGAGCATGTATGGCCACAGGATTGCAGTGCGTATTAAGTGTGTATATAGGCAGGAGTGTGTGGGGTGTGTGTGTGGGTATTTTTGTGTATGTATTTCGGGCAGCAACAAAAATGTTCAACAAAATAATAACAACGAGCTCAACGAAATGCACACAATTTTGAGAAATTTCATGCAAAATACAAAAGCAAAAGCTGTTTATAGTGCCAGGCACCGCAGACACCAACGACACGGCAACAACAACAACAACAACAGTAACAAAGGATAACAACAACAACAACAACAACACGAAGAACAAGTGGAATAAAGGCAAAAGCATTAAATGGTGCACGTTTCCTAGCCAGAAACATAACGAAAATGTCAAACACACATTTGACCAACATTGCCGAGCGCAGCATGAAATGAACACTGCCCGAAAACAGTCTGTGTACCACTTGGCTCCCTGGCTGCCACTCTCCCTCACTCCCTCACTCCCCCACCCTCCTCCCTCTCTCTCGCTCTCTGGTCTGGCAAATGCATTTTAAGTGTTTTGGAATGAGTACATGATATGGCTGATTGGTTCGCCTAGGCTGCAAGGTATATTATGATGAAGCAGACAAGGGCAGGGGGCAAGGGGCAAGGCAGGAGTGGAAAGAAGCAGCAGCTGGAGTAGGAAATGGAGTAGGATGGGATAGTGAAAGGAATGTGTGCGAAAACTAGCTCATAACTGACTATCTGACTATCTGGCAACTCTTAAGACCGACCAAAGATGCTGAAAATTCCACTGAATCACGCACCAAGTTAATGACTGGCTGATTAAGTGATTGACTGACTGATTGACTGACTGACTGACTGACTGAATTCAATGATTGATGCACATGAAATATTAATTAATTTTTTGTTGCAACATTACGTATTGTTAATGCAGCCATTGTTGCCACTGTGCCACACACACACAAAGACCGTGCCACATTGGAAATGAAGTGCATACAACAATAATTATAACAATTTATCTCGTTGTTGTTGTTGTTGTTATTATAATAATTATAATTATTTTCATTGTGCCCGCTGCTAGATGATCCAATTAATGACATGACACATGCACATGCATGTCCACATCCTTATTCATCTTCCTATACAACAATTTGCCGCATTAATATCGCCAGTGTTCCCAAAATACTAAACCAAAACGCCTGCAAATCATAACTTTAAAAAGAAAATATTAAATCTATAAAAAAATACAAAGAATTTTTTAAATGTATTAATTTTTACACATCATATGTACTAAAAAAAAATATTTCTTCTAAAAATATAGTATTCATTTTAATCTTAACTCTTAACAAATGAAAATTTAAATAAAATTTACCAAATTAAAACATAAAATGCCATAACCAAATATTAAAAAATTTAATTGTTTGAATTAAACTAACAAAATGTGTCAAACTTTTTCTTAAATTCATTTTAAATCTAAAAATAATATATACAGTGGAATCAGGTTATAACGACACTTAAGGGACCGACGATTTTACGTCGTTATACCCGGTAGACGCTTTAACCGAAACGAGCAAAGAAAAAAAAGCTTGTATGGGGACCAAACAAGTCATCGAATTTTCGTCGCAATGACCGGACGAACGCTTTAAGCGGAGTCGCTATAACCGGATTCCACTGTATGTATAGAGAAAAACTGTGTTGCGTAACAATATTAAAATTTATTTATTTCTAAAAGTATATTTTTGCATTCAAAAAATTATTTAAAGTTTTTGTTCAGCGCTTTCGTTAAAATTCAAACGATTTTGCATTGCGGAACATGAAAAATAATTTCAATGGTTTATTACCAGCCACTGTTCAATTAAAGCCATGCCCAAACAATATCAATTAAAAGAGCCGCGTCCTGATTGATGCAGCCCACTGGTTGACTGCCTCCGGCTTCCTCTGTGATTTATCACATTTGTTTGTTTGGGCCAACATCGCCATCGCCATTGCCATCGCCATTGCCAACAAAAAGAAAATTTCTTTGCTGCAAAACTAGAGGCAGAATTTGCTTATCGCTGGCGCCATTGTAAGCCCATTTCTTTTTTCCCTTTCTCTTTTTGTTTTTGTTTTGTACTCTTTGCTGTCTTGTTTATCATAATTATGAATCTTTCTTATGCATACACTGATTATTAGCAGCTGTGTACGTGTGTGTGTGTGTGTGTGCGTGCATATCACTTGACACCCTGCAATTAACATTGGGTATTACAAACATCATCGGTCCATTTGTTAAATTGAAATGCGCTGTGTGTCATCATTTAGTGAAAGATTTCTACTTAAAAAGCATTCAAAAGTTTTCTTATTTCAAATTAGGCATAATGAAAATATTAACCCATAAAAACACATTAATTTGTCTGAGCTTTATTGATTAATATATAAATAAGTAAAAATGCATCTAATATAAAATACCAAAATTTCTTTTATTTAAATAAAAGAGTACTCCCACTTTGTCTACGCTATGGTTACTCCACAATTTCATACAATTCTCTGTTAAATAAATTATTTAATTGCCAACGGCTGCAATTGTCGTTCACATAATTTGTCCTTAAGCCAAAGAAAATTATTTGCACAAAAAGCAATTGAAAGATTTCACACCTCGACCCCATGCAGTTTCACCTCATCTTGTGCTCTGTACACACTATTAAACTTCCCAAAGACTTTTATGTGGGCACAGCATGCATTTATGCAGAACTCTCTGCAATTTATATTTTGAAAAATAATTGGGAAAAAGTGAATAAATTTGGCATACGAACTGTAGGTGAATAAATGTTTAAAAAATACAAAGGACAAATAATTAATCGAAATACAGACTAAAACCTAGCAGATAGTCAAAGTAAAAATTTATTTGTAGTAATTAAAAGAATTATTCATATAAATAAAAGTATTATAAGCTAGTTGTACAATTATGTTAATCTGATGTATTTTCTTGTGTGTTTAAAGTTCAGTGATAATATATTAATTACCCTCCAGCAAACCTTTTATTTAAAGCTAACTTTAATGTATATATAAAAATATTTTTATAAAATAGTTCTTTCCTACAAAAGAAGGCTTCACTATTATTAAATCAATTCTTATGTATATCTTTATATATACAGTGGAATCCGGTTACAACGACTCCGCTTAAAGCGTCCGTCCGGTCATTGCGACCAAAATTCGATGACTTCTTTGGTCCGCATACAAGCTTTTTTTTCTTTGCTCGTTTCGGTTAAAGCGTCTACCGGGTATAACGACGTAAAATCGTCGGTCCCTTTAGTGTCGTTATAACCGGATTCCACTGTATATCCTTAATAAAGATACAATTTTTCCACGTTATATAATTTTAGAATAGCAGTTTCTTATTTTATTTATTAACCTATCATTAAATAAACTTTTAAACAACTTTTAAAGTTTTATATATTTAGTTTCTTATTTTATTTGCTTACTTATCATAATGTAAACTTTTTTTCATTTTGTATTAATAAAAATTAAAGATTTTATTTTAAAATTGAATAAGCAACTATAATTGCATTAAAATACAGTCTCTTACCTGAGTTTATCGCTGTTTGTTGTCGGTTTAATTGAGTTTAATGCTATTTGAGCTCTGAGATGGTTTTGCCAGCGTCTTCAGCGACAAGTTTAACCTCATTCTTGTCTTCTTCTTCTTCTTTTTCGCAGCTCGTTCTTGTGCTCGTTCTCATGCTCAGCGTTAACGTCGTCATCATGATCGTCATCGCTAAAAGAATTTTGTGCAAAGTTTTTCGTCAATTCCATGACGTGGCAAATGAAAAAATGAAAAAAACTAAAAATAAGCCACGCATCTTTTCATCTCCCCCTTGCTTACTCCTACAAAATGGCTGACCGTGCCTAGCCGCCATGTTTTTATATGCGGGGAAAGATGGCGGAAAGTGTGTGTGTGAGAGAGAGAGAGTACGGCCATTGATGCACGTCTTTCCAGTCTATAACTATCAGCACTTTTTTCACTTTTCACTTTAGCGAATTTTGTTGCTGTTGCTGTTGATTTTTTCAGTTAACAGTTTATTGACTCCGCTCAACTTGTCGCCGTTATAATGTCAGCAAATTGTTAAAATGCTTTGTTAGGAATTTCAAGCAATTTTTTGGCGGCTGCGATGCAGTGCACAGCACAACAGAGTACAGTACAGTACAGCACAGGATATAGCTTTAGCTACAGTTCACAGTTCACAGTTCCCATCTACGGCAATATCCTTAGCTCAAGTCGAAGTAGGAGGAGCAAGTGTGTATCGTATGTTGTTGGCCCATTGTTGTTGCCATCACAAAATAGTTGGCTGCTGTTGGCTTTTGTGGGTAATTTGCCAGCAACAAAAATAATAATAGCAACAACAAAACCAAAAGCACCAAAAACACCAAAAACACCAAAAACAACAACAACAATGGTTCACATTTAAGCGTTTGAACTTCGGAGTCATAAAATATTTGTTAAGCATTTTGCGCTCAATTTTCTTTTTAACCATTTTGGCTACAGGTCGACAGGCAACAACAGCCAAGAGCAAACAGACAAACAAAGCATCATTCCACTCTCTGCACTCGGTGCTCTGTACTCCACTCCACTCTACTCTACTCCAGGTCCCTATGTACTGCCTGTATTTGGTATTCTGTATTTTGGCTTCTGCATTTGGTGTCTCCCTGCTATCTACCAAAATAATAACCAATTCGTAAGCACTATTACTATGTCCTACAACCCAGAGAAAATAAGCCAAGCTGAAAAGACTGCTTCATGTTCCATTTTCCATTTTCCATTCCCGTTTGCCACCAGCCCACATTCCTTCTAGGCACAACAAAACTAAAAAAAAAATAGAGATGCTTTTTATTTTGTTTCCCTACCAATTGACCAGCGTACTAAGCCTCGCATTCAGTGAGCATTTGACCAGTCCTTGAATAAAATTTAGCCACATTAGCTAAGAGCTAAGAGCGCGTGATTCCTTTTTTCTTACCTTGTTGTGCAACATCCCGTTCGAAAATCCTGATGGGATCCTGGCGCATTTGTACTTAACTATGTATCAGATACATTGTAACTACTGTCACTTGCTCAGATCCAGCTTAATAGTTATGCCCAGAGATGACAGCGCCAACTATCGTAGTCTGAAACGATAGTAAGTCACTAATTCTTAACGAATTCTAAATGCAAACAGAAGTCAGAAATATTTTTATACCATATGCACAAATAATTATTATTTATTTATACTTTTTTTATGCAAGAATTATGTTTTAAAGTAGATTAATGTTTTAAAAATATGTTTTAAGATTTTTTAATGCTGTTTTCAATTTTCTTATTTCTCATTTCTCTTTCTATATTTATTTATATATTTATATTTCTTATTTAAAGTTCATAGCTTTATAGAAAAATTAAAAATTAATAATTATTTATTTATACTTTATTAATACAAGATTAAGTTTTAAAGTAGATTAATATTTTTAATACTTTTTTTAAATTATAAAAAATCCATTTAAACAGTAAAAACATTTCTTATTTCTCTTTCTATATTTATTTATTTATATTTCTTATTTATAATTCATAACTTATAGAAAAAAAAAAATTAATAATTTTTTATTTATACTTTATTAATACAATAATTATTTTTCAAAGTAGAATTTTATTTTTATAATATTTTTTAGTATTTTTCATACTTTTTTAAACTATAAAAAATCCAAAATAAAACATTTCTCATTTCTCTTTCTATATTTATTTATTTATTTATATTTCATATTTATATTTTTTAGCATTATAAAAAAAATTTAAAATTAATAATTATTTATTTATACTTTATTAATACAAGAATCATGTTTTCAAGTAGAATTTTATTTTTCAAATATTTTTTAGTATTTTTAAAACTTTTTTAATTTATAAAAAATTCTTTTAAATAGTAAAAACATTTTATATTTCTCTTTCTGTATTTATTTATTTATATTTCTTAGCCTTATAGAATTTTATTTTTAAAATATTTTTTAGTATTTTTAAAACTTTTTTTAAATTATAAAAAATCCATTTAAACAGCTTAAAACATTTCTTATTCCCCTTTCTATATTTATTTATTTTTTTATATTTCTTAGCTTTAAAAAAAAAATTAAAGTCTTCTTAATTTGTTTCCCTTTCATGACTCTCATCGCTCATCTCTAGCTGGCTAAGTATTTCAGCTTGATTTTTATTTTCTGTTGTCTGCACCTTTTCCTCCTTTTTTTGCATTGATGTTGTTGTTGTTATTGTTTGGCTGCTGGTAAGTATTGTCAGCTTATTATGCCAAAATGACAAGCAAACCAATTATGTTTTTGTTTGTTTAGCGTGGGCACAGCCAACAACATCGACATCAACACCCAAAAGGAACCAGGAACAACAACGTGCCAGGCAAATGTTTGCTGCAAAACACCTGGTGAGCTGTTCAGGTGCTCAGCTGTTTAGATCCAGAAAGCAACGGTGTCAACACATCATAGCCCTGTAATAAACATGCAACATGCAACATTTCTATACGCGTCGAGTCGCCTGAAGAGCTTATAAAATCAACTCCAAAGTCTTGGTGATTTTTAAGATATAAAAATGATTTGACATTCAAAAAAAGATTAAATAATTTTTATTTATGGAGTGTAAAGAAAACAACGAATATAAAATTTTAAAAATAAATAATAAAATTGCAGAAACTGTCTGAGTATAATTCTAGTTCAATTATTTTAGCTAAAAATTAAACCAATAAATAAGACTACGTTTATAGCTTTTAGCAGAGCTCAATTTGTATTTGGTTAAAAATAACACAATGTGTTTTAATCAAGCTTTTAAAATAATAAGAGCACTAAAAAAAATAATTTTATAACATAATATTTTTATAAATAATATAGGCTCTGCAGAGTCTTATAAGTTATAACAAAATCAAAAAAAGTTAGGAAATATTTATTTTTTAATGCAGTTCAATATTTCTGTCGAAGCTTTCAATTTAAGCCAATAATAATTAAATATTAAATATTTCGCTAAATTTTAATTTATATTTTAAGAGCAATATTTATGGGCTTTATATTTAATGGGACAAGAGTTAAGCATAATAAATTAACAATCGCATTAATCTGGGCTTAAAAAAACTGCAGGAAATAATTTAATCAGTTTTGTAGTTCTAAAAATCAATTCCAATATTTTGTAATTGAGAAAAGTCTAACATAAAATAATAATAAAATTTAATAATATTTTAGAGTTTAGTGTGTGTGTGTTTTTTGGGTGTGTGTTTGGGTTCAGTGTGTTTGGGTTTGTGTGTGCATTTTTTCAGTGTTCTTGTCGTTGGAGACGCTTTGTCCAGCCTCTTGTGCTGTGTCATGTTTATCCAGCTTTATCTCCATCTGCATATCTACCTCGATCTCCATCTGCAGCAACTTCTGCGCTGTATCTATGTGTGTTTGTGTGTGTGTTGTTTGTTTGCGTGTGTTGTGTGTGTGTTTGTGTGTGTTCGTATTGCTTATCTGACCGCAGCAAGCGTCGCTGTTGCGTTGACTGTTAAGTTGTTTGGTTTTTGCTTTAGTTTACTTTCGAGCCTGCCAAAATGGAAGCGGCAAAAACTGACAGAGTGGCAAAAAAGGCAGCAACAACAAAGTTTTTAGCTGAAAACCAAACAAAAAGTAAACAATGCAAAGTTGTTTCTTTCTCTACTTGTTGTTGTTTTAGTTGTTGTTGTTGTGTTTTACTCCACAGCAGCTTCCCACCAATGCAGCAGCAGCTACAGCAGTAACACCACAATGCAAATATGCCAACAACAGCAACAACTACAATGAGAAGTTTATAGAGAAGGAGCTGTTGCTGCAGGAGTTGGAAGATGGGAACGGGGGCAAGGGGAAGCGTTGAAACAAAACGTGGATAACGCAAAGTGACAAGCCGCATACAGCGCCAACGCTTTGGGCGCTTCCTGCAAAGATGGCACGAGGCGAACGGCAGCTGGACGTTCATCCAGGACGACAACACACAGAACAGAACAGAACAGAGCACAGAACAGCACAGGACAACGGGACCAAAGGACAATGGGGCAGACAGACACGGAGCACAGTGCACAGAGGACATGCTCCGCACAGTGCCAGGCCACTGTAGGACTTCCCCTTCCCCCTGCCCCTGCCCCTGCCCCTTCCCCTTGCAGCCCCTGCCAACAAAATGGCGCCCATAACAAATTAAGAAGGTTACCTTTATAGACATGCCAACAGCATAAATGCCTCACTCCAACAAAAAATAAAAATAAATTTATATATTTATATATATGTATATATACTTATGTATATGTGTGTGTTGGTAAAACAACCTGTATTCTGCCCATTGTCCTTGCACAACAACAAAAACCCAAATGCATTCTAGTCCAAGCATTTTAATGAAGCATTTTATGCTGCTTCACAACTTTGTTCCACAGTTAATTTACTTAACAACAAAAACAACAATAAACACTAAAAAAACAAACAACAAGTCATGGGCATCCTTGCTCTTGGCTCTTCCAGTCGATCGAAGTGAACGCAGCATTATTCCCAGGATCAACAGAAGTTCCCAAGAACAACAGCATTTAAATGAATTAGGAACCCGAAAAGATTCATCAACTGTATTTAATTGACAGTCAGAAATATATAAATATAAAAATATATAAAAGAAAAATAAAATAAATTTATAGCAAGTAATTTAAATTTTAAATATAAGAAGAAACTAAGTGTACTCCCTCATTGAAAAGCTTTAGAGCGAAAATTAAAGGTCGTTAAATAACATTTAGTATTAAATATCTATACAGTGGAATCCTGTTATAACGACTCCGCTTAAAGCGTCCGTCCGGTCATTGCGACGAAAATTTGATGACTTGTTTGGTCCCCATACAAGCTTTTTTTACTTTGCTCGTTTCGGTTAAAGCGCCTACCGGGTATAACGACGTAAAATCGTCGGTCCGTTGAGTGTCGTTTTTAACCGGATTCCACTGTATTAATAAATTGTTTTCGAAAATTCGATTTCAATTTAAAGCCCAGTTCTGAGCCTATGCGCTACTTGGCTTTAAAGACGCCAAATGCAGAAAATGTCGATTTGCGGCCAGTTTTTGTCGTTCCCAAAGCGCCAGACGCTGGTGAAGTGAATATGGATGTCGATATCGATATCAGCAGGGGCAGCAGCCACTGACCACCTGGCTAACTGGTTAACTGACCACCTGGTTACCTGCCCACCTGTCCGCCGCTTGGTCGCCTAGCTGCAACACGGCAATACTGCAGCACGGCAACACTGTCCCTGCGGCAGTCTGGCAGTCTGGTTGCCTTTGCAGCAAACTCGCATTTATTTGTCATGCATTTATGCAATTCACCATGGTGCGGCAGCAACAACAAGGACAACAACAACAACAGCAGGAGCAACGTCTGACCACGCCCACAGCATGCCAGACATTTATTGAATTTTTGACTTGAAGCATTTAACATTTAAACGTAAAAGTGTCGTACGCACCCGTAATAATACCCATAGCGTATAGCCGAATCCTGTCTCCTGTCTCCTTATTTCCTACTCTGCTCCTTGCTGCTCCTGCTGTCCCCTGGATTCTGGACTATCCTGGCTACAGGCTAGTGGCTACTGGCTACTGGCTCCCTGAACCCATTTGCCATTTTTGGCACATAAATTGTCGGGCTGCCTATTTGTTGTTGTTGTTGTTGTTGTTGTTGTTGTGGTTGTTATTATTGTAGTAGTAGTAGTTGCTGTTGTTGTTGCTGTTGCCGATGTTGTCTTCCATTTAGGAGCATTTTGTTTTTTGTCTGCTCTGTGCGAAAATGTATGTGTATGTAAATATATCTACAGATACAATACTATGTGCGTAAGCCCCTCTGTGTGTGTGTGTGTGTGTGTGTGTGTGTGTGCGTGTGTAGGTGTGTGCGTATGTGCACAACGGAAATGAATTGAAATTTTAAAACCCACAGCTGCGACCGCTTTCTGCGGCAAAAGTAGCGTCCCACACTTCAATTGTGACTGCGAGTACACCCATGCGTATGTACGTGCGTAGTGTGTGTGCCAGTGTGTGCGTGTGTGCATAGTGTGTGCGTGACTACGATATACACACGCTTACACATAAATACTTTGCTGCATGTTCCCAAAACAACTTCAGCCGAATAATGAATTTGACTTCCACCCAAAAATAAGAGACGCAACTTCCTGCAACTCAAAATTCATGTGGTGCAATTTTTGAAAGCACTCGAAAACTTTTCCTACTTAGTATCATTTTTGAGAACTTGTTCTGCTCCGACTACTTGAAAACTTACAGGCGCAACATTAGCTAAATTTATAATTCTACTTTTATCTTCTATCTTAGGAAGTGGCGGCGTTAGTTGCAGCTATAAACTTTAATTTTATTTAAGTAATTTTGAGTTTAGATTTTTTTATTTTAGTCGGTGCTAAAAAATCATTTTTTTCTTTAAACTGTTTGTCGATTTGAAACTGGTTTGAAATATCGAATCTTATAGCTGCATTTGGTATTATTTGGTTAAAACAATTTAAAATCTCATTTATTTTACGACTTATTTTATTTTAATTCAATATTAATTTAAGTATTTATTTTCTAAAAGTTTAAAAAGTTTTAATAACTTAAAAACCAAGTTAATTTGTTTCTTTTTTGTAACAGATAGCTAATGCCGATTGCATAAAAATACAATTACAGTGGAATCTTGTTATAACGACTCCGCTTAAAGCGTCCGTCCGGTCATTGCGACGAAAATTCGATGACTGTTTGGTCCCCATACAAGCTTTTTTTCTTTGCTCGTTTCGGTTAAAGCGTCTACCGGGTATAACGACGTAAAATCGTCGTTCCCTTGAGTGTCGTTATAACCGGATTCCACTGTAGTTAATGATTTTGTTGATTTAAAACAGTTTTCTTATTTAAAATTAATTAATTAATTAGCTTATCTAAAAAAAGGTAAAGATCTTTGAATTAGTTTATGCGTGAGAATGAAACTAAAGTTGCTTAACATTTTAAATTCAAAAAAAAAAAAAAAAAAAAAAGAAATTAAATAAAAAAAATCTTATATTTAAAGCCGTTGAAAATTAATCAAAACTTAATAAATATTTTTTTTTTTTTTTTTTTTTTTTTTTTTTAATATACAAAAATCTTAAATTTAGTTATAAATGTTAAAAAAACTATGTAACATTTATGATTAACATAATGTTAACTCTAAAGAAAATAAGTGAGTTTTGATGGAACTATATAACTGCGATATCTTTGAAGTTATAAGTATCTATCAGTTAGCGAAATTGCAGAGAAAACGTCCAGTGGAATGACCAGCTAAATGCATTCTGTGTGTGCTTGTTTTTATATGTATGTTATTTACATATGCATACAGAAAGAGAGTTAATATCATTGATACACTTGGACGGATTCTTATGCCAAAAGCACATGCATGTGAGCATTTAATTTTATTTAACACGAGTCCATGCATACATATAGACATGTGTGTGTGCGTGTGTGCTGTGTGTACATATGTAACTTATGAAATATCGACATTAAACAAATTTACTCATTGGCATTCAATATTCAACAACCATCGAAAGGTTGTCCAAATTATTCTGAGCTAACGAATTCCAAAATAGTTTTGGCCATCAAACCAGAAGGAAGGAAATGACCATTGGCAATATGTGTTTACTGTATACTGTATACTGTACAGGAACAGACAGTTAGGCATATCATTATTTTGACAATATTTGTAATTAGAATTGATATTTCAACTGTGCATTCAAATAAATATTTATGACATTCCAATTATCTGCCGCCGAATGTGGAAATTGTGATTTAATTTTCACAACACATTCTTCTACTCCTATACAATTTTCATACATTCATTCAAGTTTCCATTTGTACAGTTTTCCACACAGGTAAAGTATTTAATTTTAATTCATAACTTAACGGGTCTTCAAAAACGTTTGTTTGTGCAACTTTAACACTATTATACAAGTAAAATACTCTGTAAACATTTAAGTGTACATTTGACCATACAAATAGGTGAGTTTAGAGCTATTTGTCTTGTGGATATATTTGTCCGATCCTAATCAAATTAGGCATGGAGAGTTACAATGATTCTATACACATAATATGCAAATTTGGTGAGAATAGCTCTAGTCGATGTCAAGTTATGGTGAAGTGTAAATAGTTTTTTACAATTTACAGGGTCGTTTAGGGGGCGTGGCATCAATTTGAAATAAACTTGATCTGGTCGCGAAGTGGGTGAACTTTCAGCCAAATTTCGTAGCTCTTGCTCTTGTAGTACCAGAGATCCAGGTGTTCATACGGAAGGACAGATTTGACTATCGTCTTCTCTCACCTCCCTGCACCTGTTACGCACATTTGCTACTGCGAAACCTTAGAAACTCTGTACCGTTTACTCCTTTTAAGTACGAGGTCTAAAAATATTTACTATTAATTAGAAAAACGCTTTGAACTATATGTATTCATAGAGACATCCATAAAAATCGACTATAACTACAACGCAACACTTGGTACGAGACTTGCATGTTAAACACATATTAAAGCAATTGGAGTATAAACTAATTTGTAGATAAAAACGCTTTAAATTAAGTTGTTAAAATTTATATTGTTTATACAAAAGTGTGAAAATAAAATGAACATTGACATATTGCATGCTCATAATGATGAGTCAATTCACATTGTACATATATGAATATGCATACAGACATACATACATACATACCATATATATACAGCAGTGAAGGGCTCTCTTTTGATGGTGTTGATGGGTTTTGTGGTGCTGATGGGTTGATGGGTTGATGGTACTGGGTTTAGGTTTCGCTGGTTGCCTCGTATTTTGCATATTTATCAGGCAATTTCACTCTAAATTTGCCAATTATGCGCATTTTTTTTCAGCCTGACCCGAATTGACACCAATACAAACATACACACACTTACGCACACACAGAAACGTATGTACTGAATTGCCTTTTATGGGTTCGCCACATTGTCTCACAGCCATTATTGTTGTATCTATGCTTTGCAATGCCGAGAGCTGATCAACAAAAAAATATTAGATAACCAACTACGAGAGCCAAAGTCTGCAGCTCCAAGCTTTAGTTTTGAAGTATGTAAATCAAGTATGCAATAAAATAAATGTTTTAACTAAACGAAAATTAATATTTAATTCAATAGGCATATTTTAGTAAAAAACTGATTTGTTTCACAAACTTTACTGGCTACCCCCGTTTGATTATTATATTATTTTTGTATTTTTTTTCTCTTTTTTTCCATATTGGCATAATTTATACTTTAGCAGCATTTTTATCGCTGCGCTCGGCACGAAATACAAAATACAAAATACAAAACACAATAAACAATGAGAACTGAACAACAGACGAACGCACAGCAGTTGGAGTTCAATGTTAGTCAATGCCACGCCCCTTGGATTCAACATTCGCCCCATTTACCAGACAACCCCGCTTGCATTTCCCCCTTAGGTTTGCCCCACTGTTTGGGATTTTTGCGTGCAGTTGTCGCAGTTTTTTAACTTTTGTTCATTTCCGTTCTTTTTTTTGTTTTATGTACATACATATACATACATAATGTGTATGTACTTTCGCATAATAAAGCAGAAAGGCGACCAGCAACGACACACATACGTGACGTATACATAATGTACACTGTGCTTGATCCTCTGCATGGAGAATTGCAAATGTAAAGTGAACATGGAGATGCCTATTGGCTCGACTGCCAATGTCATCAGTCATTCCCAACTGCTTCTGACTTTCATTGCAGCATTCGAGCAGTCGAGTAATTAAAATGCTAAATAATCATAAACAATCAAAACAACAATATTTAGCACAAAACTTTTGTCGCAGTCCTTTGTATTCCAAATGTCGATTACTGCAGCAAACATTGATAATTTTATTATGTGTAGCTACGTAGGATAAAGTTCCGGATTGTGATGCACTGGGTCAGTGCTGGAAACGGACAGTTTATTCAATATGTTGCATTAAAGAATGTATAATTAGATTTTATTAATGATTTGCAAAGTCAACTTTCTAGTTTTTATAAATTTTAAACTAACACTAATTTTGACAACTTTTCCAATTTTTTTTTTTTTTTTTTTTTTTTTTTTTAACGCAAACTAAGAGCAGTCGCGAGTGTTAACCAAATAATAAAGTTATTTGTATAAGTAAAATTAAAATTAATGACTATCATGAAGAGAAAATTATAAAAATTAATCATAACTGAAAATATTAAAAAACTTAGTATATTAAATTGATCAATTAATTAATTGTAAGTCTGGGAATAAAAAGTTAAGAAAATGATCCAACTAAGTTCTATATTCGATTTGTAAATATTGTAAAATTTAAAAATATTTTCATTAGCATTAAATAATATATATATATATATTTTTTTTTTTTTTTTTTTTTTTTGATGAGACAGTAAGAAAATTTATTTGAGTTTCATTTTACAACACAAGAGTCACTTATCTATGACTGTGTAAAATTTAAAAAATATACATATGTTAAATACTTTATCTAGAATTGTCATGAAATAAAACAGACTAAAATTTAAATCAATAAAAGTGAGCATCAAATTTAAAATGTACTTTGAACATCAAGAAATTCAGCTCCAAACTGAAGTGTTGATTGAAATTTTGCAATTTCCGATATATTATTTTTATTGATTGCCAACTTTAAAGCTATTATAAAATGTGATTTAAAAAAGGAAACATTTGTATTTAGTTATAACCAAAATCTGCTCTTACACCCACTTGAGCTGCCCAAAATGTCAGCTAAAGAGCCCAGAAAATAAAAGTGTGTGCACAACTTCAATTACACCTTGGTCAGCAACGTTTCGGGTTAAGCGATTTAAAGTTGTGTAAATTGAAAGATTTTTACGTACACATGTGTATCAATGTGTCAGTGTGTGTGTGTGTGTGTGTGCTTAAATATTTATATACATGTATACATATATGCAAAAATAGTGGCTGACATGTAGGTCCCCGCAGCTGCCTGCACCTCCATGCCACTGCCTCTGCTTGTGGCTTATCTTTCATCTTTGGCAAAGTGTTTCACAACTATTTCACTGCACTTGAGTTTGCTTGAAGTGGGAGCAGTTGCACTGCTAAAATAAACCACAAAAAACTAACATTTCAGCTGGCAAAATACTAAAAAAATAAAAAACACTTGATTGCTTTAAAAAATTTTCGATTTTAAAACGGGACACAAACTTGCACAGCTTTAAATGAACAAATTTCTAGCCTATCATATAAAATCTAATACATTTACAGTGGAGTCCGGTTATAACGACACTCAAGGGAGCGACGATTTTAAGTCGTTATACCCGGTAGACGCTTTAAGCGAAACGAGCAAAGAAAAAAAAGCTTGTATGGGGACCAAACAGTCATCGAATTTTCGTCGCAATGACCGGACGGACGCTTTAAGCGGAGTCGTTATAACCGGATTCCACTGTATTTAATATTTCTAAGCTAAAACTAACAATTTTGTTTAATTGTCAAGTACTGTTTTGCCTACTGAAGCCTTGTTGATTTTTTAACAGTGTTTCAGAGTTAAGTGAAAGGGGAAAGGAGCAACTCACTCGCGCAGCAAAAATCTCTGGAGCTACCACCACAAATCGCTTTCCATATCGAATTAAATACAAATAGGATGTAATGTAGAAACGGTTTCTCCCACCAATTTCCAGAGTGTTCCACCCACAATTGGATATGCTGAATGCTCCTAGCTGCCACTTCCACTACCCCACCTGCTGCTGGTGGTGGTAGTGGTGCAGTTGCTAGAATGCCACCGCAGAGGGCGACTCAATGTGCAAATTTATGAAGCGGACGACGACCGGCCGACTGGAGGAGGCTGCCAACAATTTTGGCAGCCAAGCACGTGAATTGAGTCCAAAATTTTGCGCACTTGTGCAATGTGCAATGATAGCGCAACCAGACTCACAAAACTCACACCCCAAAACTCAACTCCAACTCGAGCCAGGTATTCATGTATGCACACACACACACACTTGCATATAGCTGCATACATATAGCCGGGCACATATGTATAGCACCCTTCATATACATATACCGCTAAGGGGGGAGAGAGAGCACAAACCTCGACCAAGACCACGACCAAGACCAATATATGCAGCCGAAGGGAGTGTTGGCCATTTGGCACCGCTGATAGCCAAAAATATTAGTCATTGCCTTTAAAGTTGGCTTTTGATGCATGTGCTAAAGATTTGCCTTGGGCTACCACTACCAAAAGGTTCAAGTCTGTTGAACTCGCTCTCTCTCTCTCTCGCTCTTTCTTGGTTTCTCCCTCTCCCTCTTACTCTTTTCTTGAACTGTTTTGTCTATCCTTAAAGGTGAATGTTCAAATGGTAAATGGAGTATAGGAGTAAGTGGAAATAGTTTTTAAAATATAATAAAATAAATTCTTAAATTACAAAAAATAATTTAAAATTATCAAATCATTACATAAAAAAATGGAAAATGGATAATAAAAATAATAGAAAAATAGAATGATGGAATTGATAGTAAAAAAGCATATTAAGTAAATGCGATTAAAAGATTTATTTAGTTTATTAGATCACTTGCCTATGACTATTTAATAAGTTCTTTTACAATTTTTCTATAAAACGCTTTATAGATTAGTCTTTATTATATATAACATATATTTTAAAAAAATAAATACAATTGCTACCACACTAATAAGCAAACAGTTAAAGAATCAGACTGTCTAAATACAGTGGAATCCGGTTATAACGACTCCGTTTAAAGCGTCCGTCCGGTCATTGCGGCGAAAATTCGATGACTGTTTGATCCCCATACAAGCTTTTTTTCATTGCTTGTTTCGGTTAAAGCGTCTACCGGGTATAACGACGTAAAATCGTCGGTCCCTTGAGTGTCGTTATAACCGGATTCCACTGTAATTTATTAATTTCTTACTAAAACAAAAATATTTTATTCAATCAACAAAAACTTAACCAATTATCTTTTTTTTTAAGCAAAAAAAGAGAAAGCATTTTTCTAACTTTAACTAGTTGACATTTAAATTGAAGTTAAGCTTTAGCTATGTACAAATTTGTAACTTATTGTACGATCTGCTCAGTCAGATGATGACATCGAGTTAGAGGTACAACATAACTTGTTAAACAAATCAACAATAATTTAAAAAATGCACAAAAAGTAACAAAAGTTATTGGGAAACTAGTTACCTGATTGGTTCATTACTTATCCGTATTTATTTAACTCGTTATGACTTTCAGGCCAAAAAGGACGCGGATAAAATAACTGTTAACTGTTGAATGTCTTGCTTGATAAAACTGATAAATTTCAAAAGTTAAGCAGCAAATCAATTACTTGATTGCTTACCCAAAGCGTAAATATTTCAAATCGCG
Source organism: Drosophila dunni (assembly GCA_018152125.1). Lineage (NCBI taxonomy): Eukaryota > Metazoa > Arthropoda > Insecta > Diptera > Drosophilidae > Drosophila > Drosophila dunni. The sequence continues at coordinate 1,340,827 of JAECXC010000648.1, read as the reverse complement.
CATTCTTGGCAAGTGAAAATAATTAATTCCTTTTTTTTTTTAATTTTTTAATAAAGTTTTTTATGCTTTGGGTGAATCCTAAATAGATAAGACGTCTTGGCCTCAAAGGCAATGCCAAAAAGTTATTGAACTGTTGCCCATTACGCTTCAATTGGCCAAAGTTGGTTGGACTTGGTCAGGCCAATTAAGTAGAAGATGAAGAGGAGAAGGGGAGTAAGGTGAAGTGAAGTGAAGGAAAGGGGAGTGGAGATTCGGTTAGGGGGCATTCTCTTATCGCCATTGCACATTGCTCATGTCCATGTCATGCCCAAAGTGCGATAGCGAGAGCAACCGCCAGACTGCCCCGAGACTGAGCGCATCTGCCACGTGCAGGTCTTGATTTAGTTGCGGCATGGAGTCAACGACCAGACCAACAGTTATCGCTGGTCATGGGAATTGAAATTAACGTCGTTGTGGGAGTCATCCGACGGACTTGGATGTAGACATGAACGTGGACGTGGACATGAACATGGACATGGACAGCCCGTAACTGAGCCACTGGTTTGCTCAGCTCTGTGGTCTCAGTCGACCAGGCCACTGACACAGATGTCAGTCAGTCCCTCAGTCTCTCAGTCACTCAGTCAGTCATCAGTCGTTGACAAACAGCTCATTTCACTTTCTCCAACTGCTCAAAATCTCATACAACGAGTTGCAGTATATGATAGACAGCATTAAACAGTAAGAGCGAGATAGACAGTGCGAATGAGAGAGATAGAGGCAGCTTCCACTCGGCTTTTCTGTCTGTATAGTAAGCACACAAAAATGCTGTATGTGTGCCCAAAAATTAATTTCCATTTCGTACGTTTAATGGATTTAACTTGTACCATGTCAACAATGAACGCCTCCTCCTCCTCCTCCTCCATTCGCCTCCACCTCCACCCACAGACATCAAGTTGGCAGTTTGGTTATTGGCCATCTTTGAACATAACCATTCCCTGTGTCTGCACACTGCAGTTTGTGGACCAGGCCTAGAAGAATGCCCCCCAACATGAATGAGAATTATCATTACAGAATATGCATTCAGTCACTTTGGCAAGACAATCTTTTCTTCCCAAAATGTCCTCTCAATTTTTGTCTCTCTCTCTCCCTCTCCCTCTCTCTCTGTCTCCCTCTCTCTCTCTCTCTCTCTCTCTTTCTCTTTCTCTTTCGCTCTCTGTCAGCGTAGTGTAGACAGTCGTTCCAAAAGTACTTTATTCAAAAAGTAATTAAAATAATTTGTTTGATTTCACAGTCGCCAATTGTTCGCATATTCATAAACTGGAAAGTTGTCAAACTGATTAACATTTATTTAAACAATAGCTATATTGAATATTTTATTTTATATTTAATATTTTATTTCGAATTTTCATAGGAACACAAAAATCTATTGCATACTTTTAGGTGCTGCTGGATTTTACCAACACGATTAAATTTAATGAAGTGAAGGGAACACTTTTAATACTTTTCAAACAAAAGTACATCATTTTTATATTATTGCAATATTTTTTTCTAAAGACTAAAAATTAATTTTTAACTGTCAACACTCCTAAAATATACACTGCCATCATTTATGTACTTTATTTAAAGGGCAATTGAGAAATTAAAGCGGTTACTCTATTGTTTAGTTCACAATTTTATTGAAAATTTAATTAATTCAATAAATAAATATACAAATATACGATTTATGGGCACAATAAATTTAATTTGCAAGACACAAGCCCACACACACGCACACACACACACACACACACACACACACACACACCGACAGATGCTCAAGTTTCAAGCAGATGGGAACACAGTGGCTCAAATACGTAAACTTATACTTTTTGTCCGTCCGTCTCAGTCTCAGACTATTTCGATTTTTTGGGTGACTGGCCCTGCACATATGTTCATGCATAATTTATGTATTACTTTTAAATGAATATGCTCCAAGTTTTGTGTTTGAGTTGTTCATAAATTAGCATCTAATGCCATGTCAACTTCATCGATCCTTTTTTAAGGTCTATTTGAAATTATTAAGCAAAAAGACAAGTAACACAAAAAAACGACTAAAACTTAAATGAAATGAACTTTTAATGTATATTAAATTCAGTTAATCTTAGCACTCAAATGAAATATATCTGTATTACTCACAGAATGATTTGATTTGATATTTGAGATACTTTGACAAAACTCTTCAACATCATGAACATACCTTAGTCAAAAATACCAATTTGAAGTTAATTTTGTTGACACACTTCAGAAATAGAAGACACAACCAAATAAACACGTTCCAAATGAAATAAATTAAATTAATTAAAGTAAATTAAAATTTCCTTTTGTTTCCGCCTCTGTCAATTATTTTGTTTTGCTGCAGAAATAAGTGCAGTGGCTGTCAAGGACTCCTGCTGTTGCTTTAAATCACAAAATCACCAAATCACTTTATTATGCCGTTAACAATACCCATCAATCAGCTGTCCAAATCAATGAACAACAAAAAAAATAGTATCAAATAACTTTGTTAAAAATGCTATTCAGAAATAGAGAAAGTAACGAGCTTGCAGCTCAAATTATTTACGATTTTTAACGTTTTTAGTTTCAATGTTGGAACTTGTTGGCAAAACTTCTAATTGAAGTCAATGGCAGCTAACAGATTTTGGCCAAGTTTTGTATATTTTGTGCCAAGTAAAGTTTAGACGAAAAGTAGTTAAAACTAAGCTCACTCGCTGCTCGATCTCAATCGATGTCAGGGAATAGGGGACTGACAGGGCAGGGCAGGTAAGGAAAGAAGCTTACTGTGTGCCCGTGTCGAGTCAAGGAGAACTAAATATTTTTGGTTGCTAGCAAATCCCCAATGCCGGCTACTACCCCTCTTTCCTCTTCCACTACCCTCCCTTCCCTCCACTTTGCTGCCCTTCGCATTTCAGTCCACGCTCCAACTGTCAAAATACAAATGCACTCAAGCACAGAGCAACTACATATACATGTACACTGAGCGAAAAATGAGTGGGAACACCTGTTTCAATTTTAAGAAAAAATAATTATATTTTATTTAAAAAAATATATTTTTTTTACTTTTAAATTAATTTAGAAAAATGTTTATTTTTATAGCACATTTTTTTATGCTTCCAAAAGACCCTTGAACTATAAACTACACATAGGCACTATTTTATTGTGTTAATTCTAAGAACAATGACTCCATAGATCATACATAATACTCTTAATCGAGTCACAGTACTATTATTAAGTTGATTTTATTAAATTAAACCAAGGTTCGAAACGTGTTCTTTAGATTTTCGAGTTTATTAAAATGTTATTGGCTACTTTTATATTAAAAACTTATTATTATTAATTTAAATATATTTTTATTTATTTGCCTAAAGTTCGAAATTAAAATATCTTAAGCTAGTACCCATTTTGAACAGTGTAGTCAACATATATGTGTGGATATCTAAAGCTATAGAAGCTGACAAACAAACACCGCAATTGGAAAGCGAGACGACAACAAGTGCGCGAAGGACGTGGAGTGGAGAGGGGACAGTGGGACAGTGGGACAGTGGGGTAGGGAGACAGTGGGAATGGGGGACAGAGTGGGACACAAAAGCCGCTGGACATTCGTTGATTGCCATATCCTGTGTAGCGTGCAATGCAACCAATTAGATGACCTGCATGTCAGCGAACTCCATCCCCCTGCCCCTTGACTCATCCCGCCCCAACCACTGTCACTCACCTCATGGGATGTTCATATACATATATTGTCGTAGATATATATAACATATATGTATAGAGACATCGCTACATATTGCGTTTAGCTTAAAATGTCAGTGCAAATACCATTTTTTCGCATCGTTTGCTTTACATCTCGCTGTCCGGAGTTGTACGCACATTTGCGGTGTATTCCACATGCTACTGTTGCTGCTGTTGCTGCTGTTCCTGACCCTATGCTACGTGCTTCCATTATTATCATCGTCATCATCATCATCATGGGTATCATGCACTTGAACTACTCGGCCACAGGATGAGTTGTTGTTGACCAGCTGCAGCTGCTGTTGAACCAACCAACGAACCAGGTGTTTTAGCTGTTTTAGCTATTTCACCATTTGGCCACCAAAATATTTCCCAGCTAATGAAAGCCATCAGCATCAGCAGCAGCATCAGCGCTTACCATACTCACATAATCAACATATGTATGTCAGTTTGACAGTGACCGCAGAAGAGCCCAAAACTCCAGGCTAATCAAATGTTCTACTCAAAACCAAAAACGGGGGAAAAAAAATCTAAAAGGGAAAAATTTCTGTCAAAAAGCAACTAACCAACGAGCTGACCAGCTGACCAGCTAACGAGTTGCCTGTACTTCTGCTGATATGACTCTTGTCACAATCATCCAAACACTTTACTAACGAATAGACACACAAGTTAATTAATCAACGCTGCTCTAATTTTAACAGTTTCTTGTATCGCATTTTAAAAGAGGGAGCTAAATTTGTTCAACTTACATATTTTTTCACTTGGATTGAAAACAAGCTGCAATAATTTAATTAAAATAAGGCTTGTATTTTAACTATTAGAGATGCTATCTTAAAACATAGTTTAAAACCTACATTGACTCGAAATAAAATTGAATATTTTCACCCAACGTTTTTTATAATTAAATTAATGTAAAGATATATACAGTGGAATCCGGTTATAACGACTCGGCTTTCAGCGTCCGTCCGGTCATTGCGACGAAAATTCGATGACTTGTTTGGTCCCCATACAAGCTTTTATTTCTTTGCTCGTTTCGGTTAAAGCGTCTACCGGGTATAACGACGTAAAATCGTCGATCCCTTGAGTGGCGTTATAACCGGATTCAACTGTATCTGATGGATACTAAATATATAATATTATGTGCTACTTTTCAAAACATTAAACATTTATTAATATTTTTGAATTCCACAAATAGCGCCAATTAATTGTGATTCTTATATACCTCACACCCCAAATCAAAAGAATTGAACAATTTAAATTTAATAGAAATTGAAATTGATTAAGACAATTTTTAGCTCTCTTAATAATTCCGTCCACTTATTGACTAATACCTTCTATAATATTTTTTGATATTATTTATTTTTTAGCTTGACAAATTTAATTATTTTTTTGAGTTATTCAAGATTTTTTAAAAATAAAAATAACTTATAATTAAAGTTGAAGCTGTTCGTAATTTGTACGATATTTGCATTCATTAATCACATTAAAATACTTTGCTAAATACACCCCAAAATAAACAACAATAAAGCTTCGATGAAACCCAGAAAAAAGAAAGAAGGGAAAGGGGAAACAAAAAGCATATGAAAGGAAGAAGAAGAGAAAACAAATGGGCAAAAATGGGGAGACAAAATGCGAATGTAAGTGTGTAAATACGTCAACAATTTTGTAAAAAGAAGAATTTCAATTTCCTTTAAGCGGAAGTATGCTGTCAGCTTCGCATTTTGTACAACAAATCATCAACTCTATCGGCTTCTGGTCTTTGGTGACTCTGACTCTAGGCGGCAAGTGCGTGGTGTGTGTACGGAGTGTGTACGGAGTGTGTGTGTCCATTTGTGTGTGGTGTGTATGGAGATAGATTACAACAACTGCAAATGCAACAGCCGCTCTGCTGTCTCAAACCAAAAGGCAACACATCATCCATCCGTCCATCTAACAATAAGCGTCCAGCCAGCCAACCAGCCAGCCAGCCAACCAGCCATCCAGTCAACCAACCAAGCAACCAGCCAACCATCCATCTAGTAGTCAGTCATCAGTCAGTCAGTTTTTCCCTGGACCCAAACAGCATACTGAGCTGAGGCTGAGGCACAGTCGTGTTTGCCATTGCAATGTATGCACTGAAAAAAAACATAGTGCATAAAAATATAACAATAAAATTGATAATTTAATTTACTAAATTTAGTTCGTTAAATTAAACTATTTCTTGAATTTATTGTATATAATAATATTATAATTATACCCTTGCAGAGGGTATATTGTTTTTGTTACGAAGTTTGTAACGCATTGAAGGAGGCGTTTCCGACCACATAAAGTATATATGTTCTTGATCAGCATCAACAGCCGAGTCGATATAGCCATGTCCGTCCGTCTGTCCGTCTGTTTCTATACGAACTAGTCTCTCAGTTTTAAAGCTATCTTAATGAAACTTGGAACAGATGTGTATTCTCTCTGCACGCAGATCATTTGTAAAAATCGGACTGATCGGAGCACTATATCATATAGCTCCCATAGGAACAATCGGTCGAAATGCATGCAAATGTATAAAAATTTTCGGTGCCTATTGACCGATTTCAACCAAATTCACAGAGAATCAATTTCCAATCGTGTCCCATCTGCTAACTAAATTTCATCTAAATCGGACTTCTATATCATATAGCTAGCATAGAAAATAACCGTTTCTTTTTTTTGTTTTTTTTTTTAATATTTTTTTATTCTACTACCGACATACCTGAGTGCTCAGAACTGTTTTCCAGTGTATAAACAAAGACTGAAGTGGGCAAGAAGTGAAGCCACACTTGCAAAGGGGTAAAGGGGTAAAGGGGTGAAGCGGTAAAGGGGGGAAGTGCAGGTTCAACGCTGCGTGAGAAGCAAAATTTATAGCGGTGTGTCAACAGTTGCCGCTTAAAAATTTATGCAAAATTGTTTCTAAATGGCAATTTTAGCAATGAACGAGCAGAAATGGGTGTGGCCAAATGGCTCGTCAAATACTTGCAAAAAACTTAATTAACCATACAATTGAAGAAACGAGTTACCACTGCAAGCAACGCAATACCTTTTGTGCCCATTTTGTTGCAATTAGGAGAGTACCGTGCAATTACCTTGCTGCCATAACAAGGTAAGTCAGTAAGTCGGTGTATTTATTGGCTTTAACAGACTTTGATTAAGAACATTCTTTAGTTAGCCAGCTAAAGGAAAAGTTTTAAGCAAATGATGTAAGTTTTTCAATTACTTAAGAATTATTCAACTCTTGACGGTCTTAAAACAATGCAGCCGATTTTCCAATTAGCAAAATGATTGGGCCGCAGAATTTAATAACTTTGATGTGGAGTAATTTTAAAAAATTTCCACTCTTACACGAAAAATTCTTTGTTCTCACCTTTAATTATTTGAATTACTAAGCTCTTCAATCCATACGATTTTCCCAAGAGCAAAACACTTGACTAAAAGTAGCGTCATAAATTTAGTTAATACAAATCATAGGTAAACTCGGAATCCGGAAAAAAACTTAATATTTGTAATTGCCAAGTTGTCGCCCAAACGTGCTGCTAACACGTAATATTTGCCAGTAATTTAATCTGCAGGAATTTAGTGTTAAACATGAAATCATGAAACGGTAGTTAGTCACGCAGTTTGTGTAAATTTATGTCGTAACATGATCCGTTGTGGGTTATGCTAAATTCTTAAATTAGAGCTGGGAAATTAACTGAAATTTCAAATCTATTTTAAATACAGAGGAATCCGGTTAAAACGACGCTCAAGGGACCGACGATTTTACGTCGCTATACCCGGTAGACGCTTTAACCGAAACGAGCAAAGAAAAAAAAGCTTGTATGGGGACCAAACAAGTCATCGAATTTTCGTCGCAATGAGCGGACGGACGCTTTAAGCGGAGTCGTTATAACCGGATTTCACTGTAATTAAAATAGATTTTCAATTTCAGTTAATTTAGTTTAATATATTTTGTGGATAAATTTTACGTAAAATGTTGCAATAGTCTAGGAGCTGTCCAGCTAAGTGCAGCAATGACAACTAAACAATAGTGGGGGGGGAGGGGGGTGTAAAACTCTACACTCAGTGCTAATAAAAAGCCAGAAATTTGGAAAAGCTGAGTGCAGCGAATAACCGCAGAGCAAAGAGCTGGAAAATGTTTCAGCCTGAATGTTTGTCTAACCGGCAAAAACTTTACCAGCACCCAGTAGCCAGGAAAACACGCACCCGCTTTTCAGCTAGAGAGTTTTCCAGAGTTTTTTGGTGAGGGAGGGAAGGATTGGAAGCGGGGGGCAGGTAGTGGGGTACGAGAAACGCAGGCCACAGGCGGCTACACGGCAAATCGGTTTTGCGTGTGGTCGCGCAATCAAGTGGTAAACCAAAAACCAAAACTCTGTCAACAGCAGCAGCAATACACACACTTGCACACACTTGCGCACACACACACACACACATATCGATAGCGAGTAAGTGACTAAAGAGTCAAGAGAGAAGTGAGAAGAGTGCACAAAATTTGAGAAGTGCAAGCAACCCAATAACCAGCAACAACGAGCACCCATCATCAAACATGTCCTGCGGGGACCAACAGGGCTTCCAGGCTGGACATTAGAGCGTGTTGATGATTGTCCGACTGTCCCATCACATTGACGAACAGAGTGGCACCCTGAAGATGATGACGACGGCGCGTCCTCGTGAAAACAGACCCACAAAACTAGCACTGAATTGAAGCATTTATCAAGCACAACTCCAGACTTATAAAGCCAATAGTATCTCAAGTATGGCCCGATATTGCCCAAATTCAATATACGAAATATGGTTATTTAACTAAGTATCCACTTTGTTCACATTGCGTATACGCAACGTCTGTTCTTGGTATTTAATTAAATTTGAATTTTATTATATATTTTTATATTTATTATATAGTATATTTTAAGACTTGATTCTTACCTAAATACAACACAGCTCGAGCATCCACTGAGTTGAAATTTATAAACTCACAGAGTGCTTCACTGCGATATAGCGTTTGGTCAACACGAATTTGCACTCCCACTCCTAAGCTTTGCGTTAATCTTGTTAATAAACGCACGCTAGATGGCGCCAGTGCTTGCGCTGTTTTGCACAATGATTAAATGTGGCTTTAATAATTTCAATGCTTATTAAACGTTTCGCGACGAGTGTTCAAAAAAGATGGCGAAAAGTATGCAAAAACAGTGGAATCCGGTTAAAACGACTTCGCTTAAAGCGTCCGTCCGGTCATTGCGACGAAAATTCGATGACTTGTTTGGTCCCCATACAAGCTTTTTTTCTATGCTCGTTTCGGTTAAGCCGTCTACCGGGTATAACGACGTAAAATCGTCGTTATAAACGGATTCCACTGTAGTTAAATTTAGAGCACATCAAGTAATCTGAGTTTATTTATAAGATTTCAAAATTAATTGAATAAATTTTTAGTTAAGCAGTAAGAAAAATAATTGCATTAAACTGCTTCTAAATTGAAAATCAAAATACTATAAATAAAATTAATTAATAAATAGACAACTGAGGTGTCTGGATGTGGTTAAGTCAGCTGCTCCTGTGCTTAAAAACTCAGCGAGAACTGAACTTACTTGAACTTTAATTTGAATTAAAACTTTAATTAGTACAGGGTACTTAACTGAAAGCTCTTGAAAACTCTCGGCTGCTTTAAACAAGTTTTGTTTGCACTTAGAGGAGTTCAATGCTTAAAGGCGATGACTTATGGACTGTGATAAAATTGACAGTGCCCTAAAATAGGGTTGCTATTTTTCAACTCTTTCAGTTGGGGATTAAATGAAAAGCGATTTTAGCTTTTAGCTTTTAACTTTCATAATTGCATAAATGCAAAATCAATTTAGTAATTTTTTTTTTTTTGCGTGTGCGTGTGCGTGCAATAAAAAAGTAATGCACAGATGTAAAGTTCAATTTATTGTAATATTATCGCATTGCATTTGAATAAATATTTATATAAATATTTGTGTGTAAACGGTTATCTTGGTTAAAATACGTTTCAAATACGTGCATTTAAATGGGGAAAGTTTATGACCTACATAGAATGCGGATACAAAATTGGAGCACTCTGATTCGCATTGAACCGATCCCAATCGAAGCGAACCGAAACGCATCCGGGTAGGGTTATGGGTATGAGTGTGGGTATGGGTTTGACTACAGCTCCGTCTCCGACCCCTCTGCCCACTGTTGCCGTGGAACTTTTTTAATACGCAACACGAGTGACCCGCTTGCGGACAATTGGAATTGTAACTTTTGATTAAATTCGTTGCAATGGCAACAGGAACTCGCAGCTCGAGCGACGTGTAACGTGCAATGGGCAATGGGCAATGGGCGGGGGCAATTGCCGCTGGCAGCGCCGTCGACGCTAACGTCGCGTCGCTGTCGACTGCGAGGCAATGGAAGGATAAACTTTTTAGCGCTGCTTTTTCAATTGCATTTGATTACCTTGTTGCGTGTGCAGGCAGCGAAGTCAACAGAAGCAGCAGCAGCAGCAACGACGACCGCGACGCTTGTTGCTGCTTATATTGCACGGACCATTGTCTGTCTCGCAGTCTGCGCGCTGCCGCAACTCAAGCAGCAACTCCAGCAACAACAATAACAACAACAACAGAAAGTGGAGCAACAACAGTGGGCACTTTCGTCAGCATTTCAATAAAGTTACAGCCCAGACACGCCCACCACGCCCACTACGCCCAACTCAGCAGCTGCAACTCGTTTGGTTACCACTTGTAAAATCAATTTGAAAACTATTTGAGCCGAGGGGGAATACCTCCATTGGCATTTCATTATTTTTTTTTCCTGTTGGTTACTCCTCCATCCTCCTACGGTCTCTCCCTCTCTCTCTCTCTCTCCCTCTCACACATTAAATGTGTGCTAAACTAATGTACAAAAACTACAAAATATACAATATGTATGTAAACAATTTATTTTAGCACAGATATGAGTACAACCACAACAACAACACTGAGTTTTCTTTGTATCGCTTCCGTAACCGAAATAACAGCAACTGCAAATATTTTCTATGGCAATCCAGAACACAAAATGAAGACAAAAACATTTAATACAATACAAAAATGTTGTCCTAAATAAATAAGAGCAACTAAAAATATAGTTGGTCAAGCCTGAAGCACTACGAGATACCCAGCACCAATAAATCATTTAAAAATCATTTCATAAAATATAAGCTTTAAAAATATACAAAAAAAATAACTGGCATAAAAGTTTTATATAAAAAATATGTGCCTTTCTTTTAGCATAAAACCATAAATCAAAGCTAGAATTCTTAGAGTATAAAAATATTAAAAAAAATATTTGAAAACTTTGAACTTTCACTAAACACGCTTTTCACTGCAAAATTAGATAATTACCTTTTATAGGGTATTTCAATATAATTAAAACTCGCATAGAACTGTCCAAATCATTGCAAAAGTATTTTTGAGTGTGAATATTTGTGAATATTATACGAGTGTATATTGTGCACAAAGGCAATTCTTTTTGAAACTTAACTCCTTTTTAAAAATCTACATTTATTTGAAACACAATTTCAATTGCCATCAAAAGAACAACACCAAAATGAAACCTACAAATACACACACAAATTATTCTGTCATATTTCTAAACATATTAAATTAAATACTAGAGTGCAGTTTTATGCCTTTGATGCAAAACTATCAAATGTATTTTATTATACCCTTGCAGAGGGTATATTGTTTTTGTCACGAAGTTTGTAACGCATTGAAGGAGGCGTTTCCGACCACATAAAGTATATATATTCTTGATCAGCATCAACAGTCAAGTCCGTCTGTCCGTCTGTTTGTCCGTCTGTTTCTATGCCAACTACTCTCTCAGTTTTAAAGCCATCTTAATGAAACTTGGTACAGATGTGTATTTTTTCTACTCGCAGATCATTTGTAAAAATCGGACAGATCGGACCACTATATCATATAGCTCCCATAGGAACAATCGCTCGAAAAGCATGCAAATGTATGAACATTTTCGGTTGCTATTGACCGATTTCAAAGAAATTCACAGAGAATCAATTCCTAATCGTGTCCCATCTGTTGACCAAATTTTATCTAAATCGGACTTCTACATCATATAGCTACCATAGAAATAATTGGTGATTGAAACCAACTTAATCCAATATTCATGACTGCAAGGGTATTTAATCTTCGGCGAGCCGAAGATAACCGTTTTTTCTTGTTTATTTAATTATGATTGTGCATGCGAAACTTAAACTACAAATTTGTATAGCCATCAATTTTCGACATGCTTAAAATATGCACAAAATAAAAAGTTATATTAATAATGACTATTTACGAGAACATATAAAAATGGAAGCACAAGTTAGAAAGGGAACAGTTAAGAGACCCCGTTCTTGTTTAAGTATAGGAAAAAATGGATATAGTTGTCTGATCGGCATCAAATCAGCTGGGCATAGCTACAATGTAAGAAAGGGTACAGTTAAGAGACCCCGTACGGGAACTATTGGATATAGTTGTCTGATCCGCATCAAATCAGCGGGGCATAGTTATAATGGTCTCGTACATATAATGAGTGAATTCGATTCGAATAGAACTATTTGTTTTCCAGTTGTGGAAGTTTACCTCCAATTATTGCTGTAAAGTAGCTTCGTTTAACAAAGCATAGAATTGCATAAAGAACTGAATGCACTCAATGCTTTTAATAGCCTTTTTACGCTCAATAATAGAGATAATTTAAAAATCATTTTAAAGAAATGTTGATCGCATTATTTTCTGCCCATTGGCAATTGTGTTCGAAAATATGTAAGTTTATTTGTTGTGTGTGGCGGAGGAGGAGTGGGAAAGGCAAGGCGAAGTAGGGGAAGGAGTAGGAGGAGAAGGGACAGTGGCTCTTAAGAGCATGTTGTCGACAGTCGGCCATTGAATGGCTCGTGTTGTAATCATTGAAATGTACAAATTATAAATTATCCATAATGGGGCTTCGTGGCAGACTGGACACGGGCAGCTGAGAAACTCTGTGGCCATAGTCTGGCACGTTGAAAACATATAGGCAAAATATATAGCCAGATGCATATATTTTTTATATGCATACACATACAGTTGTATACACACCTTCATATGTAAGTGAAGTTTACAACGAGCGACAATTTTGGTTCATTATAAATTTCCTTAATATTAATTCAAAATGTCCTGAGTGTGTGCTGTGTGTGGCCTGTGTGTATGTGTGTCTGTGCCTGGCACAGTGCCTTACATATAATGCACATATTATCCACCCTGCCACGCCTCCCTTGCCGCCCCCCTCTCCCTTGCTTGCTTGCACATGCAACTGGCAATTGCAGCAGCTGAAACTTCTGGAGATGGAACAAGTGCAAGTCGCGTTTGCAATCTTCTTTCTGTCTCTCACCAGCTCCCTCTCCCCTCTGTATCCTTCATTGGCATTATTTCTCTTTATATATATGTATATATAATTCTCTTTCCCACTCTTTGGCATTTTGTATAAGTAATCATGTTGCTGACAGCATTGTTGCCTCAGCAAGAGTCGCGTTGTATGCTAAATTGTTGCACGACAATGAGTGGCTGCCAAAAAAGGCAGTCAGTCTGTCTCTCTGTCTCTCTCGCTCTCCAACTTTCTTTCTCTCTTCTGTCTGTCTGTCTGTCCGTCTGTCTAAAGATGATGATGGGAAAATCCGACAAAATTCAGCTGCCACGTAGTTATGCATATGTCGTTGGACTTTGTCCTGCTTCTTTACTCTACTACACTGAGCAAAAAAGTAGACTAAAAAGTAGACTACACTTTTTGACTTTTCATATGAGCACTACTATCTCAGCAACTATAAGAGCTACAGTTACCAAGTTTTGAACTGAAGTCTGCTTCAGTTATTTCAAGCCAAATTTATAAGGCTTCCCGCCTATGTAGTCGACTCCTCTCCTACTTGATTTTCTTTCAGTGTACAATTGCTGCTGCATGCAGCGACCTCCAGTGCGATGTGTACGTGAACGTGTACGCGTGTGTGTGTCCGCTTGCATGTGTTGGTACAGGGCAATTCACAAATTGAACGTACGAAATCACATTAGCTTCAGCTGAAGCTTCCAACTGAAGCTAGCTCAGCGCTACCAAATGTCTGAGTCCTGTTTTCGCACTCGAGTTCGTCCTGGTTTGGTCTTTAGTCCTTGCTCCTGCTGCTGCTGGGCCGCTTCTCATTGTGCAACATCTTCGCTGCTTGTTGCAGTGCCTCGACTGGCCTCGATTGCGACACGGAGCATAAGACCCTGGCAGCTGGCTTATTTGGCCGAACACGTACACAGCCCCTGGCATTGGCCAATTTGGCCAACTGTACCCTGTACCCTCTCCTGTACCCATCCCCCTCTAAAACATCGCAACGCGCTGCAGTAAAAGTTTTCCTCGACATATTGATTTGAATTTTTCGCCTAATTGCAAAAAAGCAAACATAAAACGGTAGTGAGCTAAGCAGTTGAATCAATCGCCAGCTAAATACTACATATGGGAATGGCTTCTTAATGAAGGACGCGCTTAGTCAGCACATACATAAGTATGTTTGTTAAAAACTAATTTATGTTTCTAATCAGAATAATAATCAATTTTTAACTATTTAAAAAAAAAAATTAAAACAAAACAAGAAAGCAAAGTACAGTCGAGCACGCCCGACCGTATAATACTCTCTGCATTTTTTTCCCGATTAAATTATTAAAACCCGTATAAAGATATTACAATGGGTAGTACTTGCATTAATACACGTTGGAAAAAAAGCAATCTAAGCATAATCACACAAACATCTGTTTGTTTGTTTGTATGCGAATACACATACGTTTCACAACATATGATGCATATATGTATGTATATGTGTATTCGGCGCGGCCAGCGACTGCGGGCAACGCTGCCGCCACACAGTCAGCGAAAACATTCGATCACGCTTGTATGTTTCTGTCTCGCTTGCACTCACACGTTGTTATTGCGTTCAATTATCAATATTGTAATAGTCCGATTTTAATGCACCTTTCAGGATAGTTTGATATAGTTAGCCTCCACTCGAATTATACAATTACAATGCTGTACTATATGAACAAATGCCTAAAAACGGAACGAAAGTTGAGAATTATTTTTTTGTATTGTGGGAAAAAGGGGCGTGGCAGTCCAAAATTTTAAATGGCAATGCATTAACGCTGTCGCTATGAACGCTCCATACCATAATTGGTGATCCTATGTGCATTGGTTACTGAGATATTCGCCCAAAACACCGATTTTTTCCGAGGTGTGTCTAGTTTTTTGCTTATTTTGGGCGAATGGGGCGTGGCATCGAAAAATAAAAGATTCTCGTATTGACTGACTAAATATGTGATCGATTGACACTAAGCTCGAACTTGTAGCTCTTACCATCTCTGAAATCTGTATGTTCAAACAGACAGACGGAGAGACACTTTCATTGGTCTATATAAGTACATAGAGTAGTCGCTGCATTCAAGACAAAATATTCCCCTGCAATACGGAGGGATAATTCTGATTCATGACTGGCTTAAATAGTTTTAAGTAGGTGCTTCGGATGACACTTTTGACTGCACACATCACACAATGCTTGCACTCTACGAGTATATCTTTAGCTATGTATTATTTTATTTTATTTTGTTTTTATTTTTATTTAACACTCTGCTACATGAATTTAGTGTGCTTGCTTACCTGAAGCTGGCAAAGGAGCAAAAATGACTGGCTTGGACGCCATTACTTTGAAGTCAACATCAATCATGGCAGTAACGAGGACAAGATGCAGCCTCTAAGAAAGGAGGGCTGGCGGGGGGGCTGGTGGGGAATGGAGACAGAGATAGGGAGGACAGAAAAAGAGAAAGAGTTGGAGATAGAGAAGAAGAGTTGGGATTGGACTGGAAATGTGCACATGTGGCCTTTTCTTTGGCTACAGCAGGACCCCAAGGAGCACAACGAGACAGAGACAAAGAGCGACAGAGAGAGAACGAAAAGAGAGAGTGAAAGAAGGAGGGAGATAGCAACAGCTTCAACTCGAATTGTAATGACACAACAATTTAAAGTTTGTCGCGGATGCTGCAAAACTCAGTGCTAATGGCGTCAGCGTCGACTCATCATCCTGGCTGTGTGTGTGTGTGTGTGTCCTGTGTCCTCGCTGTCCTCTCTGTCCCCATGTCCTGTGTCTGTGTTGTTGATGACGGCGATTATTTGCGCCATGAACACATGAAAGCAGCTGCAGAAGCCAAAGGTGCGCTCCACTTGCTGCCATTTCTTCCGATGCTACGAGTTCTGTCCCGTGCCCCTGCCCCTGTCCCTGCTCCTGCCCCTGTCCCACCCCAGCTCTGGTTGTCCCACTCTTGTGATGACTGTGCAGCAATTCAAACTTTAAGCTGTCGCCCGTTGACATCGAGAACTGCAACTGTGAACAGAAACACGATACAGCATACAGATATAGATTGAAATACAGATACAAGATACAAGATTCAAGATACAAACAGTCAGACAGTGGAGAGATACTTGGCAATACAAATAGAAATAGAAGTAGATCTCGCTCTCTCTCTCTCTCTCTCCCACTCTCTTCCTCTGCACTCTTGCGTACTATTAATATAAATGAATTATTCTAGAGGCGCTGCACTATGGGTCAAACGCCCGATTTTTAGGAATTAATTAATATTTCAAGAACCAAGAAAGATATTTTAATTTGGTTTTTTGTATTTGACCTTTGACATCAAGACGCGATTGTTGGAAAAAAATGGGCGTGGCACCGCCCCTTCTTCATATTGTTAGCTACCATAACTTTTTTGTTTTTCATGCTATTAACACCAAATCTACGTATTAGATGAGTTTTCATGTTCTGCAGACCCTGTGAAAAAATGGTCAAAATCGGTTGACTATATCATATAGTATTCATAGAAGAGTTGCTCAAATCACCTTTTTTGCAAAAAAACGCCATTTTATAAGATTTTAGGCAAACTTTAGATCAAAACAATATAAATTTGTCGTTTTCTTATACAATGTTGCTATAAAACTTAAGACTTGGCCATTGCAAGCTTTTAAAACATTAGAAACGGTGACTTGCTTGCTTTGCTAGCTCCCTTGTTGACGCCAAGCTTAATAGAAAATTGCATTGCATACAACGAGGTTAGTTGCTAAAAACTTAAATTGTGCAAAAAGTGCGCAAAAGTGCGCATTGAGCTTTTAGGTCTGAATTCGTAATTGATTACTCTACAAAATGTATATAGTTGCATTGCTACAAAATGCTACAAACATAAGTTATCTTCTCTCAAAGATGAATTTATAACACAAAATCTTTGTTTGAGGTTAGTTTTTAGTTTACTTAAAACTCCACATAGCACGCAGATTTTAGATGAAACAAAAACATTAACTCAAAGTTAAAACCTCATTCTTTGCTATCCATTAAACATTTTAACATAATTTCCGTTATGTTGGGGTCAAATCTTGCTTTAAATGTACGTATAGATTGCTTACAAACGTTAACATGCGCGCGTTATGTATAACAGCTCTGTTAAGGAGGTGTTATCTTAACAGAATGCGCGCCTGTTAAAATTCTGGGTATGTAACATTTACATATGGGGTATTGCTAATGGATTGTGATTAAAATTATGTAAATTTATTCAACTTGAAAATTAGACTTAATTCCTAAAAATCGGGCGTTTGACCCATAGTGCGCTGCCTGCTTGATAGATTATATGATGGATACGCCTTAACGATGCTGCTGACACAGATGACGACGACGACGACCATGAGGATGACGTTGCAGCTTGCCTCAAAAGTTGGCCAAAAATTTATAGCCATAAACACGCATAAGTACGCATACACACACACACACTCACATTTGGCCAAGAAGTCACAACAGCAGAGAAAAATGTTTCAAAACGAAATGCAAAACTTTTCCTAAACGACTGCCTGCTCGGGTTAAAAGGTTTTTTTTTTTTTTAAATTCCCTGCACATCTGATCAAATTGTACTCAAGGAAAAGTAGCAATAAGACAACCGGATATGGCTATGTTTTTAAAACGAAAACGAAACATTTAATTTAACTATACAGCCATAGTTATGGATGTTTGAAGTTTTTAGGCAACACGCGCGCCTTAAGGTATGCAACAGTTTTGAACTCAGCGACAACTTAGACTTCTGGAGCAAACTCAAAATGAAATCATTAAGATTCACACACATACACTTTAAATTGCTAAAGGGAAGATAAGCAGACGCCCAATCAATATGCCTAATGATATAAGGGGCTAATCAATGTAATTAATTGGAATTAACTGCATTTCAAATGTGTTGACAAGAGGCAAGAGAAAGATTAGATTAAGTGCAAGTAGTGCAATTATGGCAGTCTGCTTAAATAAATATACAATTAGTTAAAACCAACTAAGCAACAAAAAACAGACTAAATTTTAAATATTTTTGGGTTGACAGACATGTAGAAATATCCACATTTGCAATAGAAACTCCAACTTAAAATAGTTCTATTGCAATTTTTTAAGCATATTTATAAACTTTAAACACTTGTTCATCATTTTTCCAAGTGTAAATCTACTATGCTTCCGATAATATGATTCAAAACTTATATCACGGGTCTGCAATGCCTCCTTCAGCCCAACACATACCTAACCTACCCTTTTCTAGGGTATACAAATAACGCAAATGTCCCCAGACTCGCCTGGCAGGAGGTCTAACAATTATTTGTGACCCAAAAAAAAGAGCGAGAGAGAGAGAGAGAGGAGAAACAATGACTGCAACTGGTAATACAACTGTGTGGGAGATGGCTTATAGAGGGGGTAGGATTACAGGGTATAACGAGGGCATGTTGGCCGCCTGGTGCGTGCCAGGCAACCAAATGACTGATGGTTGGTTAATTGTCTGGCCAAAGTTTTGCCCTTTTTTTCCAGATTTTTATTTTTTTGTGTAAACGAGTGTGTAGGATCCGTCCATGAAACGGGAACGAGTTGGAGGTGGAGTTGGAGGATGTCGCGGCTGCCGCTGACGCCTGAAACATTTCACTTACGACATGGCCAAGATATGCAGACACAGCAGTAACTACAACAACAACAACAACATCAGTGGCAAAAACAATGCAGTTGGCATGGCAGGAGTTCGTGGGAATCATGTCAGCAGCCTGGTAAATGCAGCTAAACTCGAATCTGTTCTATTTCAACTGCTATTACAAACTCTACGCTTGTTTTTATAAATCAACTTGTACAGTTATTAAATTTACAGCAAGTAGAATGGTATTTCATACAATCTTAAAAAAAATACATATACAGTTGAATCCGGTTATAACGACACTCAAGGGACCGACGATTTTACGTCGTTATACCCGGTAGACGCTTTAACCGAAACGGGCAAAGAAAAATAAGCTTGTATGGAGACCAAACAAGTCATCGAATTTTCGTCGCAATGACCGGACGGACGCTTTAAGCGGAGTCGTTATAAACGGAATCCACTGTATTTTATTAGACAATCAATTAACTGTCTTTAAACTTAATTATTTTTTATTTTTACTTTATTAAATCAATGTGTCATCATTACATTTAACTTAAGTATCTAAGAATGATCTCTGAAGCGCCTTAGCACATGCGCACTGCTGATCTTGAGGCGCAACTCAAAGTAACAAAAGGGGGAGACGTACCCAACCTACAGGCCGAATATTTTAGCCAGACCTGTACGGGATAATGAAAAAGGAGTTCGGAAGCACGATAATATAACTCTTATTGTAAATATTATAAATAGTTCATTTAAGTTTAGAAACAACAGTAATTAAAAAAAAAAAGTTTTTATTGGTTTATTAATTTAGTTTCTTAAAATTTTTGATATAAGTAAAACCGATAAGAAATACCTCCAGATGCGAACTCATATGAGCATGAAAGTTCTTATTGTGACACAGGTCGGCAGCTTAGCACTCTGAGCTAGTTAAGTACAGCTACAGCTAAGTAAAGAAGATTCGAAAATCAATTTGTGTAGCATACTTTTAAGCGCTGCTTAAATAAGTGTTAGTCATTTCGAGTGTATGTATTTGTGTAGCATACTTTTAAGCGCTGCTTAAAATAACTGTTAGTCATTTCGTGTGTATGGAGCAGCGAGGGAGTAAGACTTGTATTGCACTGCTAAACGCCTTTTGAAATGTTGGAAACTAAGAGTATTTAAAAATCAAACAATTTGTTGTTTTTGCACTTTTATATGCTGCATGCTTCACTTCGTTGCCATGTGTCGTGATTGCAAGAAAAAAAGCAACGTAAAGAGGAGCAAAAAACAAACGAAGGAATATGTACCCAAAAAGTCGTCAGGAGGGCATGTAATGGTCTTTAGTATTTGCCCTATGTGTGTTATTTGTATGTTTGTTTTTGTTTATTTTTCTTTTTTTTTAGTTTCGTTTTTTTTTTTTTGTAGTTTTCTTTTGTTTTGCTGGCCACGTTTTAGTGTCGTTGTTGGGTCCTTTGGTTTATGCTTGCCGGGGAGTTTTCGGGAAACAAATGGCAAGGAAACACCGCATGGCGATGATTGTGACGACGATGTTTTCATTGTTCTATGAGGCTCGCTTTTAACCAGCCACCCAACGCCTTTCCTTTCGCAGCGAACAGCTCTAGTCTTACATGCCCCAATATCATGTTACGCATCGTCTCCCTATGCTGCACTCCTGGAGGGATAGGGAAGGGGACGGGTTTCCTACCCATTGCGCAGCTGCCATATACAATATTTTACAGACTGTTTGCTGCTGCTTTTTCTCTACGATTTTGATGCTATTTCTGAAAAAGCAGATCAGGAACAGTTGGAGACGCACATACGACGTAGGCATAACGATGACGATGACGAGCATGATGACGACAGCAGTTCCAACAACAGCAACAACAACAACAGCAGTAATAACTTTCCAAGCACTTCCGACTGTTGCAATAGAAATCTGCATTTTTAATTTTTATTTGCCTGCACGTGTGTGTGTGTGTGTGTTTAGTTGCTCTCCTTCAGCTTAAATTAGAGCTGCTCCTAAGCCGCTGTAATTCTCTTTTTTTTTCCTTGTAAAATTTTTAAAATTTTTCACGTCGAATCTTTTTCGCTTGCCGACAGAAAGTATACTTCTAACGGGCACTGTCCTGCAAAACTCGTCAGTCTTTTGTCTACATTTATTTTGTCGCATTTGCCGCTGCGTTCCAATTCTCTATATCGTTTGATGTTTTTGTTTCAACCTGTCACAAGCCAACACATGCAATACAAACAGCATAGAGACTGCAGTGAGACCTCAGCTGTGGCCCCCAGCCCCATTTTGTTGGCATATATGTCTAATCTGGTGCATCCTTCAAAGGACTCAAACCCACTAAGGTGAGCTACCGCACTCCCTGTAAGCCGCTAGCATCCGTTAAAGCATTCAAGTTTAGTCACTTGCGCATACGCAAAACATGTGGGCAGCATACGAAAGGGATGCCCGACTGTAGAATACCGCGTGTTGATTCTAATCAAAATTAATCCGGATTTTGTTTGTTTTTTAATTATTGTTTTGTATTTGCATATTTTACTTAGAAAATCCTATTTTAATCATTAGTTTTTTGAGGCAAAGCACAGCTGCTCACTTTAATGCATTTACAGTGAAAGCTCTACTCGCGGACAGCTCCCTAAGGCGGACAGTTCCCTTAGCCGGACGAATTGTATAGTTTTTTATGATTGATTTTCATGATTTTTATACAATATGTGTTCTCTTAGGCGGACATCTAGCTTCGGCGGACAAAAATACCGCGGCTGTCCGGCCAAGGGAGCATTTGCTGTATATGTATCTGACAAATGTTATATTATCTACATAAAAGTTACTATTTAACAGTTGTCACTGTCTAATTGATCAATTATGGTAGGGGGAATTGAAGAAGACAACTTTCAAGGAAATCCTTTTGTATGATTATAAATTCACTCATTCAAATTATAAAACTAAAATTGGTTTACGGTGGCCACAAGTTTTCTTCCCTTTCACTGCAGACACTGAAACCTTACACAAAATTTACTAACACTAACTACCAGGCTAAAAACATCGTAGAAACTTGTTTCTATTGCTAGATAGCACGATAATCGAATTTATTCGCCATATAATTTGCGCATCATTTTATTGAAACACAGACACGGCAGCAGCGCTTATTAAATACCCTGTAAACCACTGTATAAGTACAGAGGAATCCGGTTATAACGACACTCAAGGGACCAACGATTTTACGTCGTTATACCCGGTAGACGCTTTAACCGAAACGAGCAAAGATAAAAAAACTTGTATGGGGACCAAACAAGTCATCGAATTTTCGTCGCAATATCCGGACGGAGGCTTTAAGCGGAGTCGTTATAACCGGATTCCACTACATATTTATTTTCATTAAAGATTTATTTGAAAGGATTGTAAAGTCCCTGCATATAAAAAGTATCTAGCTGTCGATCAAACTGCACTGTTTGGTACAACAGTTTTGGTGCCACAGTTTTAATGCCCGCCCCTCTTGTTGCGGAATGTTTTTTGGTGAAGTGGGCGTGGCAGCGGCAGTGGCAACGGCAACGGGAACAGCAGCTACATTTGATTGTGATATGCGCACTAAAGCGGATTATGCCCGAGTCTTTTAGCATCATCATTTATGACATGCAACAATAAAAGCAACAATGAGCACAAGTCTGGCCACGTCGTACTGCTGCTCACATTGGAGTCCCTACTGCGATTGCAACTGGGACAAAGCTGCACATGCTACAGCAGACCTCCTGCCACTCCCCTCCTCCCTCCCCTCCCCCGTTTAAGTTCCACCTCCACCTCCACGCAATGCAATTTCGGTTAGTGGCCACAATTTTGTTTAGTGTATTGAAGTAAATATTTGTGTTATACTTTTTATTGCATTTTGTATTTTTGTGTTCTCCTAACATTGCATTGTAGTTACACCATCGCGTACATATTTACACTACTCTGAAACTCCCTAGCTCCAACGCCCCCCCCTTCCCACTCAGTGTCAGATCTGCTCGAAAGCCAAATTGAATTGAAAACTTAAATTGCATTCTGGTCACAGCGCTTCACAGGCTGCTTAAAGCCGTATTAGTTACTATAGTAAGTATTTAGTATAAAAGGTATATTTAATACAGTGAAATCCGGTTATAACGACTCCGCATTAAGCGTCCGTCCGGTCATTGCGACGAAAATTCGATGACTTGTTTGGTCCCCATACAAGCATTTTTTCTTTGCTCGTTTCGGTTAAAGCGTCTACCGGGTATAACGACTTAATATCGTGGGTCTTTTGAGTGTCGTTATAACCGGTTTTCACTGTAGTTGGCATATACTTTCTTTGAATACTGACATCTAGACCAAGAGACTTTTTATTTACATTCCAAAACACCTCTATCAGCTGCGATGCTTAAGAGGCAGACTTTAGAGAAAACTAGGAAGTTTTTTAAATTATTATTAGAAATTAAATTAAATATTAAGTTCAGTCGACAGCTGTAGTTGTGCTGAACTTAATGTCGACATCGAAAAATTTCCATCGATATATCGAAACCCAAAAATGCCATCGTTACAATCGTTGGTCCAATCGATGGTTTCCCAGCTCTAATAGGGATTAATGTGAATTAGCAAAGTTAAGATCATTTAAAGTTATCAAAACGCTAGTACAGTGAAATCCGGTTATAACGACACTCAAGAGACCGACGATTTTACGTCGTTATACCCGGTAGACGCTTTAACCGAAACGAGCCAAGAAAAAAAACTTGCATGGGAACCAAACAAGTCATCGAATTTTCGTCGCAGTGACCGGACGGACGCTTTAAGCGGAGTCGTTATAACCGGATTCCGCTGTATTTGTTTTAATTTAACTTAAAACTCTCTCAACCAATTTAACATTAATATACCTTATTGGACCCTCGATTAAAACGACTAGAAATTTGTAAATTCTGTCGAAACTAAGTCAAATTTAAATCATAATTTGCTCACGGCTTCCCCCCAATCGTTCTCAATCATTTTAAGACTTAAATTCCCACTCCACTTATTTAAAATTTGCATTAAAGACCGCAAAAGAAATAAACCTAATTGAAATTTGAAATATTTCATTTATTTACACTGAAATGAATGGTAAATGAATGCTTTAGTTTTGTTTATTTGAACACACACCTTAGCCGCAGTTCACTGTGGCTACTTTCCATTAAGCTCATCGCTATGGTCATTCATCTAACTCAGTGGACTAGCAGAGGGAGAAACTCTTAGTTGGTCCATCTGTCCAGCTGTCCATTTGTCCGCATGGGTCATAAGGACCTTTCTAATCCCCTTTGTTGAAAATAAACCAGAAAATATCGAGCAGCCGTGAGCTCTCTCTCTCTCTCTCTCTCTCTCTCTCTCTCCCTCTCTCTCTCTCTCTCTCTGTCTCTCTTGTCCAGGTGCGTAGTCTCCAAAGGGGGTTCTAGCCTGACCTTGATATGCATGGAACAAAGATAAAGTTGGAAATGATGCCAATTGATAGGCTACCCTCTAGCTGGAGTGCCACTGTTGCTGTCATGCGGTCCATACACTGCTAAAAATCAGATGAAATTAATGAAAATTCTTGAACTTTCAATCAACTATTATCTTAAATGAACGAACATATTTTAAAGCTGTTTAAATTGTACAAGCTTTTCAAAAAGTTATATTTAAATTACTAGTTATTTCTTGCAGTGCAACTGCACCGTTTGAAGTTGCACGCTGACGTGGCACTCGAAGAGGCAGCTTGCTGCATATCGATTTGATGTGATTTTCATTAAAAACTCAGCACAGGTTGCTACAAAAAACCATAAAGAAAAAAAGAGGGGAATAGAGAAGAGAGAGGGGAGAGAGGAGAGAGCGGAGAGCAGAGAGAGGAAAAACAAAACAACAAAACGAATAAAGCTAAAAGCCGCGCAGTATACAAACCATGAGAGTGGTTTGGTTTTGGCTTTGGTTTTGGTTCGCTTCGGTTTTGTTTGGAACCGCTGAGGTACAAAGGGATTGCCGGGAAATCGCTATAAAATCAGCTTACCCACTACTAAAAAAAAAATGGTAGAAAAATGAAAAAGAGTAAAGCAAACAGGAGACAAATAGCAGAAAAGCCATTCATTGGCCAGTGAAATGCATACGTACATACGTCTGTCATATTAGGCTAAAGTTCCAAACAGACGTGATCTGGTGGCTAAAGGACTCGAGCTTGAGAGCTCAGAAGCCCAAGGAAATTAAAAATAAGCAAACAAATCGATTATTAGCACAATACTTGTACCACTGAAAGGGTTCACTCCTGAGACACAAACAAAAAAAAATAAAAATAAATAAAAAATATTTATAAAAATAAAAATATTGTCGCTGCATCTGGTTTCGTTTTGTTGTCATTGTTGTTGCTGCCAGCTTGGGCCAGCTTGGTTGGGAAATCTGTTTTCTGTTTTCAGTTTTCTGTTTTCTCTTTTCCGTTCGATAAATTTACGCATGATTTATGACCCCGTTAACAAGTAAAAGTCTCAACGTGCGACCGACCAGCAGCAGCAGCAGCAGCAGCAGCTCGGCAGAAGGGCAGCTCGACAGACCCGTCAGACATCCTCAGAAGATGAAAAATGAATTTCTCGTTTTCGTCCAGTCTCATTCCTATTTCCTACTTCCAGTTACCCCCAAACCCCATTCAAAAACCAGCAAGAATGAGCCAAAAAAAAAAAAAAAAATGAAGTGCCAGCCCAGCACGTAAGTAAGCCCACGCTGTCTCTCCATAATCGTATTAGGGTCTGTATGCCGAATCAAGTTTAGGCCTCATTTCTAGGACGTGCCATATCAAATTTGCTGAAATCAAGTCCAATTTAAGCACATCGATGAAGGTGTTTTAAATACGCTGATAAACTTATTTAGGATTGAAAACTATGATTTGTAGGCACTGTATTTCAAAAGAGTGTGACCTCCACTAATAAAATAGTTCAAATTATTTAAAACCACGTCATAAAGTACTTTAACCTACGGGTCTCAATGCTATGCTCACTCGAACCTACTAAGTACAGGCCTTAAGCTAACTTATGAGCACAATTTCAATAAACTTGACATACAAGTCTTTATAATCCCCAATTTATTACATGACACTTTTTGTGGCACAACGTAGGCTCTGTGAGGGATGTGTCAAGCTTTATGCTTTAGCTTTATTAAGTAGCCAAATCAGTTCATCATATTTTTTTGGTTAGCAGTCACAACATAAATAAAAACTAAGATTTCCAGCAAAATATTAAGCAATTTGTAATTTTGGTAAAACTATTTCATAAGCTAGTAAACTAAAATATTTAGCAAAATTTATTAAAGAACACCATGAATATTGAGCACGATCGTTTTATGCCAAACGGTCGACTCCGTCAGTTGGAGTACGCACTGGAGATGGTTAAAAGAGGTTCCACAGGGGTGGCTGTGTGCACAACGAACTGCATCGTTTGGGCAACAGAGAGACAAATCAAACCACTCATGATTGAGAAAAAAGTTGATAAAATTATGAAAATCGATCAGCATATTGGCTGCCTGATGTCCGGTTCCATTGGTGAGGGACGTCAAATAGTAAATGGGACACGTCTGAATAACCAGGAACATTGGTTCGCCTACGATGAACCGATGCCCCTTGAATCGCTTATAGAATACACGGCGTCTTCTATAAAGCCAATTGCTAATTTGGCAAATGATTTGATATCGTTTGCTCAACCCGTTCCAGTTGTCTTTCTTATTGGTGGCTTTGAAGGTGATGATTCGCTGCTTTATCATTTGGATCCAACGGGAACCTATGAGCGTTGCTACAGCCGAGCAGTTGGCAGGAACCGAGACATTGCCCGAAAGCATTTGGAAGAGAACTACAAAACTGATTTGGGGCGAACGGATACCCTTAAACTCTGCTTGCGAGCCCTACAGAAAGCCGTTCAAGTTGAAATTTCGTCAAAGGACATTGAAGTACTTCTCATAACCAAGCAGGAAAAGGAGTGCCAAAAAGTGAGTGACTCTGAGCTGGACTTAATACTCGATGGCTTAGAATGAGTAACTCTCTCTTGGCAAATAAAAATTATACTTTTATTTAAAGTAATCTCGTTTAAGGCTCTTTAAGTTTTATTTAAATTTGTCAACATATTTAATACAGACTTATGAGTGCTACAAGAATGAAATATAAATTAGAAACGTTATCGTAATAGCCCACTCAATAATTTTATAGCTTATCGGACATGGTTTTGCAACGTTCACAGTGAACGGCTGCGAAATACTCTGTAAGGCAACTAAACACTATTTGGGAGTAAAAAGTGTAGTTAGAATATAAGTATGAGTATAAGCATAAGTATAAGAGTTTAGGCAGTAGTAGTTGTAGTAGTAAATAGTAGTAGTAGTAGTAGTAAATTGCAGTAGTAGTTGTAGTAGTAAATAGTAGTAGTAGTAGTAGTAGTAAATAGTAGAAGTAGTAGTAAGTAGTAGTAGTAGTAGTAGTATTAGTAGTAAGTAGTAGTAATAGTAGTAGTAGTAAGTAGTAGTAGTAGTAGTAGTAGTAGTAGTAAGTAGTAGTAGTAGTAGTAGTAAGTAGTAGTAGTAGTAGTAGTAAGTAGTAGTAGTAGTAGTAGTAGTAGTAAGTAGTAGTAGTAGTAGTAGTAGTAGTAGTAGTAGTAAGTAGTAGTAGTAGTAGTAGTAAGTAGTAGTAGTAGTAGTAGTAAGTAGTAGTAGTAGTAGTAAAAAGTAGTAGTAGTAGTAGTAGTAGTAGTAGTAGTAAGTAGTAGTAGTAGTAAAAAGTAGTAGTAGTAGTAGTAGTAGTAGTAAGTAGTAGTAGTAGTACTAGTAAATAGTAGGAGCGAGAATAAAAACTTCACTTTTGGATGAACACTTTTACAGACTACACTACCAAATAATTATTTTTAGCCATTTTTAAACCATGCCAAGTTGGCATTGACTTATCTGAAACACTTAAAAATTTGATTGAATTTCTTTAAAATTTGAATAATACAAATAAATTTGAACTATCAGCGTATTTTGACAGACTTATTGTGTGTATAAAATGCATAATTTTATTTATATATTTCGCTATCCAATACCGACTCAAGTTTAGTTTAGTAAGTGGGTCAGCAGCGCCTATTGAAAACCGTTTTGACTACAGGGTATTGGCACTTGAAGGCGTGTGCGTGTGGGGTAACACCGGCTGTGGCGCCGCATCAATCATCTGGGGCGTGTAACGGTAACAGTTACGGCAACGGTAACCGTTACGGTAACAGCAGGACACGCACAGGAAGTGGAAGTGGCAGTGGAACTGGAAGCGGCTATGAGACAGATAGAAACTCCTGCTCTACATCGTGTCGAGCCCCGCCGCTTCGCGTTGCGTTTCGAGGCTACTACTCCTTTCCCTCCTTTCTCCCCCCTCACCACTTCTTCAGCTAGCCCCGTCCCCTCCATCCCCATCCAGTTCAGTTTGGTTCGGTTCATCTTCATAGTTTAGTGCTTTAGTGTTTTCAACTGATTTTTTGGTCGTTTCATCTTCGTAACAGTTTTCGAAAATGATAGCAATGACGATGGGAAACCTCAGACCAATTGCTAGGGGATGTTGCACGCGTGCTGTTGATGGGCCTCAACTCAGCTCAACTCAACTCGACTCGACTCGGCTCAATGCGACTTTCTACACTGTTATCATAAATTTCTAAAACTCAAATATAATCTAAATATAACACAAGAGTTTTTAGGTCAACTTCAAAAAATTGATCAATAGAATAAAATTAATAAATATTATTTTTTTTACAATTTTTTTTTTTTTTTCTAATTTTTTTTTGTATTTCCAAAAGCAACTAACATAAAGGGTTGTACTTGTTTGGATACTGCGCTTTTCTGCCAGTGTAGCACACTCTCCGCAGCTGTTCCCACTCGCAGCATCGCTCCAGATACTGAACTCTCTGCTCTGTTCCATTCTGTTTTGTTTGCGTGGAGGAACTGAATGTTCTGGGCACTCAACCGCGTCAGTTACCTGTGGCAAGCTGTTAACTAAGCGTATGGCAAATGTTTGCCAGCAGGAAGACGTTTAACCATGCTTATTAAAACAACAGCAAGCCCCCCAACACTCGCACTCCCACTCCCACTCCCGTTCCCACTCATCCATTTGGCAACAAGAGTAGTCAGTGAACCCAGCATAAGGCCACAGGGGGCATGCCATACTTTTGCTTTCAACGCTCTCAACTCTCAACTCTCTGCACTCATCTCTCAGCTCAGTTCACAGTTCTCAACAGCGATTTGGCATCGTTAGCAATACGCGCATATCTCCCGCCCCCCCATTTACCCCTCTCCCTACACTTCCCTAACACATTTCCCATACCCATACCCATCCCCATCCCCATCAATATTTATGATGTTAGTTTTAAATTAGCAAAACCAAACAGCGTTGCCATCAACGTTCCCATTCTAATTCCCATTCGCACCCATTTACATTTGTCAAATACTACAACAAGATATCTAACCCGTTGAGCTTTTTGTTTATCTCTCTCACTCTCCTTTCACTCTCCGTCCCTCTCCCTCCAACTCACCCTCTGCACAGTCTCCACCGCTCGCTTGTTGGAAAGCCAATTCCCTGGTGTATAGATGTGTTTGCATGAAAAGTGATTAAAATAATCATTGCATTTCAATCAAAGAGACTGAGCTTATTGTCGAGGTGTCTGGGTTAATGAGTCGCCCCCAGAAGTGTTACCAAGTTGGACAAATTAAAACGCTGCGCTGCTTGTGCGTTTTTTATGATATTTAATTACTGCCAAGATGTGGTCTAGTTTTAAAAACATAATTTATATTGAATAAGAGCAACATAAACGCTACTGTTCGCTATCCACACTATTTGATTTGTTTTGATTAACCAAGCACCTAAAAGTATGCAACATTTTCATGCATTAAGCCCATAAATTCTGAAATTCCATTAGATAAAACGTAACGTTTGTCTCATATTGCAACTTTCTCAAATTAAAATCTTTCTCCTTTTTAAATAGTGCAACTTTTGCTTTATGTTTCCGCTTAAAGTCATTTCCTGTTATGTAAATCATTACAAGTCAACATAAAGAACGTGCAACAGAATTTTTAATGATTTCTTAAATTGGATTTACGGCAGTGCCTACAATTTCTGTCTTTTTTCATTATTTTAACTTGTCTGGAGTACACAATATCTAAAGACCGGCGCTCGAAACATTGTCAAATCTTTTATGTAAATCGAAGCAATAACTTGGCCAAGTTTCTCTGTCAATTTCAGTTCAGTTGGCATAAACCGACCGGCTTAACCACAACTCCATTGCAGCAGAGGTTTTAGCTGGCAAATACCTTTTTGTGGTTGACTGAGGTCAAAGTCAAATAGGCTGACCACACAAACTGAGCTACAGCCGAAGAGAAAAAAAAGTAAAACAACAAAAAAAAAAACACGAGTTCACTTTAATGAGTTCACTAACTGTTCCGAGTCATTTTTACTTAGTTTCCTATTTGGTTGTGTGGCACTCTCCAAACCAATATCCCTGATATTGATACGTTTGCTCTGCACACCACAAATCACAGACCAATTAAATGAACAGCCGTGCTTCAATTAAAGCCCACCCTGCACCAGCACCACCACAGCACCACATCATCATTGGAGTCAGAGCATCAGCATCAGTGTTGCCATGGCCCAGTGCGACACGACGTTGTTGGCCAAGCAAAACGGCCAAAAACTTTTGCAGTTGACTGAAAGTTTCGACGTCGCTTTGTTGAGCGACAAATAAACCTGAGGGTTTGCCCACCAGTTCTAAGTTATGGGCGCAGGCAATGCAAAGTGACACAGAAGAACGTGCCTAATGTGAACCTCATGGAAAGTTGGGATATCAAATAATATAGATATAAATATATATAAATAAATGTAATGTGAGCAAAAAAGGCACTTCAATAAAATTCAAATAAAAATATAAACTAATAATATATATAAATATGGTTATATTTAAATGGGTATATCTTTAAAATTGCGTATACAAGAATAAATGTTGACGAAAGAAAATTGTTTGTTATTTGAATTTGATTGTTTGGTTATCGGCAGATTTTATTTCTCACGATGAGTGCATGCTCAGAACACATTTCATCACGGTTACCGGAAAAAGAGAAGGAAGATCAGTCTTGTCCTAATGATATACAGTTCACAGGTTCTTTACACTCGATAATAAATACTTATCCTAGACAATACTACTTGATATTTAACATTACTTGCTTGAAGTGTATCGGCAATCCCCTAAAATTATAGCTTTTATCGATATTCACATACAGTGGAATCCGGTTATAACGACACTCAAGGGACAGACGATTTTACGTCGTTATACCCGGTAGACCAGGACAGGAACTATAATCTGAATAAATATGTATGAAATAGAAATACAGTGGAATATGGTTATAACGGCATTCAAGGGACCGACGATTTTACGTCGTTATACCCGGTAGACGCTTTAAACGAAACGAGCAAAGAAAAAAAAGCTTGTATGGGGACCAAACAAGTCATCGAATTTTCGTCGCAATGACCAGACGGATGCTTTAAGCGAAGTGGTTATAACCGGATTTCACTGTATTTCAAACACCTTACAATTATTTTTTAAATTTATATCATATATGATATTACAAATGTATAGGAATAAATAAAAAAAAACAATAAAATGTAAAAATATATTTAAAAAATGACAAGCAAACTTATAAAATTATAAAATTATGATAGAATGCTTAAACGTCTTATAAAGCTTAGAATAAAAATAAAATTTAATGTAAAGAAATAAGTAAATAGGCATAGAATTAGATGCAGCTAGATATAAACATGAAAATAAATATCAGGTTGAGCACGATATGAAAAAAATGATAAACTTCAATATAAATAACACACAAGTGCAAATAATTAATAACAGGTAAAGTTTTTCAACTTTTTGCTGTTGTTGTCATTGAAAATGTTCGAAGATTTTTTGAATAGTTGGAAAACCAAAGACACTAACGCCGACAGCGTCGTCGACGTCGACGTTGAAGTTGACGTTGCCGTTACCGTTGGCAGTGCAGTTGACGTTGGCGTCTAAAAGAGTAAAATTCATGGAGTTTATATAAAGTTTGTTGTAACACAAAATGTGAAACTTTTTGATGTTTTATTAATTAACTTTTTGCATTTTACGGTGTGGGTGGCACAAGGTGCAAGGCAGGTAGGACCATGTGTAGGATGAGGAGGTGCACGGAAAGGGGAAAAATAGAAAACGGACGGTGTGGAGAGTAATACGTAGAGTTGCAGGCGTGCGGTTAAAACTTTGATGCCTTTTTAGTGACGTGGAACACATATTCAGGCTCGCATAGTAACTTACTTGGAGCATTTTAAAATATTAATGATGGTGTTCGGGACCAGGGACGTCAAGGCAAAACATATGAGACTTTGGGCGTCATAGTAGGCGTGGGCGTGGGCGTGGACGTGGGCGTGGGCGTGGATGTGGGCCTGGACTTGGCCGTCGCAATGGACGTGGGAGTGTGCAACTTTTTTGCATTTTCTGACTTTTTTGCATTTGCCGACTTTTTTCAAGCTTTTGGGCACAAAATTGTTTACCAAGTACTTTCGCCATCTTCCACCTAATTGCTCGTAAAATGTAAAAGGCCAACAAAATAAAAAAAAAAACACTCAAAGAGAAAACGAACAACTACCAAAAAAAAAAATAAAGTGATTGCAAAATGCACGAAACTTTTTATCAAAAAAGCGGTGCGAATGCGGAGACGCCGAAAAGTAAATAAAGAAAAATACAAAAAAAAGATGAAAAATATTGCGCATACGCACAGTTTGACCATTGGCAGAGCACGCGTG
The DNA here is from genome assembly GCA_018152125.1 of Drosophila dunni. NCBI lineage: Eukaryota > Metazoa > Arthropoda > Insecta > Diptera > Drosophilidae > Drosophila > Drosophila dunni. The sequence goes on along the minus strand of JAECXC010000648.1, from coordinate 1,308,291 downwards.
CTCATTAATATATTATCGAGTTGAATGCAGATGAAGCTAGCTCTCTAGCAAACGGCACAAAGACCAAGCTGCGACTTCATTATAAATCTTCGAAAATATGCCATAAATAATGCAAACAATTTGCCAGCACAGAAAAACCATTCAAAACGCAGTCCAAGAAAACTCACACAAACAAACAGGCAGGCGCTCACACACACACACACACACACGCACACAGGGGCAATAACGCAAACACACACACACACACACTGAGGCAAAGGAAATGGCAAACAACAAACGCAGAAATTGGGCTATTGGCTAACAGAAACAAAGAAAGGCCGCGACATCAGCACCAGCAGCAGCAACAACAACAACAAAATTTCATTCATGAAGAATGAATGTGTGCTTCCCCAAACAATTTTTAAATTATTTGTTTTCTTTTTTATATAAATTAAAAAAATATATATATATTTTTGAACTAAAAAACGAGTAAACCTTAATATAATGCATGAACATCATTTTGCTGTGAGACATCATAGTACCGAAAACTAAGCTAGTGACGTATACTTAAAAGTATACAACATTATCTTCAGTGGAAGAATAATGTATATTTGTTGCTGGTAACCTTTCTAGCAGAATGAATGCTTTGACTTTGAATTTACAGTGGAATCCGGTTATAACGACTCCGTTTAAAGCGTCCGTTCGGTCATTGCGACGAAAATTCGATGAATTGTTTGGTCCCCATACAAGCTTTTTTTTTCTTTGCTCGATTCGGTTAAAGCGTCTACCGGGTATAACGACGTAAAATCGTCGGTTCCTTGAGTGTCGTTATAACCGGATTCCACTGTCTTTCTATTTCATACAAATTTATTCAGATTAAAGTTCGATTTGGCAATATGAACCATGTAAAATATTCGTATATTTAAATTATTTTAGCATTTAAATATAAATTAAATTTAAATTTCCATTTCGATACAAATATACAGCTCCCTCAGGCGGACAGCTCCCTTAGCCGCATGAATTCTATAGTTTTTTAGCATGATTTTCATACAAAATCCGTTCTCTTAAGCGGACATCTACCTTGGTGCGGACAAAAATACTGGAACCATAGCTGTCCGGCCGAGGGAGCTTTCAGTGTAATGACAAATATTCATCAAGATATTTTGTTTTAGCACTAACCATAGAACAAAGCCTACTAGCAAACGCTAACCTACTCATGGACCCCCACAGAGCTTCGGCAAAAAGCCGAGCGCATAGTGCTCCAGAGAACCGAGTGGTGCTACCAGTACTATCCTCACCAAATTTGATCCGGATCGGACAACTATAGCCTATGGCTGCCATAGGACAAATCTGAAAAATCGCATTCGAAAGAGTTCGAGGTCGTACGAGGTTTTACGGTCGGCTCGCTCGACTGTAGCCTTTCTTACTTGAAAGTTTAAGAAACTTAAACTTCAAAATTTGAATCCTACAAATTAAAGCAAAGTGTAAACCAATATCTGGTAAAATTTTCAAAAGCTTAAATGCAAAAACTGTTGCTGTCTGTTGACTGAATTCATAAGCCAAACCGTTATTAAAATATACACATATTTGCACTACAATTTCGGGACTGAGTCTTTCATTATTTTTCTCTTTTTTTTCCATATTTTTTTGTGTTGCTCTCAGCTAGGGTATATGTTCTTATAAGAGGAACAATAACAACAACAACAATAACAACAACAACAAGAACAACGGCAACTGGCGAGTGAAGGCAGGCAAACTTGAATTTGGCGCGGCAATAAAAAAAATTGTGCTTTGCTTGCGTTGAATTAACAGACACCGAGAAGCACCACCAAAAAAAAAAAAAAAAAAACAGCATAAAGGTTGGCGGGTAACGGGGCAGAATAAAGGCCGGAATGTTGTAGATACTACGGGGTAATACGGGTAGCCACGGAGCACGAAGCCGCGCAGCATAACGGCACAACAACGCGCACCAGGCACGAGTACAAAAGTACAATAAAATTGCATACGAAATCAGTTTACTGCAGACGAAAAAATTAAATTAATGAAGAGAAATGGTAATAAAGCGTTAGTCACGTGTGTCTCACCGACATGCCGACATCTACCCTGCTCCCTACCCATCCCATCCCAAACCCCTCCGTATCCCTCGCCTCATCCCCAACACTCTTAGCTCTCTTAGCCGCCGCTTCAGTTCACTGCAAAATGAACAACAATAATAGCTGAATAAACTATGCCGGTTATAGAAGTGACAAAGACCAAGAGACAGATAAAGAGAAATGGCGAAATGAAAGAGATCGAGAACGAGAAGGAGAAGGAGAACGGGAACGAGAATAAAAGAAAAACCTAAAAGCATAAAGAGCAGATAATAGGCAAGCTTAGAGTGAATGTCTAGGTGCATTTTTGCAAAAACAAAACTAATATTTAACTAATTTTAGCAGCTTTATTCAAGCGCGGCAGAGCATGTTGATGTGTGACGTCACTGCCATTGTTCGTGGAAAGCAGAATAAAATTTATGAAATTATTTGAGCAAATTATAAGCACAAACTTAATCTGCGATTAATTTACAAGTGTCTGTACATAAAATTGCTGTGGAAATCAATGCTTTTAAGCCGAGCGAAAATTCCATTACTTAAGTATTTACTAAGACTGTTTATTAGGAATTTATTTGGGCTTTTAAAAAAGCGTTAAAATTATTCTACATATTTATTTATTTATATTTTTTTTTGATTTTATTCATTTTATTCATTTTATCTATTTTATTTTATTTTTTTTTTCCATTTTATTTATTTTATTTATTTCATTTATTTAAATTATTTTATAAATTTCATTTGTTTTATTTATTTTATTTATATTATTCATTTCATTCATATTATTCATTTTATTTATTTTATTCATTTTATTTCTTTTATTAATTTTATTCACTTTATTCACTTGATTCATTTAATTCATTTTATTTATTTTATTCATTTTATTTATTTTATTCATTTTACTCATTTTATTTACTTTATTCATTTTATTTACTTTATTCATTTAATTTATTTTATTCATTTTATTTACTTTATTTATTTTCTAATTTATATAAATATTTCCTCTTTTAATTTTGTAGTTATTTCTGCTTTTATTCGATTACTGTGATACTTTTAAAATCCAATTAGCAAAACAAAAGTTTTTATTTAATAATTTTATTGATTTCAATTAAATATACAAACAAAAGTAACAATTAGTTTGCCGTAAAGCATCAGATATGGGATAAAAGGATTCGTTTGATGACTTTAGCCTTCAGATAAGCCGCAATCCAACCACCTTTCCGACAAGGTGACATTAATTAAGCATTGAAGCGTGCGCAAATTAACAATTAAATATATAAGCTTAGGGCTCGTTTTATAGATAATACAATTTAAAGCCAATTTGGTTGATTAAAAGCTAATTAATGAGGGGCTTTAAATACGCATAAATTATGCCCACAAAGTTAATGAATTCTTCTTATTTTTTTTTTTTTTGTCTATTTTGCCCATCAGATTCTTTTGCTGTTTATCGACAACATAAATGACTGCCACACAGACACAATTGGTTTGTATGGGTGTGGGAGTGTGCGTGTGTGTGTGTGTGTGTGGAAGGAGTGTTGCAACTTTCCACTGTTTACACCGCAAATATGGCTCAAAAGCAAATCAAGCATAATCAAATTATTTCCACTCGATTGGTGTTTATTGATAAATTATACCACACACAATATTTTGATAACATCAATTATAGTCTCCAATGGCAGCTGCAAGCGCCAATGCCAACGACAACCCCAATCCCAGCTCACCACCCCTACTCCAGCCCCAAACCCCTAGGGCCTATACCCTAACACACACACACACACACGCACACTCCCTTAGACAATATTGTCATTGATTCAAACTGAAACCCAAAGCGAAACCATAGAAATTTCTTTCAAAGGCTTTTTCTTTATATACATTTGTATAACCTTGCTGATATATAGGGTAGCACGGGGTATGCTAGACTAGAGACTAAAACGTCCTAGGAAAAACCAATGTGTCTTTCAAATTTTGTTTACAAGTTTAAAAATATTTCAAGCCAAAAATGTTATAAAAAATCAAAAATAGCAAACACTTTTCACAGTTGGCTTTCATACAGAAAAATTGTTATTTAGTTATAAAAACTGTTACAAATTAATTAAATTTCATGCTCAAAAAAATACAACATAATATTCCAATTCTTTATGTTAAATTTAAATTAAATATGCAATAAAATAAGATAAATGGAATACAGTTTTTAAGCATTTATATAAAGCTTTTCAAAACATCAACAAAATTAATATAAAAAATTAAAATTTTTTTTTTTTTCATTTATTAAGCAGATATTTAAGATATATCAAATAAATATAATTTTGTACATTTATTAAAGTATTACTTGTTTTTTTTTTTTATATAAATATAAATGTTTTTTTTTTTTTATTATTTACTTATTTAATTTTATTTTAATTTTTAGTATAATTAGCAGGCTGTTTATGAAACAAATTTCTAAAAGTATTTTAATTTAAAACAAAATATTTTATTTTATAGTTATCACTATACAAACACTTTACTTTAGAATAAATTATATGTTTTTAATTACTTTTTCAATTACTTTATTTAAATTATAAATAATCTACCCTGTGTTTAATTGGCTTATCCTTTTTGTTAGGGCATCTAAGCTTCGTTAACCTTTTACTAAAGAGTTTTATTCTTCTTATATTCGCACACACATCTGCAAGCTGTGTGTGTGTGTGTGTGTAATCGTATACAGATAGTGCGGTTTCTATATGGGTGTTAATAAAAACTGTATTGAGTTAATACAGCGACAATAGGGGTGAAATTTTTATCATGCCATAGCTTAAATGCATAAATATTTATCTGATTGTTTCAGCTGATACTGTGCAGTTTAGTACGGTATGTGCTGAATTTCCATGATTTTAATCAGTGCCATATAATATGGTCACCCACACTCTGCTCCTGATACCTTAATAAATGTTATAGGTTTTTCATTCAGCCCATTTATATATACTTATATATCATTTGCTCAAACAAATTTTTGCTGCATGTGTATATATTTTTATCTATTTTTATTTTTTTTTCTCACAAAAATAAATAGTTATATGCACATTTTTTTATCTTACATTTTTTTGTTGTTGTGCATAATAGGATCAGAGTTACGTGTATGCTAATGAAGTTATCAGATATTTAAAGTAAAACACGTTGGCGTACATTAAACTGCTTTAGACTGGCCTCCAATTGAGCACAACAAACACACATAAATTAAAGTTTTGTATATGAAATGAAATATATATTAAATTATTTAAAAATCCGAAATTTGTTAATGTATGGGTTGCACTTGAAAGCTGGTGAAAATAATTGTTTGATTTTAGTTTTAAGTAATCAAAAAAAATTTTAATTTTATTTTCTCTGTTTTGATATATTTAAAAAAGTCATTTAAAACGTAGGCTCTAAATTTATATACTTTTAAAGTGGTATAGGGGTATACTTAATGCCCCCTATAGGTAGAAAGTGCACAACTCAATATGCCTACAGGAGGTATAAAGAATGCCATATAATATGGTATGCCCCTATTTTATTTTATATATATATATATTATATTATATATTTTTTATTATATAATATTTTACTATCCACTAATGCCAATCCATACTCGTGCTCAAGCTGGCGCTCTAGATTTTAAAAAAGCTACAAAACAATAGAGTTCACTCAAATATTTTCGACATATTTTCCCACTTTAATCACCAAACTATAAATAAAACTTTCAGCTTACAGTTAAGTTCCTCCAGTTTACTCCAACTCCAATTTATATAAATGAAATAGTTAAAATTTGGTTTAATTTACCTTTTGAGTTGGTGTGTGTCACAAACTTGGCTAAGACCGTTGTTTATACGCTGGTATTGTTGTTTCTATTAGTGTTTGCTATTATTGTTCTCTGTTCACTCCCCTCGTTGTCGCTTGTGTTGTCGTGGATCAACGTATTGTGGCAGGAGTAACAATTTGGTGGCCCATGTGTTTTTATGTCTGGCCACAATTGATTTGTAATCTTGGTAAACAGGATTTAACAGATTAGACGTGTAACAAGCGACCGATAATCACACAACACGCACCCCACAAGTACACACACACACGCAGACACACACACACACGCAGACAGAGGCAGACAGACACACGTGTCCGTGGACCTCTTCAATTTTGGTTCTTGTTTTTTTTTTTGTGTTTTTTTTTTGTCCGTTGCTTTATTTGCGCTTTGCTACACACACACAAAACCCACAACCACACACACACACACACTGCTACACACTCTGATACACACAGGCAGTTAGTGCCACATTGTATGATTGATACTTAATGCAGCTTTTAACATCGTTAGGATATCGTCGTCCTGTTTGGCTTCACATTCAGCTCTAATCGTCGGCTTTATTGGTATTTCTTTGGCTTTTGTTTGACTTTCAGCTGGCTGCCAATTAATCGCCTAACGAGTGAGAACTACAACCACTTCCCTTGTCCCCTAAATCCCCTTGCCTTCCCTACCATTCCCCAAATGTCTCCCATTTTCCACATTTTCCACATTTCCCTCCGTAATTCTCGTTTCTCACAATTTATGCATTTGTCAATGTTAATTGATGATGAGCACTCTTTTAGCGGTCACTGTTTAGCCAGTGATTTAGTCGGTCAGTCAGTTAGTCGGTCGGTCAGTCAGTCAGTCAGTCAGTTGGTCAATCAGCCGACTGTTCTTACGTTTAATTTATGTCAATGCTTCATTTTGATAACTGCGCCAATGGCAGGTGTATATGTTTGCCTCTAATGAAGCGGCAACGACACAAAGACACACAAACACACACACACACGCACACACACACACACACACGCACACTTAAACACACTCATATGCACATATGTGAACAATCTGAATACATTCAATCTGCTATTAAAGACCATTTGCAATTTAGATTATGGCCATGAGCCACAAAATCTCTGATGCAGGAGAAACACGCCTAATTACCATTCGTTGTCGTTGTCGTTGTACCTATCGCCATTGCTAGAGATGACCGCAAAGCGTTGCGATACTATCGTAACCATGAATTTTGATAATTTTTAAAGTTAAATGCTTTTCTGTGCGTCCGTTCGTAGTAACACCTGCATAGCAGAGTCTATAAGAGCTAGAGAGACCATATTTGGAATGAATGTCCGTCAGGCAGACCAAACCAATTTCATTTTACCATAATTTAGAAACACTCGAGCCATCGAAAATTGCTCTGACCGCCTGAGCTAGTGCAAAAAGCGCCACGGTGACCATTTGAACTATATTTTGTACATACAGTGGAATCCGGTTATAACGACTCCGCTTAAAGCGTCCGTCCGGTCATTGCGATGACTTGTTTGGTCCCCATACAAGCTTTTTTTTTTTAGCCCGTTTCGGTTAAAGCGACGTAAAATCGTCGGTCCCTGGAGTGTCGTTACAACCGGATTCCACTGTACTTTGATCAAGTCATAAAGGGCATGAAATACTCAATCTAATAAAGCAAAACAAAGCCAATTTTAGGCGTTACTGTATTTTATTTCAATTTAAAATACTATCGTTCTTATAGGTAAGCCCTTTATTGAAGCTATCGTGTATGTTACCATTATAACGATACTCAGCAAGTTTAACTTGGATCGTTTAAATATATCCCACAGCTTCCATAGTACAAATCACTCAAAAATTGATAATTTGTTTGATATAATGCACGCTTGAATAAGTACAGGGTCTTTAATATACGGCACGCTCTACTGTAGGTTTACTTGCTTTACATGCTATAAGTTTCCAGTTTCAAAACAAATCAGCAATTGTGTGTGCTCCAGTTTAAGAACAGGGTTCCAGGCAGCATGGAAAAAACTCAGTCTATTAGTCTTAAGATAAGAATGCAGTTTTTGGCAGCTAAAGATTTAGTTTCAAAATGTTTATGTCAATAAAATATTACTCATATTATAATTTTAAATTATCTTCTAGCTAAACAAATTACGAATTAAATGTTCGAAAGCCAACTAATTAAATTTTCGTTGAATTAATTGGAGTAATTCCAACTGTGAGTACTTTTTGGATTACCAATGCGACCAACAATTTGAGTTGGAGTTTATTATTCACAGTTGCAACGGCAGTGATAAAAATTTCAGGCAATTATCCAGTTCAATCCATTGGGTCATTACGTTGCCTTTTGATCTGCGAACTTGCAACTCCAAAAAGTGCAAAACTCAAAATCGAAAACCGAAAAAGTAGCAAATTTTGGAAGCCCCAAAAATACGCAGAAAATAAATCGAACCAAACATTTGGTGGCAAAGTTGTTGTGTGTTGGTAATCAAACGCTTAATTAATATGACACATCAACACACACACACACAGTCAAACACACACACACAGTTGGGTTGGAAACTATTTGGGAGAACCACACGAAAAGATTGGGTAAAGAGGTGAATACTGAGGGGGAGCGGAGAAGGATGGGGAGTGAAGGGGGCGTGGTTATTTGGGGGACATTTGGGAAACCCATTGGCAATTTCCAAATGTCTGGCGATTTTTGGTGACCTCGCGGTCGCCTGGCAACGTTTTTCGGTTTTTGGCATATTACTGATAACACTCCTGGCAAATGGACGACCCAACACAGCAACAACAGCAACATCAACACCAACCAGTAATGAGTACAGGACCAGCTCGAAGGCTTCGGATTCTCAGTAATTGCTTCATAATTGAACAATTATGCAAACGTGATTGAAGTGATTATAGGGCCACTTATGCGCCACTGTTTATGTCCTCTTCCTCCTGCCATCGTCATCCTCATTCTCAATGCCGATTCGTGATTTCTGATTTCCCAGTTTCCCACTTCTCTGATTCCCGTTTATATTTCCGTTTCATTTCACAGCCGACAATCAGAAATCTTCATTAAAATGCGATACTGCATAAGCCACAACTTAATCGCATCAACTTAATCATTTGAATGAATTCTTTTAAGCCTTATCGTAGTACATAGTGTTGACTTGGTGAAAAGTGTTTTTAGCATATATAGCATATATTTTAGCAGAAGTAGTAGTAGTAGTAGTAGTAGTAGTAGTAGTAGTAGTAGTAGTAGTAGTAGTAGTAGTAGTTGTTGCAGTAGTAGTAGTAGTAGTAGTAGTAGTAGCAGTAGTAGTAGTAGTAGTAGCAGTAGTAGTAGTAGTAGTAGTAGTAGTAGTAGTAGTAGTAGTAGTAGTAGTAGTAGTAGTAGTAGTAGTAGTAGTAGTTGTAGCAGTAGTAGTAGTAGTAGTAGTTGTAGTTGTAGTAGTAGTAGTAGTAGTAGTAGTAGTAGTAGTAGTAGTAGTAGTAGTAGTAGTAGTAGAAGTAGCTGTAGTAGTAGTAGTAGTAGTAGTAGTAGTAGTAGTAGTAGTAGTAGTAGTAGTAGTAGTAGTAGTAGTAGTAATAGTAGTAGTAGTAGTTGTAGCAGTAGTAGTAGTAGTAGTAGTAGTAGTAGTAGTAGTAGTTGGTAGTAGTAGTAGTAGTAGTAGTAGTAGTAGTAGTAGTAGTCGTAGTAGTAGTCGGAAAAGAAAAAATTGAGTTGGTGCAGTCGTTGAAAAGGAAGAATGCATAAATAACCGAGTTGCGTAAAACACGAAAACCAAATGAAATAACATTGAATTAAAATATTTAAAGTTAATAAAAGTGTTTCTTTTTAACGGTGGCCATCTGGAGTATAATAGAAATATTTGCATATTTGTTGAAAAAATTAGCTAAGAATACAAAACTGTTTAAGGAATTCAAAAAGCTGAATTATTAATCTTAATTCTCAAATGCTATCCTACTAAATGTTTAACAAAACAGTCTCTTGAATATTTAATTAGAAATTAAATTTGTTTGAATTTTATTTTCAGTGACAAATATATTTTTTTAAATTAACTGCAGAAGTTTATACACAAAGGATTTTCACAGCGAGTCAACGATATTGATTTCATGTCGTATAAAAAAGCACTGCTTTCATAAAAAATTATACACTAATTATTCAGCCCTATAGCAGTATTATGGTCTAGAAAAATATTGAATTTTATGCTGCTAAAAATAACAAACAAACTAAAAAGAAAAGCAAACAATTTCGATGAAAAAAATGGTTTTATATAACTGAAAATGTCTTAATAATGAAAATACCTTGGTCACTTCTCGTAATATAATTTTACAACTGAAATTACGTTAAATTTCAATAACATTTTCTAGTGCTTGCAGCACTTGCCAATCAATCAGCTACAAATCTCTTAAAACTAAACCCATGTCTAACAGCCAATTCAAGTGCTAAAAAGAAAGAAAGAAAAAAAAGAAATACTCAAAATTCGTTACATCATGTTTTTGGGATTTTTTTATGATATTGCAGATACTTTATACACTGATACAAAATAGTAAACTACACTATAAAGACATTTGATATTTATACATTCTTTTTTTTAAGTCTCAGCAGTTGTGTGATTTAATGTAATTCGGTGTGTGATAAAAACGACTTAAGCGATTTGTGCAGCTTAGAAAGTCGTAAAGCCTCCAAAAGAGTGTCGACAAGTTATAGAGGATGAAGCAGTAGAAAAAGCGGAGAAGTAGAAGAAGAGAAAGAAGTAGACGCAGACGATACGCTGCGATGGTTAGAGCAATTGCCGAAATTCTAGACCGAATGACTTAACTTATGAAGAGGAAATTTGTTATGCGCGCGGAAAAGACATAAAAAAAGGAAAACGCCAAAGGCAAAAACAATTGCAAAAAAAAAAAACCCCCAAAAAAAAAAAAGGGAAAATCAAAACGCGTTGCGAGGCGACAAAACACACCCAAGACACACAAAATTTGAATGGAAATGGAGTTGGAGTGCCCAACTCGACTTGGACTGAGATTCAAACTGAAACTGAAACGGGGCGTTGCAACCAAAAATAAAAAATAAAATAAACTTGAAAAAAAACTAGTAGTTGAAATTTGCACACTTAAAATGCGTCTTTATTTTGTGGTATGCTTATTTTTTATTATTTTTAACATTATCACTGATACTTGCTTCGTTTTATTGCCGAAATTGTTTATGAATTGGAAAATTAAATTTCCAACTGTGCTGGGAGTGCGTGTGTGTGTGTGTGTGTGCGTGTGTGTGTCGTGTGTGTACATGTGAAAGTTTATTTGCTTGTGGAAAGTTCAATTCAAATTGCATGCTTTGCAGCACAACACAATCAGGAAACCGCCTTTTTAACCCTACTCCAACACCCACAAACCCCAGAGTACCGACTTTCTCAGAACTCACTGCGAGCTTCATTTGAATTCGACTATTATTTCTTGCGACTGCTTCAAATGGAGCAACTTTTTGTTACTCTCCTAAACAACAACAAGGACTACAACACAAATAAGCAGACATCAAATTAAAAAATAAAACCTCGATAAAGGCAGAACTCAATAAATTTTTTTTAGTCTTTATTTATAAGAACAAACAAATTATTTTTTAATTTTAAAGCCTGTAAAGTTTTCTTGTTCACCTGTTATCTAAAATCATTTTAAGCAAATTTTTTTACAATTTTTTTAAGCAAAAAGTGATGTGAGTACTTTGATTTTGTGTAATCTGCATAACAAAATTAATCAGTTTCACTGTTTTACATGTAGAAAATAAAAACAAATATTTTTTAAAAATATTTCCAAGTATAAATCAATAAAAAATAAATGGCAAACTATTTTACTTACTTTAATCGGCTTGTTTTTCAAACCTAACTTAGAGTTTAAGATATGCTTATGTTTATATTAAAGTAGTTTAAGTTTAAAAACAGAATATTTGAAAAACAAACTAAATTTAATTGCATGCACTTTAAAGTTTTTGCTATTGTATCTTTCCCAAGAACTTCAAATTAAAATCCATTTATTAGTTTGTGCCATTTTTCTAAACCTTAATTTAAAATTGGCTTGAGTAGTTTACAAAAAAAAATTAAAATACCATTTGTTTAACAATGAATTTTCCTATTAACATAAAATATTTATCACACATTAAATTCAATCTCTTTTATGATTAAGCTATCAGACAAATAAATAAATTGAAATTAGCATGTAATTAGTTAAAAGACTTGATTGTCAATATAAAGACGAATTAAGACAATAGTTGGCATTACCGATTGACCAGCAACAACAACGAATGGCTGACAAACAACCAGAACAGCAAATGAATTTGTATTGAGATAAGAAAGGAAGCTAAGAAGGTGGGAAGGTGGGAGGTGGGGATGGGCAGGAAGGTGGGGGAAACCAGGTAGGTGGGAAGCTATAAAGCTGGATAGCGAAGAGAACATTGAATGAATTCTAGTCAGACTTGTGGAGGACAGGGACAGCTATCTATTTGAGTCAACCATTCAGCTGTCATTTCATTATTTATACTGCTGATTAAATTTCCGCTTATACTCATTAAGTTCCATTGTGAAACCACTTCCGTTGGCAGCCATCGCCATCGCCATCGTCATCGTCATCATCAGCAGACAGCAGGAGGGCTACAGGACACCAGCCAAGGGACAGCTACACTGGGAAAAAGAAATCACTGGCAAAATTATGCTTGAAGTAAAACATACAACTAAGAAACTGTGAACTATAAAAATTACTCTTTAGAAAAAATAATTTTTAATAAAATTAATTAACTAATGTACGTTTTCAATTTATAATTAATAATTAAGAATTATTAAACTAAGAAAAATTAAGAAAAACCTTAGAAATTAAATAATGACATGAAAAAAATTATTTTTTGTGCCACAATTCTGATTGATTACTATTAAAATTAGTTTAAATTTCTTTACAAAAATTTAACATGTTTAAAAAAACATATTTTGATATATTTAGAAAATTTATTTATATATTTAGAGAGTATTAATAAATATATAAGTATATACGTTTTAAGATAAAAGCTGAGTAAAATATATAATAACTCATCACATATTTTTTTTCTTCTGTTAAGAATTTTAATGAAAATATTTTCCCCATTTTGAAAATATTTATGAGTTTATCTTAAACTTAAGATATAAACAAAATTAATGTAGTTTCTGTTTTTAAAAAATCGTAAAAATTGTTCGCATTTTTTTAGCCCAAAATATTTAAATTGTAAAACATTTTTGAAAGTGTACCGTTATTAAGCTAACGCCAAAGTCAGAATCCAAGAGTGTCATAGCTGGCAAGCTTAGAGGCCGAAGTTGCTATCGGTGTCCGTGCCCCTATCCGTGTCGCAGTCCGTGTCGAGGATAACAAACTAATTAAATCTACGTCAGCTGTAAAGGCAAAAATGTTTTCTAGGTGCGAAACTTACCAAACACTTCAAAATCACAATTGAGCCCACAATTAACAAGATAACGGAGACAAGACCACAGCATAGAATGCAACATAAAACGGCGAGCGAAAAGGGAATGGAATGGAACGGAATAAAACGGAATAGAACGAAGCGAAAGAAAACGAAACGAGTAAAGTTAAGTAAACAACTGACAAAAGACAATCTAAGTTTTGCCAAGATTTCTTTTGATAACGCTTGTAATAGTTACACAAAATCACGCAACTCAAATTAATTAAATAAACAAAAAGTAAACAAACACACACACACACACACACAAGAAACTAGAGTTAGACAAAAGTTTAAACATTATTGAAGCCAAAACTTAATACCTGAAAATTTACCTTAAAAAAAAATTAATTACAATAAAATTTGCTACTACATGCACAGCGGTGCAGCTAAAGATGAGACAAGTATTATAAGAAAATAAACTAGGGATGCAACTAGATATAGCTGGGAATAATACTAGGGCTGAGAACTCAGATTGCACTGGAGGTAAATAAAATAAGACTAGACTGCAGATAAGCATAAAAATTAAAGAACTTAAAAATTTAACTAAAAATAAAATTAGACATGACATTAGGCAAAACAAGAAGACAAGCTATATGATATAGAAGTCCGATGGGATACGATTAGAAATTGATTCTCTGTGAATTTCGTTGAAATCGGTCAACAGATACAGAAAATGTTCATACATTTGCATGCATTTCGACCGATTTTCCTATGGGAGCTATATGATATAGTGCTCCGATCTCTCCGATTTTTAAAAATGATCTGCGTGCAGAGAGAATACACATCTTTACCAAGTTTCATTAATATAACTTTAAAACTGAGCGACTAGTTCGCATAGAAACAGAAGGACAGACAGACGGACATGGCTATATCGACTCAGCTGTTTATGCTGATCAAGAATATATATACTTTATGTGGTCGGAAACGCCTCCTTCAATGCGTTACAAACTTCGTGACAAAAACAATATACCCTCTGCAAGGATATAAAATGAAGAGCATAATATTTAAACTAGAAATTAAACCAAATAAAACGATACAGAAGACACAATTAGCCTTGTGATTAATGTACTGGCAAAAGAAGAGGTCATTAGTTTTAAGAAAAACCATGATACTAGTGATGAGATTAAAATAAAACAATTAAGTAAGCCGAGTTTAGATTAATAGACGGACTTTCATTTCAAATTTGGTGGCGCTAGCTCTTATAGTCTCAGAGATCTGAGTTTATACAGACAGACGGCAAGGACAGACAGGCATCACTATATCGAATCTGCATGGGCTGTTGAAGCTGATGAAGAACACTTGCAGTATATGGAGTCGGAATAGCCTCCTTCAGCCCGTCTAAGTAATTTGCTGAATTTTACCCAAATACTTCCAGCTAAAAGTCCAAAGACGTGATTTTGTATAAATTATAAATATTGTTTGCAATTGGCTCATCATTTTTGTTTTAATTTAATTAGGCCATACCGAAACTTGGTATTTAACAACTAAGAATTGCTGTGAAATGTTGTGAAAATAATAATTGAAATTGATTTGAAAACAACGAATGCCAACAGTGAACAAGAATAATTGAATTAAATTGCTTGCAATGCGGCCAAAGAATTTGAGAAAACAAAAGGAAGCAAAAGGTAAATTGATGAATAACACGACGAATAACAATTTTGTAATTAACAAAATCAATAAGCTTTTTGGAGGTGCGTGTGTGTGTGTGTGCGAGTACACAGCGATAATCCACGATGCTTGAAGTGAGGCAAACAATGAATAAACCGAATTGTTCACGAGATGCTTTGAAAATGGTTTCAAGGAGCTGGCAGCATTATAAAGCAGGTTGCACATCAATATTAATTGGTTGCATTGAAGTTTATCACGAATTACGATCACGTCACGCGTACATTGCCAACTGACATAAAAACACACACACACACGGGGAGTGGTTGGGCGGTGGGGTAGGAGGCAGGCAAGACAAGTATAACCAGTTGGCTGCTAGCGGTAAATACCCACCCAGTGTCATTATCCTTTTAACTTGCTCTCGGAATACGGCCAAACAGCCGCCGCCAGGTTGTGCGCGTTAATATGTCACACACACACACACATACACACACACCAACACTAGAAGCAGCCACACTCATACATATACGCGCATCAAGCACGTGCCCATTGCCAAAAACTTTACACACACACACCCATACAAACAAGACGACAAACCCACAGAAGACAAACCCCGACAGACCCAGACGGACAGACGACCGGGCGGGCAGACACTTAAGGGGGAGGCCGGGGTAAGGCCAACTTTTAACTGCCTGCGTCGTGACATTAGCCTAAGGTGCGCCGACTTGCTCGTTGTCTTTGCCAGTGATGCGCTCATCTCGCAGCCAAGACTATCGCCAGTGCAGCTACAATTTCTGTAGCCAACTACAACAGTCTACGCTCACTCATTCCTCTCCCACTTACACACACACACAGACACCCCTCTCTACATGTACATACTTTATTTTTAATTAAAAAATGTATGTGCAATATATAAATTAAAAAGCATTTTTGTTTAGAGTTCGTGTCACGCGTGGCTTTGGCTGCATCACGCACAGCTCTAGACGCTTGTCTTCTAATTTTGCTGTTTGTGCTGCTTCAGTGCATCGCGTCTTCTACTTGCCCCTACTCCATCTACTTCTTCTACATTCTGTGTGTTCTGCTGCTTCTTATCCCTGTCGTCGATATATTTTTCATTTAGTTTTGTTTTGATTTGCCGCCTTATTCATTGCGACAGCATTGCAGTAGTCGTCGTCGTCGCCGTCGTCGTCGTCGTTCTGGCGGCCGCTGTCGTCGCGCTGCTGCTGTCGCTTCTGCCGCTTCTGCTGCTTACGTAATTTCCAGGATAAGCTGCAAAGTTACAACATTTTTCAGCCTGCAATAGCAGTGGAGCAGGCTGCAACACACATATGCTGCGACCGGAAGACAAAAACTCTGCAGCGACTGCGTTGCCGACTGCGACAGCATCCAGCACCAGCACCAGCACAGCAGCTCCTGCAGAGAAATGCAAAAGCAAACCGGGAAATGTTTTTGCTGCAACAGCAACAACAACAACAGTGACCGTTGCAGCAGCAGCCAAGCAGAGCAGAGAAAGAGAGAGAGAGAGAGTAAAACGAAGAGAGCATAAACGTCAGCGTGAGCGCATAAAGCAGACGCTCTCAGAAGCTTTTTTGACGGCTGCAGCTGCTGCACTTAAAAGCGCTTTTGCAATGCAGTGCTGCTCGCTGCTTGCTGCTTGCTGCTCTGCTCCTAGCTCTGCCACGACCTATGCCACTGTTACTGTTAAGCTTACATTAGCCGGCAATGTTAAGTGAAAGCTGGCGGGCATTTTGTCTCACAATTAGCCTGTTAACTAGCTTAATTATATGTTATTATGTCTATAATTGGATCAATTTATTTATTATCAACTTCAAAAAAGTCAAGTGAATATGGTTTTACTGTCGGGCATACAATTAAAAGCTCTGTACATTTTCTTTTTAACTTGTTGATGAGCAGCAATGAAAATATACGTTAGAGTGACCATGTTATATGAATTGACAAATTTTTTTAAAGAAAATTAAGCTATAATTTGGAGACACTACTTAGTTAACACTAGTAGTTAACAATCAAATTTAATGATTAGCACTATATTATTTTATGTATTTTTTTAATTTATCTGATTTCCATTTGGTTAATACTTGGGTTCGCTGAAAAGCCTCCGGGACTGTCAGCTAAATTTATAATGCGCGGCTCAAAACTAAAAACAAGAAATATCAGAAGATAAAAAAAACACACACACACATAAAGAAAAACAAAAAAAAATTGGATTGGATAAAGTGGGAGAAGCTGGGAAAAGTAGGAGTAGAAAACTTGAACCAAAAACTAAGCATAGAAGTGATTTATTTGATGTCACAGAAAAGCAGTCATGCATAAATATTTAGCATAACCCACAGTTCGCCAAAGATATTTAAATCAGCGCACATACATACAGCGGGACCAAGAGCGAAAGAGATAGAGCCAGAGAGGGAAATACTAGAATAGGAGGCACTACAAATATATCGATGGCAGGCCAAAAGTATAAAGATATGCTTTATGTTTGGAGCATGAAGGTGGACGACGCCTCCAACGGGCTGCTTATCTATGTCTATATCTGTGTGTGTGCGGGTGTAGGGGAACGAGCTAGGGATAGACTGGAGACTGGAGTCAGGAGTCTGGAGTCTGCAGGTCCGCAGTCCATGCGCCTACTTCAATATGCTCCACGAGGCAAGCAAAACAAGGCATATAAAAAGCCTTAAGCTTCGCAGACCAACGGCTCATGGAGCATCAATGGTACTCCTGCAAAGGCTCCACCCTCCCGCTGCCCCACACTTACACGCCTCCCCTTGATGGCGGCAAATCAAATATGCGCAAATAAATAAAAATGAAAATTCAAAGCGAAGTGCAAGGAGCAGAAAGGAAAACGCTGCAAAAAGAAAATAAGTGGAGAAAAAAAAATAAATCTTTAACTGTTGATACATTACAGCAAATAGGGGCGGTAGGGAAGGCGAGGCAGGCGAGGGAGGCGAGGGACTGCACACACACACATGTGCTGCTTAAGGTGAGCATTGCCCATTGCCCATGTTTGAAAAACACTTTACGGTATTTTTATAGTTTTGATATATTCATTGAAAGTGGTTTGGTATTTTTTTTTTTATTTTTTGCCTGTGTCCTTACTTTTTTCTTACTTTCTTTCCCACTGCTTTATGTGTTAGAAATGCTTTGAAATATTTATGAATCAATAAGAACGACAACAAATAAAGCCCCGTGTATTGCTGCCTGTCGGTCTTCCCAGTGTCTCCCTTGTGTCTCTCTTGTGTCTCCCATATTAAGATTGGCCAAAGGTTTCGCAGACTACATCATTTTACACACACCCCCCCTAAGACACACACAAACACTCCCGTCCTGGCAGCTGTCCAGCCTTAGATCCCTAGTCCTGCGAGTTGAGTGTTTGGTTAAGCAATTGTTTATGTAAACTTCAACGATTGGTTACCTACGAGCACCAACTCCACTGCTGTAAGCGGCGTCTTTTCGCCCCGAAAACTTTTGACAGACAGTGTACTTAAGTTCTGCCACACATCCTGATTCGGATTCTGCCACTGATTCTTTCGCAAACTTCTACTACTTTTTTCTACCAGTTTACCGTGGCAGACACTTTCACCTTTCCTTATTTTGGTGTGTAACAGGCGATTTCCTAAACATTTACTTGAGACTTTACTTGGTCCTCTGTAGGTCTCTAATTTAGCCCCCCAAATTTAGTTTAATTTCATTTATTAACTGACATTTTTTTAAAGACTTTTCTACTACAATAAAAACTCCTCCATTTCCGGCTAAAGACTTTATGGCAACACACTTTGTTACCACTGATGGGTTTTAGGCTCTAAACTTTGTCATTTTGGCCACTTGTTTTTTTGGAGGCCCTTTGATGCGAGCGCACAAAATTTAAATCATTTACGAAATATGCAGCAAGAAGAAAATTGTAGTCAAAGAGTGAAATAAAACAACTACAACAACTTGCAACTTGCAACTTGCAACTACAGCAGCTCCAACAATGCCACACGACGCACATGAGTGTGTGTGTGTGTGTCCCAGCATAGTATGCAGACAAGTGAAACAAGTAAGAAAACTTTTCGCGAGAGTACTCGACTGAGAGATGCCCTGTTTTGTACAACCTGTCATTACATCGTTTATTTTTAAACTGGTAAGAACTTAAATAGGTCCCTATTAGCTAACACACTCGTTTAAAAAGTCTTTAAAGTGGAATGAAGTAAAAAAAAAATGTATAAAATGCAGTGGAATCCGGTTATATCGACACTAAGGGGACCGACGATTTTACGTCGTTATACCCGGTAGACGCTTTAACCGAAACTAGCCAAGAAAAAAAGCTTGTATGTGGACCAAACAAGTCATCGAATTTTCGTCGCAATGACCGGACGGGCGCTTTAAGCGGAGTCGTTATAACCGGATTCCACTGTAGTTGGAAGCTTCTGAAACTTATAATACCGGCTACACTGAATAGTATTTGCCTGAATTAATAATCTTTTTTTAATTGCTGTAATGATATGCTATATTTATTATAATTCAAATATTTTCTCTAACTTTGTATATAGTTAATTAAAAACAATAAAAAATAATGACAAACATTTTCAAATTAATTTACAAAATCTTAGTTTTTCTGTTAAAGCAAAAATATTAAACTTGACACTGATTCTTCACAATAACTACAGTTCTTGCAAGTTCTAAAGAAGATATGAAAACAATGAATATTAATAAACTATTATTAACATAAATATGCTTAAAATGGGTTTAAATACATGCATGTTAAATTGTTTACTACTCCGTACCAATAGACAAAAAACTCCTCCTATAGAAGTTCTCCTCAAAGCAGTTAGACAAAAATATAATAAGAAATGCTATAAATATTAAAATCTTTTAAAAACACTTATTTTAATAAATATTTTCTATATTTTATAGTTATTAATATAAAATAAGAAAAATATTTACTAAAAAAAATGGTTTTTTAGAGTTTTTTTATAGTTTATAATAACAATTAAAAAAATATAGCTGAACTTAAGGCTTTTAAAATAAAATTAAACTCTTAACAATATGTTATCGAAGTGAGTTGAGAAAAGTTAAGAAAAATGTAAATTATTTAGTACAATATATATATATACATATATATATATATATATATGTATATGTATATATTTGTGAGTGCATTCATTGCATGCATTCATTGACGATATTTCGAGTCGAAATCAAATTGGTAACATCTGGTTAGGAGAGTATAGAAAGTAAGAGGGCATAAGGCCACGACATCTAGGGACTGAAAAGGCTGCGACCAAAGCACAAGGCAGGGCACACACACACACACACGTATATGTATATAAGTAAGTGTGTGTGCCTGACTGTGACTGTCATGTGCCACAAACCCACTAAACTAATGAAAAATGTGAAGCGACGGCACAAAAGGAAGCGCAATTTTTGCACACACAGAGACACACAGAGCATAAGAAACGTGGGGGGGAGAGGGAAAGAAAAATGAAGGAGAGCACAAGGAGGTGGAGAGGGTTGGGGAGAGGCAGTGGCAGAGGCAGAGTTCGTCGGCCATATGCAAAAAGCGGCACAACGAAATGTTAATTCCGTAATACTTTAAATGCGGCAGGCATCGAATGACATTTGCACTTTTGCTGCCACACCGTGCGCACAGTGGGGCCACTGAAACGAATACTAACTACAAACACACACTTACACACACACACATACGTGTCATGCAAGTGAAAGCGGTGTGTGTGAGTGTGTGTGTGTCTCTGCTAATATATATTTGTTGGCTTAAAATATATAACAGTAGGTGCAAAAACAGGCACAAGAATTGCACGTGCATGCACGAGACACGAATAGCTGACACAGAGCGGGAGAGACAGAGAGAGAGAGAGAGAGGGAGCGAGAAAGAGCACAGTGGAGAGTGAGAGGGAGAGCCAACAAATAGCAAAATGACGGAGAGGGGATACAGAGCAAGCTGACCGCAACAAAACACACAAAATACAATACAAAAGCAGCAAAAGGACTAACAAACTACGAGAACAAGAGAGAAAAGTACACTGACAAAAAAGACAGCTCAACAAAGTCATTTCTCTTCAATAAATATTTTATTTTATTAGCACTTAAAAACTAAAAAACTTTCATCGAAAACAAAGATGCAAAAAAATAATTTAATTTGTGCACCGCTTGAGTTCCTTACAGAAAAATGTAGCTGAGCCATACAAAAATATATTTTATTAAAAGACATAAATGTTTTATATTTTTATTGACTTAAAAATTTGATTAAAACTTTTTAAAAATAACTATTAGTTAATTTTTTAAGAAGCAGCCCCAAAAAAATAATTTTTTAATTGAAAGCATGACTTTTGTACCCATTGTTCTAAGACTTTTAAATATTTAATATTTTTTCTAACTATTTATTAATATAATATTCATAAAATTAACTTTGCATATTTAAGTAAAATCATCAAAGATATTTTTTATTTATAAATAGGAGGCCTACGAAACTAAACAAAAATAAATATCATAAATTCATTTAAAAAACATTGCGATGTTTTGAAATGTTTTCATTATTTTTAAATATTTATTTGTTTTTATTATTTTTTTTATTATTATTATTATTATTATTATTGTTATTATTATTATTATTATTATTATTATTATTATTATTATTATTATTATTATTATTATTATTATTATTATTATTATTATTTCAATGAGTTTTCCATTTAATTGAATAATTTTTGTAAGCGTGTAATGCGGAGATGTATTGAAATGAGGGGCGGCGAGCGGGGAGCAGAGAAAGTAAGATTTATAACAAAGGAACTGGGCTCAGGACATGGCCTGGGTCAGTTCGCACCTTCATTTGTGCGCTCGTTTGGCCTTTAACAAATGTGTACGCTGCTTTTTCATTACAATGACAGCGAATGCTACAATAGAATATGACATGTAGGCGATAAAATTATGCCCATAGCTGAAAGGCAATCACACACTAGCACACACACACGCACACCAGCACACACACACACCAGCACACACACCAACAGCTAAGCATACACAGTGAGAAAACAATGCTCCGATACGTCTCAACTTCAACTACAAGTCGAACTACGACTCCGGAATCGACTTCGACTACAAGTCGGAATCTAGCTAAAAGGTGAGCAATTGGTGTTAGTTTTGGTCACACATACACACACATACACGTATACACACAGATACACATTGGTGCAAACAGTGAGAGCGACAAATGCCGTTGCGGCAGTTGTGCTAATTTGTTTGTTTGCCGTTATCATTCCTTGTGCCCTGGACCTGAAGCTAAAGCTGGGTCACCATTGTCACAATGGCACAAAGGCAGCAGAGACAGAGGCAGCAACAGAGACAGAGACAGCAACAGAGCAAGCACAGTGAGCATTCACAATACACCTATAAAGACAGAGACAGTTAGACTACACACAACAGTGAGAGAGAGAGAGAGAGGGAGGAAGCATAGAAGAGGTCAGCTGGGAATAACGCTTACCGTTTAAGCGTCTTTAAGCCTTGTTCCTGTGCCTCACACACACACACACACATACACACCATGTTTTCACTCGACTTGAGCCGAAGAAATGCGAATATTTCATTGTAAATGTCGTCACCTCACATTCATTTTGGAATTGTGAAAATAATTACTTATAATCAACAATAATTGCCAAATCAATAAACAATTTTCTACTAACACTGTGCTTAATTGGCAGCTTTAGTGCTTCTCTCAGTCTCACCTGCAGTTTTGACTTTTAATTAAATTTTTTTTATCAATATAAAAAATAAAAATCTATCAAATTAAAATTTAAATAGTTTAATCACAATTGAATTTTGTTCTTGTAGCTAAGTGAGTTAATAGCCAAGGACTTATAATTTACTTTTCCTTAGCTTATGATAAATATTAAATAGTAATTTAAGATCGACTTCTTGTATTAACAAATAACCCGCTTGAAGCTTAATTACTTGCCTGCTTGTCTTTAATTGTTTTTCATAGTCAATTTGTAATTTTCGACCACCAACTGCTTTGACATGCATTGTTGAAAAATCACACGCTTAAACATTCTCAATGATTTGTAATTATTTTATTGTCCTCCTTCATGTATGTAACTTTGCATCCTAATGCCCAAAGTGATACTAATTAATAATGAAAAAGACAGCAGTTACAGCTGAATGCTTTCAATTCAATTAATGCGAAAAAAGTGTAGTTGCTTTTTACCACGACTTTTATTTTCATTTATTTAAACAAATGCAGCAAAAGGTAAAAAAAAGTAGAACAATAGAAATTAAAATAGGTTTGGCCTCATTGTGTTTTTAATTTGCTCAATTGTAGCAGTCAGTCACTTGAATTTAGCCTTCAACAGAGGCTTAAAACAGTTGGGAGTTAATGGAGTTTTTAAATAATACTTGATAGATTCCCACTAGATTTTTCTCTAGAGAAAACTTCGCCGACCTTATTAAAATAAACTGGAGTATTCTAATTTAGTTCACGAAATATTCTTTAACAGCTTTAAGTCAAAGGCAAAATATGGCAATGGCCGCCAATAAAAAGTATTGCCTACTTTTCAGCGCTTAAATGGGCAGCTGTTGAGAGTTAATGGAGTTTTTAAATAATATTTGATGGATTCCCACTAGATTTTTCTCTAGGAAAGCTTAGCCGACCCTATTAAAATAAACTGGAGTATTCTATTTTAGTTCCCGAAATATTCCTATCAAAATTTAGTGACTTTAACAACTTTAAGTCAAAGGCAAAATATGGCAATGGCCGCCAATAAAAAGTATTGCCTACTTTTCAGCGCTTAAATGGGTAGCAGACGTGCAGACGAGCCGACTTCCATCTAACTATCTTTCTGCTGGCATTCCTCGAGACTCGGCAGCAGTTGACACTGCCACAGACCGTGTGCTAGTTTTTTGATGCTGCAGCAGCTCCGTCTGTGTCTACTGTGGCTGCTCCTGGTCGGTCTCCTGCTCCTGGGACTGCTTATTTATCGTGTATTTTGTGTTGTAGCGCATATTAATCATAAAGCGGACACGCGTCGCTTTACGCACGTTCGGCGGTTGGCGGATACGGACGCGACAGCGCCAAGAAGACAAGCCAACAAGGAGCAGAGCGAAGACAAGGACTCCGGCTCGGAGTCAGATACAGGAAGAACAGCAGCAGCAGCAACAGTGGAGTAAAAATACCAGAGACATATAGCAGGGACAGGAACAGGAACGGAGACAGGAGCAGCAATGTAACCCAACTCTCGCTATTCCTTGTCTCGGACTTCTCGCATGAGAACTGAGCGTATTAGATTTAAGCGCGTTATAAATGAGCAGCGTATATTTTGGTTTTGCGACTCTAACTCATAAATCAAAATTTTCGTTTTTGGCATTTTTAAAGGCAACGAAAAGAACTTACTTACACACACACACACTCGCACACACACACACACACACAGGAGGCGACAAAAATAGCCCTTTGGCGTTCCCTCCGCCCACTCCCCCCGCCCACAGCGCGCTGAACGTCTGTTGGCTGCTGTCCATGACGGATGATTGGATTTTATGTTGATTACAAAAATGTGCAAGTCGAATTTGGTTTTGAGTTGTTCCTTTTTTTCGCTTTCTTTCCTTTTTTTTTTTGCTACTACTTTTATACATACGTATATGTATTTGCTGCGTCTCGTATTGCCAAGCATTTACCCATAGCCACAGCTAACACAACCATCATCATCATCATCATCATCATCGTCGTTATCATCGTCATCATCGTATCATGGATATTTGCTTGTTATTGGCCATATTTTAATGTGCTGGCCAACCGAGATTTGTCGTAGTACATGTTTGATTTATTTATGTGTTTATTTGGCCTGTTGTTGTTCCTTCTTTGATACACTTACCTAAAAGCATGTGCACTTTGTGATGAAGATTACAGCACATGGGTCTGTTATATAGTAATAGCAACAGTGGAAACGAATTAGTAAAACTTGTATTTTCCGTGTAGTTTTAACAACACAAAAAATCAATTAAGTAAAATATTTAAAACTGATATTATACTAAAAAAAAATATACAGTGGAATCCGGTTATAACGACTCCGCTTAAAGCGTCCGTCCGGTTATTGCGACGAAAATTCGATGACTTCTTTGGTCCCCATAAAAGCTTTTTTTTTTCTTTGCTCGTTTCGGTTAAAGCGTCTACCGGGTATAACGACGTAAAATCGTCGGTCCCTTGAGTGTCGTTATAACCGGATTCCACTTTATATCTAAAAAAGAGTTGAGGAGTCTATTACAGAAGGAGGCCCTTTCGACCCCATAAAGTATATATATTCCTCATCAACATCTACATTCGAGTCGATATAGCAATGCCAGTCTGTTCGTCCTGCTCTGTCAACCAAAATTTTAAAAGAAAGTCCGTCTAGGCAGGTCATACGCCCTCGCAAATTCTAAAAAACTGTCTACATAACACCATAACTTGGGAACTACTAGAGCTATCTATACCAAAGTCACACATTATGTGCGCTAACTAACCTCCCCAAGTTTGGATCAGACATGTCGATCGAAAATGACTTATTGTGTGAAATGAGTACGGCGTCTATTACAGTCTCTGTAGCCTTTTTTTCCTGTCTCTTCTTGTACTCTGAAAAAAATTTATCGAATTAAGAATACCCCAATAAGAGAATTTTGAAGAGAAACGTACATTTTTCTAGTGAATAAGTCGCACAGATGTAGTATCTAAAAGTGAAAGCCCAATGCCACGAAAGGAATGGATCGAGGTATATAGTACCTAAATCTGAAAAATTCTGTACCGCAGCTGTACAGAATTGGGAGTCTGAATCAAATTCCAACTGGGTCGTTACTAAATTCCTCTTCTCGTTCCCCTCACAGTAACAATAACAAATCAAAGAGTATTCAGTCGTCGACTTTTCGCTTGCACTCCTCTTCGAGTTTATTTTCTATTGCTTTTTGTTGATGTTGTTATTGTTATTGTTGTTAGCTATGCGTCTGTGATTACTCATAACGTTTTATGAGCACTCCCGCTCTCTGCCTCCCTCTTACGCTGGCTGTCTCTTTCTGGCATGGTAGTGCTGCTGTTGCTGTGAGTGTCTCATTCGATGTTCATGTCGTGTTTCTCATATCATCTCTCAGTAGAGTCGATTTGTTATTCGATTTGCATGCTAAGTACTAGAACTTTATTTGCATTCTACATAATAATTTAATTTTATTTGTTTTGCTGCATTCAGATGGCTCAAGCCAAGTTAAGTCTGGCCAAAACCAGCTGCTATTATTGTTAGTAGTGGCTAATGGCACCTTGGTGAGGTCCATTGATTGTATTGAGGGCGTCAGTTTCGGTTCGGACCAAAGCAACCAACTGGGCCTAATGCATTGCATGCGCCTTTTGGGGACACTTAATGCTGGCCAGTGACCACGCCCCCACCCCACTCCTCCCACACCATACGCCCACTTACGCCTTCCGCAACTAAATGCGCAAAAAGTATGACGTCATATCGCATCATGTGTGTGTGTGTGTGTGTGTGTGTGTGTGTGTGTGTGTGTGTGTGTGTGTGTGTGTGTGTGTGTGTGTGTGTGTGTGTGTGTGTGTGTGTGTGTGTGTGTGTGTGTGTGAGTATGTATTGTATTATATCACTACATACTTTTGTTTTGGACATTTTATTCTGATGGTTTACTTACAATATATTTGCATACCCTGTAACCTGGTCATAAGAGCTGCCAAGTTGGGTCTCTTTCTAGACTTACTTACTTTAAATATTAATTCGAATAAAAATAACCCATTTCATTATGCTAGGCGATATTTTCTTTTAAGCTGTACTATCGGTAACTATCGTGTAGTTAGGCTTAACCCATTGGAAGTTGGCTGCAGAGTAGTTCTTTCATTTCAGGACTTACATTTGCATACCCTGTAACCTGGTCATAAGAGCTACCAAGTTGGGTCTCTTTCTAGACTTACTTACTTTAAATATTAATTCGAATAAAAATAAATCATTGCATTATGCTAGGCGATATTTTCTTTGAAGCTGTACTATCGGTAACTATCGTGTGCTTATGCTTAACCCCTTGGAAGTTGGCTGCAGAAAAGTTCTTTCATTTCAGGACTGTTCAACCCCTTCACTAACCCCCCCAACTGTTGCTTCAAGCACACTTTTAGTGGGTATCTGCTAGTCGTGTACTTTTGATGCATTCGTTATTTTGTTATTGCTGTTGATGGCCCGCTTTCATTTAACTGCGAGAGGGTCGTCAATGGCCGCAGTCTTTGGAGAGTCTTCCCAGAAGCCAGGCAACCAGTCGTAAATTAGTTGTTGTCCCCCCTCACACCCCACACCCCACACTACACTCTTCCCTTTCACCGCTTTCACTAACACAAAAAAGACACAAGTTTTGTGCACTGCAAACACAGCAAAGTTCAAAGCAAAAACAGCCATAAAATGCAAATCAAAAATTATAAATAAACTGACTTCAAAGTAAGTTGGGAAAATGTAACTAAGAAGCTGCAACTGTATATGCAATTTATTATACAAATATATGAGAAAACACCAATTAACACTCAAGAATAAAAACTAAAAATAATAAATGGAATTTTTCATTCCGAAGTACAGTGGAATCCGGTTATAACGACACTCAAGGGACCGACGATTTTACGTCGTTATACCCGGTAGACGCTTTAACCGAAACGAGTAAAGAAAAAAAAGCTTGTATGGGGACCAAAGAAGTCATCGAATTTTCGTCGCAATGACCGGACGGACGCTTTAAGCGGAGTCGTTATAACCGGATTCGACTGTATATGACAAAACACCAATTAACACTCAAAATAATAAATGCAATTCTTCATTCCGAAGTACAGTGGAATCCGGTTATAACGACACTCAAGGGACCGACGATTTTACGTCGTTATACCCGGTAGACACTTTAACCGAAACGAGTAAAGAAAAAAAGCTTGTATGGGGACCAAAGAAGTCGTCGAATTTTCGTCGCAATGACCGTACGGACGCTTTAAGCGGAGTCGTTATAACCGGATTCCACTGTATTTGGTTTCCGTATTAATTTTTAATCCAATTGGCAACTTTTTTAATGTTTAGAGTGCAATCGACAACTAAATTCTTTCAAATTTGGTGGCATTAATAAGTGTTTACGAGTCTGTTATTGAATTATATAAGAACTTTCAGAGGATGCAAAAATTTACTTGGGAAATCCAATTGATTTATAAACTTATAATTGTGTGGATCGAGTGTCATTTGCTTGTCTTGCAGTTTGTGGTGGTACCTGGCAGCTGCCTGGGGCTGTTGCACGTTGAACGTTGCACGCTGAATGTGGCAAGAAGCAGCAGGCAGAACACACAAACACAAACGGAATCTTAACGTTCAATGCAATTTGGCTCTTAGTTGCCGTGGCCAATTATTTGTACTGTTATCGTGGCCGTCACCGTCAGCCTCGACTTCCATTTCCACTTCGATTTCCACATCCACTTTGATTCCGACTTCGACTACGACATCGACATCGACTTCGAGTTGGTCTTCGGCATTGGTTGAGTTTAAATTCGACTTGCAAGTCGAGTCGACCTTCTTGTGTTGACCTCAATTTTGGCCAATAAGGTTGGGAGCCTTTGTGCACATAACTGGCAGGTGGCATGACTTGTTGTTGTTTGCCTCGCTTTTTTGGCAACAGATTGAAGTGCAAGGAAGGCACGGAATGCCGTACAAAATGGAGCCACACTGACGACTGCCCATGATTCGTTTCAGCTCTCGGAATCTTTCTTTCTCTTTCTTTTTCTCTCTGTCGCTTTCCCTATGTGACAATTTCTTTCAGTGTGCTGTTCACATACCCGATACTTTTCCAGATATTCTGTATTGTATTCGTTACAATTTCAGATTTTCTGCTTAAAATATTAGTTGTAGTGTTAAATATAATTACCTGAACATGCTCTTACTGAAATTGAGTAACGGGTATGTAAAGTCGGTAGCTCATGCTCGATCGTTATTTTTTGTAGCATACTTTTTTGCGCACTTTTAATGGGATCCCGGCATAATGAGGTGCAAGTGCATATATCTGAATGTACGTACGTGTGACACAAACACACACACACATAGGACAGGGTATAGCGAGAGAGTGAAACACAGTTTGCATTTGTTTTTTCCCATTGGGACCTGCCTTGCCGCCTCTCCTGCTCTGTCCCTCCGCCGTGTCTGTCTGTGTCGCCCAGTAGCATTGACACAATAAAACTTTTTCAGCACATTTTTCATTCGTGTTGCTAGTCGCTCTCTCTCTCTCTCTCTCTCTCTCTCTCTCTCTCTCTCTCTCTGTGTTGCAAGTGCAGCATTCTGCATTTATTGACGCATTTTGCTCTTTTGCATATTTGCGGCCGCGTAGCATGCGACAAATGAAGCGTTCGTCAGTTCGTCAGTTCGCTTGTCGTTTTGGCCATTTAGGGTCGTTTCGTTTCGTTTCGTTCCGATTCGTTTCGGCCAGCAAACATGCGACAATTCATCGATGAAAAAAAAAACATGTATCCCCATTACCCAGTCCACCCCACGGCATTGAATATACTATCACAGAGGGGAGAGTGGGTCACACCAGCAGCGGCAGCGACAGCAAATTGAATGGAGTCAAGTGCATTGCATTTGGCATACTAATAAATATTAAAAAGTGCCAAAAGTTGACATCAAATATAAAATAGTTTTTAATAGTATTGCCACCAGTTTGTTACGTGCTCAATGCTACACACAACACACAGCACACAACACACAGCACACAGCACAGCACAACACGGACACAATAAACAATGAGTAAACTGCAACTGCAAATTGACGGATTTCCTATAGTCTTTCATCAATTGACTATTATCGCATTTGTTTTGTGTTCTAGACTATGCATGCTTATGCATTAAATGCCATTTTCCTTGCATTGATCATCAATAATCCTTGCCCATTAAAATTCGATATATTTCATTTTTTTTTTTTCATTAAATGTGCAATTGATTGGTTATGTGATAAGCATTTTAATCAGCATCCTTTTTATTCCTATTATAATTTATTATTTTATGTTGGAGGCAACATTAGATTTAGGTACATAATTTCTTTGTGAAACTATGTTTGAATTAGCTAGGTACATTCATTGCCATTTTCATTACCTTTCTAAGTATCACTTTTTGTATAATTTTCATTACCATTATCATTATCATTATAGTTGTCATTATAGTTATCATTATCATTTGTATTGTTATTATAATTTTAATTACCATTTTAAAATTTATTATCATATTTCTTTTCATTATCATTAAAATTTTTTATTTTTATTGTTTGTATTATTTTCATTATCGTTATCAGTGTCATTATGATTTTTATTACCATTTTAATGATCATATTCCTTTTCATTATCATTAAAATTTTAATTTTTATTATCATTTTTGTATTCATTATTATTTTCATTATCGTTACCAGTGTCATTATCATTTTTATTACCATTTTAATGGTTATTATCATATTACTTTTCATAATTATTAAAATTATTATTTTTATTGTCATTATTATATTCATTATCGTTATCTGTGACATTATCATTTTTATTACCATTTTAATGATCATATTCCTTTTCATTATCATTAAAATTATCATTATCATTGTCATTTTTATTGTCATCATTACTTTCATTATCGTTTAAATTGTCAATATCTTCATTATTCATATTGTCATTATTATTATCATTGCCACTGTCATTGTAATTTTCATTGTCATTGACATTGTCATTATCATTATAGTTGTCATTGTCGTTTTCATATTAATTATTTATTACTTTCATTATCATTTTTCATAAGCATTTTCGTTGTCATTATCATTATCACCAAATTTTATTATAATGTTCATTGACATTATTATTATTATTATAGCCACAGTCATTGTCATATTCATTTTCATTGTTACTATCATCGTTGCCGTTGTCATTGTCATAGTAAACGACTTTAATATTGTTTATTTCATTAGAATCAGCAACAACTTTCCTTACTTTTATTATTTAAATAGTATTAAAATAATTAAAAATTTGTTTATAACTTAAATCATAGCTTTTCTCCAATTAAAACTTAAACTTGTACCGTATATGCAAATACATTTTATTTGTGGACAATTTAAAAATATTCATAATTTAAGTAGTCTTTTTTTAAGATTTCTTTGCTTAGTTATAGTTAAAATTTGGTAATATTTTCTTTTTATGATTATTTAGAAATTTGTAAAAACGCAGCTTAATTTCTAGTAGATTCGCAGAGGAGTACGAGAAGCGAGCACCGTTCAGGGAAAGATGCGAGCAAGTCTTCGCAATTTAAACCCAGTAAAATACTCGCTTCCCCCTCAAACTTCCATGATTCTACCTATACACAAAATTGTTAGCTACTGTCGTTGAAGGATCGATGTGACATTCTACTGCGAAGACGTTTGGTAGCCACCAGCTGTGACATTTTCCGTAATGTCATGTAGTCCCTGTTCAGCATGCGGCAGAGCTCAATGAAGGTACAGAGTCGAGGGGATTTGAGTTCCTTGGCCAACTGATAGGCACCGTTAAGGACATCCGCTTGACGCTCAAACTTACAGAGTATGGCATGTGATTTCGCCTGCAGCATTGTTGCCAAAAATTCCCATATTTTGCTATTGCATTTTCTAGCCTCATCGATGGACTTTTTCGCATATAGAAGACAACGCACCTGTTGATTCTGCGCCATATGCGTATCAGCCAGTTCATAAAGTAGGTAGCTACGTTCAATCGGCTGTTTGGCGAAATGCAAACGCTTGGCCAGCGCAAACTTGGCACGCCTAGCAAAAGAAAAGAGAAGCTCGGAATATAGTTATATATAGTTGACATTATAGTTACGTGACACTAATGAGAACAGGTGAGAAAGGCTACAGTCGAGTGGACCGACCCCGTACTCCTTTCAACCAGTTTGTCCTATGGGAGGTATATGCTATAGTCGTTCGATCCGGATCAAACTCGGTGAGCATAGTTATAATGCTACCACACACATACTATATGAATTTGATGGTAGTGGAAGTGCCAAAAATGTGAAATAACCTTGATCTGCCTGACATAAGTACGGACTTTCATTCCAAATTTGGTGTCTCTAGCTCTTATAGTTTAGAAGATCCAGGTGTTCATTCGGACAGCGGACAGACAGACAGACGGACATCGCTATATCGACTCGGCTGTTGATGCTGATCAAGAATATATATACCTTATGGGGTCGGCTACGCACACTTCGCTGCTGACAAACTCAATAGACACCTCTACGTACGGGGTCTAAAAATGTCTATATCTGGCATAAATCCATACAATTTAAAGTGAACTTACTTAAACGCCTTGGCCTGCTCAAATGCCTCACCGCTGTCCTCGTAGAGATATGTGGATCGCACTCCAAACACCACGTTCCGCTGTTCGGAGGGCTTAAGGGGGGATACTCCGAGCAGATAACACATTGAATTATTATCGTAGGGTGACACTTTTGATTTGGGCAGACGATAGCTCTCGCACAGACTCAATGCCAAATGGTTGTATACCTCGTTCATGAACTCCGTTTTCCAGGGCATCACGCGTTTCGTCTTCAAAACATTGTACTCGCCCATCACTTTCTCTACGAACTTGCGCAGACGCTGTCACATAAAGTTACCAATTAGTTACGAGTACTTATTAACACTACTGACCAGTGTCAGTTTTAAATGAAACTTGTACAGTTTGGAAAAAATTTATTACACACCCCAATATCCTTTTGTTCCCTCAGAGCTGTGATGGTCCGCAGAATGGAGAGCATATTCCGACGTGTTTGATACTGAATCCGAAACATATTCGCTTGATGGAAACGATTCGTCATTTCGGCATTGGCAAAACGATGAAAGACCTCATTATATATGGGACTACGGGCATGAAGCATACGGCTAAATTTCTTGACATGATCATAGCACTTATTTATGATGGCTCTACGCTCACCAGCGGTGCTAAAATACTTATCCAATGCGACAATGGGGTTATTCCGTAGGGTTTTCAGAAATGCAATATCGGCCCAGTTGTGTTGGAAATAGGTTTGAAAAAATACTTTTGTTTTGCGCTTGGACCAAGCTGCGTCCAGTGGCGAAACTCTCAAATTCTTTTTCTCCACCAAACTCTGGACATCACAATCGTGTTGATCCTTGTATAATTGCCATCTCGCCATGGGTTCTACGGGTTTCTGTGGCTTCAAGTACTGTTCATGGATGGCCGCTAGCTTGCTGGTATTTTTGAGAAAAAACGGACTTAGACTGTCGCCAACGCTGTCCCTGAAATTCTCATTGATAATCGCCAGACGATGATTAAATGGCATTCTCGTATTGCCCACATGTTGTCGCACATTGCTATGGATCATCATTTTGTTGTCCTCAAATTGATTGAGTTCATGGAGTGCATCGGCTATTTGTATATTAACCGATGCTTTCCATGGACCCGCCATTTGGGATGCCCTCAAGCTGTCCTCCAATGCCTCCTCGGGCCGTGCCATTAACCGATTAAATTTACTCCTCAGGTACAGCGTAAGGAAATCATCTGAAACGTGCTCCTTTATGCACTTGTCGAAATATTTCAATGCCATCGATGTGTTGCTTTTCGTGGCAAAATGTTGAGCCCATGAGCGGTAAATGGATCGTTGTTGCTTCGATGACCAACCGATTATTTCCCAGGGATTCAAGCGGGGCACCAGTACACCCGGCAGGGATGAATCTGAATTTGTTAATCCCATTGAATTTGTTAATTTAAAAACGACACACAAAAAAAAGAAAATAATCTAACAAAATGCACAAAAATCCTTAATCCTAAAGGATGAAAACAGCTATAAAAAAAAAAAACGAGAATGTTCTAATTGCTACTAAAATCGAATTTTAATGAAATTCAAAACGACATACTTCATCCAGAATGCTTTATCAGTTCCAAACTGTGAAATTTCGGTTATCGACACAAACAATATACAGTGAAATCCGGCTATAACGACACTCAAGGGACCGACGATTTTACGTCGTTATACCCGGTAGACGCTTTAAACGAAACGAGCAAAGAAAAAAAACCATGTATGGAGACCAAAAAAGTCATCGAATTTTCTGTTATCGACACAAACAATATACAGTGGAATCCGGTTATAACGACACTCAAGGGACTGACGATTTTACGTCGTTATACCCGGTAGACGCTTTAAACGAAACGAGCAAAGAAAATAAAGCTTGTATGGGGACCAAAAAAGTCATCGAATTTTCGTCGCAAGGACCGGACGGACGCTTTAAGCGGAGTCGTTATAACCGGATTCCACAGTATAAGAAATTACAAATTTGATTATCGAGTGTATAAACAAGTATAAAAAAATAGCGATAGTGACCGATAGATGTCGATATTTCCAGCAACAGTGTCCGATAGTTGTCGATATTTCCACCAAAAGTGGTTGAAATTTCCAGCGATAGTGGCCGGTAGTTGCCGATATTTCCAGCGAAAGTGGCCGATAGTGGTCGATAGCAGCCGATATTGGTCGATATTTCCAGCAATAGTGGTCGAGTGGACGAAGGCAACATCGAATATCATATATACTTTACAGGTTCTGAAAAATGCATGTGATTTATTTGTATATATATAATGATTTTGTTCAACCTGGAACGTATCCCTAGTTCTTAGATAAATCCGCAAGTATCGCTGCAATACATAATTATTTTCGAACGAGAAAATAATTTTTATAATGATAAACTTTCAGATAAAGAAATACATAATAGAGAGATAACAACAATATGCAGTATATATAATAAAAGATTCGTGTATTGCTATAAGCCCACTGATCACATATGTATTAAGTATTTTAGATAAAGTATTATAAAATGTATTTCGGGTGGTTTACGAAATTCGCAATAGAGTTTAGAATGTGTCCTTCTTCTGGAATGGATCTTTGCCTATATATTTATCAAGCTGGCTACCCGCATTTGGT
Source organism: Drosophila dunni (assembly GCA_018152125.1). Classification (NCBI taxonomy): domain Eukaryota; kingdom Metazoa; phylum Arthropoda; class Insecta; order Diptera; family Drosophilidae; genus Drosophila; species Drosophila dunni. The sequence continues at coordinate 1,273,402 of JAECXC010000648.1, read as the reverse complement.
TCAGGCTGAGACAATTCTGTAAATCCTTCCTTATCCACAAAGCAGATCTCATGGCCATCGGGATCGGCCAAGATGATAACCGAAACAGTGGCCTTGCCCGGAGTCTCTAGCTGAATGAGTGGCTTCAAAATGGTGGCACCCGCTGCCTGGACAGCCTCAAATAATGGTTTTTGCGCCTCTCCAGGAATTTCGAATGCAATCCGTCCATATGCCTTGGCACGATCCAATTTGCTCTGGCAGACTGTGAGCCGTAGAGAGACCTGCGCCTTACCGTAGCTCAGCAACAGTGACTCCTGGTTCTCCTCGAGCTTGGTCATCTTGAGCAGATCGTGCCAATACTTGCGGGATGCCTGCAGATCACTCACACGCAGTTCCACCTGTTGCACAGGGTCAGATGATGCAGCGGGTGCCTCCTCAACCACAAAGAACTGATAGCCGTCCGGGGATGTGAGCATCTTACGACCTCCCTGTTGCACTACCGGATACGAATGCTTGGCGGCATTCGCAAGTATCGACTTGGAATGGATTGTAACGCCGCCGAAATCGTTGCCTATAACAAGTGCACAGTTAGTAAAGGAATAAAAGTAAATTTCAACTATAATTTACCCAAATCATAGCTGGTAACGCCATAATTATAAGTTAGCTCAAAGACAAAATTCGAACTTTCCGGGCCATAACCGATCATAGTCTTGCTCCAGCGATTGTCGTATGGGCTGAAATTTAATAAATCTTAGTTATGATTCACTGTAGTGTGTGCTCACTGTACTTACCCATTACACTCCGCCTCGCAGCCCTCCTTGAACTCCTCATGTCGATAGACCTACAAAATAAATTATAAATTCTTATCTAATACATAAAGTTTATGTACGTCTGCTTGGAGACGTGATGCCTGATAAATTGCCAGTCACGCTCAGATTGCCAGTGAATGTTTTTAAGTAATTAATCACACACCCAGCGACAAACTCGATCAATTTGTGCAAATAACCGGGTTTGTAGTCGTTGTAACTCCACTTACAGTTCACCTTACCTGCATGCCAAGAATGGTGCGAAAGAAAAATGCATTTTTAGCCCGATCGCCAATCTTGAATACATAGTGCAGTGCACGTCCTGGTACAGTCGCCATTATTGTTCAAAAATAAATTATAGTTTGCTTGTAAAACAGCTTATTGCTGCAACTTTTGAAAACTTTATTGGCAAGTCGACGACAAGTGTTTGTTATTGTCCCAATTGGTTCTGTTAAATGAAATGCTGATTCTGTTAAGTTGTCAACAAACTGTTAATGGCGCTGCATTTAACAGGAGTGGCAACGCCAGCAATCGATATATTATAAATTTAATTCCATCAAAAATAATGTTTAATTTACTTGAAATTTAACATTTTATGTTTTACGCAATAAGCATCAGCATTAACTGTCACTAACACATTTGTATGTACTTAGCTATATTTGTTTATTTTTTAATCAAGTAGCCTATGCATAGGCTATCGATAACAACGATAAACAAAATTGTCCGAGTTCATCACTAAATACTTGCTTGCTCTTGTTGTGTAACTAAAAAGCGTATTTCTTTTTTGATAAGTATGTGCGAAATTAACACCAAAACCACATAAAATTTAATAAAATTCTGTGTACTTGCAGTCGCCCACAATGTCAGCATCCGCGGCCCGTGGTTCCACATCCCTGTTCAAGCGTGCTTGGAACGAAATTCCCGACATTGTTGGTGGCTCTGCTTTGGCCCTAGCTGGCATTGTTATGGCTGGAATCGGTTTGACCAACTACTACGCTAAGGATGGCGACAACCGTCGTTACAAGACAGGCTACGTTGTCTTCCGTGACACTGATCCGCGCGCCCAGAAAGTCCACACCGACGATGATGTTTAGAAAAAGAAAATCTGTGCATTCTCGTTACAACTTTTTTTTTTTTTCAATCTTTCGCGCTGCCGCAAAAATATAACTAGTAAATAGTAAAACAATTATATTTGTATGTGTACTGAGTGCGGTGCAATGAGGACTGCAGTTTTATTCCCCTGGATAGTCCATAAACTGCCAATCACGATGAATGGCTTTCTGATGCACCTGATATGCAACGATGGTATAGAATTTCACCTGGCATAAGGTGCATTGATAATTAGCTTTTAAATTAGGTTTTGGGATCAGTCCGTTGCTCAATTCATTTTCACTAATCATCTCCAGCTCGACAACTGCAAGAAACGAGTTGAATTTTGAAATATGTGCCAATCAGCTGATGCTTGTACAACACTTACATTCATTGGGTTCATGCTTGAACATATTGTTGTCAATTGTCTCAATTTCATCGTCGTTAGCATCTACAGTCTTAACACTGAACTTAATGGGACTCTTGTGCTCCGCATTTTTCGATACTGGCTGCGATTCACGTGCACGCTTCCGGCGATGTTCGAATTTTAGTGCCACGCCAAATTCACTGTTGGCTGCTAACCATTTTTGGTTGAATTCGTAGATCATAATGAATTTCTTATAGCAGATACGGCATATCTGCTTGGGGTAGTCATCGTCTATGGATAAAGGTGGTAGAGACGACGAGGCTGGCTGGCATCCGGCAATTATCTCAGAGATTTTTAAGTTCTTTTCCATCACAACGACGCTGTCAACCAATATGTTAAGTGCAATCACTGCCGCAAGTGCGGCAAATATTTTCAAATATGTCCATCGTGTAGTTGTTAATAGTTGTTGTTCACACTTAATTATTAAGTAACTAGCATCTAAGGCTTTCCATTCCTTTTCACACAAAATGGTGTTAAAAGCGAAATGATATAAAAACGAAATTAAATCAAGTAATGCTTTAAACGCTAGAGACGGTGCACTGTAGTGTTTACAAAGTTTCGATAAGTTTGCCCATCAACTTTGCTCATCAGTCAATCAGTCAACGTTAAGGAAATAGTTTTTACTAAAAAATAATCAAATTAATATTCGACATCACCTTTGAATTTATTAAATATTACAACAATTAACAAATCACTTACCTTGCCGCCATAAAGTGTTGCTGAACTAGAGTTCGTTCAGAATCAGTTCGATTGAACTACTCACGAACGATATCCCAGATTGTAGTTCAGTAGTTTAGTTCGTTGATCTTAGTCCCATTCTAGTTCTAGTTCTAGAACGAACGAACTTAATAACCATTCTTAAATATCGATTACACAGCTGTTACGACAATAACTGCGATATGTCAAATTGCTCATCTCTAGTGTTGATGCAGAGTTCTACGTTACAAAAATAAAACAAAAACAACAAAACAACAATGCAGAAAAAACTTATTTTGTACTGCGTTGTTGTCTCGTTTTTGATAATATATCCCGTTACTTATGCCATACAGGCACGTAGCGAGAAGGACCAGGCACAAACGGTAGTGTCCGGCACCGCTGTTCAATCCGTTGTTCCCGTCCAATCACAATCGGGCTCCAACTCAGCGTCTTCAACAGGCTCACCATCGTTTAATCCACTGGGACCTAATGTGATGTGCTCATTTTTGCCCCGCGATTTCCTGGAGTGCAAAGAGCCAATCGATCATCGAAACAATGCAACGGCAAAGCAGGAAAAAGGATATGGATGTCTACGTTTCGGAGGATCCACGTACGAGAGTGTGGAGCACACAAAAGTCCAGTGTACGGTATATACCGACATTGACTGCTACGGTGCTCGAACATTCTTCCGAGACGGTGTGCCGTGTGTACGCTATACGGATCACTATTTTGTAACAACCTTGATATACAGTATGTTGTTGGGATTCCTGGGAATGGATCGTTTTTGCCTGGGACAAACGGGCACTGCAGTTGGAAAACTATTGACAATGGGCGGTGTGGGCGTGTGGTGGATCATTGATGTGATATTGTTAATAACGAATAATCTGCTGCCGGAGGACGGCAGCAATTGGAATCCCTATGTCTAATATCTGTCACACTGCATTGTGTGATTAAAATAAGTAGAAAATGGAACCGTTGTACATAAATCGTAATTTAAGCTCATTCGGAGGTCAAAGATTTTATTGTTTGTAGTAACAATTTTAAGCACACTAATAGCTCATAATTAATAAAACTAATGTAAAAAAATAAATTAAAGAAACCATTTCGCTAAGGCTTTTTATGTTTTTTTTTTTGTATAAATTTCATAGAACATATTTCAATGCAATACAATTATGCGGTTTCTTGCGATATTAATATCGATAGTCATAAAAAGCGATTTGTGGTTCAAATGTGGTGGCCTGTCGATAACCATTTTTTTTTTAAATTATTTTTCTAAAAGATATAAAACACGCATTTAAAACACAACGAAACATTAGGAACAATAAAACGACAAGCAGTAAAATATAGTTAAAAAGTAAAATATCTCAAAACATTGAAAACTAATCGCGCCGCAAATATCGTGACAATAAAATGTCGATAAGTCAGTGCGATAACAACTAAATTGCAATGGCCGCTTTTCAGCAACTTTGAATAGAACAACAAGCCATATAAATCGTTTAAAATTCGTCTGCTCAGCAGTTTGCAGTCGCTGCTACTGCTTGGTCAGTCAACTACAGATACGTTCGCACATATTACAAACGCAATAATCACTTGCTGCTAATTACAAAAACACACATACACAAGTCTGAACAAACGAATAAGCGGCTGTTTGTCGAGAATTTTTCTTTTGCGTTTGTTAACGCCATTTTAACTAAGTGACAAGCAGTGAAAATGAAATTTTATATAGCGGCTTTGTCGCTAGTGGCTATAATAGCCACAATCTCCGCACAAGAGGATGCACCGCATTTTCTAAGCGATGAGTTCATTAAAATAGTACAGGATAAGGCTACAACATGGCAGGTAAAACTCAATGCACTTTTTCATCTGATGACGTGACAATTAATTTTCGTAAAAAAAAAATTAATACAGGCTGGTCGTAATTTCGATCAAGACGTGTCCGAGCATCATGTTCGCGGTTTAATGGGCGTACATCCAGATGCACACAAATTCCAGCTGCCGGACAAACGCCAAGTGCTGCCCGAACTGACTGAGACTGATGGCAGTGATATACCCGAAGAGTTCGATTCGCGCACGAACTGGCCAAATTGTCCAACCATTGGGGAAATTCGTGATCAGGGATCTTGCGGTTCCTGCTGGGCCTTTGGTGCCGTTGAGGCAATGTCAGATCGTGTAAGTAACGCCGCCCCACAAAAAAGAAAAAACACGATGCACTAAACTAAATAACAACAAAGGCGAATGACTCAGCTTTTTTGTTGCTTATCTCATTGTTTCTTATCGATTTTAAACACAATTGCGTTGTACAGCTAGCGTGTCTTTATTGTTGTTTTGCTTTTAGTGCGATTCTTTGTTTAGACTGTTTGTTTTTCATTGAAGCTTTGTCTATGTACAGGTTTGCATCCACTCGAGTGGCAAAGTGAATTTTCACTTCTCTGCCGATGATCTGGTGTCCTGTTGCCATACTTGCGGCTTTGGCTGCAACGGTGGCTTCCCTGGCGCCGCCTGGAGCTATTGGACACACAAGGGCATCGTTAGCGGCGGTTCCTATGATTCCAAAGAAGTAAGCTTACCCAGAGCACATACTATGTAATGATTACTATAGTTATACTAACTTTTAGGGCTGCCGACCATACGAAATTGCGCCATGTGAACATCATGTGAATGGTACGCGTCCTCCTTGCAGCCAGGGCAGCACGCCACACTGCCAGCACCAGTGCCAGGCCAGCTACTCTGTGGACTACAATAATGATAAACATTTCGGCGCCAAGGCCTATTCGATTGGTCGCAATCCCATAGATATACAGCGTGAGATCATGACAAATGGTCCCGTCGAGGGTGCATTCACTGTCTACGAGGATTTGATACTGTACAAGACCGGTGTCTATCAGCATGTCCATGGTCGGGCTCTTGGCGGTCATGCCATTCGCATACTCGGCTGGGGCGTTTGGGGTGATAAGAAACTGCCCTACTGGTTGATTGGCAACTCCTGGAACACTGACTGGGGAGATAACGGCTTCTTCCGCATTCTGCGTGGCTCGGATCACTGTGGCATCGAGAGCGCCATTTCCGCTGGCCTGCCCAAGTTGTAAACACTTCAATCTTTGCCTATTTTTAACTATACTCCCAAGTACTTTAAACTTTCCAATCTGACAATTTGATGTATGTATAAATAAAGCTGACGAAATGAACAAATCTAAGCGACATTGGAGTCTAACCTTTAGAAAGGATTGAAGCGTGCGTTAAAGTTGTGAGTTGCTAACGGGATCCTAAAGTTTTGTTTGTTCTTATCGTCTAAGTTTAGTTTTTAGTAGCTTTGAAAATCTACTGATTCTTAGAACTCCATGAATATTGGAAACGGTTCCCCACAGCAATACGACGTATCACAAAATAAACAGAAAATGTTATCAATGTTTTCGTTTAGTATAATGCAGTTCAAAGAGCACATCATTATTATTTCTAACTAATCCGTTAATCAATGCGACCCCGTGTGATCTCAGTCGAGCAGGGAGTCTCTACTCTACAAATTTTAATTGCTCGCTTGCAGAGCGGATTCAATTAAACGCTCCGCCTGGAAATACCCTCCTATACGACCCATAAAATTGTAGAGTTTAGCCACCCGATCAAAGTGCTCATGATAATGATAAATAAATAGGCAGATTTTTGCTTTGCTTTTCACATTTCATTTTATTTTTTTGTGATTTCTTTTAATATTATGTATTTATTTTTCTCAGTTGTAACATCAAATAGAACATTTTGTTTTTTTTTTTCCTTTTTTTTTATTAACGAGTTTATTTTTTTTTTTTTTTTTTTTAATGTATGCAAGTTATTTACTTTGAACACTGCCTATCGCCCTCTGGCTCTCTTTTTTAGCTTGCTTTCTCTGACTTTTAACAAACAACTAACATAGATCGAAAAATATTTTGGACTGCAATTTTGGAACATTTCCCATAGTGTTTAATTTTTTTTAGTGTAGGGGTGGGAAGAGGATTAATAGTCCAATCTAGCTTTTCAACAAGTTCATCTTTGGAAAATATATATATATATATATATGCCTCTCTCTGTCTCCTTCTCTACCATACTTGGCTGCATCGCTCTCGCTCTTTTGTATGCAGTTTAAATTTGTTTTGGTTGTAAATAGATTGCATCTGGATTGCTCCGATTTCTTTGTTGTAGAATTTGCCTTCAATAAATACTTATGAATTATTTACTGTTTTGTTTGTCACATTTTTTTTTAATTTTTATTTTATATGTATATATATATATATTTTTCTTTTTTAATCTCTAACGCATTTTGTTGTTGGACTTTTGCACTTAATACAGTACACACATTTGTATAGTATATATTTATTGTAATATATATATATGTATATATATTTATGTATTATACTATATATATTTAACAATTGTTGCACATTTTTATTATTTTTTACGAGTTGAACGCTTTGTATTTTGTTTGTCTTGGGTTTCTTTGTCATTAGCTTTTATCTCTGTGTGTGTGTGTGTGTTTTATGATTCACATACATGCATATGTAGTACATGCTATAGCATTCTCAGCTGGGAACTTATCGGCTAAATGGTGGGTTAAAATATCAATACAATTCAATTTAAATTTCAATTACAATTAAGCTATAAATAAATAGCTCAAGTCGGGGTTGAAGGACTTGGGATTTTTTTGGGGTTCTTTGAAGCGTGTTTTTTTTTTTGAGGTTAACTTGAAAGTCGTTTATTCCCGACGACATTGGGAGTGAGAGAGCGCCTAATCGTAATACTAACTCGAAAGAAGTTGTAAATTAAAGTTAAAGTCTGGAATCATATAAATATATATAGCAGCTACAATTAACTTAATTATGGGGTTTCATTTCTACAAGTTCTTGAGTTTCTAAAGCGTTTTATGATTTGTAGAATTCGATACACATGTAATATCATAAAAAGCATTGATTTGCCTATTTGGAATCTGAATACGAGTAGAATTGAGGAACGTTTTCAAGATATTTTCCAAAATATCTGTTTAACCTTTTCTTCATATTAAATATATGTTTCTATATCTTTGCATTTAAATCTTTTCCATTTCTCGGTAGTATATAATATAGGTATAAGTTTCGCATGCGTTGCATTCTGATTTATTTGGATCCACTTTGTAGCGTTTTGTGTAATTCTCTTTTAATACCCTGTACTCTGCACTAATGGGTTTGGGGAGTTTTACAAATGCATTTTAATAGACAATGGAAATTTGTTTCAATTCATTTCTTTGCTTTGATTGATTTCCTAGCATCGGATTCAAAGTTTTGTTCAAAATATTTGATGTACAGGGTAACTACTAGTCGTGCACTGTTTAGTCAAAGTTGAGTTTAAATTTGTTTTGTTTAGTTAACTTGTGTGGACAGCTTGTTGTACATAACTAGGAGTGTAAATGTTTAAGTTTGAGTGTCATACACATACGTATGCTAATGTTACTATATAGTATATATACTATATGTTTTAGTATACATAGGGCTTTGCTTTTGCATCATCAGGTCGCATTGAGTGTAGGATTATTTTTTGGAGATTTTTCATTTCATTACTATGTACTATACTGAATGTACTCAATTATTTTTTATCACAAATGAGCGCATCTGGTTTTTAGATGGATAGTTCCCATATACACACACATACATATATATAACACTAACAACTACGGAACTTGAACGTAATTTTCTCAACTGAACTTAAATACATTCAAAAAGTTGTTACAAACATTGTTTATTTCTTATTTGAAATTTTTTTTTAAATATAGTTTTTGGCTTTCAAAAAAAATATGTTTTCCACAACAATATTTAACAATTTTTTAATTTTTGCATATTTATTTATAACTTGTTTTTTTTTTGTTGTCCTTCTGTTCATTTGTTAATCATTTTTTGCATCTTTATCACAATTATAGAGATTTCCAACGGGATTTGCCTTTAGGTTTAGAATTAGAATCAGATTGTTTTCTTTTTGCATTTGGAATAAGTTTATAACTTTACACGCATACACGAGACACACATTTATGTAAATATAGTTTTTTTTTTATTTTTCATTTAAATTTTTTAAGCCTTTTCCGAATTTTTTTTCCATTTTTTAACGAATTTTGTTTCGAATTTGGAGTTCAAAAGGGATCTTTATATAATTGTGTGACGCTTACACAAGCGATTTCTTTTTATTTCGATTTTTTTTTTTTAATATATACATGTATATATATATTTTTTTAAGAAATGCATTTAATTTGCCATTTGATTTTGCAACGCTTTTTAATCAACAATCGTCGCACTTTACCCACTTCCAGCGGTCACAATTGTGTAATTAGATTTCATTGAAGATCTTTTATAATGCTCCGATAACCATACCTTATCTTCAGGTGCGATACGTATCTCCAGAGTTCTCCATGCTTTGTCTTTGTTCGTAACTTTATCTTTGTCCATTAGTAATATCTCGATATTGAACTTTGTTCGTTTGCATATGTTAAACGGTTTCATAGTTTATATAGTTTTATGATTGTGTTATACAATATATATAGCACATAAATTTACTTTTTTTTGTCTTTAAATTTTGCATTGTTTTTTTTATATATATATTTTTTATGTGTGATTTGTATATTTTGTATTTTTCTTTTTTTTTGTCTTTAAGTGGTTTGGAAAACCATCAAACAACAGGAGGAAACAGTCTTTCTTTCCAGGTACCTGGGAAATAGATTGAAAATTTTATTTTATTTTATGCATATTTAGTTTTTATATATTTTTTTATAAATTAAATTTGCTCTCTTATAACTCGTAGTACAGAAATCGTTTCAAAACTCTTCAGGGTTTGGTTTAAATAGTTTCCAAACTTAAGTTGCTAACAATTACCATTATCTCTTTGGAGTTGAAATTTTCATTTAATTTGATGATTTTTATACTCTTGCAGAGGATATATTGTTTTTGTCACGAAGTTTATAATACATAAAGTATATATGTTCTTGATCAGCATCAACAGCCGAGTCGATGTAGCCAAGTCCGTCTGTCTGTCCATCTGTTTCTATGCGAACTAATCTCTTAGTTTTAAAGCTATCTTAATGAAACTTGGTACAGATGCAAAAACATCGACAGATCGGACCGCTATATCGTATAGCTCCCATAGGAACAATCAGTTGAAATGCTTAGTATGAAAATTTTTGTTGTCTATTGACCGATTTCAACGAAATTCGCAGAGAATCAATTTCTAATCGTGTCCCATCCGTTGATCAAATTTCATCTAAATCGGACTTCTATATCATATAGCTACCATAGAAATAATTGGTGATTGAAACCAAATTAAAGCAATATTCATGACTGCAAGGGTATTTAATCTTCGGCGAGCCGAAGATAAACGTTTTCTCTTGTTTTTTTAATTTTTTTAATAATATTTTCTTCTGTTGGCAAATATTTAAAGCTTTAAGTTCTTGTTTCTAAGCTAACAAATCTAAATTTGTAAGCTAAATATGTACTTTGAAGGAGGGCCAATTTAAATTTTTTAATGGAATTCAGAGCTCGTATCTATCGTATCAAATGAAAAGATATAAAATTTCTCCCCCATAAATTTGTGAAATTTTTGATGTACTCACCGCGTGACACATTTGACTCTTGTTAAATGTTTACAATTGAATTTATTTATATATGTTTGTTTGCTTGTTTGTTTATATTTTGTATATATATGTATGTATATACATCATATAACTGGCTATATATCGCGCATAACATTGTTTTACTTTATTTTTATGTATTATACACAGATGCAGTTGATGGAAGCATCGATGCTGAGAGAAGATGTAAGTAGTAAATCGGTTGTAGTTGCTTATCTGCTTGCGGTTGTGGGTTGTTATTGAACTGCAGCTAATGGTGTTCGGATCCATGAACTGATAATGATGCTACTATATAAATATATATATATATATATATTTGTTATATATATTCAGCTAAACGGATTCGATGCACTTGTTAGTTAGTGTACACAAGTGGGAGGGAGCTAGAAATATGCTGTATGTAGGAGAGTTTGCTCTACAAACTAACGGTGCTTTCTTTGCTCTCTGCTCTCTCCGCTCTTTGTTTTACTCTCTCGCTCTCGCTCTCGCTCTCTGTCGCTTTTAGTGATGGCTCAAGTAGGTCTTGCGCTTTAGATAGCCGCTTCTGATTGGCGATGACAGGCCCGTCTCATTGCTGCGATATCAAGTCGATGATTGTGTTAGTGTACAGGTGTATGTGTGTGTGTGTGTTTGAGTGTAGATTTAATGTGTTCATGTTACAAGTATAGAAATAAAGTTTTCGTTGATTTTTTTTTTTTTTGTTTTTGGTTTTGTTTTGAAAAAGAGACAGAGTTAAAGTTGAGATACATTTTAGTTGATGACGCCTTTTGTTTCCAATGTTTCTTCTTTTTTTTTCTGCACAACACCAATTCAATGCAATCAGCTAAAAATCGAGTACAAATCAACATAACCAACAAAACAATGCAACTCAACGCAATTTAACTGCAAAAATAATAACAGTATAACGGTAATTTGTTCAACACTAAACACCAATTTGCGCGCTCTCTCTCTCTCTCTCTCTCTTTCTTTTATGGTTTTGTATTTATTTATTTGGTTTACTAAAGTACGTTTTTGCATAACTACTACAGTGTTGGTAAACGTTTTAAACTTCATTTGTTGCTTGTTCATGCAGCCTTTAATTTGATATATATTTTAATATTGTGATTGATGGTGTATGTGCAAGTGTTTGTGTGTGTGTGTGTGTAAAGTTGTTGTGATTTTCGACAGTGTGTAGATCGCATCAACACGGTACGTGGGGTGGGCGTGTCGTGTGGGCGGTAAGCGGTTTGTTTTTTAAGCGTCGTTATCAAAAAATCAAAGAACAAACAAAGAAAAGATACAATTCGAAATCGTAACATTATAAATCATATAATATTTATGTACGAGTATATATATGCACTATGTGATTTTTTTTTTTTTTTTTTTACTATATAAAATATTTAAAGCGTTTTATTACATCAATTGTTTAGATTTATATTATATATTGTCTATATATTTAAGTAGTATACTTTGTGCTTGTTTTTTGGCTAGAATTTCATTTCTGTTTTCTCATTTTTGTTCGTTTGCGTTTACAATAATATCAATGGAAAATAATACAAGAAATAAAAACTATTAAAGCATTAACAAAATTTCAATTATAAATTAATTTTATAGAACTTAGCATAGGAATAATACGGCGTTAAAACTGTTCAATTGTTGGCCGGAAAACTTAAGGTCTTAAAACGAAACTTGAATACTTGAAATTATTAAATAAAATAATTATTTTGGTAGCTAGACTAGTTGAATAGTGTTGAATAGTGTCGGCTGGGAAGGAAAATCGGGCGTGGGGCGGGAGGAGTATTAAGATTTATAGATCGCTGCATCCTGGCGTCTCCTTGCGATCCTCAAGCTCAATCGTAAGCTCAATTTCACACTCATTCTCATTGCCCTCATGGAGTTGGCCCAAACTGCCGCTTATGAGCGTGCCAGGCAGCAGTGGTTGCACCTCAAAGGCGCTACTGCTCGTGTGGAATCAATTGGGTAGGTCACGAAGGTTGTGGGAAGGAGGTTGGTAATTTTTTATTGGTTTGAGTTGGAAGGAAAGACGATTAGGTAATGCCAAAGTGTGATCGATTGCAGAGGATTATACATATGGAAAGCGAAGGAATGGGGGAGTGGAAATGTGGAGTTATTAACTTGGATACAGTGGGCGTGGCATGCACGATGGACGTAAGCAACACATGTACAAAACTAAATAAATTATAACACAAACATACACAACCAAAATGTGATCTAATCCAGTTAAATTAAATTCAATTAAATACAAACTTAGGTAACTAAAAGGTAATAGTTGACACAACACCAATACTTATGGTCTAATTGTCTATTAACACTAAGAGCATACACATACACATACGCATATACATCACATCACATTACATACATACATAGATACTAGTTACAGTTGTACCAGAGCAGTGCAGCGGGTCAACCGTAAGCCGTAACCCATTGCACCTCTCTGATATTGTACACAGACAGAGGGACGCACAGTAGGCACTCCGTTAGCAGGAGCCTCATGTCGTCCCTCTCAGCCTCTCAGCCCTAAGCTGAGCCAACAGTTTGCCTCTTGCCTACCTTCTGCGTCGCGGATTCGCCGATTGACCAGGCAGATTGAAGCATCCACGTGGTATGACCATGCGAGCATTGCCCTTCGCTGGCCTCGAACCACCGACCGCCTGGAGTCCAGCCAAATGAGCTGCGTATCCCTCACTCAAAACCGTCGCATTCGATTGCAGTTTTTTGCTGACCTGTGTTGGTAAATCGTAAACAGAATTAGTAGTGATTTATGTGAAGGTTCAGTAAGAGGAAAGGAAACCCGCGCTCACCTTGCCGACAATAAAGATTTGTTCGTGTCGCATGCCCACATTGGTATAGACACTAATATCCTTGCTGCTGCCGTAGGCGGCAGTAATTGAGATTCCGTGATTCTGCACTAGATTATTGAGATAGGCGGTCTTGTGACCCAATGGATCGGTGGACAGACCATCGGCGAATGAGATGAGACCATGGGGGAAATTGTGTTGACTCAGCCAGGAGACAACACGCTGTTGTTGCATATCCGGGCGACCCGTGATATAGATTAACAGATAGCCCAGCTCCTGCCAATGCCGACAGACATCGACGGCCCCAGCACGTACCTTTGGATCACGTCCGGTGACCGACATCGAAGCCGTAAATGACCCATCGATGCTGAATACAACACATTCGGTAAGCGGTGGTACCACAGCCATATAGCAATCAACCGACGTATGATCACCGCGTACAACCATTTTAACCGGATAGATGCCATAACCCAAAGACAATTGATCGGGTATTATGTATGAAATGCGTCCATTTTTATCGGTCATTTCGGTGGTCAGGAATGTCCATTCACCCGCCGGCGGATCTTTCATAATATGCACATCCACCTTCTCGCCATGTAGCGTTATCATATCCAACGGGCCGTACATGAATCTCGCATTCAAACGCTGCTCACGACCCTCCTGCACAATCACATCGTTCGCCCGATGATTTGCCGCCACATTCTTTAGCTTGACCGACGTACGCTTCTTGATCCACTTCTCACGCGGCTGCCCAGGATGGAACGAAGCATTGTCCTTGTCATCGTTGGAGCCCACAAAGGGTATACCCTCGAATTTGCCAATTTGCCGCAGGATAAAGGCAATGACATCGGGACTCTCCCAGTAGCTGGCATGGAACAGATGCGGCAGCGCATGGGCTGGAAAATTGCTCAAACCCTCGGGACAATAGAGTGCATAGTCCAAGCGCTTCGTGCCCCACCATTTGTTCTGAACTGTAAAGGGAAACAAATGAGGATTATTAACTAATAATAAACAAAAGAGAATGTTTCTGGATTTTAAATTGCTTAAACTTGTGTTGGAAATTAAAATATAAAAATGTATACCAAAAATTCTAATTAAAATTAAAAAAAAAAAATAAGATTAAGATTGTTTAACATAGTATGCATATAGTATAAGTATACTACAGATGTGCAGAGTGCTGTGCACTCTTAAAAAAAATATATATTTTAATCCAATAACCGAATAGATACATACAAGAATACGGCGTCTAAAGTGTTAAGATACAAATATATCTCATAAATACAATAGTTTCAAACAAAGATACAAACATATCTAGTAAACATAAAAATGTATTTTGTTGTGCATAACGACCCGACTGTAAACGATAACGGGTTGAATAATGGAGCTTACGGGCGTGTATGGTGCTCAGCGAAACATTCTCGATGAGACCCGAGATAGTGCTCTGCATGGAGGCATCGGAGAGACGTCTGCCGGCAAGCAGATTGTTTCCATCGTTGAAATGCTGCGGATGTGACTGAATGACCTCCACTGCACGGCACAGCAAGAGACAGCGACAGAGTAAGACACAGCCACGAGGGAGAAAGGTAAAGAAGGCGAGAAAAAGAGAGAGAGAGAAAGATGTAGACAATTAGAGCATAGCGTGGAAATATAGACATATAAAGATAGATAATCTTAGACTAATCATATGACTGGTTTAACCTATTCCACTCTTATCTAGGCACTAACTTCTTGCCTGCCTATTGAAATGTCTATAAGTAACTTAAACGCTAACAGAGCATAAAAGATCTACTGCTTAGTTATAATAATTTATACCTATTTTCAACCTCAAATGATCTTAACCCAGTCGTACGAGGTTAAATTTCAAATAGCTAAATCTTTGAGGACACAGGACAACTACGACTGTCGACTGTTTTTTCAAGTCAAAAACCGACAAAAATTATTCAGAACTTATCTGATCGACTAAGTCAATCGATAGAGCCTATTCTCCCAAGTCGAAAACAAACTTAAAAGACCCCTCTACTCCTTTTTAGAGTACGGGGTTTAAAAACCCATCAACGATCAGACGTTTGATTTGCAAAACAATCCTAGTCAAGATGGAATTGTGTTTACTCCATTGAACCAGCTTAACTATGACTCCAATAGATATCTAGTCCTGAACCCCTAACGCTTAGACACTTCACTTAGTCCTTAATGTCTTAATCTTAGTCTTAGTCTTTAATTAGCAGCTTTAAGCACTCACATAAATGCAGGGGTTGTCCATTGCCCAGCGGATACTTGGCATAGCGCGGCACATTGACGGGGGCCAAGATGGAGAAACGTGCACTGAGCAATGGTTCCAGTCTGGAGGCAATTGGATCGGTTGGATGGAACAGATTGTACACCTGATGGCAATTGGGACGGGCCAAGGCCGCTTTCGCATCATGCAGTTTCCGGGCAGCCAAAACGACCGACAGCGGTGAACCAAACATGAAAAAGTCACTGACTTCAAAGTCCAATTTGGTGGCACGCGAATCACTCGATGAACTGGAGCGACGACGACGTGGCGATGGTGCAACCAACAAACGTTTCGCATCCAAATCCGAGTCAATAAAACGCTCATCATCGTCCATGCGTGACATGCGATTACAATCACCGCCAGCATTGGCTGAACCCTGATACTGATTGGAGGAATTGGGTTGACTGCCATTGGAGCGACAAAGTGCCTCGTAGGCAAGCAGAGAGCCCATGGAATCACCGAGCATTACAATTTGACCGGAGAAGCCGTGACCCTCCTCCGATTTAAGGAACTCATGATAGACAATATTGGCAGCAGCGACCGTTTTGTTGACTGTTTCCTGGAATTCTGGTGATGCAACCGCTAGCAATGGTATCGCTCCAATGGGCACATCCGCTATGTTTGGTATATCTGCCGCCGATGGTGAGGCATCAAACGAGTACGGACTGAGGCTGGACAGTATGCCGAGGGCGTCGGTACATATGGATGGGCATGGCACCATTTTGATGGTCATATGCGTTAATAAACTGGGATAATGTTGACGCATAACCGCCTCGAAGGAGCCACGAAAAGTGGTAACATCCGATTTCTTAGCCGTCAACTCACTGGCGGCATCCAAGACGCTGCCGGCATGCACCACCATTATGAGTATGGTGGTGGGGCAAGAGGGTGTACTCGGTGAACCCGGCGGCGATGAGTCGTGGCTGCGATCGATGCTGGCCGAGGAGCGTAATTGACGCTTATTGCCACGCTCGGAGGCGACACGCATCAGAAAGTCCTGATTAAAAATGCTATCATCCTGCTTATGACGACCGCTAGTGCCACCGGCACCACCGCTGCCACTGGAGCTGCCACCATGCGGCGGTGGACTATCATCGCCCTCACCGAGCAGCTCCAGCGAGCTCCACTTGGCCAGCGAATTGGTCTCATTTGTGTCTGTTGGGGGATTAACAAGAGTTTAGTCAAGTGCTCACAAGTCGCTGACGTCATCAACTTACCCAGACAATCAAAGAACTCCTCGTCGGAGTTGGATTTGGAGTCCACCTCGAGGCGTTCCATGCGCCAGTTGGCCACCTGCACAAAGCAAAATTTGTTTAGTAAACATTTAGCGGTTGTTAGTTTCTATATCTATAAAGGATTGGATTTGGAAACGGAAACGGATACGGATTCGGAACTGGAACTGAAACGGCAACTTACATGTCGACGTGGCGCTGTCTTTGCGTGCGGTTTTGTGGGCTGCTCAGGAGCGAATTTATCGGTTATCGTTTATCGGTTTAACGGTTTTGTAGTGTTTTGTGTTTGTGGTTGGATTTGTAGTTTATTTTGTGTTTTATTTTTTTTATTTTTATTTGTTTTGTGTGACAAGAGCAAACCAAAGATTAATTATTTTTTGGGGGCTTACAAAACACAAGCCACAAATTGTAATTAAAGCAAATTTCTTAAATAAAATTGAACTTGTCATAATTTATAACAATTGAAATTCTTTAACAAATTGTTAGAGCAAATTAAGCCTAGAAAGTCAATACCTCTCGGGGAAACCTTTAAAAATTTGGGCTTAAAAAACTTTGATTTAAATCTAAATTTTATAAACATTTTTGTCAAGTCAAAAAAGTTGTTATAAAAATAAGCATAAATTCAGTTTTTACCTATTTATTAAAGCGAATTTAAGTAGAGAATTTAAATAATTTAAATTCATTATTTAACTATTTATTAAGACGAATTTAAGTAGTGAATTTAAGAAGTTTAATTCTTTATTTAACTATCTATTTAGACAAATTTAATTAGTAAGTATTTAAAATAATTTTTTCAAATATTCAAAACTTTCTAAATATTTATTTCTGCAGCTAAATTAATTTATTTAAAATATTTAAAAATTCTATTTATAATGTTCTTTCTTTATTTCATAAATACTTTAGTTCATGTTAATGAAATGTGCTTTAAATTTGCAGAGAGTATATAGTTTTTGTCACGAAGTTTGTAACGCATTGAAGGAGGCGTTTCCGGCACTATAAAATATATAGATTCTTGATCAGCATCAACAGCCGAGTCGATATAGCCATGCCCGTCTATCCGTCTGTCTGCCCGTCTGTTTCTATGCGAACTATTCTCTCAGTCTTAATGAAACTTGGTACAGATGTGTATTCTCTCTGCTCGCAGATCATTTGTAAAAATCGGACAGATCGGACCACTATCATATAGCTCCCATAGGAACAGTCAGTCGAAATGCATGCAAATGTATGGACATTTTCGGTGTCTATTGACCGATTTCAACCAAATTCACGGAGAATTAATTTCCAATCGAGTCCCATCTGTTGACCAAATTTCATCCAAATCGGTCTTCTACATCATATAGCTACCATAGAAATATTCATATTCATGACTGCAAGGGTATTTAATCTTCGGTGAGCCGAAGATAACCGTTTTTTCTAGTTTATTTAAAAATTTCTCTATTGATTTGATTTGCTCAGTTTGTTGCTCAAGTTGAAGAATTTCTTTTGTTTGACAAATGATAAGTTTATAAATAAGCATTTGTTTCAGGTGTTTTCTTGCTTTTCGCATTTATTTTTAGGTATTTTTTGTTTTAATTTACAATGGACAGGTTGACAGAGACAAAGCACAACAAAGACAACATCAAAGTGGAAAAATTGGACAGCAGCAGTGGGAGGAGGAGGATGGGAGTGGGCATGGGGATGAGGAGCAGCAGAGATAGAAGCACAATAAAAAAGAAAACTTATCTAACTCACCTGCAAATCAAAACTATGCGCTGAACCCACTGGAGAGTGAAGTGCGCCCTTTGAGCCAAACTTTGCCTTGTTGGCCATTTGAATGCTTTGGGAACGTGACCGTTGATTGCTTGTGTTTTGGGCGCCCAACTCAACGCTAGTGCCAACACCATCATTCTCATCCTCATCGTCATCCTCGTCGTCATCCTCATCCGAGCTGACCTCGGCACTAGGCGGTTGCTGGGTCACAATTGGTGGCACAGCAGGAGCGGATTTCTTACGCTCACCAGCAGTTGATTGCGGTGCTGTGGTTGCACTGCTCACATACGGCTCAGATGTGCTCTCAGCTACAATACAAAAGTGAAGAGTAGAGTTAGGGTATACTAGGCTTGAGATGGCTTTTGCTTACCATCACTGCACTCTTCGCCGCTGCCCATTTTCTTGGCCAGAGCCAATTGGGTTTGACGCTCCAGCTCGCGTATATCCTCGATGGTTAGGCCATGCCATTCATCCTGCCACGCCCACGCCTGACGATGGGCACGTAGCATAGTCTTACGCAATGCGACATCGTGAATAAACTTCTCCAATTTGGTCTGCATACCCCAATAACGGAACTCAACGCGACAGATCTTATAGGCGGTCATCAGGGACATGTTACGTGAAGTTGGCTGCTTTTTACCCTTCACCTCACGCCAGTACTCCTCCAGCCAGTCGTCGGAGAGCGGACCACGTCCCGTCTTGTCCGACACAAAATGCTTGGGGTCCTCCTCCTTGACATAGTCACCGCCCCACAACTGATCCTTAACAATATCAATTACGTCTGTAAGTAGGAAACGTATTTAGTTCTTTGTTTTGTAGCTTTTGATTTAAACGTTGGCTGAACTTACCCACAACGCGATTACGCAGATCACTGCCTGAAAGTTGGAATACATTATCCTGATAACCATTGTCTGGATGGTAATAGGTTTCAATGTCCAGCGAGAACTTCTCCACAAAGGGACACGTGTAGCGAGTGCGCGTGTAGGGATAGGCATTCCAGGCCTCCTCCTCAACGGTCAAAGCGCTCTTGGGCAACAGACCTGCAAAGGATTACAAATAGTTATGAATTTGAAAGAATCAAGATGTTTTACTTAACTAATTTGGCCAGCTAACTAACTTAACTAATTCTAGATCAGCATCAACAGCCGAGTCGATATATCCAAGTCCGTCTGTCTGTCCGTCTGTTTCTATGCGAACTAGTCCCACAGTTTTAAAGCTATCTTAATGAAACTTGGAACAGATGTGTATTCTCTCTGCACGCAGATCATTTGTAAAAATCGGACAGATCGGACCACTATATCATATAGCTCCCATAGGAACAATCAGTCGAAATGCATGCAAATGTATGAACATGTTCGGTGTCTATTGACCGATTTCAACCAAATTCACGCCATATGCCTTTTTAATCGTTCTCCAACTAAATCTGTCTAAATTTCATCCAAATCAGACTACTATATCATATAGCTCCCATAGGAACAATCGGTTGAAATACTTAGTATGAAAATTCTCAGTGTCTATTGATCGATTTCAACGAAATTCACGGAGATTCAATTTCTAATCATCAGTTTATGTCGAAAATAAGTTGCAAAAAGATATTCAAGTTTAAAAAGAATTAAATATTTCTTTGATTTCTTCGATGCATAAAAATTTGATGAGGTTAAAAGTAAAATAATTTTTCACTGAATCAAATATTGTTGGTAAAATGTTGTTTACTTTAAATTTAGAATAAAAAAAAATGAAAGCTAATAAATTTAAGATCTTAATCTGAATCTTAGATATAAGAATTTAGAATCAAAAAAATCTAAGCTGATAAATTTAAGACATGTAGTAATATTTTTGAAGATTTTAGTGCAGAACTAGTTTCGTAATAACTTCATCTAACCTAAATTAGTTGTGGCAAATCAAATTTAATCTACTTAAATTACTTAAAGTAAACTACCCAAAGTCAACTTACTTTTGATCCAGCCCGGTAAATGGCTGCCGACATGGTAGATCTTTTTCGTGTACTGCCCATTGCCGCCGGGTCCATCTTTGTATGGTTCATTGATGATTATTTCCACGCCGCTGCCCTCGCCATGACTTTCTTCGCGGCTCTTTTTCTGTGGGTTAAAAATAGAAAATCAGTTTGTTTAAAATAAATTTATCAAATAGTTTCAGACATAAACAATTCCCACGATCTGACCTTCTACAACTACGGCGAAGATAATATAAATTTTGGATCGTTTAACAAGTCCAAAACTGTTTTCGCCGATTTCTATTTATTTACTTAAATTTTTGCAGTCAGATGATAAACATAAATCAAATCAAGCCACAAAGTGAATTATGTTATGATAAAAATAACATTCAAATTCTCCATATTCAGTTATTCTGGGAACTGTTGGCCTTTTTTAGCTAGGCATATCAATTTTATAGTCTCATTTTCAAAAGAATGGCATGGCGTCATGACTTTCAATTGTAAATACAGAAATAAATCATTAAGATTTAATAGAAGAGTCTTATAAACAGGAAAATATTTTTGCTGTTAAAGCTCTAAAATTATGTAATAAATAAGCACAAAGTGTTTTCAACTGATTTCAGTAATTTAATCTGTGGTAAAAACAATTATTTCCTAAAAGTTTATTAAAAGTTTGAGATAGAACGTTATAGTAAAATACTTAAATGACTTTTGAAAACAAAATATAAGCAATCTTTTAAGATTTTGTTTGTTTATAAATAGTATACATTGGAATCCGGTTATAACGACTCCGCTTAAAGCGTCAGTCCGGTTATTGCGACGAAAATTCGATGACTTGTTTGGTCCCCATACAAGCTTTTTTTTCTTTGCTCGTTTCGGTTGAAGCGTCAACCGGGTATAACGACGTAAAATCGTCAGTCCCTTTAGTGTCGTTATAACCGGATTCCACTGTAATTTTTATATATTACAAGATATGCCTTTGAAAAATTTTTAAGTTGTCTTTTTGACGGTTTTCAATACGAAACTTAATTTTTATATCCTTATACACATTATATGCTCTTATAGAAGTCCGTAGAACCTTTTTAGGATATCGATGCTATTGGTTACTTAATGATTTTTGGTGAGTATAACAGCGTAAGTTTTCAACCAATTAGTGCTATGGAAAAACTATATAATATAGTACTTCGACTTGTCGGTATTAAATTATAACGAATTGAGGTTGAGCAAATGAAGATGTGCCTCTTTTTAGCTCAATAAAAAGTAAAGTTTTAATTAATAATTTTAAATTTAGTTAGTTTCAACAGTTTTAACAATCGAAATGCCGTCTCATTTTATTTATTTTATTTTATTAAGTTTAATATTAATTAAGATAAAATTAAAATTAAATTCAAAAAAGTTTTAAATATTAAAACTATTTTTATGAAAAATAAAATTAAATTTTAATAAATTTTAAGCTAGTTTCAAAGTGCTTTACTCTTAAAATACGCTTTTAAATTTAGTATTTTAATTGGTTTAACAAATCTTAAACTTACCGCTATCATGTACAGTTGCGCAATGCGATACTCCTCGACGGTGAGGGGCAGGGGTATGCGGTATTCCTTGATCAACATTTTGGACTGTCTGTTGTTAAATTGGTCAGCTGAATTACGGACAGTGAATTACGGCGGGTTTTATTTGTTGTTTTTTAGCTTTTTGTTATTATCCAACTTCGTACACGCTCTCTCTTTCTCCCTCTTTCTCTCTCTTTTGCTGCTCTCTTGCGCTCTCGCTTTCGCTCAAGCTCTAGCTGAATATTTCTTACTCTTAGGCAATCATCGATTGTTGTTGTTGTTGTTGCTGCGGTTGTTGTGGCTGCTGCTGTTGTTGTTGTTGTTGCCGTTGCTAGTGCTGCTGCTGATGCGCATGGCTGAGGCGTCGCTGGCGCTGGCGTCTATGACCTGCAAATGTGGCAAGGTTGGATTAAATTTGGTGCTGACGTTGGGGCTGCATGGAGACCTAGGGGCAGGGACTAACACTGGAATACTGGGCGTATGGGTGACGGGGTCTGCTGCGGGTACTGGGACTGAGACTGGGACTGGGACTGGTACTGGACTTGGGGTTAGTTCGTTTCCTATGGCTTCTGTGCAATGCATGCTTCATGGAGCAAGCTCTAAAATGTAAATTACCGTTTCGTTTCGTTTATTGATTCGCCAGGGGACAAACAAGTCGCAGCAAATTGACAAACTGACCGTCAGACAGGCACTCAAGCTGTCAATTAGACACAACTACAGTCAAGACAACGAGTACCACAAATGAAAATGAAAATGAGAATGTCCGATAAGGTCGACTTGGCTTACATTTCTTAAACAACAAGAAAAAAACAACAATAGTCAAAGCAAATTTGGTTTATCGTGCATAATTTTTGCTTTTACCTTGAACCGCTTTGCTAATTGGATTTATTGTTGACTGCTGACAACAGCAACTGGACAACAACAAAATCCAGAACAACAACCTATGGGAGCGTTATCATCTAGCTACTGGCTGTGAGATACCCATTACTCCATTTAGATACACACAAACATTTGTTCTAGCTTTTTTTATGTTAATTAAAATTCATTCATTTCTAGGCCCGAAAAGTTTGTGAATTTTATATGCGAATGGTATCAAAATTACTGCATACTTTTGAGCGCTGGCTTAGCCTACAAACTCTAAATGGCTATAACTTACGAACTGTGCTGACCATAATTGCTAAAAGTAAAGTTTAAATGGGTTACAAATTTGTGAAGCTTTTGAACAACAAGAGACGTATATTATATAAGAATATTAGGTATATAATGTAGTTTAATTAAATTCTCCCTGATTCTCCACCTCTCTACCTTCTACCATTTAACATGAAATAATAACTAAAACAGTTAGCGGCTTTTTAGTTGTGCCATTTATTTAAATTAACTCTAAAAACTCAGAAAGAATCGATATAAAAATGTCAAAAATCTTAGAATATTTTGAAAAGAGAATTTTAAATATAGCTAGCTTAATACGAGTCCAGCTATAGTTGCTTTAAAATGGCTAAATGGTCAACACTGCTACCTCCAGCTCTTATAATAAACTTACTGTAAACAGTTGTCAATTTGGTGGAATATTTAATAATTTATACGCAAATAATGCCTTGACCCTGCTGGCAAATAATTGACTTTACTCAAATTGACGCTGTGTCAACAAGTGACAATCCGCTATGGCAAATAAACAGCACTTCTTGTTGAAATTAAGTAGATTTTAAAATAAAAAATTTTAAGCCAATAAAAATAAGACAATATTTTAGTTGTACTGAAATTTTTACAGGGGATTTAACAACCCTAACTCGGCAGCTAACGGGTATAACAACAACACAGATGTGCATAATGTTCATTGCAATCAAATGTGCAATTGACCTTTGTTTGAGAGAGCAGAAGAGAGACTCTTTCTCACGCTCTTCTACTGCCTCTCTCCTACTCCCTCTCTCCTACTACCTCCCTCACTCCCTCTCGCTCTCTCCCTCTCTCTTTCTCTCTCCTTTATTTCTACACCTTGTTCAATTGTTTATCTATCAAACTGCAATCGACTCAGTGAGTGACTGGCATAATTCGATCACTTTGATAATCGACTGATTCTACAACATGTTTACCAAAGGCATTTAATGGAGCACTTCAATTAAACTGTTTTCCAGACATTCCCCAATAAAAAGATAAATAACTAAACAAGCGCTGCGATTTATTACGACAGTCTTTACGGCTTAACTGATTAAAAACTAAACAAGTCAACTGAAAACAGGGTATTTTGTAGTCAAGCACTCTCCATTAAAGCTTCTAATTAATTAAAACTATTTGCAAATGAATTGCTAAGGAGTGTCAGTAGCAAATTAGCCCGAAATTCGTCAATTCAATATTCCAAAAACATAGAAAAACCTATTACAGGTCGAACCTTGGTAATTCAATACTGGGCTTAGTTTTCCTCTATAATTCGTATTATTTCTGGGGCCCCCTGAGCAAATAAAACACAAGCTAAATTTTTAATTCTTGGAATACAATTTCTATACAACGTAAACTAGACGTTAAAATCAATCGATACCTTAATATAAATAAGATAAAATTCAAATAAACAATGTACTAAGAGGTCAATACAATTTCACTCAGAACATAAGCACTTAAGGCCTACTTTGTAATAAAATTAAGTTTTCAACAGCTTAAAACAAGAAAGAATGCTATAGTCGCCTCGCGACTTTACGATACCCGTTACTCAGTTTCAATATGTTATTAGCAATGGTGATAGATAAGATAGATTGGCAAACAGAACATTTGCATACAAATTCATGTTTAGAGCATATTTTTGACCGACCGTTCCTATGGGAGCTAGTACGATATAGTATCCGATTTGGATCAGACTTGGTCAGTACATTTACTTCCTAGACATGTACCCGTGTAAATTTGGTTCAGATAGCATAGCTAACAAAAAAATTTTCTATACTAAAACCTTCTAGTTTTATCTGTACATTTACCTATATGAAGATAGAACGCCCTCAAGTCGGCGTGTCAAAAAACAAAAACAAAGTTGTACTGCTTGGGTATTGTACCTTTCATTTGCGACCCCTTTCATCTTTCTAGCTCTTATAGTCTCTGAGATTCTTTTGTTCATACAGACGGACATGGCTATATCGACTCGGGTTTTGATGCTGAAGCCGTTACTCTACGAGTAACGGGTATAAAAATATTGCTCATTTTGCTATTAAGTTTTGTTATAATTCAATTTATTTATGTAGCTTTAAACCCCATTCTGAACTAATCATACAATAAATCAGTAGCTGAATTGTTTAGTTAGTTATATAGCTTTTAAATTCGTTAAATTGGTTGAGTCGTACTAACAGTATCATAACAATCATTTGTAAATTATATAGTTAATTAACAAGATTTTCTTGCCTTGTAGTAGATGTAAACGATAGTAACGCGATACTTACAAAAACTATCGTATTAAAGCAGCTTATACAGAAGCCAACAAAAATCTGAGTTATGTCACAAGCACACAATTCATTTTACTGTTACATTTTATGCATAAAAAGTTGTGCATGCGCATACATATATAATTTTGTTTATATGTACACACTTTTATATAGTTTTTTTATTAGCCAATTTATGTATTTTTTTTCCGTTTTAATTGCTAACGACGCTGACTACTGACTGCAATGTCAAGCGAAGCGCATCCATCGAGGTCACGTTTCAAGCATTCGGGAATTATTTGCGTATGAGTAATTTATTGTAGCATTGATGTCGCACTTTATGCAACATGTGTGTGCTTCCTCTACCAAAAAGCTAGATTACTTTGTTACGGTTACCCGTTATGGTGCTAGAAATATTATTGTGCAAAGAAAAGTCGCAATCCAATAATAAATTTTAATTGACTATAAAAATGAGCTAAAAACGAGCATTTTTCCAACGAATTTTCGATTATAAAATTTGATTTCTTCTACGCAGAATTAAGGAGAATTAGTGTGACCTTGTTGGGGTTTTTAAGTGTGACCGCAAATTGAGCTATTTAAAGTGCCTGTCTAATGTGAAAAATGGGACAAACGTATACACAATTCAGACGACAGTCATAAATCGTGTTTGCCATTGACCTGTGGGAGTGCCAGCAGGTGTGTATGTGTGTGAGCTGGTGTGTGTGTGTGTGTGTGTGTTTGTGCAACGCTTGTTTGATTAAAAACAAGTCCCTAAGTAACCACAACCTCAATCCCCAAACGTAACCCTAAACTCCACCTTCTTTGCCGACTTTCTGTCGTTTTAATCTTATCATTTTATCTCTGATAAATTGTTTATGCCGCTTAGCAAAAAAACAAAAACATTTTTTTCTATTTTTTTCTTTTTTTTTTTTTGTTGTAATATTTTCTCATTTCTCATTGTTTGCAGGTGGTGCGTAGGTGCAGGTGCTCGTGTATCTTATGTATCTCGTACGTAGATACAGATACAAACGCGACGGTCATCTGTTAACTGGTAGCTGGTAACTAGGGTATCTGGGGATAGCATCTAGGGTATCTTAATGGACGTAGCCTTGCCCAGTGGCACTTTGTGGCTGCTCTGGCAATTGGAACTTAATTAATGACATTTAATGATTGACATTGTTGCCTCGACATGCCCATCACACATGACCATACAGTGCCACGCCTTACGTATGCGTGTGTGTGTTGCCCACTTAATAACAATACTGCAAGAGGCACAAAGGCAGTAATCAATAATTATGGGAGGCAGCAACAATGTCACTTAAGTAGAGAAAGAGACAGTGAAAGGGAGCGAAAGAGAGAGAGAGAGAGAGAGTGTGGGTGGAAAGGGAAGGCAGGCAACACACAATAGTTCACAGTTACATAGCATTTTCTTACCCACACACACAGTTGAGGTCAACAAAGTAGAAAAGAAAAGCACTTAGCCAATATCATGACCTAATTGCTTAATTTAAGCCACTCGAATACACTTCAAATTTAAATTTAAATTTAAAGCAAATTGAACAGCAGAAAATTAATATTCTGCCAAGCAGATTTATGTCTTAGACTATGTAATTCAAGCTCTGGTCCTTCAAACTATGCAAATGGCCAACAGCAGCAAATTGGAACTCGGCCAAAATGTTTAAGAAAAAATTTGGCCTTAAAAATGCCAAAGCTCGACACTTTTATATTAAATAAATCGTAAATAGTGTTGAACTTTCTCTCTAATTCTGTTCTTTTCCAATAATTTTTATATATTTTTTTAGTCAACTTTTAAGCTAGTACTATTATGCTGTCCACTGCTGTGCTGTATCTGTATGTGCTAGTTATGGCTATTACCCAATATTATTCACTTTAATGATGACATGATGACATTTTCTTTAAGTGACAATTATGTTATAGATAAAGCAGACAATTGATAACTCTGTTAGTCAGCTTCTTATGAGAATTGAGACTTAAAACACATCTTAATTTACTTATAAGTGACTTGATAAAAGTTAATAAATAGAATATCAGAAGAATTACATTTATTTATTTTTTTTTCAACTACTAAGTTGTTTAAAAATGTAAATATAGCAACTCATTTACGTCAAAAGACTTCAAATAAAATAAAAATATTTATTCTGGATCAATAATGTTTCACTTGGTCTGAATCTTGTACGCAAACTGTTCAAAAAACACAAGTTGATGTTAATAAAACTGATACAGATATTTGTACAAACAATTAATCAAAACGACATGACACTTGACCTCAAAGCTACTGACCATTTAATCAAAAAACCCCAAAGAAAATAATCAGACAATTCTAGACTTTCTCACTTAGCCAGTGACAGAGATATCAATTAGTTACATGTTAATAAAGTACGTATTCCATATAATAATAGATAAAAGATTCTGTTATAAACAGATTTGTGTTTTCAAGGTTAAAGATTAGATGGCAAAAATCTAAGATAAAAACAGATACTTTGCTATAGATGACTTTGCTATGAGCAGAGTGAAATCTCATGATCATAAAACTTGATCATAAATACTTAATCTAAAAATTGCGCAAAGTAACGCTGCATAGGCCTCCTCCTCTTTGTATAATTTATCCAATTTGTAGCTAATTTATCTCGACTCTACATAATGTACATTATAGCAAACATGATGACATGAACAAAGTAAATATGTGTGTAGGTATATACAGGTACGTACGTATGTATTTACATAATTCTGTGCACTTTGCACGTAATATGAATGTGAGCCGAGTTTATGGCCTGTCAGTCATTTTACAGTTTGTTTTATGACGATCAACCGTTTGCGATTTTGTTGTTAGAGGGAGAAGAGAAGAAGGCAAGAAGAAATAATCGCAACAGAAAACTGAAACTTTTATGAAGTGTGTGACAAAAGGTTTGCATAGTAACGACAAAACAATAACAATGCACGTAATGCGCTTGTATGTGTGTATATGTGTATGTAGGCACAGAAGTCGCAGTGGAAACAGCAGCAGCAGCAGAAGAGCAGAGCAAAAAGGAGAGTAACTAAGAGCAACAACAAAAAAAAAACAGCTGGTTGAGTGCTTAATTCGAGTCGCTTCTTTGGCAAGTGTGTGAGTATGTTATTGTTTGCACGCTTTGCTGCTTGATGAATAAATTGCCACAGTGATTGCACACACAAACAAATGTTAAAACTACAAACAAGCGCAACAACAAAAAGAAAACAAAAACTGAAAGAAAAAGAAAACCCAAAAATTACAATCACGGTAATAAATGCCGCGACGCCGCTGTCGATGTCGCCGTCGCTGCCGCTGCCAACGCCAGCGAAGCTTTAAGCAACACGCGTTGCTGCTGACCGTTCAAGCAGAAATAATTGAACGTGAAAGCCCCGGAAGCGGCACGACGCGACGCGTCGCAGCGACAGAGAGACAACAAAATAGTATATGTATGTACACAAGAGTGTGAGTAATTCTCAATATAATCCCAAAACGAAAGAGAAGAAAATTGCAAATATACACACACACATGCATATGCGTATGTATGTATGTATAACTGTATGCATGATCGTTAGAAGCTTTCCACAAGTGTTGCTTTAGCGAACGAGAGAAGACGGACACAAAGCCAGGGCTGAAGTAAGTGCAAGGTACAAGGCTGCAAAGCAGCAAAAAAAAAAAAAAGGGCAAAACTGCAAACTCACACAGCCAAACAGACACATACACACACTAAAATACAACTGAGAAGGTGAGTGTTATTTGTAGGGGTCGAGTGCTCGCTCTCTGTGCACACCTGTGGCGCGCTTTATGTTTATTAATAATTTATAAATATAGCAGCACAGCAGCCGCCGGACAACAACAAAAACAACAAGAAATTACCAAATCCAAACCAATGCGCGCGCACTTTGCACGCAATTTTTGTTTTTAAGTTGTATTTTAGCCCTAGGCTCAAATCAAGCAACCTTAACAACAATAAAAAACACAAAAAAAAAATCACTGACAAAAGAGAGAACATTTCAATGCTACAACTGGGAGCCGTCGTTTTGGGAGCCTAAATCACACGCACAGAAAATTTCCAGGGGGAAAAAGTGTGGCCTAGTCACGCAAGGAAAATGAAATTTTGGGGAAGTAATGTACATGCGAACTTTAAATGCCAAAATGCATCTGAACAGTTCTTATCACACACACATACGCACATATTTGTAATACAGACACACACTTCATGTACGCACGCATATTACGAGTGTATTAGTGCAGCATGGCATTATATTGTTGTTGTTGTTCAGGTTTCTCTTCCTTTTGCCACTGGGATAGAAACCTTGGGAATTGGGGAGAGCGAGAGCAAAGCTCTAGCCCAGGCTCTGAGCTTACGCATTTACGTTTACGCGCACAGACACACACACACACACTCATACGCGAACCCATTGCACACAAGCACAGAATGCCGTTATCCTTACTGTATTTTGAGCATTTGTCAATTTTGCTTGTAACAATTTTGCTACCAACAACAAAACAAACAGCTTACTTGTATATGTACATATGTATGTGTGTCTGTGCCTGTGTGTATGTGTATATCGATGGATGTATGATGAAAACTCACATATCTATCCCCAGCAGCTGTGCACGATTAATAACAATAACAAAAACAACAATAACAAACAGCAAAAAAAGTGAAACAAAATTTTTTCTTCGTTTTTCCGTTTTTTAATTCAATGAATTTTGTTGTGAACGCGTCGCTTGATAAACATACACACACGAGAAAGAAAATTTGTTGTTAAATTTTCTTGCCTTTTGCTGGTGCTTCTGCTTTTTGCAATCACAAGACGGACACAGAACAACGACAGCGTAGGCGTAGCGAGCGACGGCTGCAACGACCGACACACGTCCGCGTTCGCTTTTCAACTGAAAATGGAAACGAAACAGAGACAGCAAAGAAGCAGCAGCTGAAGCGCCAACAAGCAAAAATGTTGGAGAAGGTGAAAGATAGAGAGAGAAAGAGCGTGTGTGCGTGTGAGAGTGCTCTCTCATGGGGCGTTCCAGAAAAAAGTTGCCAAACAACTTTACTCAGCATATTGTAATTTTCACTCAGTCGCAAAATAAACTAATTTAAGCATAAAATTTAGCGCTTTATTACAACCACAAATAAACTAATTATTATTAACTTAAATAAAGTGTATTTTAATTATTTAGGGGGCTTTTTATGATTAAGACAATATGGCTAGTGTTTTGCAGAACGTCACAGCTCGGTTTTGATCAACATAGCAAAAGCGCGCGAGAAAGCGCCAAAGCGCATTCAAAAAGCTCTCAATCACTTGTCTGAGCCGTAGGCTATGGAAATTTACAAGAGGGGTTTTTAACTAGATTTGATTTCGTAATTATATTGCATTTACAGACGGAACTCAGCTGTGTTCTGTCGACGTCCTTGTGCGCCGAGAGAAAGAGCAATGGGTTGCGTTTTGCGTATTGCGTCCCATTTGAGGCTGGCGTCCATTTATGCTTTTTTGTGGTTGGAGCAATGAGGGAGGCAGGCGACCAACAGACTGACGTAAAGGTCGCTTCGGGCTTTCCAGCACCCCACACATACACACATATGTTAACATATGAGTGTGTGTGTGTGTAGTATTTTAGCATAAGTGACTGAATGATAAATTGGTTCGATCAACGTCTATGAATTTTATTATAGCCATGAATTGGTATCGCCAGCCCTATCAAAACAAAACAAAAAGCCAAACAGTCATGACGTTGTTGCGCCGTTATGTGCGGAAACGGCAAAAAATCAACAAACAACACGCATTCTCTTGTTTACTCTTGTCACTGTAGTCGGTAATCTATTATACCAACTGTATATGGCCTTTATCCATCGGACTACTTGCTTACCTCTGATATGAAGTTCAACTTTGACATTTACAAAAGGCAAACGCACATGGCGCATGCTCCTCCACTTTGGAAGTATGTGCGCAAAGACACGCACAGTGTCAGTCTGTGTAGGTGTGTGTTTGTGTGCATGCATGTAAAAAGAGAAAAGGAACAGCTGTGCGTGTGATGACGCCAAGCGCAATACGCGCCACATTTCAAAGTCCGATATGCCCTGTCGATAAAAGTTTGTACGTTTGATATACGCACTGCATTGTACATCGTAGTTCAATTGAAGGAAGTAGTTCAGTAGTTCAATTTTCAACGAACGAACTTTATCGGTCATTTAGTTCGTTCGTCAAACGAACGAACTAAAATGGGACCAAGATCAACGAACTAAACTACTGAACTACAATCCACTGTTGCCACATAAGTTTTTTTTAAAAAAGCCAATTTCAATAAAAAGGAGCCAAAAATACTGGTTTCTTAGCAATTCATATTTAAATAAAAAAAAATGATTTTTTCGTTTAGTAAAGACACTTCATTTAATTCCATTCTTATAATTATGTATAATGCATGGGTTTAATAACAAAATAAACGATTTCAGTAAAGATTAGTTAAACTGATATTCTTTTCTTCATTTTCTCCCGTAACATATAAATATGTTTTCTTAATAACATAACAAATAATCCAAAAATAATATAATAAAAAGAAATAATTTAGAGAAATAATATTTGACATTATATTATATTAGTAATATTGTAATCAATTAATCGTCAACAAAAGGAGCCAATTCCAAAATAAAAAAGCCAAGGAGCCAAACGATAAAAAAAAGATCCAGTTTTCGCCAAGTGTGGCAACCGTGTTACAATCTGGGAACTTATTCTGAACTTATTCTGAACAATCGAACTTATTGTGAACGAACTATACAACGCAGTTTTGAATTTAAAAGCTACGCGTGTAAGATGTAAAGCTTTAAATTTACTATTTTAAGTTTAATTTGCTGTTAAATATTAAATTTAATAATAAAGATCACCTTGCCACATATAAGAATTCATTGAAAAGTCATCGTACAGTTCGGACATCACTTCATCAAAGACTAAACAAAGTTTCATCTAATTGCAGAAAAAAAAATCTCAACACAAAATGGCGCGTACTAAGCAAACTGCGCGTAAATTGACAGGAGGCGATGCGGCAACCAAGGCGCCAACCAAGGCGCTCCGCATGTCGGCCCCATCCACGGGCAGTGTTAAGAAACCTGGTACTGTCACATATAAAAATTCATTGAAAAGTCATCGTACAGTTCGGACATCACTTCATCAAAGACTAAACAAAGTTTCATCTAATTGCAGAAAAAAAAAATTCTCAAAAGAAAATGGCGCGTACTAAGCAAACTGCGCGTAAATTGACAGGAGGCGAAGCGGCAACCAAGGCGCCAACCAAGGCGCTCCGCATGTCGGCCCCATCCACGGGCAGTGTTAAGAAACCTGGTACTGTGGCATATCAAAATTCCACTAAATTCCTGATGTCCAAGTTGGGGTTCGAGCGTTTGGTGCGTGAAGTGGGACAGGATTTCAAGACCGATCTGCGTTTCCAGTCGGCTGCCATCAATGCGTTGCAGGAAGCATCCGAGGCATACTTGGTCGATCTCTTCGAATATGCGAACTTGTGTGCTAAACATGCCAAGCGTGTCACCATCATACCCGGCGACATACAGTTGGCCATTTCACCACGTCTTTAATTAGAAGTGCAGCAACAGACGGCCGAATAAACGGACGACAACAACGAAGAAAATGCTCTAACAAAATAAAAAACGAAGTTTTTTTTTTAAAAAATTTGCATTTTTATTGAATTACTTCTTTGAAATGTTATATAACTATTTTTTTGTGGGGTTTTCATGTTCCATTGGAGTTATCGCATTCCGTCTTTGACTTAGTTACGCAGGTTGTGGACGCCGTGGTAGTTGATCTGCTTCTGGGCAGCAGCACGCTTGCCGAAGGGGCTCTTCTCGTTGACCTCCAGAAGGTAATCACCCTCCAGATCGTATTCGGCAGAGATGCCCATGTAGGCGCGCTTACCGAATCCGTTGTTCTCCTTGTACTGCTTCAGGGATTTGGCAACAACAGCGGGGAAGTTGCGCTCACCACCTGGACGGACGGTCTCGGCAAAGTAACGGACAGAACGGACAAGAGCCTCGATCACATTCTGGGCACCGGGAACAGCCTGGTTAACACCATGGGGATAGAAATCAACGTTGCCGCAACGCACTGGTGTGCCCATGGCATAGCTGGAGGTATGGATGACATCAACGAAATCGGCATTGCCGCGGGCAAGACCAACCAGAGTATTCTTTGGCTTGACAATCATCTTGGCGGGGTCCAGACCGGTGATGCGGCGCAGCTTGTTGCCGGTGTGAATGGTGTATTCCTGTGCAGCTTCACCAGCAACCTGGGCACCAATACCGTAGCCAACCAAGTGAATAATTTCGCGTGCAACACCCTTGTTGGTCAGATCAACCAAAGTGTGTCCGATCATGGCGCCAGTGCGGGCAACATCGAGCAGAGCGTAGCGCTTGAAGCTAGTGAAGGTCGATCCCAAGTCAATAGTCTGCGTTAGAGAATAAGAGTATATAATCAAATAGATATTGGAGGTGTCTATGAAGGTCTTACGATCAAATTGCCGGCTGTGGTCTTGGCAGTTTTCCATTCATCGCCAGTTTCCTCGCTG
The DNA here is from genome assembly GCA_018152125.1 of Drosophila dunni. Taxonomy (NCBI): domain Eukaryota; kingdom Metazoa; phylum Arthropoda; class Insecta; order Diptera; family Drosophilidae; genus Drosophila; species Drosophila dunni. The sequence goes on along the minus strand of JAECXC010000648.1, from coordinate 1,239,256 downwards.
GAGGTGGACTCGTAATCCTTGTTGTTGTTCCTCTGGATGCGATAGTTAACTGAGTTCTTCTGCTGATTCTGGATGTTGTAACGCTCGAGATAAGATTGCTCTAATTCGCGCATAGGCTTACGGGTGGTCTCACTGTTCTGGGGCAGACCGGTCATCACAATGGTAACCTCATCCTCACCAAAACCGGGCAATGCAACAGCCTTCTCAACATAGTTGCTCAATTTAGCCTCCATACGTTCGCCATTGCTCTTGATGATCCAAACGGGAATGTTACTGGCACTGGGCACGAAGTTGGGTTCGAGTTCCTGCTTGATGTTCGACAGATGGTCTGTAAAATGGGGGTCAAGAGAAACCACAATGAGTGAAAAGTTGTTGAATTTATGGCAAGTGTCTGAGACTCACAGAGTTTCTCCATCAGTTGGGCACCCTTCTGCAGTGGCATGTTCTCCAGACGCTCGAATGTGATGTCATTCAATGATGGCACATTCTCCAACTCCTGTGGGCTCAACCAGTTGCTTGGCTTCAGTTCATCCTGGTTGGCACAGGCCACTGCCACAAGGCAGGCCAGTAGGCAAAATCTCAGGCTCATTATGAAGGTTGTAAATAGACAATCAATCAGCTACAAATGAATGGTGTCCAAACGATGATCGACGTTTGATACCTTCTGCCACTAAACGTTCCCTTTTTATACTGCAACGAAGCACACAAATCAATACACACACACACACACACACACACATGCACATGCACACGCATTTGCACACTTTGCATTTACCGCCATTATCAATTTGCTTCATTTCTGCTGATCTCAACAGAAATGTGTGTGAAAAGCAAAACAAAACAAAAAAAAACGGTTTTAGTTCGTTCTTATCGCACTGCCCTTGAAGCCTACATTCAGGTGTTTGAACTCGCCAATCGTTTTCAACTGATTATAAATTCCAATACTTCAAGTTCAATGCAAATAGTTTTGTTGCATCCTTACAAAGTTGCACGAATTCCAAAAATTTAATTTCCATTTACAAAAAGTGCGCGACGGCGTTGCCAGACAACAGTGAAAAGTTCCGTTATTAATGTCTGCACGCATTTCGATAACACTAACCGAAGTTCAACGGCAAGCTAAATATCGATAAGAACTTTATTTTTAAATTTGGGCGCGGTAGACAGAAGTTCCTTTGTCGGCGGATAATTATTTTCAAGTCTATGGACTTTTTAGACTTTATTTCTCTATAAGAATGAGTAGAACAGCATTTTCTCGTATATAAGACTTATATACATATTTGGGGTAATTGCTTAGCATTATTTTTGACATTTATATACAGACAGACAGACGGTCATCGGCATATCGACTCGGCTGTTGATGCTGATCAAGAACATATATACTTTATGGGGTCGGCCACGCCTCCTTCTGCCTGTTACGCACATTTCGCTTCTGACAAACCTAGCAGACCCCTCTACTCTTTTTTAGAGTACGGGGTCCAATAAAAAGTGAAATGTTTTGTAATTAAATTTTATTTAAGCAGCGCCAGCAAATTGGCTCCAATCTTACGCAACTTCTGTGCAATCAAGCATAAAGCGCACTATGCTGTTTATATTATAAACAGTTATGGGATATATACATGCAGATATAGATATTTATGTACATTTGATGCCTTTGGCACAATTTCCCCTGCTCAGCAGAAAAACGCTTTTCCTGTCTAAGTTTAGTGCTAACAAACATTGTATATTTTCATAAGCACAAACAATTTATTCAAATTGCACGTGTAGAAATTATTGCACAAAGATTGCAGTTCGAAGCTATATAAATATATATATATATATATATATATAAATTACTTAGATTGCTTATTTTTTTTGCTTAGTAACTTACGAAATCGTCAGAAATTAATATATTGAATAACAGTGTTTTAAGACTAAGGGGTTCAAAAGTTTCTCATAGCAGAGGCTACAGTTATATATTCTTGATCTGGTATAAAAGAATCGATGTACATATTTGGGATATTGTAAAAAATTAGTTTAAAACTTAAGTGTAATTATATAATTAATCTGTTTCTGAGCGTTCCCTTTGTCTAACATAACAAGTAAGAAAAGCTACAGTCGCGCAAGATTATTCGACCGATTTGCCCTATGGAAGCTATAGGCTATAGTTGGCCGATACGGATCCAATATATTGAGGACAGGTAAAATAGTACCATGCACATATTGTGTAAATTTGGTCATGATAGCGCTAGTCACTTCGAAGTTATGGTGATGTAAACATAGTTTTTGGTGAGGTGACCATCAATTTGCGTGGGCGGTAAGGGGCGTGGCAAAAACTTGAGCTGCGTACTCCATAGACGGTCTTTCATTTATTTTGTGGCTCTACCACTTATAGTTTAGAAGATCCAGCTGTTCATACAGATGGGCAGACGGACATTGCTTTATCAACGCAGCTGTTGATGCTGATCAAGATTATATATGTATGTATACTTTATAGGATCGGAAAAGCTTTCTCTACCGCCCCCGCAAATTGTGAAAAACGACATAACTTGGAAACGACTACAGCTATCAGGACCAAAACTATCCTCACCAAATTTGTTTCGGATCGGACAACTTATAGCCTATGTCTCCCATAGGACAAATCGCATTCGAAAGAGTACGGGGTCTTTTACGGTCGGCTCGCTCGACTGTCGGCTTTCCTACTTGTTTTTGGAACTATTTTTGGATTGTTATCGGTTATTGTTTAGCTATCAGACCCACAAATTGGTATCTGCTTTGATTAACTAACGAATCTAACTTTATCCTATTAGCTGCCGATGTATTGGTCTTTAAAGTTATACAGAAATTGAGTACAAAGCTAAGCAAATTAATTATTTTGAAATGAATATAATACTAATTAATATAAATGTAATAATTCTACATTTCCCAAACATACAAAATCTTTGCTTCAATAGGTATTAAATTGATTTGTTTATTGTTTATAGTTTAGGGTTTTAACTAGTCTACAAAACACGTTTACTGATGTTCGTGTATCCGATGCCCACACAGGTCATTAACACCTTTTGCGCACCACGTACATCGTCCTCTTCATCCTCATCGCTCTCCGGATTCTCCAGTTTGAAGGTGATGGAGAAAAAGTCACGCAAATGTTGCAAAAAGTGTACGGTATAGTTGGATAATGCACCTGAAATATAAAACGTTCAAGAATTACAATTTGTATATAGTAAACTACATGATTTTTTATAAGAAATTGTAGTAGACACCTTTGTTGTGCCAATTGAAACCTTTTAACCCCTTTTAACCTCTTTTTAAGCAATACCCTAGAACTAAAATAAAAGATTTTAACAAATTTTCTCTCCCTGTTTTTATGGGAATTTACAAAACATAACAAACCCATACCCAAGTTATTCGTCTTTATAGACAAGCTAAAGAATGTCAAGTATAAACAAATGGTAACCAAGTAAATAAATGGCAATCAAATGTAAACATTTATTCTGAACCTTTTGCGATAAAACTACTAAACATTACGATGCAATTCCCACTGTAGGGAAACATTTTTGGACACGTGGACACTACTGGCGCTTAGCCTGTTCCTTTGCTCTTAAACCAGCTCTATTGGAGCTAAGGGTATTGAAAAGTCTTGCAGCAGTAGCAGCTTTTGCGAGAAAAGTCGATCGCAGGTTAACCCTAGGAAAAGGGGTCACAAATGGGTTAACAACGCCACAAAGTAACTCCTGGACCTGGACTTTTAAAAGATATTTTGAGCAACGATTTGAGCTGGACCCTGCGTCACAGGTAAGAAAGGAAAGTTGCCTATTACCCTAAAACTCTGGAAAACTAAATCTTTTTAAGGTAGAAAATTGCAGACCGGTTTTCGTACATGCCACCAGGCATACCAGGAAATGAGGAGGCAGACATTCTGGCAAAAGCAGGCGTAGACCTACCAACTAACAGGACAGAACGTGTGGACATCTCCCTAAGATCACTGCACAGTAATCTTGAGAGATGCACCAATGACCAAATCAGCCGAAGGTGATATCAATTGCAGGAAATGCGATGACCCAAACTACATAGAGACGCTGGAGCACCTTCTATGCCACTGTCATGCCTTAGAGCGCACGAGGCTTAGGTGCCTAGGAAAGCCAACACTCCACTCACTGACAAAAGCCTCTAACAGACCCGCAAGTAACCTGCTAGATTCTACAAGACTTCAGGCCGTGGTAACTCCAACCCAACCGATTGACTAAGGGCCATAACTGGCCTAGGCTTTGCCCCACGAGGACATCCGGCTTAACCTAACCTAACCTTTCTCGGTCTTTATCTTTACTATAAATAAAACTATGTAATGTACATAAAAGTGTACTTTAGAAATCTACTACCAGTACTTGCCATAATCCATTAAATTCATTACTCTATTTAACACGATAAACAACTCTAGTTTAGTTACCGAGTTAGCTAGTTACCTGACAGAAGGACTAGCTCCAATCGAGCAACAACTGCAATCTTTACCAAAATAGTTACTACTTAAACCCAAGTAAACCCTCTACGCACCTGTTAGAAATTTGGAGACGTGTTTCTGGCCGAGTGCCATGTAGAGGGCGGCCAGCCACTGATAGGCGGAGTCACAGCAGCCACCGCGATAGATTTCATCCAGAAGACGCATGGCTGCCTCCCGACCCAAATCCTCCGGCACCGAAGGTGTGGTCTAAGAACAGGGCAGAGAATTAAACCATTAAACAGAATAACAAGTTATGGAAAGCACATGACTTACCGCCTCCTCAATGGTGTTGGAGATGCAATCGGTGGCAAAGCAAACGCCCTCTGTGGTTTCGGCCAACAGACAGATGCCAAATCCTGGTGAATTGCCGGACATCTTGCCACGATTCTGATCCGTATAGATATAAACATCGGGCAGGAACTTGAGCATGCAACCTTTGGCAGATTCCACAGTTCGATTGGCCATGGCCGGAGATAATTTGCAGGCATAGACAGTGCCACGTATGCGCTTGACCATGCCCTGCTCCTGGACCTGTATGGCACGCAGGCTCTTGCGCACGGGGCAGGTGAAGCGTACCTCGCCACCGCCAAGTGGCAGCACACCGCGACGGACTACACGCAAATCCAGTCCCTCATCGATGAGCAGAAAACGTTTTAGGAGCGACAGAGCAGCACCTTTGACATGGTCCACCGATGGTGAATCTTTGCTGTTGGTTACGCCACGCAGTTGACAATTCAGTGGCATCTTGCAGAACGGTCCCAGTGCGATCAGTGCATCCAAGTAATATCCAATCCCACGCTGCACGCAGCAATCGTGTTCCACATGTCCGCCGTGCAAGAGGCCGGGACTGAACATGACACTTGTGCCGGCAGGATTCAGTTCGATTTTGGTGCCATTTGTTAGTTTGTCAAATAATCGAATCAAACTGATTTCATATTCTCGCAAACCGGGCGCCATTTCGTCATCGGAGCGAATTTGTGTGATTTTTACGGGTTTCCCGCTCAGACAGGACAGCACTAGGCGTTGCTTAAGAAAATTGCTGCCGCGATATATCAGACAGTTGCCCTCTTGTGAAACAGGCGGCATTTTAATAATTTAAATAGTCACACACAAATAAAAAAAAGAAAAACAATATCTCCACGTGCGTCCAAATTGTAAACAATGCATGCAAAATGATGTATGGAAATTAGTGTGGCAACGCTGTCAGTGTGACCGCGTTTGCCCGCTCGATTTTAGTATTTTCCCTTTTCGACCAATATGTGGCAAAAATATAATGCGTAATTTCATAGTTAAAATGTTCAGTCACACTGCACAACAGATGTTACTCTCAGTGGATTTTTCATCGTGTTCGCTTCGTTACGGATATTGAAGTCTTAATTTCCAACCATCACACAATCTTCATATATGCAATTTTGCTGCAAGCTTTGATATAAAAACTTAAACTGCCCATCCAATTTATTGAGCAAATTCAAATTAAATCTGCCAATCAAGCTGCAATTGGAACGCGAGCTGCAGCGCGCAAAAGCCGAGCCCTGTCATACATACAGATGTATGCATGCATAAGTGCACTGCAATTTCCAATTGTTTGATTGTGTAGGTGTTTTGAAAAGCATTTTTTTGTTACAACTTTCTGCAACAACGGTGATTTATACGAATTTTTTTAATGTTATAAACTAAATACATTTTTATGAAGTGATTGTTAAAAATAATAATATAAAAGCAAGAAAATAACTGAAAGCTGATTTTAAAATTCCCAATTGCATTTTGTGTGCATTCACGTCCATTGCCTACATTGCCCACGCGTAGCAGAGAACATAAAATCGTACATACATACATACGAATCCCAACGCCAAAAGCAAGTTGCCAAACAAAAACAACAAAACAGGCTCCAGCAATTGCAGCGCGCCAACATCGCCGTCAACGTCGCTGCATTTAGCCCAGCGCTGTTGTTGTTGTCTCCGCGAGTGTAGGCCGCAAACGGATAAGAGCACAAAAGGCAATCAAAAAGTACACACGCTGAGGTAAGTGGGAAAAAGAGGCACATGCTCGTACTTTTATCTGTGTTTGTCTGTCTTCTCAAAAAAATAAAAAACAAAAACAATTATTGAAGGAAAAAACAAAGCCCGGCATTTGCCGGCAAAGCTAAGCGCAAAACAGAAAATGAAAAATATACATTTGTGTGAACATGTATATGTGCATACAGTAGCGTTTCATAATATTAGGCTTTAGCGTAGGCAAACCCATGCGTTTGGACACCACTGTGTCAATTTTCAAATGCAGCAAAAAAGCGACGCAGTTTCCAATAAGATTTTTAATTTGAAGGGCTCATGAGATCCGAATGTGCTCGGCGTACGTGATAAATTCGGCCGGCCTGCACGCATACAGTTAAGCAGTTTTATGTGGGGTGGGGGTGTGGAAGCTACCAGAAAACAGAAACATGCGCGCCAACTTGTTTTGCTTCTTCCTCTTGTTTTATGCTTATTTTATTCGGCAATGTTCCAGCTCATTCCATTTCCATTGGCTTTCCGTTGGTTTTTGGCGTTGCCACTGCAGCTAATTTGTTTTTGTGCTTCTCATCACTTTCCACTGTTTGCCGACATGTTTTGTGATTGGCCTGTCGCCTCATCAATTAGTTTTATGCAGTGTGTCTGAAACGTACAGTGTCGCTGGTAATATTAGAACACGTGTTCGCAAAAAAATAAACAAATAAAAACAATATTTCAATAGTAGACTATTTTTACGTTAAAATAAAACAGGTTCTAAAAATATTCAATATTATTGACTAATATTTGAGCCCGCACTGTTGTGCTTCCATGCAGCATACATTTTGTTGCGCCTGCTTTTTGCAGCCATTGCGTCTCGGTGTCTGCTCAAATTTTTTGCGACGCAATTTCGGCAACGCGTCACTCGGTTTATGCTTTGCGTACATCTTTGTATGTATTTGTTTGTGTATGTTGTGCAAAACAATTACAAGCACGCATCAAAACAACGCTGTATATAAAAGCTATGTTCATGCATATGTATGTGTTTGTGTGTGTGTGTGTTTATGTATTTGGTTGCGTGCGAATGTGTGTTTGTTTATGCTGTTAACATTGCCAAAAAAGAATAATAAAAGC